>CAWUFW010009320.1:0-600000 GCA_963921515.1 Calotriton arnoldi | reverse complement strand
GACCAGGGGGACTTCACCCCCCGATTGTCGCCTTGTGGAACACCCTCCGGCGCCTTCGGATTGCCTGGCGTGGCCGGTGTGGGAAACCCCCCTAGACTCCTCCGTGTCAACCTAAGAAGCACGCGGGAGTGGCGGGGAAGACTCCAGTCCTTCACTTACATACATGGACTGCTGAGAGGCGACCGCTCTGGCTGCCTCACCTGTTAGCCTCCTCTGGCCTGTCCTCTGTCTGACCCCCGGTCAGTGAGTGAACCTGCATAACAGCACTGGGACCAGCATTGCAACACGGCGCAAATGTCCACGGCGAAGCCCGGGAGTAAGTCCTCCAGACAGCTTCTCTTCACAGAGGCGCTTAAGCAACCACGCACCATGGCCACGAAAGGTGACAACCCCTCGGCGAGCGGTCCCCTGCACCCCCATCGACCCCTGCATCAAATGTGACCATGGACCACATTCTCCAGGAAATCTCCTCAGTCAGCCGAAGACTGGAGGGGATGGACTCCAACATATCCAAGCTTGTGGACAAAGTCAAATCGATCTGAGCGGACATATCTAGGTTTCATGCTCGAGCTGAGGGACTGGACCAGAGGCTGATGACAGTAGAGGATCTCCTCGACACAGTGCAAGACAGGGACCAGGAACTCCTCTTCCTCCGCAGCAAACTTGTTGATTTGGAGGACCGCAGCCGCAGAGACAACATCCGCTTTTTTGGCTTCCCTGAGTCTATCGAGGGCCCTAATGCCGGCACATTCCTAAAGTAAACCCTCCCGAAACTCCTTGGGGTCGCCTTCGACCCTCCTCTGGAAATACAGCGTGTTCATCGTATATGTCCCCCACGTAAGACTCTAACACACGCCCGCGCCCGCTTATCACCTGCTTTCTGCACCATGAGCAGACGAGGCAAATTCTGTCCGCAGCACGCGCTCACGGGTCGTTCACCCATGATGGCCACAATATCCAAATGGCCGCAGACTTTTCTAAAGAGACAAATGAGCACCATAAGGCCTTCCTCTCCCTCAGGCCCAGGCTTCGTCAGCTAAACATCAAATACGGCCTTTTTGAACCCGCGAGGCTCCGTATACCCAGGGATGGCAACTCCAGGGACTTTTATGACCCAAAGGACCTGCGCCGGTTCTAGATACCATGGGGCAGCAAGAAATGGACATCCAACATGGAGACCCTGAACTTTCCCACCCACCCGGCCCCTCGCAGGCATAGGGCGGCAGGGGACCGACTACTGGCGGAACTTGGCATCGAGGCAGGGACCAGGACAGGATAACTCGCACCCACGAGGACAAAGCCTATGCCCTTCAAACTGTGGCCGCTTTTATACACGACCAGCAGAGATACAAACCCCGTACCCCTTGAAGCCCACAACGGAGGCTGAACAGGGGCGGAGGGGATCTGGAGGGGATGGTCCAGGCTGATGGCCCCCCTCATATTGTTGGACATCCACTTGTACGGTCAGAGGGACGACACCCAGGCGGCAGACAGCTGAGTATTAGCTTACTGTATTGATCAATAGAGTGTTGTGCAAGTTACAAGTTACGTATGTTGTAAACACCGCTTTCTGGTGATTCTTGTTTTGCTCCAATAATGTTATCTGTTTTATTGCCTCTCTGATAATTCATACTAGCTGTAACACCCACATGCCCTCCTGACCGCTCGCCTGCCCCCCCCTCTCTTTTGCCCCGGCCGTGCATCTGACTTTGACTCTGGCACCAACACTTTTACCATAGAGGGCACCCCACGCGTAAACAAATACATGAGCCCAGCGGGGCGCGGCTGTGCTCTATCCCCCCGTGCGATGCTGTTTCTACTTTCCCCTCTGGACCGTCTCGGCCCCCCCCCCTCATTTTCTAGTGTTATTTTATGCAACGCCTGCCACCCCCCCTCGGTGGGCTAGACCCACCCTCGGGGCGGCACCCCGCTGAGTTTAGACCTGCGGCAGTAAGCTTAGTGTTCCCTGCGCTAGTTAGCACCCGGAAAATCTCTTTCATATCCCATGTCCTATTGGTTCTTTCCCCTCCCTTAACCCCCCCTCCCCCCCCTCAACCTCTCCCACTCGGACACCGCGTATTTCCACCGTGTAGACCCAGTTCACCTATTCCTCCCCTTCCCCATTGCTCCATTTGGCCACACAGCATCTTCACTATAACAAGGCCTCCCTCTGACCACTAGAGGTTTAGACGACCCAGCAGAGCTCTACCCTGCCCAGGAAGTGCCAGAGGGTAACCAGAGACCTGTACTGTATCCCCCAACCCCAGTACCCTTCCTCCCATACTCCATGTTTCTTCTTTTTCTTAACCCCTGTGCCCTTCACCCCTCACCTGTTCTTTTGACAGGTTCTTTATATTCTTCCTTTCCCTCCATTTCCGCAGACCCTCACACCTCTTTTTTCAGGACATCCTACCCTCTCTCTATATACCCCTCCCCACCAGCCCTGACGTACAGGCCCCTGCAAACATTTTTAGATTGGAGTCTCCCTCAGGACCTTCATACCACACCCTTCCCTTGCAAGAACCCTCGCTACACACCACCGGACTCCCCCGCCCCCTACTTGCCGAGACTTCATATCATGAGTCCCTTGCACCCACTGTGCGCTATAACCTGGAACGTTCATGGCCTTACACATTACATAAAACGGAAGAAAATACTGGCCTGTCTGCAATCCAAGCATGCAGACGTGGCACTACTGCAGGAAACTCACCTTGATGCCTTAGAATCGGACAAACTGCGCAGGGACTGGGTGGGAAGGATGATGCACAGCAGCATACAGAACGGGAGCGCTGGGGACGCGGGACCCACATGTAAATGTGGAGTAGCAATCCTCCTCCAGACATCTCTCCTGGTGACTAAAACTTAGACGGACCCTGACGGACGCTATGTATTTGCAAAACTAAAACTAGGTGACCACCATATATGTGTGGGGTTGGTTTACGCTCCGACAGGAGCGAAAAAAACGTTTCTACTACAGCTCAACCGGGTCCTGACCGAGATAGGGGCTTCACAATTTTTTATAGAAGGGGACTGGAACCTAGCGAGGGATCCGGTTTTAGACAGGACGGGGCAGCTGGACAAGAACAATGCAGCAGATAGGGCTCTGTTGGAGAACGTGATGCTAGATAACAGCCTGGTGGACCATTGGCGTTTGAGTCATCCCACAGATACAGAATATACCTTTACCTCCCCGACACACGGCACGCTTTCTCGGCTAGACTATTTCCTCATTTCCCACAGAGTGGTGCAGCTTACTCAGGAATCCTAAACGCAGGAGGCAGCCCTCTCTGATCACACCCCGGTTCTCCTCTCCCTGGAACTGGGATTGGCCAGTCCTGGCCGCAAGCCTTGGCGGATGAGCATCCAGCGGTACGGGACCCCAACTGGTAAATCCCAATTGCGGACACATATCAATGAATATCTCTCCGATAATCGTGGTTCCGTCTGATCTGTCAGGACCCTATGGGCTGCCGCAAAGGCCACTTTACGTGGCCGACTCATGCGAGACGCGGTGCAAGCTAACAGGCAGAATACAGACAGGCAAAAGATGCTGGAAGCCGACATTAGAGCCTATACCCACTTATATTCCGCACACCCCTCCCCACAACACCGCAAATCACTCGAGCAGGCCAAAATGGCATTAAATAGTCTCTTCACAACCAAGGCGGAATACGCCTTGCAGAGAATAAAGGGGAGACATTATGATTAGGGGGAAAAGGCAGGGAGGCTGCTTGCAGCACAACTCCGCCAGCGTGAAGCGGCCATGGCCATACCGGCTATAAAGTCGGCGTTGGGCTAGACCCTCACCCACCCTCAGGACATCACAAACGAATTTGCTTAATTCTACAAGGCCCTATACACCCCAGGGCAGCAGGCTGAGGTGGACAAACTGGACGCCTTCCTGCAGGAGGCGAAACTCCCCCGCCTTTCAGACAAGGGTAGAGAGTTACTGGACGGGGAGTTCAGCAAAGAAGAGATAGCTTCAGCGATAGCGAAACTACCCTATCATAAGGCCCCTGGAGAGGATAGCTTCCTGGTGGAATTCTACCGTTGGGCAGGGGAGGAGGTAGTCAATACACTACAGGTGGCATTCTGTGAGGCAGAACTGACAGATTCCCTGGGCCTCCATTCCAATAGCGCTGTAATAGCTGTCCTGCCTAAACCCGGGAAAGACCCCCTGTTATGCGGTAGCTACCGGCCCATCTCACTGTTAAATTGTGACATTAAAATCTTGGACAGCATCCTGGCATCCCACCTCTGCAAAGTTCTCCCCTCACTGGTGCACGCCTCGCAAGTGGGCTTCGTGCCGGGCCGATCCTCCAGGAACCACCTGCGCACCCTCGCAAATGCACTCTGGACAGTCAAAGACCTCCCTTCGGACGCACTCGCCCTCTCGCTTGATGCAGAGAAGGCGTTTGATGGTATTAAATGGGGCTATCTATTCAAGGTGATGGAACACTTTGGTCTCGGTGACCAATTTATCGCCAAGGTGCGCTTACTATACGGTAATCCTACCGCGCTGGTGAACTGCGGTGGATTTCTATCCGACCCTTTCCCAATTCGCAGAGGAACGCACCCGGGCTGCCCCCTCTCGCCACTCCTCTTTCTCCTGGCCATGGAGCCCTTGACTGCTACCATGCGTAATTCGGACAACATCACGGGCATACGCCTTCTGGTTGGCGAATCCAAACTGTACCTAAATGCGGATGACATCCTGTTTACCCTCACAGACCTGCACCGCTCACTACCATCACTGCTCCAAATCATTGATGACTTCTCCTCCCTCTCTGAATACAAAATCAATTGGGGTAAGAGTGAAGCCCTCCCCATTTCAGATGGGACCACGAACGTGGCTATTCATGGCCTCCCATTCCACTGGCAACCCTCGCGCCTAAAATATCTGGGTATCCTTGTGAATAAAGGCCTAGCAGGAATGCTCCAGGAAAACCTAAACCCACTGATCACTCAGATGCAACATGACTTTGAGAAATGGAAGATGCTGGGACTCTCTCTGTGGGGCAGAGTGCAGGCCATCCGCATGGTAACGCTCCCGCGCTTTAATTATACACTTGGGATGCTCCCAATGCAGATACCCCTCACTACACTGCGACAGATAGACTCCAGGATTAGAACATTTATATGGGGCTCTACGAAACTCTGCATAGCCGCATCCAAGCTGCAAGCCCGCCGCATTAGCGGGGTACTGAATCTCACCTCAGTAGAACTCTATGCCCTGGCCCTACACCTCTCCCAGCTCGCGTATTTGCTGCCAGAGATTCCGGACACACCACAATGGGTGCCATTGGAGCAACATTTGCTTTCAGCTGAGACAGGGTTATCGGCACTGTTAGAAATGGGGGTCTCTAGTTGGCAGAGGTAGGTACCTTTGTCCAAATAGGGACCCTTGCTTCTAGTCAGGGTAAGGGGGATACACTTCTAAAATAACCCCTGCTCACCCCCTTGGTAGCTTGGCACGAGCAGACAGGCTTATCTCAGAGGCAGTGTGTAAAGCATTTGTGAACACATACAGTAATACAGTGAAAACACTACAAATGGACACCACACCAGTTTAGAAAAATAAGTAATCTTTATCTAAACCACCCTCCCCTAGTCCCTCCCCTCCCCCGGCACACTGACAGGATCTCGTGGGCTCTTGCTCCCCCCCACTCACAGGCCTTCTACTTTGGATGGTGACCAGACGGCCCCCACACACTTCCAAAAACTGAAGGAGACCGCTGAGGATAGAGAGACTATTACGACACCACAGAAGATGTGCACACCAGGGGATAACAGGGGAACAGTGGCAGAGTCAGGGGGTACGATCCCCCCCCCCACCCACTCCGTACGACCCTTCTTCCCAGCAGGCGAAACCCGACCCAGCCCAGCACCATGGCGTCTAGCCTTTTCTGCGCTAGCCAAAAACTGGATTTGCTCATAGCAGCTCCTGTAATGCTTGCAGGACATCATACTCAGGCTAGCCCCCCCCCCTCTTACATACTCATCCCTTCCGGGATACCCCCCTCTCTTCTTAGACCCTGATAGGATGCTAGCGGCCCGGATAAGACCCACGTGAGTAACTCGCCTGCTATGACATCGTGACCGCAAAGGCGCCAAGAAGCCCCAACGATCCTGGCACGCGACAGAGATTAATCCCGCAAATGAAGGATCTCCACAGCACAGAGTAAAAGGTACAAGAGCTACCCATGCATATTCCCCTGGCACGCCAATGCCCCCCCTCCATCGCCCCCCAACCCCCCAACCCTACCCTGCCCCACCCTCCACACTAGGTTAGCACTGTTTGTTTTTTATATAGGCCAGTTATCAAACACCTGAGGCTTCCCTTCATTGCTGTAAATTGGAGATAATATACCGATGACTGAAATTCATTATTGTTTACTCACCTCTCCTGTGTATATGATGTGAAAATGTAATAAAGAATTACGACACAAACAATAAAAGAATACGAAAAAAGAACTGTAAGTGTGAGGAATGGTGTCGCACAACTACTAATTTCTCACAAAGGGCCTCATAGAGCTGTTTCTCCCCCCACCTTAGCAAGATGGGTGAAAGATGTGATGAAAGAAGCTGTTGTGGATGTTTCTAAATTTGGAGCTCACTCTAAAGCCTTCGTTTTGGAAGGCGGATTGCAAGACATTTTGAGAGCAGCAGATTGGTCGAATGAAAACATGTTTAAAAGCTGTTATTTTTAACCATTGTCTAATGCAATTGATAATGTGTTGAATGCACTTTCAACTTGCATAATATTAGCCTCCGTGTCATGCCATAACATGTAGATTTTTCACAGCCTGATGGGCAAAAATCTGGATTTTATTATAGACATGGAGGCTAAGATTATCCCGCCACGGATACCCACCCGGGTTAATTAACTTTGTGCCTTTTAACTTTCTTTCAGACTAATAAGGATTGGATTCCTATTGACAACGTGTCCTTCAAGAACCATTCGATTTTGGAATATAACTGGTCATTGGAGTTTATCTTGTTCGCAGCATAGAAAGAAGGAAGATGGCTGCTCGTTGCTGTACTATATACATGATTGGAATGTTTTAAAATTTCTAAATTCTTTTCATTGTTTGCTGTAAGCGGGCAATAAAAAGAGATTGCATAATCTTAGCCTCCGTGCTCCTCCACCCCATATTGGAACAGCCTTTCTGCCCCCCCCCCCGGGGAGGTGGATGGAGATATTTACCCCTGATTTACCCCCAGGGTCTATTTTTAATATAAATATAGGGGTAAGGGTTTCCCACTCTGGGCAAGCCCATGCCCCACCCCCTCAAAACTAAGGTGACAGTCTTGCTGCTCCCCTGGAGGGCAGATGGGGGTGATTATCTCCAATCTGTCCCCCCCAAGGGAGGCAAAAATCCCACTAGACACCAGGGAATGTATTTCTTTTTTTTAAATATAGAGATGGGCGCTGCCCACCATGGGCATGGTCATGCCCCAACCCCAACAAGGGAGATATTATTTCTGCCCCCCCGGGAGCGAATGTGGGAAATTACCCCCGATCTGCCCCCTGGGGGGGCAAAAAGCTCACTAGACACCAAGGTCTATTAGGGTCTATTTTCAAAATAAATATAGCAGTGGGGGGCTGCCCACTATGGGCATGGCCATGAACCCACCCCCACAACACTAAGGTAAGAGTCTTTCTGCCCCACCCCCGGAAGGCAGATGGGGTGATTACCCCCAATCTGCTACCTGGGGGAAGCAGAAAACTCACTAGACACTAGGGAAGTCTTTTTTTAATATAGGGGTTAGGTCTGCCCACCATGGGCATGGTCATACCCCTACCCCAACAAGAGAGATAGTCCTTATGGCCCACTGGAGGGCAGATGGGGGTACTTACTGACGATCTGTCCACCCTCAGGGCAAGCAAGCCCACTAAACAGCAGGCATTTAAAAAAGGAGTACAAAAAAACAAAAGCAGAATGCGGCCTACCCTGGCATTGAACCATACCCCTTTCCTAGAAGGGACAACAGTGTCTTTCTGCCCCCCTGGGGGCAGGTAGTAAGCTTTATGGCAAAAGAAAGTGGTGCAGGTGTTGCACTCTGTCATTGGCCACACCCCCACCCCCAAAAAAGGAACAAACCAGCCATTTTGCCCTCCCAGAGCAGACGGGAGATTTGCCCCAATATGCCCCTGGGGGGCAGAAAGCCCACTGTATGGCAAGAATATTTTCAATAAAATAATGGGGTGTGTCTGGACCATACTAACAACTGCACCACCCTCACCCCTAAAGCCTCAGCAGTCTTTCTGCTCCCCTGCAGACTAAGAAATAACATTCCAATGGAAAACAAGAGGACATTTGATTCCTTTGGGTTTCGTTGCTGCTCTAGGAAAACGACCTCTTGGAATCACTCTGGACTCCGCCCACAGCCTACGGCTTGCGGTTACGAGCAGCGGCGCGCAGTGTGCCATCTGTTATGTGTCAGATTTCACACGAGCGCGCGCGCACCACTCGCGGGACGCTGCAGCTGCATTCCTTTTTTTAGGGGGGGAGGGGTTGCTTTCTTTGATGTTTTCACCCTTTTTCACTTGTAATAAAGTCTTTGCTGTGTGCCTCGCTGGCCAGAATGCAAACTCCCCACATGTTTCCGCCGAAACTACCTGATAACAGCCCTTGCTTGTCGTCAAGTTAGCCGCTTTGTCTCACTTCCCACCCCTCTCTCTTTCCTGCCGCCCCCTCCTTCGCCTGCCTGTGCGTGACATCTTCAGACGATGAGTCGTGCTCTTGGAAACTTGAAACGGTGGTCCAAATAATGACACAGAAAATGTACGATAAACACAACTAAGGTCCGACCCCTTCCAAGAAGCTGCTCTCCGGGTGTTGGCTAAAAAAAGCGCGATAAATTACATTCTTCGTAAACAAGTCCCGGGCAGCGGGGTGGAGCGGGCGAGGGCTGAGGGGTATTTCTCCTGCGCGTGCTTGCGCGAGGGCTTTGTTGTGGCGCTGGCACGCGCTGAGCCTGCAGGGGACGGAGGAGTCCTGGCCTGTGATATTATCGTACGTCTTGTGCCGGTTGCAAAAGCTGTTGCAGAGATGATAAAATGGGAGCAGGGAGCTTATTTACCAAGGAGGTGTGGGACAGACAATCTATACCGCCACCAGTGCTGGAAACAGCGTTTGTCAGATTAGAGCAGCCCTTGTTTACCAACCAGATGATTAGGAGAGGCCCCACGTCATGTATAAGCAGATCTGCCTGTGATCCAGGGTTCAAGGGCTGCCAGCGCCTTAGGGAGAAGGGATATGCCCCCTACCGGCGGTGGCAATATTAAACGTTTATTAATTTAGTTAATTAAAACCATTACATGATATAAGAACACAGTATTAGTCAGTACACAATCCGTTAAAATCCGGTGGCAATATTGGTCAGAGGTGTTGGCCTTTTTGCCCCAGTTTGTTTACACGATCAACGCTCTTTGGGAAACTAGTTATGTGCTCACGTCAAAGCCAATTGTTGCACTTTTTATAATGCAGACTGACATTAAAAATGGATCACAGGGAAACAAATAGGTGCAGAAAGCTTGGTAAGGTTTAATTACATTTCTAGGTGCCTATTACACAAGGACGGGGGTGGGGGGGGCGAGTCTTCTATTTTGTCCGCCATGCACTACATAAGGTGTGAGAAACTGACTAACCCCCATTTGTCCTTTACCCAAGGGAGAGGACCTCACGCCTCATTCCTTTTTACACAGCTATGAACCAGGTCATTGCCCAGACACAGATACTGTAAATGTCTTACATCACTTACTCGCACAAGAAGAATGCTGTTTAGTAGCTATAGAAACCAGGAAATATGAATTCTATTCCCAGTTTAACCACTAGACCAAATTGTGTGATCTTGGGCGAATTACGTTTTCTCTCTTGATTTATTTTCCAATTTGCACCAACATTTGGGGGAACTTGCAAAGAGGGTGAACGCCAGGGTTACGTGCCAATGGGCACTGCAGCAAGCGCATAGAGGCAGTTTAGCGTGCTCTAACGCTCTAAATACTTCTCCTCACTCGAAACGCGATGTATCGTATACCGGTGAAATCCAGATTCTTTTTATTTCATTTCCCTTATAAAGACATATGGTGGCTTTTGACATGGCTTAGACATTGATAATGTTATTATTTGTTTAATCACCTTACAAATGAAACGCCAATAGGCCCTGTTACACAACGTCGGATGGGTGACGTAATGCGATTGCAGTCCACATATGTTCTGTGTTCACTGTGATGCCTGGGCACATGACACACAGAAACAGCGTGCTCATAAGACTCCACATTATCAGGCAATGTTTTGATTTATTCTGGCACAGCCCTCTCCCCACCAAACACACCCACCCCCATTTTATGTGTCTGCACAAATAGGTCGAGCCTAGTGGAGGCAAAAAACATACTTCTCGGCGCTCTTCCGAGGTATGTGGCGCTATATTATTTAAGGCTCGCAGTGTGTGGGCATGCCAGTGGGGGATAATGTACTGCATTGCTAAACACTTATAAGGTCCCAAAGGTGAGACCTATTGGCTATGCCAATGCTTGTTACATATGGGTCAGGAGAGTGTGGCTAACTCCCATATCGTTCCTTTTGCAATGGTGAATGGCTGCGCTTGTTGGACTTGGGTAGGCTGCCACCTGGAAAAACTTAGCTGAGATTTAGGGCCGAGCTCGGCTGCCACCCAAGGAAGCCTACAAACTACAGATATTTTTGAAGACTACACAATCAGGGGATTCCAGGGTGGCGTGCCTTGCGTGGATTCCATAAAGTTTTTATACCCACAATGCCCTGCAAAGCTCAAACTATGCCTGAAAACACAAATTTTGCTAACATTTCTGTGATAGAAACATCTGGAATCCGCAGGGAATGCACAAAAATCCTACCACCCAGCGTTACGACACTTGTGCCAATAAAAACACTGCGCTACTTGCGTGGCTGTGACTAGTGCCCGCAGCAGGGGACTCCCATTGACCTTGGTTAGATCGTTCATGTGGCGGGTACTAGTCCCAGCCATGCAAGTGGCGCAGTGGTTTTATGAACCAGGGCCCAAAATCCACAGCTACCCACTTTGCAAAAAAGGGTCAGTTTTGAGTGGAAAAATGTGATGTATCCATTTTGCGTTATGGGCCGTTTCCTGTTGCGGGCACTAGGCCTACCCACACAATTGTGGTACCGTTTTTTATTGGGAGAATTGTGAGAATGCCAGGTGGAAGGAGGTTTGTGGCTCCCCACAGATTCCAGAACTTTGCATCACAGAAATGTGAGCAAAATGTGTTTTTTTTGTCAAAGTTTGCTGTTTGTAAGTGTTCCTGGGCAAAAATTCTGGTGAAAGCCAGGCAAGTCACCCCACACTAGATTTTCCCACGTATTTAGTTTTGTTTTTAAAAAAATGTGCAGCTTTGCTAGGCTGCCCTAGGTGCTGGCTCAGCTCGGGCCTAAAATCTACAGCTACCCACTTTGGAAAGAAACGGTCAGTCTTGAGTGGAAAATTGTGATGTATCCATGTTGTGTTTTTGGCCATTTCCTGTCACGGGCACTAGGTCTACCCACACAAGTAAAGTACAATTTTCATTGGGAGACTTGGGGGAATGCTGGGTTAAAGGAAGTTAGTGGCTCCCTGTAGATTCCAGAACTTTCCTTCACAGAAATGTGAGGAAGATATGTTTTTGTAGTCAAAGTTTGAGGTTTGCTTTAGATTCTGGGCAAAAACCCCTGGTGAGAGCCACGCAAGTCATCTCACCCTGGATTCCTCCAGGCCTCAAGTTTTCATAAATGTGCAACTTTGTTAGTTTTACCTAGGTGACGGCTGAGCTAGGGCCTAAAATACACAGCTGCCCATTTTGCAAAGAAAGGGTCAGTTTTGAGTGGAAAGATTTGATGTATCCATGTTGCGTTTTGGGCTGTTTCTTGTCACAGGCGTTAGGACCCACACAAGTGAGGTACTTTTTTTACCGGGAGACTTGGCGAAATGCTGGGAGAAAGGACGTTTGTGGCTCCCCGTAGATTCCAGGAATTTTCATCATAGACATGTGAGGAAAATGTGTTTTTTTAGTCAAAGTTTGAGATTTGCAAGGGATTCTAGGTTAAAAAAAGCCTGGTGAAAGCCACACAAGTCAGCCCACCCTGGATTCCCCCAGGTGTCTAGTTTTCAAAAATGTGCAGGTTTGCTAGATTTCCCCAGGTGCTGGCTGAGCTAGAGCCTAAAATCCACAGCTACCCACTTTGCAAAAAAAGAGTCAGTTTTCAGTGAAAAAATGTGATGCATCCATGTTGCGGTTTAGGCCGTTTCTTGTCACGGGCACTAGGCCTACCCACACAAGTGAGGTACCATTGTTATAAGTACACATGTGGGAGCATAGAATAATAGAACATTTGTTATTACCAATTGGATTTTGCTGCATTTGTGCCTTCCAAATGGAAGTCAGTGTGTAAGAAAAAAGACATTTTGAAAAATACCCTCTAAATCATATGCTAGTATTGGTGCCCTCAAATTGAGAGATGTACAAATAACCCCTGCTTCTAAACTCCATACCTTGTGTCCATATCAGAAATACATAGGTTTCCATGATGCCTAGTTTTCACTCTACATATTAGACCATGTGAATTGATCTATACCAGGTACACAATGAAAAACCATTGCACGGTGCAGCTCAGTTGTTGACTCTGGTTACCTTGGGTTCTTGGAGAACCTACAAACCCTATATATCCCCACAACCAGAAGGGTTTGGCGGACATAATGGTACATTGCTTTTGTAAAACATTTAGCTATATTTTGCCTATTTTCTCTGTTCCCTCAAGAGAATCCACAAACCCTAAGTACTTTTAAAATCCCCAGGATGTCGGGGACAAAATGGCACAAATTTTGTGTGGTTATCTTATGTGGAAAAAAAGACATTGACCCCTAAGCACTAACTACCCCAAATAGCCAAAAAAAGGCTCAGCACTGGAGAGGGGGAACCCTCAGCAGTTAAGGGGTTACTGTCTACACAGCTTAATGCGCATGAAACATCAAAGGGCAATATGTTAACACCCACCATGTTCAGAAGCACTTGAGGGTGTCATGTCCACTCTCTCATTCATCCCAAACCCCATACCACCCCTATGATCCCCCAAAATAACCCTTTCAAGACTCTTACCTACTCTACCCCTCCTTGCATCATCTCATACCTCTTTTTACTATCCTGATCCCCCAAAACAAGCCTTTCTAAACCCTCCATCTGACTCCTCCCCTCCACCTCCCTTTTACTCATCCCCCTCCACCTCCCTTTTACTCATCCCAAGCCTCCTCCTACTGCTATGAGCTCCAAAACAAAAACAAAAACAATTCTAAATCCTTCCCTTCTATCCCTCCATTATCCTTTTCAATCCAAATAACAGACTAACATGTCCACCATTCAAATTAATTTAATATTTCACTATACTAATTCACCACTAATCCTTTATGGGTTCCGGAGTAGCGTGCTACTCGCCGCAAAAGCACTTCAACACCTCATCAGGGGTATCAAGCGCTATATAAATGCAAACCGTTTTATCTCTTCTACCCCTTTGCTATCCTTCTCAATCCAAAGAACTGACTGACACATCCACCACTCAAATTACTTTCATATTTCACAATACTAATTCACCACTAACCCTGTATGGGTTCCAGAGTAGCATGCTACTCGCCGAAAAAAACACTTCAACCCCCCATCAGGGGTAGAAAATGCTATATAAATGCAAACCTTTTTTCCCTTCTCTATCCCTCCACCATCCTTCTCAATCCAAATAATCTGACTAACATATCCACCACTCAAATTACTTTCATAATTTCACTATACTAATTCACCACTAGTCCTTCATGGGTTCCGAAGTAGCGTGCTACTCACCAAAAAAGCGCTTCAACACCCCATCAGGGGTAGCAAGCGCTATATAAATGCAAACCTTTTTCCCTTCTTTATCCCTCCACTATCCTTCTCAATCTAAATAACTGACAAACATATCCACCACTCAAATTACTTTCATATTTTCACTATACTAATTCATCACTAATCTTTTATGGGTTCTGGAGTAGCGTGCAACTCGCCGCAAAAGCACTTCAACACCTCATCAGGGGTATCAAGCGCTATATAAATGCAAACCGTTTTATCTCTTCTACCCCTTTGCTATCCTTTTCAATCCAAATAATCTGACTAACATATCCACCACTCAAATTACTTTCATATTTTCACTATACTAATTCACCACTAATCCTTTTGTGGGTTCCGAAGTATCATGCTACTCGCCGAAAAAGCGCTTTAACACCCCATCAAGGGTAGCAAGCGCTATATATATGCAAACCTTTTTTCCTCTTCCATCCCTCCACTATCCTTCTCAATCTAAATAACTGACAAACATATCCACCACTCAAATTACTTTCATATTTTCACTATACTAATTCATCACTAATCTTTTATGGGTTCTGGAGTAGCGTGCAACTCGCTGAAAAAGCGCTTTGACGCCTCGCCAGGGGTAGTAAGTGCTAGATAAATGAAATTACAGTACAATTACAATACAATGTCAGTACCTGCCATGAACAGAAGTACCTGAGGATGTCATGTAAGGACCTGGTGTTAACAATGCACCTGAGGGTGTCATTTCAGCAACTGACGTGAAGAAAAGTACCTCAGGGTGTCATGTCAGAACCTTGTGTGAACAAAGCACCTAAGGGTGTTATGTCAGTCCTGAGCATGAACAGAAGCGCCAGAGGGTGTCATGTTAGCACCCGGTGTGAACTAAAGCACCAGAGGGTGTCATGTTAACACCCGGAGAAGACAGAAACACTTAGGGATGTCAGGTTAGCATCGAGCATGAGCGGAAGCGTCTGTGAGTGTCATGTTAGCACCCGGCATGGACAAAAGCACACGAGGGTGTCATGTCAGCACCCAGAGTGGACAGAAACACCTTGGGGGTCATGCCAGCACCCTGCATGGACAGAAGCACCTTGGGGGTTCATGTCAGCACCCTGCACGGACAGAAGCACCTTGGGGGTCATGTCAGCACCCTACATTGACAGAAGCACATGTAGGGGTTATTTCAGCGCCCTGCATGGACAGAAGCACCCTGAGGGGTCATGTCAGCACCCTGCACGGACAGAAGCACCTTAGGGTGTTATGCTAGCAACCTGCATGGACAGAAGCACCTTGGGGGGTCATGTCAGCACCCTACATTGACAGAAGCACATGTAGGGGTCCTTTCAGCGCCCTGCATGGACAGAAGCACCCTAAGGGGTCATGTCAGCACCCTGCATGGACAGAAGCACTTGGGGGTAATGTCAGCACCCTGCATGGACAGAAGCACCTTGAGGGTCATGCCAGCACCCTGCATGGACAGAAGCACCGCGGGGGGTCATAGCAGCACCCTGCATGGACAGAAGCACCTTAGGGTGTCATGCTAGCATCCTGCATGGCCAGAAGCACCCGGGGGGAGGGGAGGGGGTTATATCAGCACCCTGCATGGACAGAAGCCCCTTGAGGGGTCATTTCATCAGCATGCATGGACAAAAGCACCTTTGTGTGTTATGTCAGCACCCAGTATGGACAAAAGCACCTTGGGGTGTTATGTCAGCACCCTGCATGGACAGAAGCCCCTTGAGGGGGCATTTCATCAGCCTGCATGGACAAAAGCACCTTTGTGTGTTATGTCAGCACCCAGTATGGACAAAAGCACCTTGGGGTGTTATGTCAGCACCCTGCATGGACAGAAGCCCCTTGAGGGGGCATTTCATCAGCCTGCATGGACAAAAGCACCCTTGGGTGTTACGTCAGCACCCAGTATGGACAAAAGCACCTTGGGGTGTTATGTCAGCACCCAGCGTGGACAGAAGCCCCTTGAGGGGGCATTTCATCAGCCTGCATGGACAAAAGCACCCTTGGGTGTTACGTCAGCACCCAGTATGGACAAAAGCACCTTGGGGTGTTATGTCAGCACCCTGCATGGACAGAAGCCCCTTGAGGGGGCATTTCATCAGCATGCATGGACAAAAGCACCTTTGTGTGTTATGTCAGCACCCAGTATGGACAAAAGCACCTTGGGGTGTTATGTCAGCACCCTGCATGGACAGAAGCCCCTTGAGGGGTCATTTCATCAGCCTGCATGGACAAAAGCACCTTTGTGTGTTATGTCAGCACCCAGTATGGACAAAAGCACCTTGGGGTGTTATGTCAGCACCCAGTATGGACAAAAGCACCTTGGGGTGTTATGTCAGCACCCTGCATGGACAGAAGCCCCTTGAGGGGTCATTTCATCAGCCTGCATGGACAAAAGCACCTTTGTGTGTTATGTCAGCACCCAGTATGGACAAAAGCACCTTGGGGTGTTATGTCAGCACCCTGCATGGACAGAAGCCCCTTGAGGGGTCATTTCATCAGCCTGCATGGACAAAAGCACCTTTGTGTGTTATGTCAGCACCCAGTATGGACAAAAGCACCTTGGGGTGTTATGTCAGCACCCAGTATGGACAAAAGCACCTTGGGGTGTTATGTCAGCACCCTGCATGGACAGAAGCCCCTTGAGGGGTCATTTCATCAGCCTGCATGGACAAAAGCACCCTTGGGTGTTACGTCAGCACCCAGTATGGACAAAAGCACCTTGGGGTGTTATGTCAGCACCCTGCATGGACAGAAGCCCCTTGAGGGGGCATTTCATCAGCATGCATGGACAAAAGCACCTTTGTGTGTTATGTCAGCACCCAGTATGGACAAAAGCACCTTGGGGTGTTATGTCAGCACCCTGCATGGACAGAAGCCCCTTGAGGGGTCATTTCATCAGCCTGCATGGACAAAAGCACCTTTGTGTGTTATGTCAGCACCCAGTATGGACAAAAGCACCTTGGGGTGTTATGTCAGCACCCAGTATGGACAAAAGCACCTTGGGGTGTTATGTCAGCACCCTGCATGGACAGAAGCCCCTTGAGGGGTCATTTCATCAGCCTGCATGGACAAAAGCACCCTTGGGTGTTACGTCAGCACCCAGTATGGACAAAAGCACCTTGGGGTGTTATGTCAGCACCCTGCATGGACAGAAGCCCCTTGAGGGGTCATTTCATCAGCATGCATGGACAAAAGCACCTTTGTGTGTTATGTCAGCACCCAGTATGGACAAAAGCACCTTGGGGTGTTATGTCAGCACCCTGCATGGACAGAAGCCCCTTGAGGGGTCATTTCATCAGCCTGCATGGACAAAAGCACCTTTGTGTGTTATGTCAGCACCCAGTATGGACAAAAGCACCTTGGGGTGTTATGTCAGCACCCTGCATGGACAGAAGCCCCTTGAGGGGTCATTTCATCAGCCTGCATGGACAAAAGCACCTTTGTGTGTTATGTCAGCACCCAGTATGGACAAAAGCACCTTGGGGTGTTATGTCAGCACCCAGTATGGACAAAAGCACCTTGGGGTGTTATGTCAGCACGCAGTATGGACAAAAGCACCCTTGGGTGTTACGTCAGCACGCAGTATGGACAAAAGCACCTTTGAGTGCTATGTCAGCACCCAGTATGGACAAAAGCACCTTGGGGTGTTATGTCAGCACCCAGTATGGACAAAAGCACCTTGGGGTGTTATGTCAGCACCCTGCATGGACAGAAGCCCCTTGAGGGGTCATTTCATCAGCCTGCATGGACAAAAGCACCTTTGTGTGTTATGTCAGCACCCAGTATGGACAAAAGCACCTTGGGGTGTTATGTCAGCACCCTGCATGGACAGAAGCCCCTTGAGGGGTCATTTCATCAGCCTGCATGGACAAAAGCACCCTTGGGTGTTACGTCAGCACCCAGTATGGACAAAAGCACATTTGAGTGCTATGTCAGCACCCAGCGTGGACAGAAGCCCCTTGAGGGGGCATTTCATCAGCATGCATGGACAAAAGCACCTTTGTGTGTTATGTCAGCACCCAGTATGGACAAAAGCACCTTGGGGTGTTATGTCAGCACCCTGCATGGACAGAAGCCCCTTGAGGGGTCATTTCATCAGCCTGCATGGACAAAAGCACCTTTGTGTGTTATGTCAGCACGCAGTATGGACAAAAGCACCTTGGGGTGTTACGTCAGCACCCAGTATGGACAAAAGCACATTTGAGTGCTATGTCAGCACCCAGCGTGGATAGTGCCTTTCAGAATCTCTCAGCGGTACTCTGATATTCCACAGCCAAATACTTCCTCGGATACTGTGCGCCACCTGTGCAGGATATTTAGTGCTAGTTGCAGTAACGCGTGCTAAATTCTAACGACGAGGTTAATTAAGATGAGAATAATTGCCTACAAGAGAACGGGACAATTAATAGGCATTCTTTTCAGATTTAAATGATATTTTAATTGCACGGACCTTAAAATAAAAGAGAACAGCTGTGTCTACAAAAGGGAAAATGTTGTTTGCCGACTAGCTGGCTCTCGACAAAGCTTTAAAGGACGTGTTTGAAGCCAGCATGCAGCAAAGATGAAAGTGTGCATATTCAGGCGCTGGAGTCTATCAGTGGGAACTCACTGAAGGCAGCCAAAGACGGTAGGGGCCCCTGAGCCCGCGGACCCCAGGGGGGCTCGAGAGGTGATGGCGCTCGCGTGTCATGAAATGAAACAGACATCAGGAAGTTCAATTCAACGCTGGGCTTTGTCAACAAGAAATGCAAGCTTGGTTTAGGGAAATATATTCTTAGTAAATAACTTGTCTATGAGAATCACTGGAGGTATTTATCCAGGAGAAATAATAATTTCCATGTGTCAGTGTCTGCAGAAGGTAGATCAGATCACTTGAAACATTTGCCGTCGTGTGAGCTGACAGGGTAAAGATTTGAATATGAAAGATCATCAGAAATATAGTTGTTTTTTCCTTCTGTATTGTTTTTTTCATTGGAATTGACAAGCACAATGTCAATAAACAACCACCCTGGAATAGCTAACTGGTTGAACAGTCAGGGCCAGATTCACAAAGGCAAACTTGCACTTTTTTTGTAAGTTTACTATTTTTTGGTATTCACAAGCTACTAGTTGAAATTTACTAACAATAATTTTACAACTGCGGAGACTCTGCTCTGGGGGTGGAGAATTCGGCACATAAAAAGTTAGGACAGGCCTATCTTTTTATGTGTGGAGTCTTCGCCATGAGTGGGGAGCCGTAAAATTACTATTAGTACAATTAAACTAGTCGTTTTTGAATACCAAAAAATAGTAAACGTACACAATTGTGTAAGTTTACCTTTGTGATTCAGGCAGGGCACCGAGCATTTCCCTGGTGGGCCGGAGGGTTGGGGGCCAGTTTTGTGCCCATATGGGCCGGTTTTGCAGCAGTGCAATATTGGCACCCTGTGACAAAAGCGGGAGCGGTGCTTCTTGCTAGCATACCCCCCCTCCTTCCCCCCCCCAGGGCCGGTCGAGCAGCAATCTGGCAGGGCTGGTTGCTGTTCCCAGTCCGGCCCTGGATTCAGGGACTCAGTATATACTCAAAAAATCAGTTACAACAGGATTGGTATATTCTCCTATAGAATCACATGTTTTTCGAATGCAAAGTTGTTTTTGGCAATCTTCCATATCGCTTTTGTGAATCAGAAAAGCATTTAAGAATAACAGTTAGCATGGGGCATGAAAGGGCCATCACCTCTTGATTGCGATTTGCAATGGCTTGTATCAGTGGTTTGAGCCACAATTGAGGTTGCAAGCCATTGGTCGCGTACGAACAGCTCAACAGAATGATACATGATTTGCACAGTGGTTGCCATTACTGGGGAGCAGCTTCACAACTGGAAATTGTGTTGGGGGCCTCACAGGAAGCTGTCTTCCCAAACTGGCAGCACTTGTTTCTTTAAGGGACATGGGCTGCTTTTACAAAATAAATGTTTACTGTTTGAGACTGCAAGTGCGTGAGGGAGACGTCTGCTTTCACTTGCAGGCCATCATCTCTGTTTTCACTGCCAATCACAAGGGTCGTACATTTTTACCTGCCTAATTAATGTTCAGTAGTCAGGCTGTTTTACAACCCTTAGCGAATGAGCAATTTGCCATGTGACCTATTGGTACAAAGGTCATGTCACATATTCCATCCCCGTTTTCAAAGCAGTGGCTGTGTAAATTGTACACTCCTGCTTTGAGGACGGGGATAGTACATCATCTTATTCTCAGGAGTTCAACAAGAGTAAATCCCACCTCCTCACATCAAATTCTTTGAGAAGCAAGCCCAAAATTCAGCAAGCAGAATGTACCTGGTGTCACAACTGATAGAGTGGAAGTCGCATTTTACTTGTAGGGGTGCATTATAATCATGTATAGACTGCTCCTGCATATAATCATTTGTTGTACTAATGTAAAGTGTTAGAACTGTGAAATGTATTGAAAGAGCACCGAAAAAAAAAAGTGGAGAGAAAGGATTTTGAAGAAAGAGCGAGCCCCAATGAGCCCCCAGCGAGCCCCATCGACACTGGTGGTCGGAAGGTGCTTGGCGGCCGGTGGTCGGTGGGCGCAGGGAGCTAGCGTTTGTGTTTGGGGGCCCAAGGAGTAGGGATGGCCCCCAAACAATTAAGGACAATCAGGACATAAGGAAACCAGTCAACGGGGACACTTTAGCACTCCAAGGAGAGGAGGGCAAATGTAAGGCTACTGACATAAGGCTATCGACATAACGTAAGCCAATAACATTTGGGAGGTGCAGGGGCTAAAGTCCCCAGTTCAAGGTAGGACTACCCCTCCCACAACCTGCTCCAAAGTCCATTACCAGCAGCCCAAGTCCAGCAGCCTTAGCAGGGGGCCAACCCACAAGTAAGGCGTTGTTGTAGACAGGAGGGCTAGCATTGGCTACATCTTGGAAAAGCAATAGTCCAGAGGCTCGAGGAATTACCAACGTTTTAATGTGAGTTACGGCCAGCCAGCCATCCCGCAGCAGAGGTAAGTGTTTTTCTACTTATTTTCAGGATACCACTGTTATATAAAAGTCATCTTCATCAACCATTGTTTTAGAATTAGTTACGCCAGGCATCTAGTCCAAAAGTGGTAAAGGGTGGTGGAGGCAAAACAGAAGAGCTCCTCACCGATAGTGAGGAAGCTGGATCCTCAGATCTTCTATTCAAATTGCCCTACATACTCACCCTAAACATCTTTATAATTATACAGGACACAGAAGGGGGCCCTGAAAGATGGCACCAAGGAAGTTAAAAGCATGTAAAGCGCGGAAAGATCACCCTACACTGATTAATGAGTCCACAGTGGAAAACAGGACCCCAGTAGAGAGTATGGATAGCCCTGAGGAAAATGAAAAGAGGGCTTCAAAGAGAAACACAAGGAAGAAAATTATAATTGATAATACTCAATCCAGTGTGAAGGGGGGGGGCGCTAGTGTCCCAATCAATAAAATACTTTGTGGGCAAGCACTTTAAGAGGATGCATACGCCGGTGAGTGCCCAGGACTCTAATAAAGAGCAGTTAAATGGACAGGAGGTTACCGGTTATTGTGCCCCAAATTTAGATGCATCATTTCTTAACCATAGTAACCTAAGCCGAATTGAACCCAATTTGGAACCTAGACTTTCCTCTTCCCCACTGATATTTTCTATGACCGGTGCCGAAGAATCAGAACATGAGGGGAATGCCTCAAACAAACTAAGGAGGAACCAGAGAGATGATACGGACCCGGCTATAAAGTCCCAGACCGAAAAGAGCACGGGGCAATCTGTAAATCAAGGTTCGGAGTCCATTGAAGACTTGGTGAATAAATATCACATTGGGCATAGATATATCTGCAACACCTTCGACCTCAATGTTGGACATAATGTTGATGTCCTTGACATCAAGGAGAGGGGCTCTTCAGGTCCGAAGGAACAGAGCACCAAATTAACTAGATAGTTATAAAACAAGATTCCCTCCGGAACAATTCAACATATTCCTCTCTAGGAATAGTGGCACTCTCAACACTTATATCAGGCACTCAACAACAAACCACAACCTAATTCAATAATTAAAAATTAGAAACAATCTGCTCAAAGTGTGAAAGTACTTATGCACAAGTTTTAATACATCAAATGTAAAAATAATTCACATCAATTCATAAAAATACATTAAAATTACAGTACATATAATGTAGCATCATACAAAAAACACTAGATAAAAACTTTAAAAAGACTCCTGACTAACTCAGCGTGTACAGATACAAAAATGAACAAACCCCCTAATGAGGAAATTATACAAGACAGTAAGTTTTGCCTTTGAGTGGTTAATTTGAAACGTATTATGACAGCACCTAGCAGGGTGTAATCTTCCCTGTATATATTACCACTGCCACACCACAAATTTAACAGAAACCAATGCGTCGACGCGTTTTGGTGGTAAATGGTGTATAAGGCCACCTTCTTCAGGACAATGATATTCTTTCCTCATCCAAAATATAATTATAGACCGGTGCTGCTGCACTCAGTAAGAAGAATAAGCTGGGAAGTGAAAATGTGGTTATAACAGCACTAGAAGCCAGTGGTAATTCCTGGCTATACTTTGAACCCTCCGAAATAGAGAAGGGGAGGAAAAAAACAAGGAAGATCACAACCCTAAATCGATCCCAACTTATATTCTCATTCTCAAAATGCCCAAGTCTGAGAGAAATTGGGACAAAAGATCTGAGGCGGGTAGGCTTTTGCAGTAATAGTAAAGGCAAGGAAATTACTAAGGTCCAAGTCTATTCAAGGCTAGTAAAGGCTGCAATTTTAAAAGCCGGAAAGGAGATATTGAAAGAAGGGATAAGGATAATGCCAGAAGTGGAATTGGAGGGGGGTAACAAACAAGGTTGTGCCTTTTTGAAATGTCATGCAGGGTTAGGGGAAAGGCAGGTAAAGCTGATAGCCGGGGCATGCGGGGAAAGAGAAAACATCAACATAGCCGTCATGAACCCAGAGCCTAGTAAACCTTGGGGTAACTGGAGTCCAGAAAGTAGCTATCTAGGCCCTCTTCAGTGGGATCAGAAGGAGTCTGATTGCATCAGCGATATTGATTAGGAAAATGGGTTGTCCCATAGCTTGAAAATGATATCATGGAATATAAATGGGCTTGGAGGTCAGACAAAAGTTGAAAGTATAAAACGAATAGCCCAGCGTGCCAAGATCATTTGTTTGCAGGAAACCTTGCTATGCGGCAATACCCCTGTAATCGAAGGCTTCGCCCAACTGCACAGGCCTGCTAGAAAAAAAAAGGTTTGGCCGTCCCTCTGGGAGGATTATGACACACACCTCAACTAGGGTTGCGAAAAAAGTAATGTTAATAAATGCATCATGTAAATGGTTGTTGGTTTGCAAGGTATCCCTACTGGTTACAGAAATGAAGGGCGACTACCTGATTCTTGTGAATGTCTATATTCAATGGGGTTCCCAGGAGGAGTATGAGGTGGAAATGGGGCATTTCAAGGATGACATGGATGCTTTGTGCGAAAAGTATGAGAATGATTTGATAATTGTATTGGGAGATTTTAATCACAAACTGAATGCAATAAAACTTGATCCCTGGTTCAAAGAAATACTGAGCTCATATGATATAGAGTCAGCCAACTTCCCCAATTGCACTCCCACTAGACAAGATGTAGCACTGGGGAAGTACTTGGGGTCAAAGGGGTTATTTAGCTTAAATGGCAGGATGGAATCCGACCGCCCAGCCAAACAGACATTCAGGATAGGTTCCCAACACTGCCCCATTGACTACGTGTTTATACACGCCTGGAATTATGCATCAGTAAAAGGGTTCCAGGTAACTCGGTGTAATGGCAGTGATCACAATGCCCTGTACTGTGAACTATTAGGGGGGGCAATAAGTGACAGTGAAGTAGTCCTCTCCCAACTAATGGAATACCCTAAACGCATGACTACAAAATTAACAGATGAATATGGTGAAAAACGGGTTAGTTTTCAACAGAAATTAAATACGGAATGTGCTAAGGATCAGAAAGTAGCTTGGTTTGTGGAAACGATAGAACAGGTCGTACAATGCCTTCAGAGTAGAATTAAAAAGTAGGAAAGTAGGGCCTACGGACAAGCAATCTACACAAGGAAGACAATTAAGGTGGTTCAGCCTGGAGTGTAAGAACAAGAAAAGGATAATAAGGAGAGAAGAGAGAAGTCTGAGGAAAAGGTATGACCTGGGTACCCTGTCTAACCTGACTAAATTAAGAAAAGAATATAAAACGGTAATTAGGAATCAGAAGAGGATCTTTAAAGAAAAATGTTGGGAAAACCAGCTGGAAACAATTGAAACAAAAAATGTAAAAGGGTTTTGGAAGCTGATACAGGATTCCTCCGGTCGGTCCCCGGGGACCTTGACCTGCGTAGTGGAAGAAGCAGCTTGGGAAGAGTACCTAGGTGAATTGTATGGGACAAGTGAAGTGCCCGTAGTAAGCAGAACAACTCACTGGGGAGGAGCTGTTGAAGATCTAAAAACATCCTTTACAGTAGAAAATGTAAAGGATATAATAAGGAAGTTACATTTAAATTGTGAAGCTGGCCCCAATAACTTACCTGCTATTATAATAAATGTGGGCCGAACTCCTATCCCATATGTTCTCAGCCATATTAGACTCTGGTACTATCCCCAAAACTTGGAGGGGTCAGTAATTAGACCTATACACAAGAAAGGTGATAGGAAGGCCCCAAAGAATTACAGATTGATCAATCTGCTGGATGTTGGTGAGAAGGTTTTTGCCAAAATAATCCTGGACAGATTGAAGGACTGGGTGGAGCAGAGGTCGATTGTGCCGGTGGAACAAGGAGGTTTTAAGGAGGGTCACTCCACGATTGACCACTGTTTTGCCCTATGGGCGGTGGCGCCGAAGTCTATGGAGCAGCGAGGTAGGCTGTACTGCTGCTTTGTAGATTTCCACGCAGCCTTTGTCCTGGTGGATAGGAAATGTCTTTGGGAGACCCTGAGAAAATACGACATCCCAGAAGGCCTCCTAGTTGTAATTCAGGAGCTACATAGCCAGAATTGGGCCCAGGTGATCAAGGATTCGGCGGGGGGCTTAACACCGGAAATAGCGATTAACAACGGCCTAAGACAGGGCTGTGTACTAGCCCCGCTACTTTTCGCCATATTTGTAACATATTTGCCATCTATCTTGGCGGCAGATAGAAGTGCTAGCCCAAAAATGAGTGGGAAACAAGTATCCTGTTTACTGTATGCCAATGATCTAGTAATCCTCGACCAGACAGAGATGGCCCTACAGAGGAAGCTAAATGCTTTTAGCATATACTGTGTGGCAAAACGTCTAATGGTAAACATGGATAAAACCAAAATCCTGTGTTTCGGCAAGAGAGACCAGAAATTCAATTGGTATTTGGGTCAAACCAAACTGGAGATTGTAAATGAGTATAAATACCTGGGGGTCTGGTTTGACAAGTCTCTAAAGTGGTGCACGCATTTGGAGGCACAGAAAGCAAAAGCTCACGCATCTGTGTGTAGGCTGAAAAAATGTAATCGCAGCTATGGCGACATGACCCACAGACCTTTGATAAAGGCCTACAGCGCTATGATACCCCCGCAACTACAGTATGGAGCAGAAATTCTCTGCTTAGGTGGAAGAAGCACCAGGGACATCGAGGAAGGAAAATGCATAAAATCTCTAATGTCATTGCGGGGCTCATCTATGATCCAGGCAATCGGATTGGAGTTGGGCATGACCTCATGGAATGTACAGGTGCAAGTGGGCCTAGTATGATTTTGGAAAAGATTGGGGACAGAAGAAGAGACGAAAGTGTCACAATGGTGTAGGAATGAGATTCAGCATAGTGACCTAAAATGGGCCAAAGAGGTCTGAAAGAAATTGTACACTATCTGTGAAAATGTAGACATAAGAATTGATCAGCAGACTCTTCAAATAGAAGTGACACAGAGTGTACTCAGAACTAAGGGTGGGCAATGAACTGCACTCCGCTGCGGAGAATTGTTAACTAAGCACGGAATTCAAGCAAAAACTACGTCCCTCCACGTAGTGGAATCAGCTACTAAACTGCACCCACAAATGCTTTGATAAAGCAACTTTACATGCTAAAAAGCATATAACCAATTCACAAAAGTGAACTTTGAAAAAATATCAGCCAATGAGAGAGGTGATGATTTTGGGATCCCCCCTAACCTAGGGGGAGGACCAAGCAGATGCCTTGAACACAAAGAGCACATCATGCTGAACGATTCAGTGGGGGTCCCATCCTGTTAGTACCACCCCAAGCACAGTTATGGGCAAAAATACAATCGCAACCAAAGGCTCTGCAAAGCATTATGGGATGAGATTAGCAGTGGGCAGTCAATATTATAGTATCCAACATCAAAATAATTCTACAAAGAGCTGCAGTTCAACTCGTCGTTACTAGGTGTCCCTCACGAGTCAAATGCAAAAGCATTGAAATTATTACATCAAGCTGCAGTTCCACTAGTCGTTACTAGATGTCCCTCATGAGTCAAATGCAAAAGCATTGAAACCCTTTCATGAAGCATTGAAACCCTTTCGTCCCACAGAAGCTGTTCCTTTTTTATGTGGTGTTTTGGTAATTTAGGACTTCAATTATGCCACTTGGCGCTTTGAATTTATTCCTTGATGCATGATGCTAGTACTGGCCAGCCATCAGGCATTTGTTTATATATTTTGTTCCTATGCCTCCTGTTCGTGCTACCCACCTTAACTTTGCAGGACGTGATCCTTTGGTGAGAGTGCATCTGCCACTTGGCGGGTATTCTACCTCCCGTTGCGCCCACTCACTTCATGGCAGTGTCTCTGCCACTCGGCACACACAGTATCTCCCATGCGCCCTCTCACACCCGGGCAGTGATGTGGTGTTTTGGCCACGGGGTATTTATCCTCCCACATTTGCCCTTTTTCATCTTACATGGGGTGCTCCCCTGTCTTTACAACCCTCTGTCAATCCCTGTTTCCCTGAGGCAGAGACGTGACGTTTCGGCCACTAGGCGTTAACTGTTTCTTGGCAGGACGCGATCCTTGGGAAGAATGCGTCTGCCACTTGGCGGGTACTCAACCTCCTGGCGCCCACTCACGACATGGCAGTGTCTCTGCCACTTGGCACACACAGAATCTCCCATGCGACCTCTTACACCAGGGCTGTGATGTGGAACTTGGCCTCGAGATATTTATCTTACGAGGCAGGGATGTGGCGGCTCGGCCACTAGGCGCTAATTTTTTGTTTTAATTTTTCGGTTTTTTTTGCTTTTGCCCTTCCACTGTGATATGGGGCTTACTCCCATTTCCGTTCACCTCACCTTGGGGGCGATTCCACACAATTTCCTGGGTCACACTGCTCGGTTGGGTGTATAGCCGCATCACATTGTCATGGTTACGACAGTATTGTTTACAGTTTCTACCATTTATACACAAATTGGTCAATGTATGTTTATACTAGCGGCTAATACATTATGCAAAGGAAAACGACAACTTTTTAAACTTTTTGTTATGATTTATGTTACTGCTCATGAGGCATTATTAGTACACTTGGTATGGTACACAATACTTATGTTTCTGTACTTGTTTCAAAATGGCTGCTTCTTTTCCCATGCATTGTGGTAATATGTATTGAGGAGTCCTTTTTTGTGTTATTTCACCTGTATGTAAATGCATTGTCAGTATCGACTCGTTGTGTGATCAAGGCAGTTATACTGCCGAAACGCGTAGCAACAATTGAGTAAAAACTTGCACAAGCAAACTCTTACACCGAGTGTGCGCTTTATTGAACTTTGTGGGATATTGGATGTCTGGCTGTGGTTCTGCCGGCCTGCGCACCACCTGACTACGGGCTCGATCCTGGAAGGAACTTTCTTTCTTTTTGGTATATATATATATATATATTTTCAATATTTTCAGGATTCGCTTTCCTTTGGAAAAATTAAAAGCCTTACGCGTTTCGGAGCTCTCGGCTCCTTGTTCACAGGCATCAATGTCAGTGCGCAGAAACAGAAGATGCACTTCAAACAGCATGTCTTTATTTCAATCAATTAAGGAAAATAATGTTGAAGCACAGAACCCACTGAGGGTAACAATGAAGAGGCACAGCAAAGCCTACTAAGGCAACAAGGGAACTACTTATCCCAGCATGCAACACCAGTGTTACTCACCTGTGATTACTAAAATATGAAATAAAGACATGCTGTTTGAAGTGCATCTTCTGTTTCTGCGCACTGACATTGATGCCTGTGAACAAGGAGCCGAGAGCTCCGAAACGCGTAAGGCTTTTAATTTTTCCAAAGGAAAGCGAATCCTGTTGCCTTTACGAATCCCGAGCAGTGTTCCTCTTGAAACCGAGCACTCTCGAGTGCTCTTTGTATTGAAAATGTTATGATGGCAGGCCACCGTGAAGAGAGAACCGTCCTTAATTGAGGGGCCATGGAGACATAGAACGGAGTCGAAGTCTCCTGAGGTGCGAAGGATGGCAGTAATAAGGAGGACCTGGAACTTCGGAGGCCCACTGGAGGGCG
Organism: Calotriton arnoldi; assembly: GCA_963921515.1. Classification (NCBI taxonomy): domain Eukaryota; kingdom Metazoa; phylum Chordata; class Amphibia; order Caudata; family Salamandridae; genus Calotriton; species Calotriton arnoldi. The sequence continues at coordinate 571,562 of CAWUFW010009320.1, read as the reverse complement.
AAATCAATTAAGGAAAATAATGTTGAAGCGCAGAACCCACTGAGGGTAACAATGAAGAGGCACAGCAAAGCCTACTAAGGCAACAAGGGAACTACTTATCCCAGCATGCAACACCAGTGTTACTCACCTGTGATTACTAAAATATGAAATAAAGACATGCTGTTTGAAGTGCATCTTCTGTTTCTGCGCACTGACATTGATGCCTGTGAACAAGGAGCCGAGAGCTCCGAAACGCGTAAGGCTTTTAATTTTTCCAAAGGAAAGCGAATCCTGTTGCCTTTACGAATCCCGAGCAGTGTTCCTCTTCGAAACCGAGCACTCTCGAGTGCTCTTTGTATTGAAAATGTTATGACGGCAGGCCACCGTGAAGAGAGAACCGTCCTTAATTGAGGGGCCATGGAGACATAGAACGGAGTCGAAGTCTCCTGAGGTGCGAAGGATGGCAGTAATAAGGAGGACCTGGAACTTCGGAGGCCCACTGGAGGGCGAAATCAATTAAGGAAAATAATGTTGAAGCGCAGAACCCACTGAGGGTAACAATGAAGAGGCACAGCAAAGCCTACTAAGGCAACAAGGGAACTACTTATCCCAGCATGCAACACCAGTGTTACTCACCTGTGATTACTAAAATATGAAATAAAGACATGCTGTTTGAAGTGCATCTTCTGTTTCTGCGCACTGACATTGATGCCTGTGAACAAGGAGCCGAGTGCTCCGAAACGCGTAAGGCTTTTAATTTTTCCAAAGGAAAGCGAATCCTGTTGCCTTTACGAATCCCGAGCAGTGTTCCTCTTCGAAACCGAGCACTCTCGAGTGCTCTTTGTATTGAAAATGTTATGACGGCAGGCCACCGTGAAGAGAGAACCGTCCTTAATTGAGGGGCCATGGAGACATAGAACGGAGTCGAAGTCTCCTGAGGTGCGAAGGATGGCAGTAATAAGGAGGACCTGGAACTTCGGAGGCCCACTGGAGGGTGAAATCAATTAAGGAAAATAATGTTGAAGCGCAGAACCCACTGAGGGTAACAATGAAGAGGCACAGCAAAGCCTACTAAGGCAACAAGGGAACTACTTATCCCAGCATGCAACACCAGTGTTACTCACCTGTGATTACTAAAATATGAAATAAAGACATGCTGTTTGAAGTGCATCTTCTGTTTCTGCGCACTGACATTGATGCCTGTGAACAAGGAGCCGAGAGCTCCGAAACGCGTAAGGCTTTTAATTTTTCCAAAGGAAAGCGGATCCTGTTGCCTTTACGAATCCCGAGCAGTGTTCCTCTTCGAAACCGAGCACTCTCGAGTGCTCTTTGTATTGAAAATGTTATGACGGCAGGCCACCGTGAAGAGAGAACCGTCCTTAATTGAGGGGCCATGGAGACATAGAACGGAGTCGAAGTCTCCTGAGGTGCGAAGGATGGCAGTAATAAGGAGGACCTGGAACTTCGGAGGCCCACTGGAGGGCGAAATCAATTAAGGAAAATAATGTTGAAGCGCAGAACCCACTGAGGGTAACAATGAAGAGGCACAGCAAAGCCTACTAAGGCAACAAGGGAACTACTTATCCCAGCATGCAACACCAGTGTTACTCACCTGTGATTACTAAAATATGAAATAAAGACATGCTGTTTGAAGTGCATCTTCTGTTTCTGCGCACTGACATTGATGCCTGTGAACAAGGAGCCGAGAGCTCCGAAACGCGTAAGGCTTTTAATTTTTCCAAAGGAAAGCGAATCCTGTTGCCTTTACGAATCCCGAGCAGTGTTCCTCTTCGAAACCGAGCACTCTCGAGTGCTCTTTGTATTGAAAATATATATATATATATATATATATATATATATATATATATATATATATATATATATATATATATATATATCTGCATCCTCAAGTAGTAGAGCGCCCACTCAGGCAAAACACAGTGATATTCAAACAGAATGGGGATTTATTGATTCATAAACACTGCGTGGCGCGTTTTGATCCGTATATGATCTTGATCACACAACGGAGTGCCAAAAACGAGAGTCTTTACATACATGAATACAGAAACCAACATAGGACTACATGCTATGCAGGAATAGTGAAAAGTGAATACAGGGGCCATTTTGTAACATGTCCCAACTGATAACTTTCAATTGTATAATGTATTATATATGACAATACCAATAATATAACGCATAATGCTGCAAAATAAACATAGATACACAGACCAAATGTCACATGTGCCTGTGATGCTAGCAGGTGTAACAGATCACACACTTCACAGGTACAATCCTACCATTTGAATACAATGAAACATGCCTTCCAGCCATGGTATAACCGGCACTGAACCAGGAAAGGTGGAAACCATGAAAATAGACTGGGCCACCTATTGCACCTGTTGTCGTGCCAGATATACACAAATTGACCAAATGTAGGTGACAAAAGGCACAGAGAAACATTCCGTAGAGGCAAATGTGGTGAAGTAGAGGTTGAGAGCGGCAAAACTAGTCTCGGCATAGTGCCAGATAGTTCCCCTGAGTAGAGAACCGGATTCTTCTAGAGAGGGCGGAAAATGCTACCGGGTGCCCACTGTGACACAGAGTGGCAGGGTTCCCATGATGACCTAGTGTCAGAAGGTACCACATGAGTCAGAGAAAACATGGTGGCTGGACCATAGTTGCAGGTACCAGGTGTGCCTGTAGAGGGGTGGTAGGGAGACTAGTGGTAACATGGCAACATGATAATGGCTGTTGGCAGGTACATGCCCAGGGGCCCAGGATGCTCTAAGAACAGTGCATGGTGATTACAAATCCCTAAGAAACCAAAACAGTGCACATATAATACTATGTAAAATAAAACAATTGTGAAGTTCCTTATCTGGAGGGTGCGATACAACTGATGGATGACTCAAAGAAAAGGGTAGGGAACCCATATGGTTTCGCCTGATCAACTAGAGGGCCCCTTTCCTCCTGTAAAGATAGACAAAATGACAGGTGAGTCCCAAGACATAGACCTCAGGAAAGCAAAATACACAGTATTCAATCAGTCTGCAGAAAGTGAAACCTGGACATATATCATTCGGAATACCTATACACTATACAAAGCAAATGCTGAGGTGAAAAACTAAAGCAGACTCGACGGAAGTACAGGTGCCAAAGGGGACAAGGGAAACCGAAGGCAGGGGAGGGAAGCGGGGGGAAACTGTTATTCCTCCTGAAGATGAATTGCCATCTCTTCATCAATGTTGAGACCCCCAGGATAGCTGGTCCCAAGGCTGATGATGTGCCTAGATTCTCTTTTCCTAAGTTGGAGTACCCTGTTGCCTCCTCTGGTGTTGGCAGTAACTTGCTCAATGGCATAATAACTGAGTTGAGAGCTATCAGAAAAATGATATGTTTCGAAGTGCCTTGCAATTGGGAAATGTTGGTCCTTGTTAGTAATAGCCCTCATATGCTCCAGTATCCTCTTCTTGGCCATGAGTGTCATACTACCCATGTATCTGAGATTACAGGGGCATTCCAGTATCTATACAACAAAAGTGGAGCTACACGTGAGAACCTGCTTGATGGGAATATCAGTGCTGGTGCTAGGGTTGAGGTATTCTTTTCTCATGCGGCTGCTGCGGCATGCTTTGCCGTGGCCGCAAGGACAAAAGCCCTGTAAATTGATACCCCTACTCTGGTCTGAGGTAGTGATGTCACTGTGCACCAGTATGTCTCGTAGGCTGCGTCCTCTTCTGTAGGTGATACTAGACCTGTTAGGGAGGGATGTGCCTATGATGAGGTCTTTGATGAGCATCTCCCAATTCCTAGCTAGAATTTTCTGGATCTCTCTGGAGTTACCATTGTAGGTAAGTTTGACCCTAGTGGGGTTGCTCTCCTCACTGGATTTTATATCAGTGGTGCTGTTTTCTAAGATCATGCTTCTATTGATTCCTTTCACTTTGCCCATGGCCCTACGCAGCACCCACTTGGGATAGTCCCTTTCATTTAATCTAGAAATCATGATTTTCTGTTCGTCCTCAAAGGCAGAGTCAGAACTGCAGTTACGTTTGGCCCACAGGAGTTCCCCGTCGGGATACTCCATTTTAAGTTATCTGGATGGCTGCTTATGGCATGCAATAGGGTGTTACCAGCAGGGCCATTTCTAGGTGTTTTGCCGCCCTAGGCGAGAATTGAAAAATGCCGCCCCCTCCCTTTTACTACCATCACTCTCTCCCCCTCTCATCCAGGAGTTGGGGAATAGAGGCCTGCTTTGGTGCCTCTCTATCTAGTCTGGACTAGATAGACAAATCCGTATTAAAGTAAGTCATCTGTGCCAATTGTTGCGGCTATGTAAGTGTTATTGCCCGGTTCTGAGGGTATTAACTCAGTTATGCTATCATGGGCTTGAGTTGGGAGAACAGTAGGGCTACTGGCCTCTACCACCTCCAATCACACCCAACACAGGCAGATACACACACAGACCCACAATCCCAGAATGCTTCACCCTCTCGCTTCACGTTGAACTAAGAATGCAGGCAGCAAAGAACAGCAGCTACTTCCAGCCATCTTGCCACTCTGATTGGTTGCATCCCTTGTCGGTTGCACGTCTAGTTGGCGACCGGTTGCCCATCAGTGTAGTCCGTTGCACCATCATTTTTTCCAAGCAGTGCAGTCACTCATGTGTCAAGTATTTTGAAATGCACTTTTCTTTCACTTGAGAGCCGGAGGCCTCAGATGTCCGCATCTGCAGATAGCGCTGTGAATCCCTGACTTATGACACGAGTATGCTGCGCGAGTGGCACGGAGAAGCGCGCGCCAGCATTAGTATGCAGCACACTGTGCACCCCTCATTACCAGACATAAGACACCAATTGATTACAGAGCCCGCAGTGGGATTACCTAAATACTCAATATTGATTGGGTACTAAAGTTTAATGTAATGCAGCATTTGCAAAGCTACCTCTTGATCTATCACACGCGTCATGTCTTTTAGCACATATAAGTGGTGTCCGATTTAAGTTAATGTGCTATGGGTATTTCCGATCGGAATCATTACAGGGAGTAGGACCACACAGTTCTAAACACTGATCTCCTCATTCCAAAACCAAAGGGATCGAACACACAATGAAAACATGTAACATGCACAAGGCGTAGTAAGGCAAGGGCTCATAACATTATCAGAAACTAGCTGACGCCACACCTAAAATGGAAACCAAATAAGACTCTACCCGGAAACACTTGCACATAACATGCAGAGGAGAAACCTTTGTTCTGGGTAAGACAGCCCTACAAGGGTCCTTAACACAACTGGCCCGAAGTACATCTTGACCAAGAAACTGAGGTAAAACCAGGCGATGACTCTCTGCTGCTCTAAACACAGAACATACACTTGGGGTCCAAATGGGGGCCAGGAGAGCTAGGTCCAAGACAAATGTTCAGGAAATCCACGTAAGAGATAAATGTACATCATTCAGTGACTCTAAATGTAAATCATTTCCACAGTTAATAGTCATCCTAAAATCTGGCATGGCCCCGGCTCTCCCGAACTATGTTGAACACTACTGATGTATATAGATGTCCTGTTCTGTACACAAAGGGTTGCAGACAAGGGCCCTTTCAGAATCCGCTTGCAGTAAAAAGTGGGCAGGACCTAAAAGTAGCCCAAAGGTGCCGAGACTAGCTCTTAAAGCTAAAGTTGTTGTAAGAAACACTTTAGGTTAAATGTCACAAACTCTCGAATGCACTAGAACAAAATCCGAATGACCAAACTACCAACTTCCTGTTGTAGGAAAACCATCATTCCTTTAACTGCCTTTGGGTACCCATAGTAATCGAAAGCCCCAGGAGCTCCATGGTCGCCACGTTGAAGATGAACGGGTCAATGTTGCTTAAACTTCATGCTCGTGCGCCACACCCTTTGACCCTCGGGCAGGTGTAACTCTACCCGTATGTAGTGTGCTACAGCGGAGGTCCGTCTGCAAGTGTGAGAACGGTATTAAAATGATGCCTTTTGGGTGACGGTATTAAAATGATGCCTTTTGGGTGTCCCTCGCCGAGGCGCTGGCCAACAGATACCTGACGCAGACTAAACCTATTTAAAGTGCATATAAACACAGCTCAGCCCGATGCCGGGAAGCCAGATTTTATAAAGAACACCATAAAGAGATGAACTCGGCCCATAAAATAACAGCATTCCATAAATGTCCTATTAAAGGAGGAAATGCACAGGAGTACAGCACAAATAAAAGGGGTATATTTATTTAACAAACGTTCACGCACGCATGTTTTTTGCCGCCCTCCCCCTTTTGCCACCCTAGGTGGCCGCCTAGTCTTGCCTAATGGTAGAAACGGCCCCGGTTACCAGCAGTGATCTTTCTGAATAGCCTTGTATGGATCTCATTATTGATGATTTCCACCTTAGTGTCAAGATACTCAACTTCCTTCCTCCTCATGTTGCTAGTAAGCTTAAGATTATAGTTGTTGGAGTTCAGTCTGCAGACAAAGTCACTGGCTTCGTTCTCAGTACCCTTCCAGATTAAAAATAGGTCATCAATATAAAAAAATAATTGTACTACTAAATATCTACAATAGGAATATTGTGATACAAGAATATCGTGGAAAGAATATCAAAGATCAAAAGCTCGAAAGGTAAGTGCATATAGGGGAAGTATAGATTTACTATTCCTAACTTCACATCAACTTATCTTGAAGATATATATATTACCTACTGGCGGTCGCCAGTAGGTAGTTATAGTTAGGACCTAGTTTCCATAGGAAAAGCGTTTTTTGATTTGCCAATATCTTTGGCGCCGTTTGATGAATCTTCGTGACATTTTCAAAACTAATGGGGCGCTCCAGTCAGCTCCTGTCTTGAAAGTTTCGGGGTGATCCGTCAAGCATGGGCCAATAAAAAAGATGGGGTCCCAAAACACGTTTTCTCCAGGTTAATTTCCATAGGAACTTTTGTTGCGGCTACAGCCCGAACTGCTGAACGGAATTACACCAAATTTGGCAGAGGTAGCTGTTGTTCCAGAGTGCACTCTTTGCTTTAAAAGGAGTAAATCCGTTCAGTAGTTCCTGAGACATTTAAAAATAAAAAATATCGATATCTGAGGGCCGAGGAGGATTCGCGAACACTCCCGAGCACGAGCTTCATTCTGATTGGCTGCCAACACTCCAAACCAGGAAGTATTGTCAGCCATCTTGGGACTCGGTGGAACCGAGTCACAAGAAAACAGTAAAAAAAAGATAAAAAACAAGAAAAGGGGCCAGGGTAGAAACACCCTGACCCATAGGCCTGCTCAGGGGGTCCCACAGTGACCCCCAGGGCCATAAAAAGCATTTTTTTAAAATATTTTTGGCCGAATTCGCGCTGGGTGTGTGAATCCGGACAACATTTTACACTTTACAACGGTCTATCGCGCTTCGTTTTAATAAGCCCCCGGGTGGACCAGGTCCCGGGGGCGATATGCAAATTAATGCGGGGGCCGCGCGGGCCCCGGCAGTCCCGGGGACCACTACCTCCCTGGGGCTATTTTACATTAAAAGCGTGGGGGGGCTCCTGCCCCCACTCTGCCCCGGGGACCACCACCTCCCCGGGGCTTTGAAAAGTATGGGTTGGGGGGCCTCGCTGGCCCCCCCAAGCCCCAGGGACCGCCACCTCCCTGAGGCTTTCTTTAATTCTGGGCGGGGGGGCCTCACGGGCCTCCCCAAGCCCCGGGGACCGCCACCTCCCCGGGGCTTTCTTTAATTCTGGGTAGGGTTGATTCTGGGAGGGGGGCTTCGTGGGCCCCCCCAAGCCCTGGGGACCACCACCTCCCCGGGGCTTAAATTCAATTACAGAAAGTGTGGGGGGGCCTTCTGCCCTTCCCCACACTGCCCCGGGGACCACCACCTCCCCAGGGCTAACTTTAATTACGGGCGGGGGTCCGTTGAGGACCCCCAGCGATGGGGACCACCACCTCCCCGGGCTTTAAGTCTGTTGGAGGGGGGCCACGCAGACCCCCTCCTTGAGCCCTCCTTGGCCCTGGGGACCGCCACCCCCCAGGGCCGGCTCCAGCAGTGTCCTGGGGTGCCCACCCCAGGGACATTGCAGTTTGCAATAACAGGGTGGGAGCACGGCTCCCGCCTTGTCATTGCAAACTCTGCTTTGCTTCGTGGCAGTGAGAGCAGGAAACCTGCTCTCGCTTCCAAGAAGCAAAGCAGATTGCTTTTGGACAAGGGGAGCTGCATGTTAGCAACTCTCCTTTTCCAAAAGCAATACCGGCTCCCCCAGGAGGCGGGGAGCTGGCTGGGACCGTGGGGGCATTGGGGCTCCCCCCACGGTCCCCAATGTAAGGTAGGCCCCAGGGGATGGGGTCCCCGGGGCCATAATTGGCCTCAGGAGGAGGGGCCACGCGGCCCTCTTCTAAAAAAATATAAAACAAAGCTGGCCAGGCCCAGGGGGATGGGGTCCCCGGGGCCATAAGTGGCCTCAGGTAGAGGGCCACGTGGCCGCCCCCTTCCAAACAAAATCAAAAACAAAGCTGACCAGGCCCCGGGGGATGGGGTCCCCAGGGCCATAATTGGCCTCAGGAGGGGGGGGCACGCAGCCCCCCTCCAAAAAAAAAAAAAAGGAAAGGCTGGCCAGGCCCCGGGGGATGGGGTCACTGAGGCCCAAAAGGGTCAGGGGATGGGGGCCCCCATCCTAAAATTTAAAAAAAATAACTGAAGCCCCGCAACTCGTGGAAGCCCAGCCCCCTTTCACTACTACTCTGCAAACACGTCTCCTGGCGCGTTCTATGTTGGGGGATAAAGTCCCCTACCCTACTGATGGTCCTTAGTGGCCAACTAGCCCATCTCTTACCTCCAGTAAGCCCCAGTGGGCTTGCTGAGAGGTGTTGCGAGGCCACGCCCCTTTTTACACCACTCTGCAAACGCGCCTCTTGGCGCACTGCTGGTGGGGCGATGAGGTCCTCTTGTGTCCAGAGTACCTCAGGACACAAGTAGACTTCATCCCCCGAGCAGCAGTGAGCCAGGAGGTGCGTTTGCAGAGTGGTGTAAAAAGGGGGCGTGGCCTCGGCCACTCTCAGCAATCCAGCTGTGTGGGGCTTACTGGAGGTACCTGGTGGGCTAGTTGGCCCCCAGGGACCCTCAGGAGGCAAGGGGACTTTATCCCCCAACCAAGAGCATGCCAGGAGGCGCGTTTGCAGAGTGGTGGAGAAAGGGGGCATGGCCTGTGTCCACCTGTCAGCAATCCCACTATCTGGGGCATACTGGAGGTAACAGGTAAGCTAGTTGGCCCCTAAGGACCCCCAGCAGCGAACTGGACTTTAATCCCCATCCAAGAGCGCGCCAGGGAGCGTGTTTGCAGAGTGGTGGGCAAAGGGGGTGTGGCCTGCTATGAGAACTTAGCAATCCTGCTGTGTGGGACTTACTGGAGATAATAGGAGGGGTAGTTGGCCCCCAAAGATGTCCTTGGGGGCTGACTACCCCTCCTGTTACCTCCAGTAAGTCCCTCACAGTGGGATTGCTAAGAGGTCTTCGGAGGCCACCCCCCCTTTCTCCACCACTCTGCAAACACCCCTCCTGGCACACTACGGGTTGGGGTTGAAGTCCACTTTACACCTGAGGGACTTTGGGGGCCAAGAAGCCCTCCTGGTACCTCCTGTAAGTCCTACGCAGCGGAATTTCTGAACGCTGGTCGGAGGCCCAGCTCCCTTTCTGCACCACTCTGCAAACACAACTACTACTTTATAGTTATAAATTAGCATTTAAAAAACCTTAGAAATTCACTGAAAAAACCATAGGTTTCAGGGACGTTATAGTTAGTAATTAGCATTTAAAAAACCTTAGAAACTCACTGAAAAAGCCATAGGTTTCAGGGTCGTTATAGTTAGAAATTATCATTTAAAAAAACCATAGAAATTCACTGAAAAACCATAGGTTTCAGGGACGTTATAGTTAGAAATTAGCATTTAAAAAACCATAGAAATTCACTGAAAAAAACACAGGTTTCAGGGACGTTATAGTTAGTTGGACATTTCACTCGTACAAAACCAGAGAAATTCGGCCGTTATAGTTAGTAGAGCTAACTATAACTCGTGCCCCGCAATGCACTGCTGATGGCATCACATATTACATCACTCATGACATGGTCAGTGATATCACTGATGACATCACTGATGACATCTCAAATGTCATCACTGATATATGTATATAATCAAGGTACATATATGTGCAGTAAAGAGCTATACTTATTTAACTTTCTATATTTTGATTTCAAGATATTGTCCTCAATATTTTCCTACGCTGGTAGTCTGTCTTCTACATTCAGTGGGCACACCATTTGCATTATTACTTGCAAGGAGTAATATTACTCTAGGATATTTAACCAGCAATACGGAAAGGGTGTTTTTCATGAGTCAACTGAATCCTTCCCTCTCTTGCAATGTATTATATCAGATCAGAGTCTATGTTACTCAATAAATCTCTTTTTAAAGACAACATTTAATTGATCTCCAGTTTTATTCAATGCACAGCTTATCAGCACCTTTACGGGTGGGCACTGCAACTTCACAGACTTCTTTGTCAAAGTGGTGTTTTTGCTTTTCCTCTCTTTACACATGGTGCGGCCTTCTGCTCTGTTTACTTCCACCCATTTGCTCTTAAGGATCCTTGTTTTAAACTTACTGAAATAACTGGGATCCACTATTATGCTCCACCTTAAATATATTCTGAAAATCTCACTCTTCGTAGTTACAATACCTCACCAAATACATATCTACATTTTGCTGCAAGGACTCTCATCAATAACCCCAACACATACCTACTTCACATGTACCGCACACCTATCTCACAAACATCCAAGATATTGACTGGTTGTCAACTAAAAGCTGTGCTTCAAACAACCTATGATCCTGCTTCTCTATGGCATAAAAAGTTCTTTCCCAACACCATTTGCAACTCTGTGTAAATACTTTCCTACTCACAATCCGTGTTCTGCAAAAAAACAATTCACAACCAAACCCCCATGTTTATCATTTAGGTTTCATTGTTTTAAATTATCCAATACACATCGTAAACAACCCCATCTCCATGTACCCACTGACAAAAATACTAAAAAGCCCTATTTGTACTGTTTTCTTTTGATATGTACAGACTTTTTGTAGAAATACTTTGTGTGCACACAAATATGTAAATGAGTCTGCGATAGTGCAGCTGATACACAATTCTTAAAAAACTAACACAAAGCTTCAAAAAATTTTAAACTTTTGGCCCATCTGTTTTCTACCTGCGGAAGCCACACTCCTGGAATGCTAAGTGGCCAACCAGAGTTTAATGCCTTTCAAGCCAGGTTCCGCAGTGGAGATAGCACTGAGTCAGTCCTGCAGGCTACTTTTGATGATCTCAGAGTGGAGGTGGACTCTGGTGGTGTTGGCGTACTTATACCATTAGACTTGTTAGCAGCATTCACCACTGTCATCCTCCAACCTGCTTGATCATTTTCAGGCCATCAGTTTTAGTTGCACTTCTGTTTTACAGAGAACCAGCAATCAGTTATGCTTTCATCATATACTTCGGAGACTCGTCCTCTCCCTCGTGGCATACCATGAGGATCTTCTTCTTCTCCTTAACCGTTTAACATAGGTAATATGTCAGAATACCTAGCACAAAAATATTGTGCTGCAAACATATTGCAGCCGGAATGTTCACTACCGAACTATTGTGAAGGTAAGTAAACATAGGTAAGTTCAAATTTATTATTCTTAGCTCCATAACTGTGGAGCTTCAAGCTAGATATCCTTAAACTGCATATATGTGGGGTTAGGTCTAGTATATTTATACATATCTACATATATTTAGCATCACAGTATTTTTGTAGTCGATATTCTAACTACGATATTTTTATAGCATGATATTTATAACATGATATTCTTGTAGAATACCTTAATATATATGTAAGGCCTCTGGATAAACACAGCCAATCTCTTGGAGTCTGCTTCGAGATGTATGCCATCAACACTGAGTTTGTCATCTGTTTGGTTGGGGTGTCATCTCTTCAGCATTGCTGGAGATTGGTTCCAGTTGGGATGAGTGAATGCTGCCTCAAAGTAAAAGAAAGGAAAATGGAAATCCTATTCGCCGTTAATTTTAAATGTCTTGCAATGGAATCATACTTACCGAGTGGCATGGGCCCATATGCCACCGCTGTTTCCAGTGTTGGAAATCGTACACTTGAACATGGTGCAAATCTGCACTTCTTCTCCCAAACCTGATCAGCAAGTCTCTAACTGAACCTTCTATCTTCACCATAAATCATGATACCATGGGCCATAATACTTACAGTGCCCCGGGGGCGAAATGGGCATGTACACTCATTTTTGAGAGCCTGGCGTATTACAGATTGGACCACAGATACTTGTGCAGCACATTCTGTAGTACAGATAATGTCAACACACGAATCACACCAGCATTGTTTTAAGGGGACATTCCCTTGTTTGCATGCAGGCATGTCCCTATGCCAATGAGGGACACCCTTTGCCTCTGCAAGTGTGTTGTATTTTGTCTGGGTTGCAGAGGCAAAGAGGCCACGAGGAGGCACACTGATTGTGTGGCAGAAAGAGGTGGAGCACAGTGAGTGCACATGTGTGTGACCCCTTCAAGTGAGAAGAGGGACCCAATGTTGCTCCTAGTTATGCCCCTGCAGTCGGGCACAGTCACTCAGTGCACCAGGGTCACTCAGTCACTCAGTTCCGCAGTGGGATCTCTAGCTCCCCCTTTGAAGTGCATGCTTACGGTTGCCGGCTGCACTGTGAAAGACATAGCAGCCACTTCAATTAGCCAGTCTGCCTTTTACTAAGGCTGCTCCCAGGGCGGGCACAAGAACACGGCTGTCCTGAGAGTTGCGCACTGTTATGTTATGTTATGCACATTCATGGAGCACACTATCAAGCGGGATGGCATCCTGCCACTGAGCAGTTGTGAATCTAGCCAAAGCTAGGGCCTATTGGGACTGCTCAAAAAGCCAAGCTCTTCAACTTCTTGTGGAACTCAAGAAGTGAGGAGGAGGCTCTTACGAACAGCTGCAGGTCGTTCCATGATTTAGGAGCGATGTCGGAGAAGGCTTGACTCCCCCCAGATCTGGTTTTCCATATGCACTGGATGGTTGCAAGTAGGAGTCCAGATGAGAAGAAGTGTCTGGAAGATGTGTTAAAGACAATGCTATTTTTGAGGTATGCTGGGCCAGTGTTATGTAGTTCCTTGCAATTGTGGGTGAGGAGTTTGAATTGTGCTTGTTTGTGTATGGGTAGCCAGTGCACCTCTGACAGGTGTGGTGTGATGAGATTGAAGCGTGGGAAGTTGAGAGTGATTCTGGTTACTGAGTTCTTAATGGTCTGCAGCCTTATGGTGAGTTTTTTGTTGATCTTGGCATAGAGGGTGTCCCCATAGTCCAGCTTGCTTGTGACGAGGACATGCGTGGTGGTTTCACCAAAGCCATTTGAAAATCTTCCTCAGCATGTTGAGGTATCGAAGCATGAGGCAGTGAAGATGTTTACTTGAGCAGTCATGCAAGTCTGCTGTTGATGATGATCCTGAGGTTCTAGGCGTGGTTGCTGGGGATGGGTGCCAGTCCTAACTCTGTTAACCACCAGGTGGAGTCTCACAGTGAAGTGCTCCCCCCGAAGATCATGATTTCAGTCTTGTCAGTATTCAGCTTCAACTTCACTATATGTAATAATATCAAAATGTCCCTGTTTGCACCCAGCGGACCTTATTACACCCAATCAAGGATAGTGTGCCCCAAATATAATACAGCCCCTGGATAATAGCAATGATTGTCACTATGACAGCAAGGTTTCTTTGTGCAAATTAGCCTACCTCGGTATTCCTTCATATCAACATCTCAGGGTCCAGTTGTGCAAAATCAATATTTCAGAATTGGCTGACATTCATAAAAACTATTATTACTTATTACATCTTGGATGTAATCTTCAGTTGGCCTCTGCTGCTTGCCTGAGTGTACCCAGATTTAATAAAGCTCACGCTTATGGACGTCGACTCGCGGTTCTTGCTCCTACCATCCATAACTGCCTTCCACTCTCGCTCTGCGCCATCTCTACTCTTTCTCATTTCCGTCAGACCTTGAAAGCTCATCTCTTTGGTAATCTGTGCATTTGCTAGTGTGCTATGTTGGGCTCCTCCTAGTGTCGAAGATCAGTCTGGAGAAAGAGCCCAAAATAAGAGTCATATTAACATTACTTTGAAACACAGAAAAGAAAGAAAAGACTCTGCAAATATGGCGCCCCGAATAATCATTTTGCTGGGCCCAATTCACAAATGGTCATATTTAAAGTCAGAAACATTGCTGTCAGTGGAATGGATATTGCTACTCAAGGAGTATATGTTGACGTTCATTCATTAATAATCCAAGCAATATGCATATAACACCATGCCACTGGTAAATGCCCAGAAGTATTCACATGCATACACCTTACACATAAGGAATTTCCACCAGGGGAAAAGTTTGGTTTTTCTAAACTGACCCCTAATGTTCACTTAGATGCGTAACTCTTTTTTCGCGACTGCGAAGTAGTTTCCCCGGGTGGGACACTATTTTTAAACCCACATTTAGAATGAGGGTATTTTCTCTCGATTTGCAACCTTGGAAATGGACTCACTCCTGCCTTTGGCAGAGCAAATTTGCATTCTTTTCCAGGGTGGGAAAGTACCAGCAAACTGCTGTGACTTCCCAGAAAATTATTGGAGGTTCACTTACAGCTAGAGCTCGCTCACCATAGAAACACCCAAATTCCGGCACCATTTAATGTTTGACTATGCAAAATCCACCGTTATGATGGTTTTTCCATGTTGAAAAAAGCCCTTTGTAAATGTATAATCCAACAATCCTGTTTCAGGATTTTTGGTTTAGCAAGGGACGTTAATGCATAGTATAACTCATGTTAAATGTGCCAGCGCTTTTGTGAATTGGGTACACTTTTTATCATTTTGGTAAATCCTACAATTTCAGCCCACTTCTACTAGGTAGGCAGATTAGTTTTTCAATTGGCAAACCTCTAAAGGTTATTTGGGTAAGACAACTGGCCACCATCTTCTGATACTACAAAGAAGGCTGGAAATACAGTGTCCAGTAAGTCCATGAAATTCTCTAATAGGACACATCAGCAAAAGTGTTGAGTGATCAGTGCCTAGTGTCAGGTGAACAGTGCAGCACCTTACTGGCTGTGGGATCTACTGGCAAAGACTGCCCCTTATCTTTAATATTGTATGGTGGAAGGCTGATCGAAGGTCCTCTGCACACTGCAGGATTGTTGCCACCAACTTTATTTCTCTGTTTATCCCCTGTCCAATTTCCAGATTGGATTGGCTTTCGCCTACTTCACCCTGAATGGCAACACAGGTGAAACTTCACCAGAATTGATGGTCTTCCCAATTTCAAGAAGAGAGCTACATTTTTCAGCCCTGCTCTTACGTTCCAAGCAGTACTTTGGGCCAACAGTGAGGTCTTGCAATAAACCTGTGTTGCTGTCCAGATTTTCCTGATAGGTTTACAGGAGGGTAGTTTTGACAAGTGTCTCCAGACTATGTGCAAAGGAAGACCCCACAACTGGAACACTGCAGAGTCGCTTCACACTTATGTTAGCACCCTTGTCTCCTTTCCAAAAGTATCTAACAATTGCACAGATATTTACAATATATATTATCATCAAATCAATTGTTTATTTTAACTTAGGGAGTATTTTGTTTTTGCTTTTTTATGCAGTTTGTGACCACCCAGACACTGATTGATGCCCCGTCTGTATTTTTGAGTTTAGACTAGATCATTCTAACACACTAGGAAGAGTGTGTAAACTAACTCCTTAGAAACCCTGGTAGTGCCATTGTTCAACGGACACAATATCTAAAGAATACAGCGGGTCGTCCTTTGTGGAGTATACATTGGAATTACTCCTGGCAGGAAAAAGAGACTTAGCTCACCTAGTCCCTGGGGTCACCTTCTATCCCCGCTGTGTCCTCTGTTCACAGACTACTGTTAATTGCAATAATGCCAGGCACTTACCCATGTGAGTATTACATTTACCACGTTTCTGTGCAACGAGGGCAATAAGTCATATTTAGCACCCATGTGACGCATTACATTCACCACGTTTCTGTGTAACGAGGGCAATAAGTCATATTTAGCACCCAACTCTAATTCCCACAAGCAAAACCTGGTCTTTTCAGCCCCAGTGTACTTGGGAAAAGCCTTGATGTTTATTCGATATTTTGCTCCATTCGCAATTACACAATATAACTAAATAAATAGATTTTGACCTGCAACATAAAACGAAGTCAAGTGTACTAATCAGCAGTCATGTACCAACACTAAGGTTACACATATGTCTACAAAAGGCAGTGTGTACTTTCTTTCTCATTGTACAGATGTTTCATATACCTATTGCTAATGCAACAATACTAAAATGCTCATAGAAGAGGTTAAACTTTTTTGTCAAACATCTTCCGAATTATGGGCATTAGTACGATGTCGGTGGGACCGCCACCGTCAAGCCGTCGGTGGTGGCCCCACTACCATTGGACCCTGCAGGACCGCCTGCCGCATTATAATGGCAGGCGGATGTAGGGTGGGTGGAGAGACCGACCTACATGCATCCGACGGGCTCAAGGAGCCCACCGGACCGTTGGACCGTCTGTAATCCCTACAATGGTGGTGGTGCCTGCTCAGGCACCGCCGTAGGGATTACAATGTCCCTGTCCGCTGGCCGTTTCATGGCGGTTAACCCTCCATGAAAAGGCTGGAGGAAAGGGACTTTGGGGACCCCTAGCGGGCCCCCCTTTCCCCCTGGCCCTCAGATATGGGCCCTGGGGGGCACCTATGGTGCACCCCTACATATCCCTGCACCATGTGGCAATCACCGCATGGTGCATGTCTCATAGTGCAGGGATATCTCAGATGTGGTTTTTAGGTCGAGCCTAGCGCAGCGTGCATGCGCTGACTAGGAGATGACCTTTTGGAATCGGTCTGCACTTTTCGAACACTCGTGCGTGTGGTGGCATCCACCTTGCGGGAGCGAGCAGCGGCGCGCAGGGGCCATCTGTTTGTAATTAGCGTGGCCGCGAGCGCTTGTTTACATTTCTCTACTCTCTGCCCTGCCTGTCTCACCCTCGCCCTACTCCGCTGCTGCCGCTTGTGACCTGTTCAGGGTGTGAGCACTGTCAGCCAGCAATCAAATGCAAGGTTGTCGATTCCCAGCCATGGAATGAGTCAGACACTGATCGTGTTTCCTTCTGCCATGGGAAATTATCGTAACCTATGGCTCTGCTGGTAATAAATCTTTTTTGGGGCTTCAACTGCAATGTGGTATTTCGCTTAAATTTTTGAGGTAACTCCATCTATTTGAAACGGTAGCGTTCAGTTTCATCTACAATGGAGGCAGACACCTCCGATCGGAGCTTCTCACTGAATTTTGCACCTCCAGCTGCTGTCTCTTGTTAGTGCAGCGCTCCAGGAGAGAGGGAAAGAGAGAGAGTGTGAGTATATATATATATTAGGACTTAATCTATCCACCTTATATGTACTATAGACTACATCTTTCTTTGGATTGTGTGTATTCAGGTGAGCATATAGGAACTCTTCCATGCATGGTGTCAGGGGACACGGTAACGCCGGTATCGGCGCTCGCACAGGCACGTAGGAAAGCCCGGGGGAAGACTACAATTCCCGGCAGCCTCGGCGGACGTCTGACGTCAGACGCACCGCCCCACGTGACGACGGAACACCCGGGATAAGGCGAGGCAGCTGCAGAAGACGCTGCCAATTATTCCTGGAAGTCCGGTTCGGACGCTGGCCATATTCTGCAGTTAACGGTCGGGTAAGGGTGCCAGCGGCACCGCTTGTCTCTTATTAGTTTGGCTTTGTTGTCAAGGCAACCTGTGCTTTTTCTGGGCACGGCTAGTTACGGAGCACATAACTTTCTTTCCCTACGTTGGTGAGCTCTCGTTCTTGGATCCTTATCCTCAGAACTCTTGCGAGGGAAAACTATAGTGCCTGGCATTGTGTGTTTTGTTCTTCGACTTAAGTTGATACTTTCCTTGTCGTGGAGGGAGAGTCTCATTGTGTCTTCCCTGTTGGAGAGCCTGGTCAGAGGGTTCATGCAGGGCAGAATCAATGAGCTTTCCTAGTGCTGGCTAAGAGAGTGACTTTCAACTCTAGATGAATTCCTTTTGTTAATCCCGGAAGTCTTCCTGGATTTTGTCCTTTGAAATACGTTCTTCACAGTCCTCTGTTTTGCTTATAGTACTTTTGAATGTGCTTACCTAACATTTGTCTCGTACGCTACTCATCGCTTGTGATTCTATTGCTTTTTGCCTACAGGGGTGGTCCTAGGCAGGTGTTCCTTCTGGGCTGGAAACCCTCCTCCCATTATATCAGGGTAGGTGTTACATGTAGAATTAGAAAGTACATGTTCCATTATAGATAGGTTAAACAGGAATACAGGATTGTTAAACTTACATACCTTTTGTTGTATTTTCCAGCATATGGTGGGAGGAATTGCAATTACATGCTCAGCACCCCTGTTAGCCGGCAAACTTTTCTTTTCCTTACAGGTTAGTGGAAGTATAGGTACATCTAATCATAAAGGGAACAGGGAGGTGTTGGAAAGGCTTAGGTGGTAATTTGTTCTTTTGTATCCACAGGTCTCCCTCCCCGCTGTCCCCATCCTTCCCTTCCCCCGCTTGACCATCCTTTAGTCTGTGTGTTTTCATATCCAGACTTGGGACTGTCGAGAGGTGGACCCCATAGAGCATCGGTTCGATCCTGAGGATCCTGAGGATACGTTCAGGCCTGGGACACATGGTTTTACTCTTTTTGGCATTAATCTCCAGCCTCTTGCTGAGAGTTCAAGTAAAACAAGTATTTTTTAGTCTGTAGCCTCACAGCATGTTGCACTTTTCTTCCTGTTCGGCATGTTTCACAACGCGTTTTGATTGCCCTCAAAATCGCCCCCACTTGTGTTTTCACGCTGCTGTTTTCATCCCCATGCCCTCCCGTGTTTCTGCTTCACCCAACCTCCCCCACGTCCATCCCTCTTTCCCCACCCCCCTGTCATTACTTGTTACTTTTTCCAACGCTCCGCTATCAAGCCACTCCATTTCCGTACAACTGGGAGTTGTGCCAGTCTGAAATGGAAACGTGGCAGTTATCATCAACCTGTGTGGATTTTCTATGGGTTAGCTGAATAAAAAAATATCCTATGGCAAAAAGTTTCCATTCAGCCAGGAAGCACACCTACAGATCGCTTACATCTTGGACACAGTAGTGCGCATGCGCCGACAATCATCATTTTATGATGTCAGTAAGTCCCTGCCCAGTGCCAGTCAACCCACTTTCAGTGTTCATCAAATTATCAAGCAGGCGCAATTTCGGATGCGTGAATCTATATAAATGCCATCCCCAAGTTAAAAAACAAATAAAACCCAATTGTACGCGAGAAGTAAGAACTGTGCATGTTGTCTTTCAGAAAAAGAGGGTAAAAGAAAGCTACAAAACGCCCACACAGCATAACAACAAATATTTACGATGATATGAATTTTGTTTAAAAAGGTCCTGTATAGCAAATGTATCAGTTTTACTGAGGGCTGTTGTTTGTCTTCCATATATACCCCCATTGAAGACAGACTGCGTGACAAGCAGTTTGGTCGAGGAGGGAGCACATGCAGCAGTTTTGTAATGCAGGAAAGTTTTTAGAAAAAGTTAGGTCCACGCCTAGGCAACACCTATGCCGATTACTGTTAAAGCTTCCATGTTAAAGGACAATAGATGTTCTAGCACCCAGGATAATGTGCTGCATTGCTAATAACTTATAAGGTCCCAAAGGGAAGACCTATTGGCTATGCCAATGCTTGTTTTGTATGGCAGCGTGTACTGCAGCTCGCAGCACACGCCACAATACAAAAGATACACAATGCGACCGCCGTGAAGGCAGTCGCATCGTAATGTGGGAAGCTGGACCTCTGACTCCTAGTCGGGCGGTCCTGCTTCCGCAGTGGTGAAGGGCGGATGTAAGTCCACCAAAACATCATAATCAGGCCCTATGTTTTTCACTGGAAAATGGAGGCCCAGATTAGTGAACGGTCATGCAGTGCAGCACTGCACAAAAAGTAACAGCACTGCATTGCGAGAAAATGAAAAAAAAATGTGCAGCACATTGTTGAAAAAGTAGTGTTAGTGCGTTGCTATGCGTTGCGCTACGGCGCAAAGGTGATCCGGTGCTGCGTTGTTTGAGATCTGAACTCGACGAACACTCTCCAGTATAAATTTTAATACCAGGATACCTATCCAAGGGCGAGCCACATAAAATGTGTAAGATTCTGATTAATATACATCTTGCACATTGGAACATCACGTGATATTCTGCCTGTCTCTTGCTTGCATCTGGTGTCAGTTGGCGTTAGATTTGGTAAATCTCTCTTTGTGTTTGTGCTATTCTGTTCCCTTTGAGTAGCTATTGAGGGAAGGTGTTGCTTAACTAGTTGTTCCATGGATTATTTGCATGTGAAAGTTCATCGGGGTTGCCGTTTGCACGACCTTGTGCTGTGAAGTGGCACCATGCCTTCTGCGAGCGCCTCCGCAAACATATAGTAAATCTTTGCCCAAATCCCAGAATCTTACAAAAAATGTCTTCGATGCATTTGAACCTTTTCACTTCAGAAGTTTTTCTCCTTAACACTGTAAAAGATTAAAGAATCTGCGTTGCATGAGGTGAACCAGTGCAGTGTGGAACAAAATGTCAGTTTCCCCCACAGTTTAATGGTTACATACAAATAGGCAGTGCAAAAGGTGGTGCGAAGTTGCATCAGCATTGGTAAAATCAAAGTAATTTGGCTCCAGAAACAACTATAGGCAGAGGAATTGTTTACAATGATGCATCACTGGTAACACAGTTACCAATAGTATTAATTAATTATGTGTTTGATGCACCTACATAGCAGTATATGATATGGACGTTCAGAGCTCCAAGTTAGATGAAAAGCCTGAGAATCAGTCTGCCAAGGAACTAATCAAAGAGATTGGACTCTAAACTGATATCCAAGAGGGGGGAGAGTGAGCGAAGGGGTCGCCAAGCTGTGGCCAAGAGGAGCATTTGCTATGCCCCAGAGGAACCAAGACATACATCATGCTAAAAACTGCACTACCGACCAGATATATGAAAGGTTTTGTGTTGCACTTGCGCCACACTAGGGGACGCAGGTCAACATAAAACCAAGAATGAGATTTACCAAGCTGCACAGGCCCACACAAGGTGGCCTTGGGTGCTTTGGTAAATCTGGAGTAATGCAAGGGAGCGCAACTGACTGCCTTGCGTTACTCTGCCCCAGGGAGTCGTTCTATGGGTGGAGCGTGAGTGTCCCCTCGCATCCACCCATGGATTTTGGTGCATTCCCAGATTTACCATGAGTGGTAGACCTGGGAATGCGTCAAAATGCTACGCCTTCCCAATACACGCATTTCTCCTTGTTTTTATCCTCTTTCTATGTATGATGCATTCTGCAGCTCACACAGAAAGATGAAAAAGCCTCAGCGGATTGTTTTTGTGCAGGAAGGTGTCTCTTCCTGCACAGCAACAATCCTGCCTGCAACACAGACACCCTTGCACTATGGTGCAAGGGTGCCTGCGTGGGCACTAGGCATCACATAGAGCAATGCACAATATAATGTTAAATATGGCACATTCCTGCGTTCCCCCGCTACGCAGGGCAGCGCAGCAAGTTGTCTTGCAGCGTTTCGACGTGTGACATTTTGATTAATCTGCCCCTGTGCTTTTAGTGACAGCAATTTGAGTTGAAGTGAGTCCTTCTGTAATGAGTATCAACAATGTTTATGTCACTCTTATTCTGCAGGTGTCAAAGTGAGGGGGGACACTAAAATAACCCTGGACTGGAAGTCCCACACACAATAGATATGCTCACAGCTTTAGAAAGTCCGAGCTGCCAAAAACACGTTGGCAATCATGTATCTGGTTGCATTTTAACATGACTAACTTAACATTATTGCAATGTTCGAATTGCTAAATATGTTCTAACCTACCAATTTTAATGAATATATTGTGTGAATATATGTTCGTCATTCTGGCGGTGGGGTGAGGGCTCTTTTATTTTTTGTACACTGCATTAAAACATTTGAAGACCACCCCTGTCAAGGGAGTGACCTAAAACGTGAATTGTTGGTTTATTCTTGGAAATAGCTGCACAAAACGATAAAAAACAATTATTTTTGTTAAATTTAATTTTTTATTTATTTGTAGGAGGAGCCCTATACGATATCAAACTATATGACATTCACGATTAGGAGATGAGGCTGTTATCTGGCCTTACGTTCACCTGAGTGTGCATCATACACCTTCATGTATCTGCTGTTGAACTTCCAAATCATTAGAAAATTATAAATAAGCCTTGAAAATAAAAATCGGTAATTAATGAGAGACTTGTTGCATGGATGTGGTGCAGTTTTTAGACAAGTTAGGTTATGTGATGGATAAAAAAATGCTTAGCAAAAATGTGCCCAACTCAAGCACATTCCTAGCAGGAGGAGAAATATGTGAGCAGGTAAAAGGAACCACAAAGATGTGACACTTCAAGCAAAAGCATATTGCTCATGGAACTAAACGGTCAGGGGATTAGAGGAATATGGCTGGGGAGAAATGAAAATTAAGTGACCTATGGTCTTCTGCCTTTGGGAGAGGTCACAGGTCACAGTATCAGTGGGATAATGTATTGTTCAGTGGTCATTGTTATCACTATTGAACATTTTCCTTTTTTTAATTATTTTTCACTGAACAATTTTAGATGGTAGAGTATTGGTTTACATTGACTGTTTTTTAATACTGCCATTTATTATCTTCTTGCTTGACACTGATTTTTCCTGGTTATACATTCATTAGCTGTAATTAAAAAATGGCTAACCTTATGAAACGCCATACAAAAATAGTTACTATATTTTTATTAAAACAGAGAAACTAACTGGACTTAGAAGAGGCAGGCAGAGAGCACTGGGTTTCCCTGTTGTCCTGTGAGATTTCGCGCAGCTTCAAAGTAGAATAACTGGGAACCTGGGCTGAAGCCATTAGAAGGATTGGACTACATCGTGACCTAAATCTGCCACTCAGTGTGTCACCCACTCCATACTTCTGTGCATGACTCATTGCAGGTTTCAGTGTAGTTCAGGAAAGGGCTGTCCTGAATTTCTGCAAGTGAATCCAGCTGTTTCCAAGTTCTAATGGCTACAAAGTCAATTTACAGGGAGATCAATATTACATACACTGCTATTCAAGGATATGTTTCTCCAATAAAAATTGGCAAGTAGTGACCATTCAAAGTGCTTTAATTATAAATGTCCCCCACGTCGTCACAGGCTGGCTGTTCAAATCCAAGTTCCTTTACACAAATGGCTTGTCCGCTGGCCTCGACGAGTAGCCTTCTAGGCGGTTAAGTGGCAGGAGGTATCCGGAGTGACGGCTAATAAAACATAGAATATTTACATGTATGGTTCTCGAAATGCCTTCTGTCTTAGGTAAGGCTTCCCATCACTTCAGATCCAAAACTGTGCCCTACTTTCCCTCTTAGAAATACTTCGTCTACAATTCTCCTGCAACTCACTCATCTCACTAACAGGGTGCCACAGAAAGCAATGACTCCCAGTCCTAGATTTGCTAGAACGTTTTTCATTCATGCTCATAAAAATGTCAACTTCAGAATGATACAGACAGACCCTTATCACAAGTGGTTCGGGAATCCTGTTTTGGACACTAACTCATGTTTGTGTCCAAAAACGTGTTACCAGTCAGATTTAAATTGCCCCCGACACTGGAGTTTGTCCTTGTGGTTTGCAGTTGGTAAAACCTGTCTCAAACCACAGGTGTAAATTTCTGGCTTGTACATCCTTGGACCAGGTGAATTTTTTTTTAGGATGTGGTCTCGCGGCTAGACTGCCGACTTTGGAGCCTCGGGTCGACTCCACATCCTGTCATTCCGGGCAAATCACTTACAGGCACATTCATCAACCATTTTTGCGAGCGCAAACGGTGCGATTTGCAAAAATCGGCCGTTTGCGCCCGCAAAAATGGCATTTGCGATGCATCAAGGTTCAAGGCACTCGCAATTTGAGAATTCACAATTAATTGCGAGTTCTCAAATTGCGATAGCATTTAAGGAATCGCATTTTGCGATTCCTTAAATGCAATGCAAGAACCACTTTGAAGTAGCGATTTCGCTACTAGGGGGCGCAAATTACCATGAAGTTGAACTTGATGGTAATTTGCAAAAACTTAGAAAAATGCACTAAAGTGCATTTTTCAAAGTTGTAGGTTACACACACACATGTCCTTGGGACATGTGTGTGCGCAACATTTGTCCACAGATCAATTTCAGGGGTGCAACAGGGTGTCCTTTTGACACCCTTGCACCCTTGAAATTGCATCCGCAATTTGCGAGTACCAATTGGTACTCGCAAATTGCGCATGAAATTTCCCATTCATTCCTATGGGCCTATAGGAAGCCATTCCTTATTTGCAACTCGCAATTTGCGAGTCGCAAATAAGGAATGTGTAGGAATCGCTATTTTTATAGCGATTCCTACATGCATAGGCTTTTGCGAGTCCTTAATTGCGATTCCTTAATAATCGCAATTAAGGACTCGCAAAATCCTACCTTGATGCATGTTCCTGTTAATCTCCCCGTGCCTACCAAAAAAATGAATGTGTCCTTGTGCAACGTAACTGGTGCTCATGTAAAGCGTTCCAATACCTTGGGTCGAGTTCGCGCTATATAAATCTGCAAAAAAAAAGGTGAAATCTTGCTCACATTGCATGTAATTCAGCATTACAGGAAGCGCCACTCAGAATCAGCTGTAAATTGTGCATCCAGTAATTACCAAACTCTGCAGTAGCAATAATTAATGGGTATGAAATTTGTTTCCACGATTGCTCCCATGAAGTAGTCAGGGCCCAAATGGTCTCTCCGAGTATTAAATGTAGAGTAATTAGAAAAGACACATGTTTGACTGTCTTTCTTAAGTACAAACACCAAACATTGATGGCTAAACATTCTTACTTATTTCCCCTTTCCTCAGACTATCCATGAAACTCACACTAACATTCTGACCTTCTCTAGTCTCTCTGCCCCCACTCGTTCCTTAACCAAAATAAACTCTCCCCTGAGCCATTTATCAAATCTCTACGCCATTTACCATGTGAGTTGTGCCTTGACTATAATTAGTGCTGTGCAATCAATCACCTATGGAGCAGCAAAGTGAAAGCTAGGAATGTATTAGTAAGTCTGTTTGGGTCCTTCCGGGACAGTGCTAACTTTGTAAAAAAAAAAAAAGTGCTAGGGCCCTTGTCAGGGGGCCACTGCAGCTTGCTCTGCCCATTGCCCCCAAGAGCACTGCCAATGACAGTACCATCACAACTAACCATCACACTCATGCAAGTGTGACAATTCAGACTTTAAATATACATTAAAAATTACAAAATACATGTCACTCAAGCTATTCTTATAGCTTTGGGCGGCAGGTATTAGTGATTTTAATGTATATTTATTTATTAAACAACTGTTGTTGTGCTTTCTCTTTCTATGTGCCAAGGCAGAATGTCACGACTAACACCTACAAACGGGGTGTCTTGTTCCTGACACTTTAAAGAAAAAACCAACTAATCAGCTTGCTGTATGTCGCAAGTGTCCTTACATTCTACCAATCACCATGTGTTCTCGTTATGCCATATCGTTCCCTATTCATGCCTAAGGGAGTTTTCTATCTGGTCCACCGAGGTTTTGACCAATCAGAACACTGTGGGCCATATTATCAAGAACGGCGCAATCATTATCGCCGCTTTAGCGGAAGGAAACTGCCGCTAAAGCGGCGATAAGGGGCCTGTTAATATGCCCTAGAGAATTCCAATAGAAGCCCAGATTGGATGTCCTTGACACCAGAACCTGGGCTTCTATTGGAATTCTCTAGGGCATATTATGAAGACCCTTATCGCCGCTTTAGCTGCAGTTTCCTGCCGCTAAAGCGGCGATAATGTTTGCGCCGTTCTTGATAATATGGCCCCGTGTGTTCTCGATGTACCATAGCATTCTGTGTTCATAACTAAGGGAGTTTCCTCTCTGGTCCATCAGGTTTTGACCAATCAGAGCAATTCATGCCTATCCGCGTCGCATTTCGTCGCTGTACCGGTGGACCAGATAGGACTCCGCCTTGGCACATGGAGAGAGAAAGGTCAGTTGAGACGTGGGCTGAATGATGCATAATGTATTTAAGAAAATAGAGATTTGGGATGTTTGATGTAATAGTTAAATACAGGGGATGGTTGCAAAGTAATTCTATTTTGAAGAAGTACTTGAAAAAATATCTGTTTTAAATAAGCCATACATGTTATGGGAGCTTGTCCACTAACAGGGCGCCTAATATAGTTGCCTGGTTGAGACATAGATAGGGAGGTCTATTTTTGGTGGGATTAATATATTATTTTCTCCCCTGGAATTAGGGGGATCAAATAGAAAGTGGAGAGTAAAAATAGTTCCCAGGGATCATATATTTCTTGTTATTTTTGATTTAGAGATTAACTAGGGGGTATTTTACCACTCAGGGAAAGAGATTGATTCCCCAGAAAGATATTTGAACTAGAAACAACACAACACACCATTGAAAATATACAGCATTGGAACGCTAAAGTGAGTGAATTCTGTAGACTAATAGAAAAATGTTATGTGAAATTTTAAGGTGAAGATGTAAGGTACATCTTAATCAGAGATCAATAGGAGAATATCCAATAGGGATTGATTTTGGTATGAGATGCCATTCGAAGATGTTGAAATTGAATTTATGATGGTGAGCATAGTCCAATAGGTTAGTAACATTTCCATATATGGAATATGCTGGACTTGAGATTTAATTGTTGAATATCAAACAAATGCATAAATAGAAAATAATGAATTGTTTTTAATAGGGTTCAATGCGGTTTTAAGGTTGTATATAGGCAGGGAATTGTGATGTATCAGGAATGTATGTTTCCAACAGTTTTTGTACACTTGGCAATATTGGAGATAACAATACATATTGTATATATTGATTATGTAGATTATATAGAGGCAGGGAGTCTTCGGGTGTGATGCTAAGGGTGTGTTTTGTAAATTATATTTTAACAATTTTTGTTGACAAATACTGTACACATGAGTGATGTATGTTTTTCTGATTCACAGCCCTGATGAAGTCCTGTTGGACAAAACGCTTTGGCTGGGCTGATTGAAAAAAATATTGTTTGGAAAAATGAATAAAAGTTGGATTCTGAAAAACATTTGCAACACTCCTGAGAATTGAATATTACCGAATTGGATCATATCGGATATGTCTTTGGACTTTTGATGGCTTGAATTTTGGCTGAGAAGAGATTTATAAGATATACGCGCCTTTTCAATTGTTTCTTTGCATGTTTTAGATACTATGAAACATCTGAACTTTTTATGGTTTCCTATGCAGCTAAGTTTTTTTTTCTGGCCAGTTCTCCAGATCTTGTGCCTCAGTTCAAACTTTGGACGGAGTCTTCCAAATTCACCTTGTGTACTTTCTTGTTCCTTAGTGAAAAGGCGTCCAATAATATTTTTCCCTGAAACCAAGGTGACAGCAGAGATCCCATAAGCAGAGAACCCATTGTTCTCAAAGGGGATGTGAATTCACTCCAAACATGCAAGCAAATCAAATGCAGTTACACAATCAACACTGGGGCATATTCTCAAGGAGCTATCGCCAAGTTATCGGCATGTTATCGCAGCCAAATCCACGATAAATTTATCTCCCCATTCCCAAGCTGGTGCTAACAGCCCATAACACCAGTTTACCTGCGATAGCAGTCGCAAAAAACATCGCCACAGATGCCCCCGGCAACTAACGCTAATGATATGCAGAGTAGGCATACCCGTGCAAAAATCTGCGACAACACCACTCCACAACATTCTCAACGACCAGCCAGATCCGCGATAAGATCACAAAACATGCGATAAGGCGCGTTAGCAGCAGGAAATTAACACCTGCTCTTACCTGGTGCAAAGTCGGACGACAACCTGCAACAGACAAGGGAGCACAGCCCATAGCCACACATGAAGAACAACAGATGCCATGGAGCCACTCACAATGTATCCCGGAGCCCCGAGAGGGCAACAACACCCACCACCACCACACCCAGGACCCCCCCTGGGGCCCCACTACGGGCACCCCCACCCACACCCAGACAAACATATGTCACATCAACCTCACGAAATCATGAACAAAACAATGTGCCCGATGTCGCACAATAACAACACCTAACCTACATGTGTCGTCAGAAAAATGAGAATCATACATTCATCTTAGACTCAGCAAATAATGCGTTTCATACAGAATAAACACAAAAGAACTATTTTGAAGAGTCATGGCGGGTCCACCAAGGACAATCTGGAAGTCACAGCCTGCAAAACAAATTTCCAGATAAGAAGGTGTGTCATGCGCTCATCAAAGGACAGAGTGAGCGAGCGAAAGCGAGAGAGAGAGAGAAAGAGAGAGTGAGAGAAAGAGAGGGAGAGGGAGTGAGAGAGAGAAATAGAGACATTGTACAAGGAGCGCAAGGCCAATCAGGCTCCTGGCTCATACATGCCAACTGTTGTGTGTGTATCGCTATTGGCACACACTAAGTCAAATGCCTGGCATCAATAGCAACGTGAAGGTCACAACACATTTCAAAAATGCAAGCAGTAGTCAGACCAACATCAGGAATGAAAGCTCCATTGTCTTAACACACAAGGCTGAAGGACACCTGAACCCCCGACCTTGGTCCTGAATGCGGCTGGCACTCCCTGCGAGAGATACCAACCCAGATCGTGACGACTCCCACACCACGAACTGCGCGAATGAAAGACCAACGTGTCCACACCCCACACACACTTGTCCCTGCCTGAGGCACACCTGCTTGGGATGCCCCTGACACATAAGTAAGAAACAACCCATACGCCCAAACGTTGCACACAAACACGACTCATTGCTCCGAGCAGTGGCATCTCATCCACACAACTGCCGCCTGTCAGAAGTGTGCCGGTGCTACAAGACCAACAAAGGCAATGGCTGGCAATCCCGGGCACATGCACAACCCCTGTCACGTGGAACTGTACCGTGTACGAATGCTGCATCTGTTGGGATCACTGCCACTGGCAGTGTTGTGCATCAGTTACCGTCTGAGTTTCCGTCTTGCGTACGTCACCTGCGTCCAGCACTGGTTCCACTGTCGAACATGCACATTCGAGTGGCCCATGGATGTCTGCCTATCCAACACAACGGTAGCTGAACTGGATTATGACACGTGTGTGCACCCCCTATTGGCCCACGAACAGGAGTGTAACCGTGACACCCGTGCATGGGATGCCTTGATATTTGGCGTATGTGCAGGCAGTTGTGCATGGGAGATTGCACAACTCCTCGTGTGCAGTGACCACATCGAGACGCTCCCCTATTGGGCTGTGTTGCGGATTGGTGAAACGGCGTGGACGGAGCACAGCTGCCCGGACCAGGTAATGGATTGGCTCGCCCTCGCGTACCTTGACCTCGACAACGATGTACTCTTGGAACAGATTGCCCATGAAGCAGCGCTCGCATACATGGACGAGTAACTACGTTCCTGCAGCCACAATTGATTGTCACCCACAGCACAGGTCCCCACACCTTGTAGCATCTCGGAGGAATTTCCACATATCCCACCACAACAGTGGACATGTCTGCCTTCGCCTGGACTCAGAATGCATGTGCGTTGACCTACGCGTGTGTACACACACCAGTGCAAGGTGATGCAGTCCCATGGGCGGAGCAGCACAGCGTCGCCTGGCAACATTCCAAAAGCGGAGAAACTGCTGGGGGGAGAGTACACACATGGCAATGTAGCACGACATGTGACCTTGTAGGATCCCTTCACCTGCTCCCTGTCAGCAGAGCACACAGTCAGCGCAGTCCGGTGCTACAGCACTATGCAGATCCCATGGGCTGTGAGTCGTGTCCCCTGACACGGGCCGATGAGCAGACGCTAAACATCACATGACTCGTCCAGCAAGGCAAGGTGGGCTGAGACCGTTGACATCTGTAATGAATTGTGTGCACTTTTGCCACCCCATTACTTGCACCTCGACATGTTCCTAAGCTGCCTGTAAGTGTCTTAAACATTGGTCTGCATGTTGTGGCCCTTGCCTTGCCCGTACTGACACGCACATGCTAATAAAGTCCACGCACCTTCACCTGTGTACAACTGTGATGAGTGTTGATTATAATGACAGATCATGTGCCTACATGTGCATTGTCCGTACACAGGGAGGCATTGACTGACGCTTGTGAATTGGGGGTGAGTCCCTATTGCCAGCTCCACCTCTGTGAGCCAGACATTGTGGCTGGGATAGTTGGTGGCAGACCTGTGCTCCTACGTGTCCCCAGCAATGTGCGCATGGTGTCCAACTTCTCGCCATGTAGAACAAGGTCATCCATCAAAACAGACTGTGTCCACACAGATGTGTGTGAGTAGGCATGCGAAGAGACGTTCTGTTGTCACATGTGATGGGGACACCACTTAAGGACTGCTACCGAATGTGACATTTCCACACACAGCCCTATTTGATACATGGACGTGGTGCTACGTTTGGGGGCAACTGGATTGTTGTCACTGTGCAATGTGGCCACAGCTAGTTCACACCTTCACAGTCATCTAAGTGGCCATGTGGGTCAGGGTCAAACATGCACATTGTTGACATCTACCAGGGTGTACCTTTTAGTGCTATCGATGTCCCGACATTCATCCAAACATTTATTTGTGAGTGAACATAGACATGACACATCTGTGTGATCTGGAATGTTTTATTCACATTCTGGGGGGTGTCGGACCTGGAGCAGTACATGGCCACTTCAAGCCCACATGACATGGTTGCCCAGTGGTGGGCCAACCAGAGTTCTTGTGGTAAGGCAAAGTTGATCTGAAGAGGAAGGGTGCAGTCCGCTGCCGGGTTGCTGTGTCATTGGTACCAGAGCAGATATGGCAGTCCATGTCGGGGTCCATGTGAAGGTCACAGAGTGTTTCGGGGGACAGTGGGAGGTGTTGTTCCAGGGCATGATGCAGAGAGCACGACCAGGCAGGGACAGGCCATATGGCAGGGACGGATGCTACTACCTCCTTCCTCACACAGTCATTACCCTCCACATCTTACTCCTCTGAGACGTCTTCTGTGTCTGGTGTGTCAGGTGTGTGTGGTGGGGTTATGGCTGCATCACTGTGTGCCACTGACACATCAGGGTGCGAAGGTGATTGGGCTGCATCACTGTGTGCCACTGACACATCAGGGGGAGGATATGTGTGTGTCGAGGTTCCTGCAGCAGTGACCTGGAACAGGCTCAGTGGCAGCAATGGCAAGATGAGGATCTGCAAGGCATGGTAGATCGCAGCTACATCTCGCTGATGTTCAGCAGTGGCAGCCATACTTCCAGCCTGCATCGGCTCCATGGTCTCCATTGACCTCCGCATCTGTGCCAACTCTGTGCTGTCATCGCTTGGGCCTGTCTGCCTAGACAGTTCTTGTAACCGGGTAATGGACCCAGCGATGTCAGCCAAGGATTGTTGGTGAGCATGGTGCGGACAGTGGGTATCCGTTAGGGACTGTAGGTGCTCCCTGATGGGACTCAGGCACCCACGTATGGCATCGAGCTTGTCTGCCATGAGCTTGAAACCCAGCAGCAGCTGATCTGCCATCTTCTCCTGGCACCCTAACACACAGAGTTTGAAATCCGTGTGTTGGTCGTGGGGGTCCTGGGAGGCAGCCGTGGTGGTGTGTGCTTCCTGCGGTGTGGTCTGTGCAGAGTGTGGGCTCACCGCGATGCAGCTGGGCTGCCCTGCTCCTGGAGGTGGGGTGCGGAGGCTGTCCACGAGCCGTTGGAGGGTGTCTGTGCAAATGTGCAGGGTGTCCTCTTCATCATCACTGAAGAGATGTGTGGTCTGCTCTGCAGGAGGTATTGATTGTCCCTCTGCAATGTGAAGGGGAGATGCAGGTTAACAGTGTGTTCCATGTATGTTGACGCATTGTAGATGTTTACATTCAGACTGCATGACGATGTACATTGTGACTGTTTTGGTGAAGCAGGCTATTTGATGGGAGTCAGTGGACATTTCGACTACATGACGGATGTGTGGTTGTACTCGTACGTTATCAGCTCACAGTGTCATGCATTGCCAGTTGTGATGGGCCAGTTTCTATGCACGAGTGGCACCAGTTGTGTCCTCTGTCCTGTGGTGTAGGGGTTGCACTCTGTCGTCAATGTTGATGTACTGTGATTGCTATGTGTGTGTGCTGCATTGTTGGCGATTTGCCCCTGCAGCTCTGCATTGGCGGACCCTTATCCCTTTAAGTCGGTGTGCATTTGACTTGTGTGCTTTTCGGGTGCTGGGATGTTTGCGACTTGGGTCATTTGTGCTACTGGAGATATTTGGTACTCTTGTGCATTGTTTGTCTGCAAATGTGTTTTTGACGTCATGGTTCGTAGGTGCACGTGGATGTGTCAGAGTGTGACCTGCTCCTTTACGGATGTGGTCCACACTCAGCCACCTCAGTGTCGTCTCGTGCACCATGTCATGTAT
The DNA here is from genome assembly GCA_963921515.1 of Calotriton arnoldi. Lineage (NCBI taxonomy): Eukaryota > Metazoa > Chordata > Amphibia > Caudata > Salamandridae > Calotriton > Calotriton arnoldi. The sequence goes on along the minus strand of CAWUFW010009320.1, from coordinate 538,914 downwards.
TGTGACTTCAGCCATGCTATCTGTCATGCAGTGTCACTTGCATTGTCGGTGTGGCTCACAGAGCCGCTGCTTTTCGGGATTCAACACATGTGCATGGGTAGGTTGTGGCATTGGTGATATGGAGGGGGGCACATTTGTGCTGATTGTGGACGGGGGACTACTTGGTGTTTCTATGTGTGCTGCAGTGTGTCACGGGTATCAGGGACATGTTCCACAGTCATTGTGGGTGTGCAGTGTGCTGCACATGATTGTGAATGTGTGGCATTGTGCCCATCTGCCCCCGTCCCCCCAGTCCCTGGTCGTTACTCACCCTGTTGCTGTTGGGTCAGGTCATATCGGGCTGTGTCCAGACCCCGGACTCCTTGCACCGTCTCCACGTTGATGACTGTGGCCACCATTTCCTCAAGCTCATCCAGCTCCTCCTGTGGTGCAGGACTCCCACCTCCAGTCGCCTTTGCTGCCTTCATGTTGGCAGCGAGTTTCTGTTTGGTTTGGCTGTGCACTTCATGCCAGCGCCTCTTGACCTCCTCCATTGACCTCCTCGACACTCCGACTGCATTCACGTTGGTGACGATGGACTGCCATATTTCCGTTTGTGTTGCCAATGACGCAGTGGAGGTGACGAACAGTTGTTGGTAGTGTTCTATCACCTCTGTGACGATGTTCCGGTCTTCCTGCGGACTGAACCCTGTCTTCCTCTTCCTCTTCTCCTTGCCCTTCCCCGAACACGGGGTTCCTGGCTGGTCCTCCGTGGGGCTGGTGGGGTTCGGGTTGTCCTCTGCACTCGGTCCGGGTGCATCCATGGTGCTACGCAGTTTGTTTTGTTTTTGGTGTTTATTTTTTGGTTGCTCTTATAGTGCATTTTCACGCATGACGCGTGGGATTTGCGGGCCTGTGGCTGGTTGTCGCTGATTTTTGTATCGCGGTTTGGGACATCGCAGGTTTTTCCGCGTTCGTGTTTCGCATTGTTTCTGCGTCGCGTTGGTTTTTGGGCGGTCATTTGGCGCGTTATCCTGCTACTATCGCATGGTGCCGCAGGGTTGGGAATACCACGTTGACAAGGTGTTATTTTCCCACGATGGACTGCGATGTGAAGGGTTGCGTTAAGCAGCTTTTGCAGAAGTTATCACACGTTCTTGGGAATATGCCCCTCTGACTCTTCCCGAGCTAAACACATGATACATAGAATGGACACAGAGAAAATCTCTTTATCTTCTGGTTAGATCAAATGGCCATGCAATTGTACATCCCTTTGCGTGAGTTTCACTTCTTAAAGGCCAAAGACTGATCTACTGGATGCTGCTCTATTGATTGGAGTGAATCTTAAGGTCTGCTCTCTACTACACTGTAGGGTTTGTGAATGCAAACCAGATAGAAAGAGAGTGGGATACAAGGTTAAGCAAGGGGAAACATGAGAGGCAGGTTCAAGCAAGGACTGCTTTTGACTTCCGTGGTAAACTAAAAGCTTTCTGCTACACATGTACAAATGTATTACACAACCTTATCTACATACTTTCTGCATACATCTAGCACTTGTGACAGGGATGCAAAGTCATAGTTGTGACAGATTGTGTGGACTTTATTGGGGATGGCTAGTACACAGCCAATTCAAGGAGAAGCCTTAACCCCTAAACAATAATTATTTGTCTCCAACCACTAGTCATATCATGGCCTGTTGAATACAAGTATACATTATGGCAACCCCCATCTCCTCAGAACTGAGCCCTGCCAAAGAGAGTCTGATGCAGTCCAAATCTGACCTAGTACAGGTGGCATGTACAACAGGTCCTTCACCTCCCAATCCTTACCTCACTCTTTTCTATCTTTTTCTTACGTAGCACTTCTACCTATCCACTGGCGCAGTAATTGGAAGGGGCCATCAGTTTAGAGCACAATGGAGTGGGTCCCATATAGATAATACAGTATTGCATAAGCTCCATAAGTGACTAGATGAGCGCTTATGAAATGCTAAGGTAAGACACATCTACAAGACTCCACTGTATCTCTCCCATGTGCTAGATGCGAGCTTATAAATTGATGAGATAAGCTACACCCCTAAGGCTCTACTGGGTCACCCCAAGAGCTAGATGAGAGATTATAAAATGCTCAGGTAAGCCATATCCATAAGGCTCTTCTGTGTCACTCCCAAACAACTTGTACCCCATGACCCAGTCATTCACCACACTCTGTCGACAAACCCTGGGAAAAGCAAGTAGCAACACAGGAAAATATTGAAGAGATATAAAACCTATCAAAATCAATTTGAAAGAAACAAATTCAATTGTGCCCTTGGAGCAAATACTGTTTTGCATAAACTTCCCAATCCCTCTCAGACTTCTAAAGGTTTTGCTTAAAGTTTCCTTCTTGATTCTAAGTATTACATATATATTAGCAACCACCAGCTAATTCGTTTCTATTCTTATTTAACGTTTTCTGAATGTAGTCATGTTTTCTTAACTTAGCTAATCTTGATATGATAGTTTATCTTTTGCCCAATCTGTCCATTTTCAGCCTTGTCACTATGCTCCTCTCATTTCTAGATACAGGATTGTCATACCCAATGTTAACTCATCTTAGTTCCTTTGATCTTCATTTTGTCTACCTTCTGTATCCCTTTCATAAATGAATGAAAATAACATCTCCCCATTCAGGAATGACCAACTAGCTTATGAAAAGAAAAGATCACACCAATGAGTAAAACCCTTCATTAATTCCATAGCTCCACAAATATTTCCAGTCTCTTGTTGGACCAACTTTCTCTACAACGTCAAAAAAACTCCATTGCCCAGATTCCATTGGCATTAATTTCTGCAGAGTTCATCCACACTCTTTGAAAGATATCAATGTATGTCATGGCAGTTCGAAATATTCGGAGCAACATTTATTACTGCAGCAGAGGTCAAATTCCAGTTTAACACCACAGTACAACAACTCTGGCATGAGAAAAACAGTATTTTCTGCTGACATGAGAAAAACAGTATTTACTGCCTTATAGATTGCAAATAACAGCTACTTTACACAGGGAGGCAACTATTTTTAAAGTCGGGAAGCCTCTTCATTGTGCTTTTCCGTACTTCTCAGATTTAATGCCCTTTATCCTCACCTTGTTTAAATATCTTTTGTTAGAACAAATGCACCTGAAAAAATGGCATGGCATAAAATATATATGCAAATGCACAATGTATATTATTCTATTTATTACCAGGGGAGGGAGGATATGCTTCACCTTTCATGAGTCATGGCTCCTCCCAAACTCAACAATGATAATTAACAGCATATTACTTACTGTGCATCTGCATATATATGATTAAGAACATAAAAATATATATTTTTCCACTGTAACACCCAACAGGGAATTAGTATTGACTGAGAGACAAAAGAACATTATTGAAATCAAAATATTAAAAAAAAAACATTTTTATTGCAGAATATTTTTACGATTTTCTCAAGCAATATCAATCTAATGTTCTTATAAGACTCCCACAGAACAAATTTTTAATTACCAAATTTTGAAAAACATATTAAAATTAATCTTTGAGACTTTGAACAGGGTGTTTGGACAATATATCAGGGCAGACTATTGTGATACAAAAATTTTGTGCCAAGAAAATCGGGATGTCAAAAATATCATAGACAGGAATATTGCAGGTAAAAATATCGTTTTTGATGTTGTTTTCAAGATTGTTGTATAAACTGTCTGTAGAAAATATTGTCATATGTAATATTGTTTGTAAGTGTTAATTGGTATGTAATTTACTGTAGTATGTTTGATTCTATATATTTATTAATTTTTTTATGTGTGTTTTTTTAATAAGATAATTTATTAGTTATGAAATTGCTGAAATGTGTATATTTAGTTGTATTAATGTATATCGATATTGGTTTTATGCTTTTTTTAGTTGCAGGGTATTAGATTTTTAGGGGATAAGGGTGGTAATGTATATACATTTTGGTTTTATGCTTTTTTAGTTGCAGGATTTTAGATTTTTAGGGGATAAGGGTGGGTAGATTTTTAAAAAGTGTATACTTTAAAATAAATTTTAAGTTAGTTATATGTTAATGATATGCAAATTAATATTTTTCAATTTTAAAAAAAGCATTTGTTGCATTAATGCATTTTGATTTAAACTTAATTAAAATATATATTAATGGTATTAAATTAAATAAAATAAGTAAAATAATTAGAAATGTTTTATATAAAAGTTTTACATGTTATTATTTTTGTGAAAAATAAATTAAAATAATTCAATCATTTCAAAAAAATTGTTTTAAAATTATAATTTTCTTTGAAAATTATATTTCTATTTTTGGTTTTATATAATTATTTATTTTATGATTGTTAATTTTAAATAATGATTTTCATTTTTATTGTATGGTATTAAGTTTAGTAATGGTAGTACATTTTTTAAAACTTATATTAATTATGAATAGTAATAAAAATATTTTTTATCTGTTAATGTTTAAATATGTATTATATATAGTTTTGCAGTTTTGGTTAGTGTGTTTTAGATTACATTTTAGTTTATTATATATTTTATAGTTAAAAACTGTGTGAGAGTATAGAGTATTGAACTTCTATATAAAATGTTTAATTTGTACTAGCTTAAATAGTAAATTTCACCGCTTTAGCATCCAACACCTTTTTCTTATATTAGTTAGATTGGAGTGGGAATAATGAATGCCACCCCTTTAGTGTCCAACACCTTCCCCAAACGTGGTTAAATTGCAATGGAAATAGTAAATATCACCCCTTTAGTGTCCCACACATTCCCCCAATATGGTTAAATTGGGCGTGGGAATTGTTAATGTCACCCTTGTAGTGTCCAACACCTTCCCCAAATTGGGTTAGATTGGAGTGGGAATAGTAAATGTCATTTCTTTGTTGTCCAATACCTACCATAATCACCCTTTTAGTGTCCGACACCTTCCTCAAATTGGCATAGATTGGAGTAGGAATAGTGAATATTGCCATTTTAGTGTCTAACACCTTCCCTAAACTGGTACATGTTGGAGACTGAAATAGCAAATGACACCCTTTTAGTGTCCAAGGCCTTCCCTAAACTGGTTTAAATTGGAGTGGGAATAGTAGCTGTCACCCCTTTAGTGTCCAACTCTGTCACTAAATTGGTTTAGATTGGAGTGGAAATAGTATTTTTCACTTCTTTAGTGTCCAACTCCTTCAAATAAGGGCCTCATTGCGATGTCGGTCGGAAAGCATTCCGACCGACTCGGTCTCGGAAAGGTTTCTGACCGAATTGGATTCGGGGAGTCTGACCGACCGATTACGATGTTTCCGAACACCGTTCGGTCGGACTCCCATTGACTTCAATGGGAGCCTGTGTTCCGACCGACTACATAGGCTCCCATTAAAGAAATGGGTGGAAAACCGAAATGCGGCCTGGAAAGGCTCCGACCGTCCGTCAGAGTCTTTCTGGGTCGCATCGTAATTGGCCCCTAAGTGTGATGTAAATGTATTTTTGGGAATGTAATGTGTTTTGCGGGTGGGTTTTTTAATTTACGTTTCAGGTTTTTGTCTACGAACGTGCCCTATTGATATTGGGAGTTTCTGGGTTTCCGTTTTTCTTTTTTTCAGGAACTACATGATGGTTTAGAATAAACCAATGCTTTTTACACTGATTTAGTTTTTTGGGGGTTTCCTGGAGAATTTCTTTTTTTAAACACTTTTTCGAGTTTTTTATGGTTCCTAAATATTTTGGATTGCTGCAAGAGATCGCTATTGGTTGTTTTATTTTTTCATTTTTGGGGGATTTTTGGACAATATTGTTCCCATTTTTGGTGGTTTACTATTTTAGACTACGTGGATACAGAGGAAGATCTACAGCTACAGAACAGTAAGTCCTATCTATTTAGTTTCTTTTGGGTGGGAAATGCAATATTTTGTTGTTTGTGTTAATATTATGTGATTGTTATTTGGAATTGTGTGGTTAATGTGTTGTAATTATTAACTTATACAATGGATTGAGTTTATTTTAGTTTCCTAGTTGGCGATGGTTACATTTTTTTGATAAAATAGTTTATACATCATTTTATTATCTCAGTCTTAATTATCATTGGAATTTTATTTAATTTTTAGACTGATGTAATAAAATATTTTAGCTATTATTTATAAATAAATTATTTGTCATGTTAGTTATTATTTTGTGATGGTTTTTTAGGACTTTGGTAGGTTACTATTTATTTTTTAACATGCTTTTGGCTATCATTTGTAATTAATCTACTCCTTTGTAATTTATGAAGTGTTTGACCTTAAATTGTAGCATGCTGTGCATTCTTCTGGTTTGTTTGCTAAGTTCAGGGTCAATTTGGCTACCAGATTGTTCAATTCAGAGTTGTTGGTAGCTTTGCTCATTTTGTAATGCTTCTATAAATTTATAGAGTGTTGGTTGGGTTCTCCCTAGTGTGGATTGGAAGGCATTGTGCCATCCTTCCAATACATTGTTTGTTTTGGCTTCCTGTGCCAAGATGCTGTCATAGACATTACACCATGGTATTTGGAATTTGGGTTGCTGTCTGTGTCCAGAGCAATGCAGTCTGCCAATCCAAGTGTCTTCGAAATAATTCATTAGGGGGCTTAGTTTGTCTTCATTTTGTTGGTAGAAAGGGTTTTTTAATAATGAGATGTAGTGGGTAGCTACCTCTTTGACAGGGACATAGGCTAGTGCTATCATATTTTTTATTTCAAAGGCAAATTGTCTGTTTGTAAAATATTCTACACTAAGGGGCCGATTCCGATTCCGGCCGGAAATCTCTCCGACCGAGCCGGACCCGGAGAGAATTCCGACCGAATCGGACCCTAGCAGTCCAACCGGACGAGTACGATGCATTCGCATGCTATCGGACTCGAGTCGGTCGGACTCCCATTGAAGTCAATGGGAGCCGGGCGTACAACGCGTACGCGGGCTCCCATTGACTCAATGGGTGCGAGGCGGACAAGGGCGCCCCCTACAGCGTGTATGCGTCCATGCGCATCGCGGCATACATGCACAGGTACGGGGGACCCATGGGTCCCCCTGTGTGCGACTCGCGCGCCTACGCGCACAGGGGGTCCGACGCGGACCCCCAAAGTCCGGCTCCGACAGCTTTTTCGAGCCGGACGGCGCGAGTCGGTCGGACTGCGTCGCGGTGCGCATCGTACTTACCCGGCCGGGAAACGTCTCCATAGCGCGGTGCGAGTCGTGTCCATGCGAGTCGGTCGGAGCGTGTTGAAGCCGCGTTCGAGTCGGTCGGCGATTTCGCGGGTGCTTGCATCGTACTCGCTCAGCCGGACCCGCGTACGATTCGGTCGGGAAACAGGGCTCCGAATCGGATCCGGTGAATCCGAATCCGATTCGGAGCACTACCGGCCGAGATCGGAATCGGCCCCTTAGTGCATATTGTTGGAGGTGTCTCCATGTGCTTTGATTGAAATGATAGTAACAGCCTTGTAAGACTGTGTGGGGGTAATTTTTAAAATGATTTGAATCATGCTTTGCTCAAAGTCTATAATTATTTTATGGGGGTAGTAGTTATTAATTTTGTGTTTATTGTAGTTTAAGAGGGTGTAGTAAGTGCAGCTTTGTTTATTTGGTAGTAGGGCATATATAAAATGGATATTTGTGGTTTGATATTCACCATGTATGTTGTATATCTGAGTGAGTGGTTTGGGACACATTTTGAAAGACCCATTCATCATCTAGGTTTGACAATGGCTTAGTTTTAGTAGGGTATTTACTGTAGAGAATATTAGGATGTGTTTATCATTGTTTAGGCTGTCATATAAAAGGAAAGGTTCCTCATTAAATGTCATTGATAAATCTTCAGGTATTTCTATTACAAGTAGGGCAGTCGGACCACCATGGGACCGCTGCTGCTGCCAGGGATCTCTAGTGATCTTGCCGCGGTCTGAGGCCTCTAGTATGACCGCCAAGCATATTAGATGTTTCCTCACTGCCACAGTTTTCATGGCGGTGAGCCCGCCATGAAAAGTGTGGTGGTGAGGAAACAAAGGGGGCCCTACATGGCCCCCTGTTGCCTCCGAGCCAGGGGCTGCATCCCTAGGGGCACATGGTATGCCCCCCTGTATGCATGCAAATCCAGTTTCTGCAGGGCATGGCCTTGACAGTCCATGCCTTGCAGGAATGTGCAATGGTGTTCCCATTGCAGTGCCTTGTTAAGGCTCACATATGAGCCACTGCACGACTGCCCGGCCTAGATTCCAGTTGTAATCCGGCGAGCGGTCTCAATATGGCTTTGGCAGTGTAGCAGCGGGGCGCTGGTGTGGCAACCCACTGCCACACTGCCAAAATCATAATAATAATGCAAATTTTTTTGAGTTGTATTGTTATGATTTTAGTTATATAATGTATTGGGGTGAATGGTAAATATTTTGATGATGTAACATATTTATATTTAATTTAAACATGTGTATAAAATGTTTAGGTTTATTTCAAATAATTTTTTGACATAAACATTAATTTGGTGATATTATTGTAGTCAATATTATGTGAACCAATATTTTTGACATATTATATGTCTATTTGAAGGTAACAATATTTTTGTTTCCAATCTTTGTGTTTTCGCTATAAGGTAAAATCGATATTTTTAATAACAAAGGGCATCATTATGATGCCGGGCGGTCGGACCACTGACCGCTATCGCGACAGTCAGGAGACCGCTTGACAAGCAGTTAGCAGTCCGACCGTCGAATTAGGATGAGACCGCCGTGCTGGTGGTCTTAAAACTGCTCTTTTACATTGCAGCTTGTGCTGTGTCCCAGGAAAAGGGCCGCAGCACAAGCCGCAGTGTAAAAGAGCACTTTGTGCACATCCATGCACCGTGTGCCAAGCACCATGTGGTGCCTGACACACGGTGCATGAATGTGCATGGGAGCATTACATGTGCCCCTGGGCCACTTTAGAGTGGCCCACATGGGTCAGGGGCCCTACTTGGGGCCCCCACAGTCCCTTCCCGATAGCCTATTCATGGCAGTCAGATCACCATGAAAAGGCTGTTGGAAAGGGACATCGAAATCCCTATGGTGGCGCCTGCGCAGGCACCGCGCCATGCAAGTGTTACAATTCTGACAGACGGGATCCTAGATCCTGTCGGAGGCGGCAGTCTTTCCCTTGACAGCTGATGGTCCGAGGGCATGTATCAAAATGCGGCGGTAGGACCAACAGTCTGTCGGTGGTGGGAGCGCAACCGACGTCCTGTCGGTGACGGTCACACCGTTATCATAATAAGGCCCAATATTTGTGTTCTCGACACTTGTGGTTTTGCTAGTTAAGTATAGGAGGTCAATATTTTTGTTAGCGATATGTAATTTCTGATGTTTTTGTGTGTCAATATCAGATGCATCGATATTATGTCAGTAATTCTATTAAAAGCCAACATGTTTTTACGGTGTTAACTCTACTGCTTCTTAAGGGCTATAATTCAATTTCTTATCTAACTCTTTTGTTAAATCTCAAACTCTCTTTTCTATTTTTCCTTTCTAAGACTCAGTAATTTCATGGTGGCAGACATAAGCATATTTGTTTATTGTAGTCTGAAGTTATTGTTTTCGATATATAATGTTAGCGATGTATCACTACATTTGGCCAAATCTAATTCCCAGACATCATCCGATCACCACACCACAGAGAGCAATTCCGAATCTATCAATCTTGGCAATTTACCTCCGGCACATCTTCTTGTTTGCCTTCTTTCAGTCCAAAATATATTTAGATCATTTAGATCATAATTATATAGATCATTACTTACATATATTTGCAATGTAATGACTACTATGATATAACGGACTACTATAATAGAACGACTCCTGATTAACTGCGTTGGAAACATAGCTGCAAATCAGTGATTACCGTGGGGTTCCTGCAAACTCCTGATATTGTGCACCAGATGCAGTGCAGGTACATACACCATGTAGATGGAACAGGAAATATTGAATTTAATTCATTTCTACAGAGCTGGCAGTAAATGAGTAAAACAAGAGCTTTAACTGAACTGGTTTTTATTAACGCAGTTCTGAAATCAGCTATTTCAAAAATTTGAGGCGATGCATGGTATTTAGTAACTTATAGCATAATGCATTTTCAGGGATGTAAACAGTTAATGATAGTGACAGCCATGCCTACACCCAGCATATTCCACATAGGCTTACTCAGATTACCCATCCACCGTGATGCTCAGTAGGTCCATAATTTTAAAATAACAATCTTTTTTAGTCCCCATTTTAGGACTTTTAGAGAGGCAGGAAGCTATTTGAAGACAGATATTTAAAATGAGTAGTTTTGTGCTAATATGGGTAGGCAGGTCATCTAAAAAATACTACTGTTTACACATTTCTTTTTCCTCTTTGCTTATCCCTTTTCTTTTTTCAGTACATTCCTTTCAATCTTTCTGCATGAAATGCACTGACTTCAAAATCATTTTGATGTGAAGCAAAATGGAATTAAATGATAAAGCACATATAAGCAAATATATACTTAATTCCTATTAAAAGGTCTCTCTATTGGCCTGAGAACAGATGGCCCGATAACATTGCAATCTCTATGCAAACACCTTTGTCCAGTGATTGCAATTATAAGTGGTGTGATCAGTATCTATTTCGTAAAAGAATATGTGCTGGGGCCCAATGTTTTGCTAAGAAGTCAACAGTTATAGGTTGGTGTGCTGAATACAAAGGCTCCACAGTCTTGATTCCACCTCATGCCTCTTCAATCCACCACCAGACACTCCCTACCCTTTTATCTCACCCTTGCAGGTCCCTGCTTTCTCCTTTAGTCATGTTTTCTAGTCTTTCTTCTCCTTCTTTTTTCCCCCTTATGTGTTTTTTAATCTCTTGCTGTGGGTGAAAATCTGATCAGGAATAATAAGTGCTGATGATCAAAAATGAGTGCAGTAGGCTCCACATGCAACCAGCTCAAATTAAGTAATTACAGAATGATAAAGTTCGTACCCTTGTAGTAGGTCAAACCTGACAGAATTTAACAGGGGGAAAAGGTCGAGTATTTACGGAAACACGCAGATTTTGGTGCAGTAAGGGCCAGAATCTGCATGTTTGTCCCCAAATGTTAGTATTGCATTTCTACAACTGCCTTTTAAGCACACTCGGATGACTCTACCTGAGATCTCATGATCAGAAGATCTAAAACTAGCAAAACTTAAAATCTGTCAAGCCGAATGCAAATGGCGGAAGAATTATTCTTCTGACAAAAAAGAAGCTTATTTGTCACATCTTAATGCAATTTAAAAAACTCATTAACCACGCCAAATCTGCCTTTTTTGTCAGACAAAATTGCAAACTCACCTAATAAGTCCAAGGAAATATTTGGAATTGGGGCCGAGTTGCCAAACCCTGACAGAGTGACCGCAGCATTTCCACCTACTCAGAGTCTATGTGAGGCCCTCAACTCGATCTTCATCGCCAATCAAAGCCCTCAAGTTCTCTCCCCCCCGGCAACATCTATGGAAGACAGAAACCTAGTCACTGTGTCTAAGCTGCACTCCATCAGCAAGGTGCGCCTCATGGACCTGCTGACCAAAGTGAAATTGGGGCCCCCCCAATGATTCCTGCCCTCCAAGGGTCCTCAAAACAGTTTTTTCTCTTCTCCCTGATACAGCGACATCACTTCTTAACCAGTTCCTGAGTCAAGGCATAGTCCCCAGCTCCTTTAAGGAGGCAATAGTAGTTCCACTGCTAAAGAAAGTTGGCGACAATCCATCTATCTAAATTATCGCCCTATATCTATTTTACCTTATCTGGCAAAAGTTCTAGAGGCGCACGTGGTTGGGTGTATATGCTCCTTTTTGGAGGAACCCAACTTCCTCGACTTTCATCAGGCAGGATTTCAGCCAGCCCACTCTACTGAAGCGGTCTTCCTCTCAGTTGAGGATGACCTACATGAGAAAGCTGACAGGGATACCACCCAGGCACTGGTACTTCTCTATGTTAAAGTGGCCTTCGATCACAATCAGCCATGATATTGGGGTGAACCGTGTCAAGGCTGCAGACCTGTAGGAGACTGCACAGGAGTGGATTATCTCATTCCTGAAGGACCGATCTCAGTCAGTCCGGCTAACTCCTTTCAGCTCTCCCAAGGTCTGGCTTACCTGCAGACTACCCCAAGGATCTCCCTTGTCCCCCCACCTCTTCAATTTATGTGTATGTCCTGTAGTGCACAAAATGAAGGTCAAAATATACAACTACTCAGATGATATGCAATTAATCTTCACCATCGATAATTCACCAAAATCCAAAATAACCTGTGAAACGACAAAGTTATTCATCTGTGATTGGATGAATAATAATCACCTCAAATTAAATTCTGATAAGACAGAGATCATAATTACTAGAAGCAACCACGATTTGTGCAACTCCACATTTTGGCCAGCCACAATGGGCGCCCCTCCTCATCCTCATCAGCTAAAGTTCCTGCAGCTTGGAAACATGCGATGGTGCTTCCAGTACTAAAAAAATCCGATTCAGACCCCAAGATCTTCTCTAATTTTCGTCCCATTTCCTTACTTCCTGTGTTCTCCAAAATCCTTGAAAAACACACTAATTCCCAGTTGACGAAATATGTTGAATCTCATAACATTCTACACCCGTCGCAGTCAGGATTTAGAGCAGGATTCTCGACAGAGTCGACTCTCCTGGGAGTCACTGAGAATATCCGCCAATTGGTCGATAAAGGAGAAACTGTGGCACTCATTCTTCTTGATTTGAGTGCCGCTTTTGATACTGTCTCCCATACTACACTTTTAAAAACCCTTTACTCTAAAGGCATCTGTGGCACGGCACTTGAATGGTTGTCCAGCTTTTTGTCCAATAGGACCTTTCAGGTCTACTCTTCCGCAGCTCACTCCAAAACACTGATCTCCTCATATGGAGTCCCCCAGGGCTCCATTCTAAGCCCACTGCTCTTCAACATCTACGTCAGTCCACTTGCCACGCTAGCAGAGCAAGCTGGGCTTACAATTTATTCGTACGCGGACGATACCCAACTTATCTTCTCGCTTTCTTCGAAGGAGACCACCAAAGCATCCTCCCTTCAGATGGGGCTAAATAAGATCGCTGACTGGATGCACTTCAATAAATTGAAACTCAACGGGGGGAAAACGGAACTCATCATTTTTGGGAACAACAAAAAGCTCTGGGGCCCCCAGCATTGGCCTTCGCAAATGGGCGACCTCCCTCTCCCATCTCAATCAGCCCGCAATTTGGGCGTCATTGTTGACGACCAATTATCCATGCGGCAGCAAATAGTTAAGGTGGCCTCCACCTGCTTTGTCATTTTAAAATGGCTAAGAAAAATTCTCTGGATGCTTCCCACTTCTACACAGAGAACCGTAGTTCAGGCCTTGATAATGTCCAGGCTGGACTATGGTAACGTGCTCTACTTGGGTGCCAGCAAAGAAAACCTTTGTAAACTTCAGGTGATCCAAAACTCTGCAGCACGACTACTATGCCAACTTCCCAGTAAAGCCTCCACATCAGGAGCGCTTCGCAAACTGCACTGGCTGCATATTGACAATCGAGCCAAGTTTAAAGCCCTCTGCTATATGCACAAAATAAATGAAGGTTTAGCCCCCCACTATTTAAATGCCCTGGTGCAACACTACAGCCCCTCACGTCTACTTCGCTCTTCGAATCAATTAAAATTTCAAGTACCCAGGATCAAACGAGCCAGAATGGGAGGATGATCCTTTGCCCATCTGGCTCCCTCCCTTTGGAACTCCCTTCCGATGCACCTCCGCATGGAAAAACACCATCTTAAATTTCGCAAACAACTGAAGACCTGGCTCTTTAATCAATAGATTCTGTCTCGTGTGCTCCTCTCTCGTTATGTCGTGTCCATAGGCGCCGGGAAACCTCCGGGTAGCTGTGCGCCATATATAAATTTAAAAATAAATAAATAAATAAAATCCCAAGAACTCAGTCAGGAGCCTCAGAGTTTTGGTTGATAATAACCTGTCTATAAAACCCCAATTAATTGCAGTACTCATCTTGTTTTTTGCAACTCCACAAAATTAGAAAGCTTGGTGAATTCCTTTTCTTTGAGTCTCTTATCCAGGTCATCATCACATAAGTCATCTCAAGGAATGGCTTTGCAAACGCCCTCTACCTGGGCCTCCCAAGGGCTTGAACTGCAGACTTCAACAAGTGCAAAACCAGTCAGCCAAGCGAATATACCAACAACCACGAAACTGCCACATCACCCCCTGATGAGGAAACTGCACTGGCTGCCAGTGCACCAGCTTTCTATATTTAAGGCTGGCTGCATCATCTTTAAATGACTATATAGCAGCAGTCCAGCCTTTATTTCAGTCCATATTCAAAAATACACACCTACCCACAACTTGAGATCTAGGGTGAAACCAGTCCTGGGTTGCTTGTGTTTTGGTTCATGGAGGACCTGACCTGGATTTACATATGGCTGGGTCCAAACTGAGGTGGCATGGTGTGCAAAGGAACGATGGACTGGGATGCGACCCAAGTGATTACCAGTGGTTGAGATTTATTCAAGCATTCCATCCCATCCATCACTTTTTTGTATACTTCAGTCATTTGATACGTGGATAAGCTCTACATGTAACCACTCCATTAAAACACAGGCTTTGTCATAAAACTATACCATCTAAGCCTTGGTATACTTATGAACATACCATAGTCAAATATAACTATAAGAAATTGAAGCAGGCCTCACACGACATATACTCTTGCTAGGCTAGATTGAACTACAAAGCTGCCCTCAAGTCTTATAAAAAGCATGATAAACATGCATAATTCACATACTACTGTTACCCACACTATTTCACACAATCCTACCAGAGAGCTGTTCTCTAGTTCCAATGCCCTAGATAGTCAAGAGGTGGATATTCTTTCTAACATACCTACTAATTCCCTCTGTGATAATCTCTCTGGTGTCTTTTAAGTAAATATTTTTAGATATTTTTGCATCTCTGAAGAATAATCAAGGCAAACTGAATACCACAATTGATTTTCCTCCCAATGAAGTCCCCAATGTTTCATTGAAAAATCCATTGCTTTCAAACAATTGCTTCCTCAATTTACGGTCTCCTAGTGAAATTCTACATCTTCTTTCAGATACAGATAGAAATATCGGTGGTCAAGTCATTAGTGATTTTAAATCAACACTACTGTTTTCTCTTTATTTTGGACTTCCTTCTTATCTTATGACCCAATTACATTGTATTCAAAACGCTGATGCATGCTGCACCCTGAGTATTTCAAAAAGGATCACAGATCTCTTCATAGTTGAAGACACGCCATTGACCTCCTATAAAAGCAGGTATCTACCACCGACATTTTCACAATATACAAAACCTCTTTAAGAGCTACATCTGCATAAAAGCCTTAACATTGCAGCATGCAAATGTACTTGAAATTCCTCAATTTGCTATAGCCCATCAAGGAAGTTCTGTCTTTACTCCTAAAGTGTGGAACAACCTCCTACTCCACACCAGAGAATCCTCCTCTCTTCTTGATTCCGCAAGAAGCTGATGACCTGGCTTTTCAGTTAACCAAAGACAGGGCTCAGCACAGGCTATACTTGCAGGTGATAGTGAGCTTTACAAATACACATAACATAACACAGCATAACAGTACTCAAGGCTAAGGCCTAGAATTCTCTTTCTCAAGAACTGCGAGCCGCTAATCTTTCCTGCTTTTACAAGCTTTTAAAACTCAACTTCTGTCCACCTCTTTCCAGTTTCACATAGATTCCCATAGATTCTACTTTAGCTCCCGGATAACCTATATGTAATTGATGTTCTTTCTAAATTGTAAATCAAATCAAGACAAAGAAGACAATATTTAACAAATCTGATAAATTCTGAACATCTCGGTGTCGGATAGGGGTGCACTAATTATCACACTCCATCATGGGCCACTCATAATAAGCCTCTATGTTTGCCTTATAAACAACTTCATTCAAAGCTAATGAAGTTAAAGCAGTATTTTTTTAATTATGCAGTAGGATTACAGAAAAAATATTGGAAAATTAAAATCTATGTCCATCCCCCTCCTTTCTCTTGCTGTTTCTCTCTTATCCTGTACCAGTAGAAAGTGTTTTTGTAACACTTTAAATGGTAGTTTTGCTCATGCTATGGTACTGTTTTTCACTTCACAGTCCAGTGCTGACCACATAAACAACTGTCTATACATTACCAATAAATATTGTACTTTCTTTGGCATTTAAATGCTAAGGGCCTGATTGTGAGTATGGTAGTTTGCTCGCAATCCATTAAGGTGGAAGATCGTGATCGAGGTCATTACCTTCGCCACCTTGGATGGACTAGATTCCACATTATTTTGAGAGGTGCTGCCGCTTTGGCGGCTCCTCTAGTTTATTGAGTGACTGCAATGTTTTAGGCGGCAGTTGAGCCAACATTTTCATTTTTCAAACACAAACTCCCAAAGCAAGACTTCGTTTTGTTTTTTTAACAAAAACTAAAGACTCTGAGAGTTTTCCTTTAGGTGTGATGCTAATTTTTATTTTTTTCTATTCAGAACAGCCAGCATTTCGCAGGTGCTCCCAAACAAATCAGACCATCTGCTCTTAATAGGGTGGATGGTCTGATGCACATACATCAACAGCCCCAACCAACTCCATCAGGATGTTAGTGCAGGATTTCTGACATCTGAGCCAGCATGGGGGTGACTCAAAATAGAGCAGGCTGACTGTCAATTAGGCAGACAGGACACTCCACCATGTCAGTGGTTGAGTACCCTTGGCACAAAATGCAAAATTAAGCCCTAAATCAGTGTTTCCTAAACTGTTGGTCAAGTCTCGAGCCCATTTTTGGTGAGTCGTAAAAGTTCAAGCATTTAATAAAGATGGCTATAAGTTCAGTATTTATCTTATCACATTTGCTGTGCTTCAAAGACAGAGGTCAAATGTCAAGCTATGGCTTCTGACAAATTTGCTGCTTATTTTTTAACATTGGAATTGGTGTTTACAAACTCCTCTCACTTTGCAGTCAGAGAAAGAAAAGCAAAGTGAATTATGTGACAATCTTGTTCAGGTACAGTGAGTGTGAAAGGAAAGGCTATAGATGTCATTTTTTGTAAGGCACAACAAAATGCAAGTACATGTAAATGAACTGTATAAATTCAGTTGTTAGAAAAGCAGTTTTTTTATAATTCGAAGTGCGATGGAATCCGAGATTTTAATAGATTCAAAACAAATCAAGTCACTTTACTTTACTTGCTGATGCACAAATGATCAATATTCACATAAATATGATTTCCACACATTATCATTTGTGTGCAGCATAGTTGTATCAGTAAAACTATACGTCTGTGCAAATGTTGTTGCCATTTCAATGGAAGTCCTCAAACCTGTTTCCTCCTTTTACCTCTACCCATCCCAGAACCCTAAAAACCCCTTACTTCACTTTACCTCTATCTGCCCTTGAACCATAAAACCCCTTAATTCCCTTCACCAATACCCACGTCTGAACTCTAGAAAAACCTTATCTCCCTTTACCAGTACCCTCTCCTGAACCCTAAAAATGCCTTCTGCCCCCTTTACTACTAGCCACCCTAAACCCTGGAAACCCCCTACCTTCCTTTACCTCTATCCTTCCTTACCCTTAACCATTCCTTAACTCCTCCTTTTTTTAGATGAAATAATAATTATGTAACTTAAATTAATAAAATACTTATCTGCGAGGTAAAATACAGCGGGGTAAAGTACCAAAAAGGGACTGCGTGACACTTACCTGCATGGTACCTCCCTGCGTAGTAACATATTGCGGGGTAAAGACCGCAGGGTAAAGACTTCATGCCGGGATAAACTTGTGATTTCACAGTAATTTCAGGACCATGTGCACCCAATACCTCCGGTATCGGTGATACTGAGTGAAGTATTACTGTCTCATAACACAGACTCACGGGTAATGAGGGCCTAAGGCTATTAGACCCATTTGGTTAGGTATCACTTACCTTTCTTTGGGACAAAGTTCATTGGAAGTGTATAGATGTGATTATCCATGGCTCAAAGAAGCTAACTCATGTGACCGATGTGCACACTCTCTTCTGTGATCTCAGCAATGCAGGCCGAGGTGCAGAAACTCAGGCAGGCATGGGTTAGGGAACTCCGGTTTTTTGGGTTTGTTTTACATTAAATAAGGTTTGAGATATTTAGCAAATGTATGTTTCACAACTGGTTACTGTGTTATGAAAATTCGATAAAAAACATTTCTATGTGGCATTCTACCGGCAAACATAGCAATTATTCACATAAACGTTTACATAATTAGATAACTGATCATGTAACAAGGCAAACCCTAAAAACCCCTTACTTCACTTTACCTCTATCTGCCCTTGAACCATAAAACCCCTTAATTCCCTTCACCAATACCCACGTCTGAACTCTAGAAAAACCTTATCTCCCTTTACCAGTACCCTCTCCTGAACCCTAAAAATGCCTTCTGCCCCCTTTACTACTAGCCACCCTAAACCCTGGAAACCCCCTACCTTCCTTTACCTCTATCCTTCCTTACCCTTAACCATTCCTTAACTCCTCCTTTTTTTATATGAAATAATAATTATGTAACTTAAATTAATAAAATACTTATCTGCGAGGTAAAATACAGCGGGGTAAAGTACCAAAAAAGGGACTGCGTGACACTTACCTGCATGGTACCTCCCTGCGTAGTAACATATTGCGGGGTAAAGACCGCAGGGTAAAGACTTCATGCCGGGATAAACTTGTGATTTCACAGTAATTTCAGGACCATGTGCACCCAATACCTCCGGTATCGGTGATACTGAGTGAAGTATTACTGTCTCATAACACAGACTCACGGGTAATGAGGGCCTAAGGCTATTAGACCCATTTGGTTAGGTATCACTTACCTTTCTTTGGGACAAAGTTCATTGGAAGTGTATAGATGTGATTATCCATGGCTCAAAGAAGCTAACTCATGTGACCGATGTGCACACTCTCTTCTGTGATCTCAGCAATGCAGGCCGAGGTGCAGAAACTCAGGCAGGCATGGGTTAGGGAACTCCGGTTTTTTGGGTTTGTTTTACATTAAATAAGGTTTGAGATATTTAGCAAATGTATGTTTCACAACTGGTTACTGTGTTATGAAAATTCGATAAAAAACATTTCTATGTGGCATTCTACCGGCAAACATAGCAATTATTCACATAAACGTTTACATAATTAGATAACTGATCATGTAACAAGGCAAACTGAGTTATGGACTTGTAGAAGTGTATTTTCATACAAAATATTTATGTTTATTTAGGTTTGTTAATATGAATAGGCAGCATCTGCCTGCATTGTAAATAAGTGCATTTTGCTGTGCATGAGCCATGAAAAATCATTGAAATCCAAATGAAAATTATGATGAATGTTTGCTGAATTTCCTAGCTTCCTTTCTCGCAGAAGAAATTGAAACAGTGCAAAGCTATGACCATTGTTAGGGATATTCAGAAGAAATTAATTGTGTAAAGTTTCATTTCATGTATATTTCTCCACTGTAACTAAATTGTGTACATGTAACCAATGATAATCATTTGGAATTTGGCAATGGCTAGGGTGTTATGCAAACTAATCGTCTGATTGGCTGCTATGAAAAGTAACATTTTAGTACAGCCCATTTACGTAATATAATGCTATAAACATTAAAAAAAAGACATGTAATTTGAGAGAGCGAGACAGACAGACAGATTTTCTTTTGATTTCTTATTGGATTTGTTAGGCTTAGAGGGGCTGCTCTTTTCTGTTTATATTGGTAATGCTAATTCCATTCATTAAATGTTTTTTGCTTCCTGTAATGATTACTTTGGCTATTGACTAAATCTTTGAATGAGATTAGTGTCTCAAGCATTTTTTAAATATTAATCATAATTTGGCTAATAAATTGTATGCGAGAACACGCCCTTTGCCGCAATTTGATTGCTCTTGATTAATTAATCTGGCCGCATCAACATACACAATGCCACATAAAGAAAGACAGGAGCAGGAAGATTTGGTCAAATTAAGAAGATTAAAAGATCAGTTGGATACCATCCTTCAGACTAGGGTTGCACAAAGATGGGAGGCGAGTAAGCTTGCCCACTTTGAATATGGAGAAGGTGCAGGCAAGCTCCTGGCATGGAAGGTGAAGTCTGATAGGATGCGTAATCTGATCAAACAAATTGACAACACAGGTGGGGTTACTACTCTGTACACAGACGAGGAGATAGGGGGAGCCTTTTTCGATTTCTTTCAGGATCTGTATCAAGAAGATAGCCCGGTGGATAAAATGACGGCTATGGAGTGGCTGCATGGGAGTAAGCTTACCCCTTTGAATTTATTTCAGCAGGAGGACCTAGAGCAGGATATCGCTCAGGAAGAGGTGAGAATGGCTATTCTTGCCTGTAAAAGTGGGAAAGCTGCCGGCCCAGATGGGCTGCCAATAGAACTTTATAAATCCTTGGGACAGGTGGTAATTCCCATTTTGGTACAGCTTTTTAATGAGATCTTATCTGAAGGTGTGAGGCCTCCAGTCTCATGGGGGGAAGCTACCATTACCTTGATCTTGAAACCGGGTAAGAACCCAGCCCATTGTGGGTCTTACAGGCCCATTTCGCTGCTGAATGCAGATTATAAAATCTTTGCCAGGATTCTGGCGGGTAGGCTGGGCTCGGTCGTTGGAGATATACTCCACACCGATCAGAAAGGTTTCGTTAAAGGTAGGAATTTATCGGACCTGACCTATGATTTTATCGGGGCAATAGATCTGGCCACAACCTACTCGCTCCCCCTTGCTGCAATAACGTTGGATGCCACTAAGGCTTTCGACAGGGTCAACTGGGTGTACTTATCTGCAGTTATGGAGAAATTCAATTTGGGGGGAAAGTTCTGTCGTGGAATCCAGCTGATTTACCAAGATCCGTTAGCTAGACTTTTGGTAAACGGCAGCTTGACAAGTCCTTTTAAGATCACTAGGGGTACTAGGCAGGGCTGCCCTCTTTCTCCCCTCCTCTTTGACCTGTATATTGAGCCTTTTGCCCAGCGGTTAAGAGAGGAGGCTAGCATTTTACCATTTAAATATGGGGCTTGGGAGAGAAAGGTTGCCCTGTATGCCGATGATATTTTGGTCCTTTCCGCAGACCTCGCTAGGACCTTCCCTACGGTTATAAGGCTGGCCAGAGATTTCGGGCAGGTATCCGGTTATGAGGTGAATGCTGAGAAGACTGAGGTCATGACCTGGAATCTGGCAGGGTGTCGGCATCAGACCAAGCGCGATATGAGATATTTGGGGGTTAAAATTGTTCAAGCAATCGATAAGATCTCAGCCATTAACCTGGCAAATGTTTCAAAGGAGTGTAAAAAACTTTTGAAGTCCTGGGCACATCTCCCTTTAACCATTCTAGGGAGGATTAACTTGGTGAAAATGGTGGTGCTCCCAAAAATCACCTTCCTTTTTAATACCATTCCATTACACTTTGACAATCGAGATATAGTTAAGTTACAACAGGCTATTAATTCGTTTGTCTGGGCATATGGAGGTACCAGGATTGCCTGGAAGAAATTGAGACGCAGGAGGGAAAAGGGTGGACTTGCACTGCCGGATTTGCAATACTACGCATGGGCCTTTCAATTATCGCATTCCAGGATGCTTTTAAAAACTCCGGACAACACAGGGGTGGGCGCCATGTTTTCTGCAATGATAAAGGGGGCTGGTCTATCTATGGAGGGATTCCTGTTCAAGTTTGGAGAACCAAAATTCTTCAAAAAGATCAAGCTAAAAGTCCTGCAGGGAATGGCTAGAATATGGGCCAGTATTAAAAGGTTGACGGGCCTAAATTACTTCTCAAACCGGCCCCCTTGTGGGACTTACTTGGCGCACCAGATTGCCTGAAGGACAGGTTAGCTCTTCCACTTAGAGCAGCAGGATTGAAGACGTGGGGAGACCTTGCTCATGAGGGCATGCTTCTCTCCTGGTCATCATTATGCAACAGGGTGGAAGAGGGCTTGTCTAAATTCAAATACATTCAGTTCCAGAGCTGGTTCCAAAACTTGAAGAAACCCATAGGAATAGCTAACACTCTTGAGGAGCAGCTAGTCACAAGACCGATAGGAAGGAAGGAGGTCTCCTTCCTGTACTTGGCTATCGAGGAGGCAGTGGATGGAGATTTTAAATTGGCTGAAGAACTGTGGGGGGGTCTTATACCAAATGAATAATGGGAACATCTGTGGCAAACATCCTTTAACATCTTGTTTGACATTGTTAAACCAGCCTGGCTTAGGAGGAACCACTTGTTCACGCTTCACAGGGCCTATCTATCTCCGTTAAGGTTGACTAAAATGTCGAGGGGGCCTCCAGTTAGTTGTAAAAAATGTAATATGGAGAGAGCCTCTGATGTGCATATGTTTATGGAGTGCCCGGCCATAGCAGATTTTTGGGAAAGAGTGGGGAACACCATCACGGACATTCTAGCCCTCCCAATTCAAATACATCTCATCCTGATAATTTTTGGAATATCCAGTGAAATTGTAGGCCATGCTAGATCTTTTCTTTTCTATGCTATACTGCTGGCCAGGAGGGAAATATGTAGGAGATGGGTAGAAGTTGTTCCTCCTCTGCACTGTGACTGGCTGTCCTCTTTGCTTTCAACATCTAGGAGAGATCTCTGTAGAATTCAAGGCAAGAAAAAGAGAGCACTATGGGATTTCTTACTAAATTGGTCCAATGCTTAGGTTTGGGAGACTTGATAGCCCTCTTCCCTCTTTTTTCTTTTTCTTTTTTTTTCTTGTTTACTTATTTATCAATGTATATGTATCAATATGTATTGATATTGATTTATGAGAAAACTTTGGTCCAATGATTACGCCTTCTTGAAAACTCTTTAGGCTGTGCTGTTGGGCAGTCCCAGTTTTCCCATCTGCTCTTTGCCAACATCAACAGTCTCCAGGGTCATCTGTACCAATTGGGAGAGTGACCTTCCCCTTTATTATGGGGTTAGTGTCATCCAAGCCTGCTGCAGTGCCGGTAGGCGGGGCGCTTCCTCCTGGTCCCCATCCAATAGCCTACACCTCTTTGTGATCGAGTAACGGTACGGGCGACTCGTATGTTCACTAAGGTCTGAGGTGAATGAGGATTAAAAAAAATAAAAAATAAATAAAGAAAGACAAATCTAAACACTGATATTCCACTTTTTGCACATGTTGAACTAAAAAAGAAATTACAATACGTTAGGAATAATGCACACTACCTGGCCATTCGAATTGATATATCATTATATCGATGTAGGAACTGAATCTAGCTAGACTAGTATGACTCTGGAAGAAGGTAAGGAGCCTGCCTATTATGCAGAGCATTATTGAAAATCCAGGAACTCCAAATCAAAAGAGAATGAGTGACCCTCACAAAGCAAGTGCAATCTCTCTAAAAAAGCCTCAATTGAAATTTCTTCAGCGGATAGTTAAGCAATAGTACTCACAATTGGGACAGTAATGCATTTGTTTTGATTGCTTACACCTTGCTTTCAGGGTTAGAGCATGTGGCATGCAGCGCAGCTATTGTGTTTGGAACCGGTCATTTCTTGCCTATGCTATTTCTGTAAGTAAATGCCTTTTCTTGTGGTCCCTAATTTAGAGCCTTTGGGATCACTAGTGCAAGTATCAATGCAAATTTATCCATGAAAGCAAATTGCAGAACGAAAGGATATTCACACAATTAGCAATAAAAAGCAAGAAGGAGAACAAACCATCAGACAATGGGTGCGTACCATCAGACCAAAAAACACAAGAATCAAGCCGTGAAAAGGCCTGGCATGCAAACAAGGGGCTTCCACACTCTACGATTGCAATGCCTTCGCAATTAATTAATGAAGGTCTTGAGTGCAAACGGACCCCAACGCAAGCCAGAGGCGCTCAAACTAATAAGGGAGAACCAGAGGAGAAGACGACACAATTGTCACGGAGACAAAAAAAGAAATTGCGCAAAGCATACAAGGCCAACAAAAGAACAATCAAAGCGCAAAGAATTGCTCAAAACGATCTACAAATGGAAGTACCAAGCAAACTGGTAAAGCAAGAGGACAACACAGAAGCAACCAAGCTAGAAGTCCGAAGACTTACTCCATTTTCCTTTCAAGGTCACACACCGTACGACCATCTGACGAAGTTGCACAACACAGTCATGCCGGGCAAGAACAAAAACATCTGAACCACCGACAATCACTGGATTACAAACGCAGCCATGAGCATCGGGAAAAAGGGAAAACTTTACCCAGACAGCGCCACAAAGTCTCCAGCAGACCATCCCTCTCACACAAACAGCCATAGATAGGCTCAACAGTGAGGCTACTATGCAAACAAGCCCTTGCACACAAAAACACCCAAACACACAACATGCAGTAGAGCTCAAGAGAGGTACGCACACAAGAAGGAAAATAATGGAAACAAACGAACAGAACATATCGGACAGGCCAGACTTGCGAACCAAGGGATGGCTAAAACCAACAAGCGGGGAACTGCCGGAAACTGGGCAACTCCAAACACTTACACAACTTACGAAAGAAGAGAATAAGCAAGTCTTGGCCAACAAAACCTACGCACAAAGGAACAGGGCATACCAATCCACATTAAAAGCTGATTGCCCTGAACTTGCACACACTGAAGTAAAGGAAAGGCTCATCACTCAGTTAGACACTCCATCAGGGAAGGGCGCAAACCTGGAACATCATATGACATCTGCACTTTCCACCCTAATATTAATTCCTGAATTTAACACAAAAGGGGCATGGGATGTACTAAACAGATCTAACATTCTACATCTAACACACAACATACCATCTCTATCCTATCTCACTACGGCACATCTAATTTCAGGCAAATTCCAACGCAACCTAAACAACAACAGAAGAGAATCTACACTAACTGAATGGCAAAGTGACTCCGATGTTCAGAACATTCTGCGTGAGAGTGAACAATTTAAGGATTGGGGCATATCAGTCAATAAACCAGTAATAGAAACATATTTGCACGTGCTGTCAGGGAGGCAGGACACAACATTACCCCCGAAGAATCAAACACAATCCTAAGGGGAACCCAAAAACCACCTGCTCTTCTCTTGGGGGGGGGGGGCACAATCAAGATAGAAAGTGTGCAATAGCAGGAGTGAAAACTTTAGGACAGAGGAACAATTAATACAAACACATCCGGAAAAACGTGAATGGGCCTGGCTCCCCACAGCCCTTACATCTAGATGGCGGTCAAATTTTTAGGAAAGGAAATGGAAAACAATTAAAATCATTAATCCCCAAAAGAAGTGCACTACGGATAATTGATTGGAACGTGGCAGATTTATGTTCCCTAACGACAGACGAAAAGCATTGGATTTTTTAAACACGGGAGACATCATATGAATGCAAGAAACGCGGTCGACTGCTCCCATTCCTATTCCAGGGTTTCAAATAAGCTATATACCAGCAAACAAAAAAAAACCTGTTCGGAACACCAATGGGTGGCCTCGCAATCTATGTGAAACTAGAACTACAAGCGGAAATCAAAGAATGGTCAAACAACAACTGGAATCCACAGGCAGTCAACATAAAGGGCCTAGCACTAGACTGAATGCCTAAGTCAATATCTTTGATAAACTTGTACATAAATCCACAAAGAGACATAAAATTGGCCATAGTGAAGAATACAACCAAACATATAAAAGCATTCATACATGAACATCCAGGAGAACAGTATATAATGGCCAGCGACTTTAATATCCACAATTTAGACCAACTTGATATATCCCAAGGTGGCGGAGAAAGAACGGTCCTCCAAGCATGCATCTGCGAATTTGATCTTGGGTGCCGATAGGGGTTAACTATATCCACAATTACAGAGACACATCGACCTTGGATTATATCTTTCTAAGCAGTGAGCTACTAAAGAGGTGCACAGCCTACCAAGTACACCGGAGGATCGAAAGTGATCACAATCCGATTACCATAGACATCAGCATGAGCATAAAAGTCCAGAAAATCTATAATCCAGCCGGCCATAAGTCTGAAACAGACGCCGGTCCACTCATTAAAAGGATTAAATGGGGGCAGGTCGCAATGACCAACTATGAAGACTGGAAACACACTATTACAACTGGCCAATGGCCCTGTGTGGCAATAAAGACAGGGCAGTGGTCCCGACTGCTAGACAAGCTCCACGTGTCATTAACTCCACAAAACCAAAAGGAATGTCAAATTCTGCCGAAAGAAGGTCGGTGGCCCAGAATTCCCGGAACAAGAAAGATTGTAGAGAGCAAAAAAAGTACAGATGAGCTGCTAAACAACATAGAGAAGAAAGAACCATTGTCACAGAAAGCAAGCTGAAAGAGGCCAGAAGTCAAAACAAAAGAACTGCGTGGAGCCAAAAACATCAAGAAACTCAGGAACAGTGGAAACACATATACTCCTTGCTTACGCCCAGCAAAGCCAAAGAATTTTGGAAATACGTAAACAGCTTAGCGACTACGTCATAGCAGGGAGAACGTCGTATCGGCAACAAAATGAGAGCGGCACGTGGAGAACCTATATGTAGACTTGGACAAACCGAAGACCTTCCACATAGAGCAGCTGAAGAATCTCTTAGAAGACATGGAGGACAGCACCATAACAGCAACTAGGGCAGAGGTACTAAAGAAACTAAAAAATAGCCGGAGTGACGGGGCTCCAGGACCGAATGGTATACCGGGGATTATTTTTAAAGATGACCGAACGTTCTGGGCTCCAATGATGCTTAATCTGTTCAACGAATGCCTTGCCACATCTGCCATCCCGGAAGCATGGAAGGGCTCGATCCTCTACCCAATTCATAAAAAGGGAGATCCAACTCTGTCGGAAAATTACAGGTTAATCTCCCTCCTTGACGTAGATGGCAAACTTTTTGCAAACATTCTCCTAAAAGAACTAGAGCAATGGATAACATACAACAAAATCATACCACCCTACCAGACAGGATTCAGGCCTAACGCATCGACTCTCGACAACATCATCGCTCTCACCTACCTGGGCTCAAACGTGAGTGAAACAAACACTCCACCATTATATGCCTGCTTTGTCGACTATAGTGCGGCCTTTGACGGCTTTGACCGCAACATCCTGTGGAAAAAACTGGCAGGATGGGGCAATCAAAAACAACTGCTCGCAGCAATAGCAGCCTTATATACGGATACATGGGTGAGGATCAAGTTAGCACACTCACATGCCACCGGACGTATCTCCACAAACAGAGGCTTAAAGCAGGGGTTTGTACTCGCCCCGACTTTATTCAACCTATTTACAGCGGATCTTGGGGAAGAGTTATTAAAAGGCAGAACCTTTCCACCATCGCTAGGATGGAAAAAATTCCCAATAATACAGTACGCGGACGACTTGGTCTTGATGGACCAGACCCGTATTGGAATGAAGAGGACCCAGGACATATTACACAAGTACAATAAATGCAATGCCCTCCACGCAAATGCCGGAAAAACGAAAGTCCTGATTTTTGCCCGATGACCTCTAAAACGCCAACTCAAGTGGAAACTCAGCCCATTAAAGGTTGACACGGACTCCAAGTACAACTATCTTGGAGTTTGGCTGACAGACTCAGGGGAACATACACTGCGAACAAAGGCAATAGGAGCCAAAGAAGCAAAGATCATGTACGCTCTATCTTCGCTTCACCACAAGTTAACCAGCCACTCGGCTGAGGCAATACGAAGAGTAATCGGGGCTAAACTTGTACCAACACTAAGCTATCGCCACCTTGCCTATCCTAGAAGGTTAACAGAGGCACTAGAGCGGAACCATACACTGTCATATAAAAAGATATTTGGCATGCCAAGGCACACTCGGCGCACTTTAATACGTTTGGAATTCAACCTCGCAAGCATGGACGTAGCATGCAAAAAAGACCATAATCGATTACTACCTTCAGGTGAGCCAGGCCGACCCTTAGTCCCTGCGGGGGGGGGGGGCTTTATGGCAATGTTCTCGTACAAGAAAAGTGCCTGGGCGAAGTACCTGGAACTAATCACTTTAACATTAAAATTGGATCCAATATCTATAACTGCTCGAAAATCAGCAAGGTACAGCTAAAAAGCAAAGTAAAGGCACAAGCTAAGAAGGCCTCGAGGGGTTTGGACTTAAACAAGGCAAGAAGCATTAGAGGCGCGGAGGAACTTGCAACATCCCATGAAGCCTCTCTTTGCCAACCATACTTGAGAGCAACAATTGGAAAGCATGCATTCAAGAACATTTTATCATTTAGGCTACTAACTACACCCATCAGGGAGTACAGGACACATTGGAACAACTGGGACCTGGGTCAGGAACAATGTAGGCTGTGTAAATACCACTCTGAATCAGTTGCCCACATCGTATGTTGCTGTGCAAGCTTATCACAACAGAGAACCAGGTATCTGAGGCCTATCTTTATGCAACACGAGATAAGATCATGCAAGGAAGCACTACTACTCATATATACATCTGTCACTCCTAAAGACCTAGCACAGGTCGGCAAATTCTTTGCGGAAGCGGGCAGAATACTACGAGAGTCTGGATCATCATCAGGGGGAATTGACAACCCTACAAAATCCTCTATGGAGCCCCCTCTGTCCCGCATGACAGAAACCAGCAAAACTGCAGTGCTTGGAGCCGGCACTCCTATAAGCCTGCATATTCGAATGAGCTTGCACATGCCTCCTGCCGCCCATTGAAAGACTCAGGTGCCATCCCTCTCCAAACATTATCAAACTTGCACAGATATTAAACGCATTATATTTTGATACATTTAAGCTTTTAAAATTTCTGCTTGTATGAGCCATTCTAATGGACAGAACAACTAGACTGGTTAATCAAATAAACACACTATCTTAACCTAAATTCATCACGAGGTTCTGATAAAGAGACACACAAAGACTGCCCATAGCGAACCACTCTGAGATTAAACGTTTAATTCCCTGCTTAAAATTTTACTCATTGTTAAAAATGAAGCTGGCGGCCACAGCTACTATCAACTACAAGTCACTTGCACATTGTCTGGTCTACTCCGGCACATGGTTTTAACATTGTTAAGTTTCTCTCGATAATGAATTCCATTTTACCATGTATTATGTTTTATTGCGATAAATGATTGGTATGGGTTTAATTAACTATACAATAAAAAAAAAAATTGAACCACTATTGCAAGTACTGTCATGTTTGTGTCATTATTTGGGAAGGGCAAGAGCTAATATTTGTAATCACTTTCTGAAGAAATTGAGTGCTCACAACCGATATTCGGGGCTAAAGCGTTTGACGGTATTGTATTTGGAACCAGTCGTTTCTTGCTTTCTGTAAGTAAATACCATTTCTTGTGCTCCCCTATCAAAATCTTTGGGACCACTAGTTTGAGAACTGTTATGTTTTTGTTAACATCTAGGAAGGGAGTGTACTAATATTTGGAACTATCATCTGAATACATTTCAATTGAGGCTTTTTAAAGAGATTGCGCTTGCTTTGAGAGGGTCACTCATTCTCTTTTGTTATGGAGTTGCTGGATTTTCAATAATGCTCTATGTCACAATTATGTAGTAAGTGTGAATCTAGCAAGCACCTCATGTTCGTATAAAATATTTTTTTCTTTTTTTTCTTCTTTGCTTCTCTGTTATCAATTACTATAGAGACGTGCCCTTACGAGGGTTCCCAGATATATGGTATTTGGATTGCTTCTGGAGAAATTTTGATTCTTGTGCACATGGTGACTATCAAGTTTTGGCCACAGATACAAAAATACCTTTGGTAAACTGTGGATTATCCCCCCTGATATAGGGTATACGGGCAGTTACAAATACTTAAGGCCTAGCCGCTTATGGGATACCTGTTTTCTTTTTTTTTAAAGGATTTTCTGTGAATTGTGCTAAGGACTCTGTGCTCACTGTGGAATAATGGGCTCTTTTATTGCCTTCAAAACTTGTGGTAAGCAATAATGGTCTTTTCATATTGTAGTTCGTTACGGGGTACTAGCAATGCCTAATGTGGCATAATTACTGATGTGAGCTCTATTATGGACATCACACTTGTTTGATTCTCTTCAATTTTCTGATGTTTTCTAAAGAAGTGTGTTGCATAATACACTTAAAATGACTTAGGGACATGAATAACCTATACGATTGGGGTTAATATGATCTGCATCAGGCTGTGTATATCAAGGTTATATCCTTTAGGGAGTCAGCAATCATAATCGTAAATATGATTATATAGGTCCCTTAGTTGCAATTTGAATCAAAAGTGTGTATTGCATATATTTTGTTCTGTGTAGATTTATGCATTTAATGCTTTGCATTTGGTGGTTTTATGTTTCATTTGTGTTGCATGTTGCTTTTAAATTGAACAAGATGTTTTGTATGACTATACGTAACGTTTAATATTTTGTTGTTATTCTGTTTGTCTGCTTAATAGTCTTTGTCTTGTGTGTTTTTTAATAGCTCTGAAGAAGTCCCCATGTTAAGGGCCAAAATGAGTTGGCTGTGTCCATGTTCGATTTTTCTCTATGGAAACAAAAAATAAAGAACGAATATTAAGAACATACATGGCTTATGTTGCTTTTGATCTATATGCCAGATATAAAGAACAAGTCAGATTTCTGACTTACTGGGGGTACTGCACCCAGTGTAAATGAATTCAATGTTTTTGATCTTTCTTAGGAATTTCTTCTTAATTGAGTGCTCCTCCCCCTATTCTCAACGGTCTCCCACCTAACCTGCAGGATCACTGCAGTTAACCACCTATGCAAAGAGGTGGTAAATTGCAGAAAAAAAGTACATAGTAATGGACCTTGAATTGGGAAAATCCTAACTCAGTAAAACAGAGCTTGCAATTTATTCCCCATTCTGACCCCATCTCATTAGCAGTGCTTAATTTGAGACGGTGGTTTCCGGTGCTCCGCCCGCACTTAATTGTCAACACAGGCTCTTGTGATAGTCTGCCACATGGTGGTGCTGTTGTCTTATTTAGAGAAAAGCACAAAAACAGTTGTTTGTTTGTTCAGTAGAGCTAAAAAATGACTGATACCTGCCTCCCACGACACTCTTATAGCTTTGTGGGCACTGAATAGTCTGAATTGTCACACTTGGAGGAGTGTGATGCATAGTAGTTGTGTTGGGATTGCCATTGTCAGTGCTGGCAGGGGCGATAAGTGGTGCTAACTGCAGTGGCCTCCTGACAAGGGCCCCAACACTTATTTTTTCACAAATTAAGCACTGCTCATTAACCGGTTTTGGTGTGGGAATACGAGCGGGAATCAGACTTTCCAACCCCTAGTATTCCCACACTAAATTTGTCATTTGGCATCATATATTCGGGCAAACCAAAGTAGTCACGGTAAGCAATTACAAGTTGACATTTTTTTTGCTTCAGGAGAATAACACTTGTAGAAATGAAACAAGCAAAACAGATATTATTGTAGTTATTTCAATAAACATTAATCTTTTATTGTTGAGAATATTTCACAAAACAGGGGACAAAGGAACTAGAATAAATAAAATGTACAGAGCAAAATTTAACATGAAAATTAATACTTACCTTGAATCGGAGAAAAGCATTAAATGATCCATTAAAGGCAGTCATTATGTTAATATGCAGCAAACACAGCCATAAAAACCTGATGGAATTCATTCAGTGCCTCGCCTTTAAAAGAAAAAAACAGGACTTTTACATTTGAATGTGCCAATCACAAATGTTAGGTGCACAAAATGACATCCTGAAAGCCAATCACTTATCAACACAGACAAAGAACCCCTTTCAAACTGAAACCAGGAACTGTATTCACTTTCAGAACTGTTCAAAACTCATGACATCACGTATGACGTCACCAATATTGTCAGTACTTGGTACAGAGCATAGTGCACATGGAGGGGTGATCTGTAGTCATACTCTATGTGCTGCATACACAGGGACAGCATTTGTGTATACATTTAAAACCGCAATTACAGAATACCAACTGTGGCTAAGCCCTTATTGTAGTGCACAACAGTGACCATTCCCTGTGTCCTCTATATACAGAGATAAAGGGCATAGAGTGTTTCCTTCGTCCCTGTATGCTGGATATATAGAACAAGGCTTGAGGACATGCACTTTACGTGCCAAATGAAGGGATATAAGGCATACTTTATTGAGGGCACGTGGGTTATTGTCTCAAGCTACATCTTGCACCCACACAAATAAGGGTTAAGACACGCCCAGCAAGCACTATATAAAGGGGTGTAGCGCACACTTGCACAGAGCCCAAACAGGCTTTGGAAGTACCGTGTGCACCCTGTACGAAGGGGCACTACACAAGCCAGACATGTCCTGCATTATCAATGACGTTATTGGAGATATCATGTTTGGTATAATCAGTAATGTCATGAATGATGTAATTTGTGGTGCCATATGTGATGTTGTGTGTAAGTGCATGAGCGGTGCATTAAAGATGGAATCTGAGGAATGAAGCTAAACTTAATTGGCGAAAAGTAGTGGCTTATACAGTTTGGATCGTAACGATAAGGCCCTTTTAAATGCTACTGTTTCAAGGAATGTAAGAGTTTTTTTGCTACAATCAGTAAGCGTGTGATCTAATTAGTGATCCAGAATGTCCCTTCATTTTATAAAGAATGTCCTTGTTTTTCTATCAATGTTACTTGACCACTGTGAATTGTGCCCTGATGTCATGCTCTGTTCCCCTGCCTACATTATCTACAGTATATGCAATAGAAGGCCTGCTGCCATGTGCAGCAGTGCACTGCACACAAGGCCTAGCCTGCAGTGTTGTTGTGTGTCTTGAGCACTTGTTCACTGTACCTTACTGCCAAGGCTCAGGGACATAACCTGTGCCATTTGCACATTACCCCTGGCATCAGTACCTGCAGGGCATTACGCGTGACAATGACATGTGGTTAGCATGGACCGGCCACTGGTCATGTCCTCAGCACCATACCTTTCAGACATAACCCCAGGGGATTGCAAGAAGAAGCAGCAGATAGGTGTACAGAACACATGATATGGTAAAGGTCATCTCCTGTGTGCAGAGCCACTTCAACATAGCCACAGGCCCTTCCTGGCATGCATGCATCCACTGTTTCTGTGCATAGGTTGTGAGAAATCAGCCTCGCCTGAGCTTCCCAAAGGTTCCGTCCATACACTTGTATGTATTTTCTTAAATTTCGCAAGAGTCATCAGAGCAGCAAGGTATTCATTGGAGAAGAAGTGTAAGATATTACGGTGAACATTACGATCCATGAATAGTCAACCATTAGGATCCATGAATCTAGGTCTACTCACTGTTTCTAAGATCAAGAAAACCAGATGTGGAGGATGCTCATTTTCAAAGTTTTGCACCCAAACTCTGGAATACTGTACCAGATGCACTCGGGAAGAACAAGGACAAACTTAGTTTCAGGAGACAGCTTAAGATATTTCTGTTCATCTAACATACAACGATTGTGAGCCTGGTAGGATCCCAAGCGCTGGGAGGCCCGTTGGGCAGCCACGCGCTTAAGAGGTGTCAAGAATAGAATAGAATAGAATTGATGTATAGCACAACCACAAATAATTGAGTTAGAAATAGTCAAGAAGTGAAGAACCTAAAGTTCAATAAGAAGTAAATAGAATGAAAATACAATGGATAAGGCCAGTTCAAGGGGTTATGGAGATTGACCATGTGGTGTACAAAATTGTGAAGGAAATATTCCAGTGTTTATCTAGCTACCAGGCAAGTCATAAAGCCCACAGAAACAGAACAGTACATGAATATAATTCTTTAAAACTTATGGACGGGTTGTTCCTTTTAATTTGCAGTGCTTTTCAGCTTCAACAAAGATCCAATGGTCCAAGATAATTTGAGGCATAAAGTGGAAAGGGTAAGGGATAAGAAAAGAAGAGGAGAAAAGTGGTTGAAGTGGAACAATCACAAGCCTCGTTTCCTGTCTCTGACTTTAATGAGTTCTCATCAATCACAGAGAAATCAACAGTGCCTTGCTTATCACAGTACCCTCAAGAACGTTCCACACAAGCACCCTCTTCATTGTTTACATTAACGCACCACATTCAGGGAGTATGGTTCAACTCCTGAAAGTTACCTTATAAAAGGTAAGGCATTCATACCCAAATTATAAATGTTACCTTGCTCTCTGCTAAATGATTCAAGGAGCTTATTAGATAATTTGGAGATTGACGGAATGGGAACCATGCAATAAACTGGCAGGGCAATTGACCCGCCAATCTCACAGTTCTCCAACCACGTACATAGGTGGAGGGACCAGAAGGATTCTGATGGCAGAACCTTAGCTGATTCTTTTGTCTGAAACATTTGACAACAGGCCTATCCCCCAAAATGCTGCGGGTTTGTGTATGCATAAAGTTCCATCCTGCTTAGGGCGGGTCTCATGACACACTGCCAAGCTAACTTTACAATATGGAAACACAATATCAGTGTGTGATGGGGTGGATGATCCTTTATGGTACAAAATAGATTTAAAAGGAAATAAGTAAGAGAAGCGAAAGTCTTAGCAGGATTGTCGTTTGACCAAAATACTGTCTTTGTTCTTCAAAACAAAGTCCATTTGCCATACAGTCTCGGTGTACTGCCAAAATGGCCAGCTGCCAAACATTTAAGATGACTTGAATTTGAATACTTGGATTGCTTATAGTATCTTTGACCCAGATTTGTGGCAGGGGAAGCAATAACCAAAATACTCTGAGCTTAATTTCGATAGTGGTTGGACCGCAACCGAAGGCTCATCGGTTGCAGTCCGACTGCCATCTCTTGCTGCAGTCCAGCCGATGCATTACGATGCATGCGGTTGGAGGCAGCAGAAGGAGGGACCGGCCAATGCTTTCCAACGGTCGGTAGGAAACTCACCATAATCCCTTAAGGATGGCGTTTTCGCTGTCTGGATTATGATATCGGTTTCCAACATCCATTCCATGTCGGCCTTTCCGACATGGAAATGCTGTCGGAAAGTGACATTGTGGTCCCCTAGCAGAGTCCCTGCCCATCCGCGGCCTCCGGAATTGGGCCTTGGAGCCCCCCTAAACATCCATGCTCCGTGTGGCAGGTACCGTGAGGTGCCTGCCACACGGTGCAGGCATGTTTACAAACATCCATTTTTCTATAGGAGCTTGCCGCCCGCCGCACAAGCTCCCATAGGAAAATTGTTGTTACCCACTGCACTGTGTGCGGTCGCATCCAAATGATGCGTCCGGAACCGCCGACCTGAGGTCGGTCGGTTCCCATTCCGCAACGGCACATCCGCCTGACATCGTAATCAGGCCCTTTGTCTTTTGCTCTGGATTGATGTCAAACTTGCATCTCAAATTTGTTAATTTGTCCAGTGCATTTTTAGTGTTATTATACTCAGACCAAGTGAAGGAGCCTTCCTGAAGCTCAATACTGGTTTGATGGCAATCGTTACAAATTGGTACACAGTTTCATACAGATATTGGCACAGATTAATAGATAATGCCGGTTTTGTTAAAACTAATTTCTTGCGTGTAGCTCTTTAACACTGGATCTACCAAGCCAGTCCTCTTTGATCAATATAATCTGTATACTTATCCAATTCAATCCCCCAAAACCTGATATGGAAGGGTAGGACTCTTGTCTCTCAGATTTTCCTCTTGCTCGTAATATTGACACAACTTCATGGCATTGGCTGAGCCTTCTTTAATCCAGCACCTTCCCCACACTACACTGAAAGACACGTTAAATTGCTTCATTACTGCTTTAGGTAGATGAAAAACCCTGTCCCAGCCCTCCTCAAATTAAATAATATTTGTTACATACATGCCTTCCTTTTAAATACAGAAGCTCCTTCTTTTTTCTCTTGAAGGTTTTAAAAATTTCCCTCCTAAAACATTCTCTATTTCGATGCCAATCAGTAGATAAATTATATAGTTTGCCACAACACCTCCTTCCTGCGTGTCCACAGAAGTACACTTTCACACTGTTCGAGTACTCCATTTGTGACAATCTCAGTGCAAAATACAATCCCAACAAGAGAAATACCTCTTCTTTTCTTACCGTCTCCAGTGCCTGTTTGAGTTTGCACCTGTGTATCAGAGAAACGACAACTGATTTGAGCATCCTTCCTATCCATTTCATTGTGATAGGTGTTTGTAGAAAAACTGGTAGATTGAATTTTAACCATTGAAACACTTGCTTTTCTTGGGACACTGTTAGACCTGCCAGCCTTAGGGCGGGCTTCCCCCAAACTTTTAGCCTTCTTCCTCCATTTTTTCTGATCTCAATTTTGCTGGCATTAGGACTCTGTGCACTTTACCACTGCTAACCAGTGCTAAAGTGCATGTGCTCAGTACTTAAAACATGGTAATATTGGCTTGTCCCCAATTGTCATATTCAATTTACTTATAAGTGCCTAGTAAAATGGTACTGCATGTGCCCAGGGCCTGTACATTAAATGCTATTAGTGGGCCTGCAGCACTGATTGTGCCATCCACTTAAGTAGTCCTTTAAACATGTCTCAAGCCTGCCATTGCAGAGCCTGTGTGTGCAGTTTTAAACTGCCATTTCAACCTGGCAAAATAAATCTTTTGCCAGACCCAAACCTTCCTTTTTAATACATATAAGTAGCCCCTAGGATAGGCTCTGGACAGCCCAGGGTATAAAAGAGAGACCTCAGACACCAACTCTTCAGTACACTTCCGGACCTGTGGATACTCTGCCAGGAAGAAGGACTGTGCTACAAGGCCTGCCACTCTACTGGACTGCTACTCTGAAGGATCTGCTGTCCTGTTGTGCTGACATGCTCCCCTCTTGCCTGGGAAAGAAGAACTGAACCTGCAACCTCCATCTTGAACCCATGACCCCAGAGTGACTCAAAGGGCTAGTCTGCTGGCCTCTTAATCTGAGCCTCAGGGACATACAAGGCTCCCCAACAGCTCCTGGACCCATCTTCACTGAGTTCTTGGTCCCCAAGTGGTGCTCCTCCAGGTCCAGGACCCCTAGGTGTGGCTCAGCAGGCTCTTCACAATTGCAAACAGGTCCATTGCACCAGGAACCACGTAGCTCACACAGAAAATCAGCAATAGCCACTGCCTGCTAATCTCTTCGCACAGTAGGCATCGATTGCCAGAGAGGACCACCAACGCGAGCCTCCAGCCCACCCATCCGCGATGCCCTGC
Organism: Calotriton arnoldi; assembly: GCA_963921515.1. Classification (NCBI taxonomy): domain Eukaryota; kingdom Metazoa; phylum Chordata; class Amphibia; order Caudata; family Salamandridae; genus Calotriton; species Calotriton arnoldi. Next base: position 501,740 of record CAWUFW010009320.1, on the reverse strand, counting down.
CTACTCCTCACGCCATACCGAACACCGCCAGCAACACTCTCCTTGCTCTCTACAGCCCTCTCCAGCGCGAACAGGACTCTTGGCACAAAACTTGAGAAGGTAAAACTTCAGTGGGACTTATCGGGGACTGTATCTGACCCACGCTCCATCGCAGGCGTCCTGAACTTTTGACTTTGACTCGGTCCAGCGCAACGAGATATCCCTGGTTGGAGCTTTATGCTTTTAGGCGCTATTTTATAATTTATTCTTTAAAAATTCATAACTCCGGTCCTACTGATTGGTTTTTTGTTATTTTGGTCTTGTTTTATTTAATACATGTTGCTCTATTTTTCTAACCTGGTGTGGGATCATTTTGTGTGGTGTTTTCACTGTTTTACTGTTTGAAGTGTTGCACAAGTACTTTACACATTGCCTCTAAGTTAAGCCTGACTGCTCTGTGCCAAGCTAACAGGGGGTTGAGCACAGTTTAATTTGGGGTGTGCTTGTGCCTTACCCTGACTAGATTCATGGTTGCTGCTTGACCTGGATGCACACCCCAGTCAACCAGTAACAAAATTTCTGACAGACACATTTACATATTTATTAACCATTCTGTGTAGTCCGCCTCCTAATGGATGGGCATGTGGCAGGGATATGCATCCATTTGGATTTCGCCTCAACTTAGATCACTCATCCTTTGTACCTTGCATGTGATTCTTTTGTACCGCTCTGGGTTTATTGGGTTACATCAAAATGGCTGCAACTATACCTGGAAGTCCCCTCCTCTGATTATTCTAGCAGGGAATGCAGAGGGATATGTGCTATCACCAAAGGGGTTACTGATGATGTTTATGATGCCATAAGTGAGGTCGGGAGCCATGCACTGGAAAATTATAGTTGCATAGCTCTCTATAACTGGCAAATTTCTGTGGCTATTAGTGTCTGAATTTTAACCAGTAGAGCCCTTCTATTAAGACTTTATAATGAGAATTTCTCAGTTTTTGTGACATTTTCGAAATGGCTGATCTTAGAGCCTGATTTAGAGTTTGGCAGAGGGAATAGGACATCTGAAGGGACACAAGCCACTTTTTAGTAGATGTCCCACCTCCAACAAACTCTAAATCCAGCCTTTAGTAATAACTTTAATAAAATTTAGAGTGTTAGTGTGTGTGTGTGTCTGTGTGTGTGTGTGTAAACATGTGACACCTGATTACAAGTGCCCTAAATTGTAGTCAGTATTTATTTCACCTGGTAAAATCCAAAACTCAGGGCCTCAGACTTTACCAACTGAAATAAATATCACCTATTATGAGTGCCCCCACCTCCTCCAACCTGGGTAATTGCGTGCTGACTGTAATGCTTTCTTCACCAAAATTCTCATGTACCAGTACTTACCAGGCCCTTTCTCCCCATAAAAGTTAGCAGGTTTGACCTACAGAAACTGACTTGGTGAATATTGGGGGGGCGCATTTTTAACCAACCTGGTAAATTTCTCATTTGGGGAAATACCATATAACTCGGAATTTCAGTGAACAAAGTTCAAGTTGTGTGACTTAAAATGCCATGTCTTATATTGAGAACCAATTCCTCAGTGCCACTGACCGTAACTAGATGTCTTTGCAGACATTAATAGGTAGTCAAAGGTCATTACATGGTTTATATGACATTAACTGTTTCTTGTCTGTACAAAACATTCAGAGACATTATGCTGGTAGATAACCGACCTTGGCTCAAATACACTAAAAGTTTAGAGATGCTCGCCTGACATCTGACTAACCTCTGCAACATAACCTTTTAGAAACAATATATTTGATTAGCTCTGTTCCACCTTTAACAGCCTTTAGAAACACCAGCAAGACATATGAAAGACTCTGCCATCCATACCAAGATCCCAGAGGTGAGCACAGTAGCTAACTTGGCCCCAAACACACCAGCTTCTTGAAGAAGACCTCAATAGCTCCTCGGTTTACATGATACTGTATGCATTATTATGCGGGTGATCATTTTCTCTATCCATTTGAACTTGACCATATATTCTTGTTCAATGTGTCCTTGCAAGGGGGTGGAAAGTGGAAAGGGAAAACCTAGCTACATAGTGTATCATTAAAAGTGGTTCAGCTGGCTGTAGGGTTTCTCTATTATTCATTAAAAACAAAGGGACAAAAAAAAGCAGCGTTAAGACAATTTACAGTATAAATTATACAGGAATTTTGAAAAGCTTCATTCATGTGCAGCCTAGTAAAGTGATCTATCCTTCACAAACGTTTGCAAAAAAAATATTTAGATGAATTTAGGTATCAATGAGGTAATATCTGGATATTTACTGTTACACGCACACATACACATCAAATTACTTTTTATTGATTTATTAAAATCAATTACAATATGAAAGGTACTGCAATCATCAATTATTTACAAAATCAAATTGAGACAATGGTGTACCTTTTATAGAAACTCAAATTGATTTAATCAAGAGTTGGCTCAAGTCCAGTGTTGGTATCCCTACACAAAACAGGCACAAATTCCTACGGCAGGTTACACTATGGTCATATTTTAATTCTACATCACTTTACTGCATGTTTTTTTTATCCAGGTGAGAGTAAAATTCAAGTACTTGACCACTGCTCCTGCTATTCGTACATGCTCCTTGTTCAGTCATAGCGCTACAACTGTTTTTACACCATGTTGCTGAACTTAGGGCCTGATGAATAAACCTATTTTGCATGACGCAAACTATATGATTAGAAAAGTAGGTGCATTTGCAACTACAAACTAGATTTTTACCATGTACTGATCCTATTTGAGGGGTCGTAAACTTTTACCAAGTCTCCTAATAGGAACACAAATGGATACCTATTCGCAATTTGGAAGGGTCTTGTTGTGGGCATCCCTTATGAGCTGCAAATCAGTATGTGATGTATCAATGATTTCCATCCGTAATTCTTGGCAAAACATTAAAAATGTATTGTCTCCAAAGCTCTGGTCGGAATGCATGCGCGAAAGGGAAGGGTCCTCTGTGAATTAAAAATGTTGGTGGGAGAAGTAGTAAGTGGTCCCCTTCACACACACTTACTTAAAACATGAACTTTTCTTTATGGAAAACAGGCTGCATTAAAAAGAGGTTAGTTTATTTGAATGTGATCACAGACATAGTGGTCTGCTGAACCTAGCAGCCCACCAACTCTCTGACGGCATCCAATCAGAACAAGTGTCAATTTTTGACCTACCTCATTATTATTTATAAGGTAGGTCAGACTGAGAACAACGTTGAATGGGAATTTTATGAACTGACCTATTAGTACATAGGTCGGTTTGCAAAACTCATCACTGACCGCTTTTTGTGACCAGTATTTTGAGACCAGTGTTTTGTATGTAAGGCCCTCTCTCCTCAAGAACCATACCCGTCAAAAATGTAGTGTCCAAATTCACACAGTACATAGGATAAGGTTTTGCATGTGTAACTGCATCACTTAGATTATATTTTCTGCTATAAAGGGGATTCCATGACCTTCTTGTGACAGCCAGGGGAAGTTGTAAAAAATCGCACATAATAACATTTGTGTTTGGTTCATTTCGAGATATTTCTATAACAACACATAAGAGAGGGGCCAGGAGAACACAATGCAAGCAGGGTGGTAATGTGTTTTTTCCTGAAAATCTATCTCTAAACCATGTTATACAAATTGACATTTTAAGAGCGATTTAAAGAGTGTCAGTCAAAATCCTTTCTTGCATTCAGTTCTCAAGCTTAGATTTTGCATACATAAGTGCTGATTAAAAGGTTGAAACTAAAACCAAACAGCATATTTTTTATAAAGAAGGACCAATTAAACATATATCTTGTAGAGACGAACAGGCATTTGAAGCTAAATAGCTGCACCTGCAGTTACCCTAGTGCTGACGTACAAACGGTGCCCATCCCAAGACACCTATTTGTTTGCAATGCCCCTGGAACCTGCGTGTGCTCCATGTTTCCTTTTGTGCCCTCATCTGTCACACTCACCAGGGCATATTGCCAGTTAAATGAAACAGATGGAGCCTCCGCCGCATACACTCAATTTTTACTTATCTGGTTTCATCTCTGTGTCCTTCTCAGCTGTGTTGTGCTTGGCCCATCTGCACTTCTTCTGTGTCCAACCCGCCAGATTCCGAATAATATATGTATTGCTTAATGACCTCCTTTGGGAATGAGTGTGGAATGTACAGTAACAAGAAACAGAGCTCAGCAAAAGAATTGCTTGCCAAATACACGTTTTGTCCAGTCATCGCTATCCAAATTGAAAGAATTTGGTTGCCCTTTCACTGAATTTCGAAAATATCTGTTAATTGAATTTGCGTGTTTCTGTGGGCTTCCAGATGGGAAATCATGGGTTTCCTGCCAGCCTGGCTTCTTTCCTACAGGACTCTGGGAATTAAACACGCTCACCACTTAGAAGCAATGTGTCATGCTCCACTCGACATGTGGCTAGTAATTGCCGACAGTCGGAAAGGAAGTGGCACACCAGTCAAATCACACAGAGATTAAGCCCTGGCACTGGGGAATTGCTTTGACAGTTTTTTTCTCACTTGAATATGACCCAAATAGGTGACGCAGATAAATACAAAAGATAAATTCAGTCACACAGCCATCGCTTGAGTCCATTTTTAAACTCAAAGAATAAACACAGGAATTGGGCCTACTACGGGGCAGGAGAGTGAGACTGTTGGGTGAGCTATAAAATATATAGGGTAAAACCAACAGCTTTGGAGGGGTCTACTTCAAGCCACTAGTAATCACTAACAGAATTAAGATGTACCACTAAGGCCCTTGCAAATTCTTCTTTAGTTGAACTCAGTAGCGTCCGGCATGGATCGGGGGTGGAGGTGGTGGTGGGGGGATAATAAAAAAAAGAAAAAAACTTACCTTACTGCCGCGTCTCTCCTCGGGAATGGAACAGGAAGCAAGCAGCCAGGATCCCCTGGCCAATCACAACGCTGCAATGCAGCATTGTGATAGGTAAGCACCCAGGCTCCGTGCAGCGTTATGATTGGTCTGAGCCCCATGGTTCGGCACTCAGCCAGGGTCTTGGGGCCTGGGCATGTTCTCCACACAGGCTGTAATTCAGCCTGCATGGAGAACATGCGACGTGCGCAATGACTGTTTGGCCGGCCCGAGAGGGCCAACCAAACAGTCATTTCACACTTAGGAGGATGCTACCATTCCTCAACTGCCCTGCTCTGTGAGCAGAGCAGCCCCGCCCGACCCATCACGCAAAGCTGCCTCAGCGGGACAAACTAAAATGATAATAACATTATGTTATTATCATTTTATTTTTCCTTTCTTTCACTGCTTCAAATCAGTGGGGCCACGCTCCACCGCCTTAACGGAGGAGCCGCAACTGGTTGAACTCTTCCCACGCAGAACTCCAGAGCTCCCAGCAAATGACCTGGATTTAGGCATAGGATCCTAAGAAAATTAAGGGTTTACTAGAAAACCTCAGGCCACAAGATTTATTTCAATGAAGCCGGAAGCATAAGTTGGCTTAAAACAACTTTGGTGGGGCATGTAACTTGCTCTAGAGCAAACTTAATTACAAAAGGTATATCAACTTAAAAAACATAAGGTACATTAAATTCCAATGAATAGAGAGAGATCTGAATGGGAGGTGGGCCATAGCATTCCTGAAGACTGACTTCAATATAGGTAAAGTATCCTGAATTTAAGATCCAAATGGATATGAGATAATTCAATTGACTGAGCGTAATCTAGAATTATCCCAATATAGCCTTCACCCTGTACTGTTGTGGACGTTTATTTTTTACCCCTGTCTCCTGAAAAAGACAAATTATCCAAACACTCAATCACTGATCTAAGGGTCGTAAGGTAAATGCTAACATTGTGAAAAGTTCAAAAGCGAAAGGTTTAATAGTTTAATATTTTTTATAGGAGTTATTTAGGTGAAACAGGTGGGATAGCTTGGGGTAATTATGCCCAGGATCTGTGACAATCATGTTCTCTAAGTATTCTAGTGCTCGAGTTAGATTTCTTATCTACTATGTTCATTGTCAAAATATTTTAGAGTTAGTAAATTACAATTCAAACAATTTGTGACATGTTTTTCCAAACAAAAGTATACAAAAGTAAATTGGATATTTAGAGAATACTATTTTAATTTTATATTGCAAGGAAAATGAATTTTCAAAGTTAAACGTTCTAATAGATAAGAAAATGTCTGATGTATGAAATTTGCATTCACAAGTAGTGGTTGCAAATTGCTCACCAACATTTTGCTAATGGAAAAGAATTTAGCGAACTGACCTATGTACTAACAAGTCGGTTTACAAAATTCTGAATTGCAGTGGTATGCAATACAACATCAATATTCATGAGGTAAGTTGCAAATTGAGACTCACTACGATTGGATGGCATTCAGCTGTGGTCAGCAGACCACCATGACTGTGATTGTATTTAAATAAAGTAAACATTTTTTAATGCAGCCCGTTTTCCTTGAACGAAACGGGGCTACATTTAAAAAGAAAAGTTTATTTTGTTTAAGGTTGTTTGAGAGTTTGGAGTTGTCCTCCAGACCACTGCCTACTCCTCAACAAACTTTTTTTACAAATATATTACCACCCGAGCTCGGGAGTCAGTAACTTTTCAGTGTTTTGTGCTTGAAATTCGCTCTATAAAAGGGATGCTTTAAACATGCATCTTCTGATAGTGATTTGTTATGCCTTTCTAAACCCATTTTGCGAATCACAGACTTTGCACCTCAAAATGGCTTTGTACTTCTGAGCCCTAGATCATCAAAACCCCCCACCCCACCCCATTTCTTCTGCTCATCTCAACCCATTATGTTTCTGCTTGACAATTGGAGGTTATATTGGAGTTCATTTTTGCTCAATTTAGTTTTTTAGTTTTAATTTTATTGCAGTACAATGATTACATAGGTAATCATTAGTGATTATACATTAAAATATGCATATTACATGTAAATATGCTGACAGTGATGGCCAGAACTACTGTATAAATTAGACCATCTAATGTGCTATATGTTTTTTTCCTGTGGTTTCTTTTTTTAAAACAAGGATATGCACTGTGTGCCAAGGTCTTTTAAAGCCTCCAAACTTCCCTCTCTAATCGCTCTCTTTCGTATTCACCAGAGCAATGGTCCTGTCATGCTTCCAGCTCAGAAACTTTCTCTTAATATGACAAGGTTAGCTGAAACTACGAGAGTGGTCTTACAGCATGGAGGGGGGCAAGGATGGACTTTGTGATCACAGATGTGGTAAATCCATCATGGCTCAGACCATGGGCCCCAATGTGGGCTAGCAGCTGCTAAACCTGACTTGTGCTTTTGATCACTTTAGAGATGCAAGTTTCTAAGAGCTCTGTTTACTGAAGCCCCTCAGCAGCAAATAGGTCGAAAGGTGAAAAACAATGGGCCACCTGGGGGTCAAAGGTTGCATGATGTCACATCTGATACTCTTAGTACTTTTGTAAACCAGCTTCCATGCCTTAGACATTCCTCATGACACCCACTATACAAACTCACATGTGATCTATAGGCCAAAAGAATCATTTAAGGGTAAATGAGCCCTACGATAGTAGAAGGGCTTCGGGCTCTTCCAAATCTGCTGGCTTCCTCAGGGGTTTTCAGAGGCTAATAGAGCTCTGACCAGATAGTATCTCTGAGGGGACAAGTAGCACCGCATGCAACTGCTATGTCAGCTTGTAGGCCACTGCTGCAAACCTGTGGGAGAGCACATAACCTGCTCTGACATAAGTTTAACAGAGTTGAGGAAAACGATGGAGTGGTGCGCCCCAATCAATGTAGGTGAATTCAGAATGGACAACTGTGGATAGTGAGTTAGGATCTGAGTCACACACCATATTTACCTCAGTTTAGGGCTTTGTGGCTCTGGTCCTTCCAGGTCTCAGACCCAGTAGTAATTAAAAATGGACACTGAAACAGATCCCCAGGGGCCCTATATTTACATCCTTGACTTTACAGGCAAAAAACAGTGATAGATTTCTGAACACTGAATGTAAAAAACAGTAAAGTAATCCATGTCAGTGATGTAGTTACTGTTTGTATTTCACATGTTTACTTAGTCTTGCATTCTCTAAAAGTGTTTACTTTTTTCAGGATGTTGTGTTTCTGCATTTTTGTTTTCCATTCAGCATATTACTCTTATATGGTACATACTTTGAAGTGAGTCGTCCTTAGATGATTATAACAGGCTATGATTGAGAGTTCTGAAGTGGAGGCTGAAGGCACTGCCTGTCAGTGGGTCAAGAAAGGTGTTCAGAATACATGTTCATCAAATCCTTGGCCTCTCTGCAGAGTGCACCGAGTAATGATCATGTGTGCCAACTGTAATTGTGATTCTATGCGAAAGATCTTGAAGGAGGCACACAGTCAAAATATTGGCAGTGTGAAAGTATGGCCAGGCGCTTCCCGCAAATCGTGGGGGGGCGCCATTAGTCGTTCGACGGGCAGAAGCCATGGTGTTGAGTCCCTTGTCTGTGTCACCACGAAGCAATGGAGGGCCATGACGTCATCAGGACGTGCTCAGGATGGGAGCATTTAAGGCACCAAGAGGCAGGAGAGCTGCCTCTTTTTCTCTCCACCACGCTCCAGCTCTCAGCATACCAGATCTCACAACACACCTGGAAGAAGGCAGAATTGGCGGAATGTTTTGCTAAATCGCTAGCTGCAGAAAAAGGGAGCTACCCAAATGTTTGGACTGATTCACTGAACTGACCCCTTGGAGGGGTGTTGATTTGTGTGGGCGCTGGGAAGGCAGGAAGGGGGGGCTGACCTTTCTGCCCTACCCCGGCATGCCTGGAGATGAACATTTTGAGGGATTTGCCTGGTGACAGGTACCCCGGCAGGGACAGAGCACCCCTGGTGTACGTGTAGGTTTGGAACTGCAGATATTGCTCATCCATCTGTGTGATGGAGGGGAAGTTGCTACTAAGGTATGCTTGCCAATAATCTCCTGGATGCCGTTAGATGAGGGCTTGGGCGATGGTTAAGGAAAAGGGGCCTTCTGGCACTTTGCATCCTGAGTGTTACACTGCAATGGATAGTGGAGACAATTGTTGTATTGCTTGTATAATCCTTGAGCTGTTTTACTGATCTTTCGTCCTGTATTCTCATAACAATAATGTCTGCTTGATTATGGTTATCATTTCTCACTGATACGATGTGTCTATGTGAATAAAAGGCTAAGCCTTGGTTGAACCACTCTAACCGCTGTTGTTTCTCTCCCTGGGAGTCGTTTCAGTGGGGGCAGCGACTTGCACGTGTGAGCACACTAAAAGAAAATGCAGTGCTTACAGGTGAGTGGATGCTGTGTGTTTGGGGGTGGTGAAGTGAAGAACTTGCAGGAAGCACATGCAGGAGAGAGTGAAAAGTGGGTGGGGAAGAGGTGTAACATATGCTGCTGGAAAGCTTTAAAAAGGTGTAGGAAGAAAAAGGGCATACATGTCTAAAATACACTGCAGAGGAAAGTGGGGTAAAGGGAAGAAACAAGTGCTTGAGACATTTTGAAGACCACTACCCCTGTCAAAAAGCTTAAAAATCTTTAATTCACAGTCTCATATTTTCAGAATTTAAACATTTTAAATATTATTTACCTGTGACAAATTAATTGATGCTGCTCATTTATCTTAAACTGTTAACAACCATTGGCAAAGCCAATAGCCCTGGCTTGTTTTAGGTGTATGCCTGTTGTGTTATATACCTTGATGCAATAACAGAAAGCTCAGAGAGGCCCAAAAATACTGGTCAAGTGGCCCGCTATGAGAAGCACAGAACATTAGTTCACATGTTTAAGCCACACCCTTAATTACATAGGCCACACTTCTTGGAAAGCAAGCCTGGTTACTATTCTTAGACCACTCCCGTTTTAGAGACCCCACCTGTTTTCATCCCACCTAAATCCTTGTCTCCATCCATGCCAAAACAACAATAAAGGACCATGATGTGCTTTTAGCAACCGTTTGTTGTAGCTATGTGCATGCAAAGTTCTACAGATGACGTTCTCTTAGATTCTATGTCGAACATGCTCACTTTTATTTAAAAAGTAATATGGTCAGGGCACAAGTCCTAAAAAAAGAAGTGGGGGGGACGCTCCAAGTTAGGTGGTGTCACCGGAAGTGACGTCACAACAGGAAGTGACGTCACGAAAGGTGGCTTGCACCATCAGACTCATTGCCTCCCCTCGCTCACCCCTTAGATGCGATTGCATCAGAGAAGCCAGCGCGTGAGCAGCGTTCTGAATGAGCTCCGATCTCGCCCCAGAGAGGCCAAAGAGTGAATGTGTGGCTCCATTTGCTCTAAGCTCTCAAGTTTTCCACTGTCATGTGGGCGATGTCAGCCAGTCCTGGTTTTACAACTCTCCTTGCTTTGCGTTATGCATAATATTATAATAGTAATAATGCAGGTAAAATTCCAATCGCACGGATCTCTCGAGTCACTGGGTAAAGGGAGATCGACGGGGCGGCCGTGCGGGCAAGTAACGCCATAATTGAAAGGCCAGCTTTTGGGCAGGGGGGACGGCGTCCACCCGGTAAAAACCCGGTAAAATAAGTGGGGGGACGCCGTCCACCCGCGTGGTGCCCCGACTCGAGGCCTGAATATGGTTCTCCAGTCAGTGTTAAGCAGTGAAAAGAGGACGGTAGGGCTGGTTTGTTTAGTAACAGATGAATGTTTTTCGCGTTAAGCTGTTCCTCGTGCGTTTGGCATCCGCTGTGGGATATAATGTTTTTTTTTTTCATTTTTAATGGGCGCTGGTGCACTGTACAGTCTGTCATCTTTGACAACTCCCGCGCTACCAGCAGATAGTGTAATTGGAGCTGGATTGTGACGAGGGACAGGAGTCTCGGATCTGAACGTGAGTTGGAAGCACGTGTGCACGTGGCGCTGCTTGCGTTCTGGGAGCATCTGCCAGCCAAGCTCTTCCACGGGGGAAATTGTAAAATCGATACCACCCACTTGCATTCTACACTCTGCTCTTTCTCATTCTTTGCCCCTGGCTTCAAATAACACACTGCGTAATATATGAAATGCCATCCTTGCTAGGAAGAGAATTACAAAAAATGGCTTGTTGTTATGATCGATTCCTTAAGGATGAGGTGAAACAGCGATAGTGGCGCAGAGCGTCGCCACCTAGGACCTGGCAGTACCATTAGCCCAGAGCGTTTAGCGCCAAACAGCATTTTCTCAACAGCCCATTCTTCATGAGACACAACAATATATCATCCAGCTAACTAGACAAGAGGAAGTTAAATACAACACACACTCCCCTGTAGCATGGACACGCATAAATGAAAGATATACCGATATAAAACTACAATATATAAAATCAACATTACATAGCCAGCTACAATAAAATGTAGATAAAGGAGCTATTACAGGTATGATATATATTCCAAGGCTAGATAACATAAACTATTAAGGGACATGTTCTACAGTCACTTATTAACCAAAAGCAATAAAACAATCACAGAGGCCCTATTCACAAAGTTAGGTGTACTCATATGGACATTTTCTTTTGCACCTCAGTGTAAGTCCACACTTTCTCCATTATTCACCACTTCCTAGTGGAGATGTACATGTGCAGACTTACATGATTCCATACCCTCTGTTCCTAGGGTGGAGACATCTAAGACAGAATTTACAAGTGTCAGATTACTGCTAGTAACTTTTCACACGTAAGCTGATATTTTTGCCACATGGGTAAAGATTTCCCTATGGGAAACTACAGAGAAAAGTTTTAAAGTTTATTAATTCTTTAAAACATTTGAAAGTAAAATAAAAATGTAAATTAATTTAAAATAATTATAATCACACTAGAACTAATAAAAAAGTTACAGCACATTAACTCATCAAACTAAATAATTATTAAACAATTAAATGATTAATAATAATTAAAATATAATATTTTGATGTATATATTCTTTTTAAATAAACAAACTCTAAGTAGCATTGAAATAATTATTGAATATTTAGATAATGCACTTAAAAGTGTGTTTTTGTATTTATTTTTTACAATTTGTATTCAAAGTTTACAAGTTAAATAATTTTAATAAATATATATTATTTCTTTAAACTGATAAAGTTTAATTTTCTATAACTTTGTATACTAAAAACACATATATCTATTAATTTATCATTCAACATATTTCAATGTATTTAATATTATTTCCTATGGGAAGTTATAATAAATCCTGTCGTCATTGTTTTCTATGGAGAAAGTTGCAGTACCTGTGAGTGGCCTTGTGTGGTGCTTGACTTACTCCAAGGCTGGTTTGGAGTACACTGCTTTGCCATGACCTTAATGGCTGTCATAACTTTAGAAGTGTAGTTTGTGAATAGCAATGGTCTTACTTTTTGTGGTGTATGTGTGTATTATCATGCCCCTCCACAAACCATTGTAACCCTACCCAAGACCCTCCTTACTCATTCCTAAACCCTTCCCATTTTGTAAATACTCCCCATTTTCCAGTCACTCGCCTGATACCTGCCACATTTACTACAAAAACATATACCATTAGCAGAGATTTCCACAGAGTAAAGATAGGAAAGGTCGGAGGCAGAGGTCTCCATCCATTGGCTTGTGAATAGCATTTTGTAGTACATGATCAGTACTACTGTAGTACTACTAAACATATTTAAAGATACAGTTTGTGAATAGGTCCCACAATCCTTAGACTAAGTTGATCTTTACTTCACAGTCTTGGCTACTTCTTTGTATTGTTGACAAATCAATTTTCTCCTTTCTTTCTTTTCCATCTCACCTCTTCATCATCTCCTTCTTCGCCTCCCTCATCAACCTTGAGGAGTCTAGACATGGTGCACACATCTCCTGACTCAACCGTCACCACATTCACCCTCACTGGATTTAACTTTAAAGGTCCACATCAATCAGATACATGTTTCCTCTCAAATTCTGTGTTTTCGTATATACTTTTTCTCCTCCTCTTCATTCCAATCTCGTTGTCTTATAGTTTCTGTCATGGTGACATTTGTATTTTCCAAGGTCAACCTTGATTTTCTCAGAAAATAACTTTTTCTGCACCCTTCCCGTCCTACCTTCACATTTCAGCCATATCGAATTTAGCTTTGAACATACAATCTTTTCTTCATACATACAAAAGATGATACCCCAGTTACACTATTCTATGCTCTACAATTGGCCCAATGTGTTTCATGCAACACTTCATTCAAGGACATTCTTGTCTTAAATATCTACTTTTCACAAGAGTAGAGCAACCTTTTAGTTCTTTCAACAAAGCCATTTGCTTTTGATGCGTGCAGCGCCGTCTGATGATGCACAACTGCCAAATTCTTAAAAAATTGGTGCCTCTCAACAGGAATAAAATCTGCGCTTTTGGCTATTACAATTATCTCAGGCACACCTGTGCATGCAAACTCATCCTTAAGCAATTCAAGAACCACATCAGTAACAATGGAACCCACACAATTGCTTGATATGCGCTTGGATGCATAATGTACAAACTTACTAACATTTTATTTCTGAGTACTACACTGATTCAACTGGGCCAAATATATCCAGTTTAGCTTTCCTCACATTGTTCATCAAGAACTTCCACAGGAGATATGGAACCATTCATCACTCACCAGGTCTTGTCATTTCCAGTTGTTCACACTCTTTATTCAAAACCTTAAGGCTACTAATACTATTCTTTGACTCAGGCCTTAGTGAGATATATCCCTAAGGTGACACTTATGGCAGAAATTATCTCATTCAATTCTTTGAGTGGTAGCTATTTATACCCTCTCCTCAACTACACTTCATATACAAAACGTTTTTTCTGTTATTCCAAAATTTGAGTGCACACCCTGATAACTTTTCAAACTTTAGTCATCATTCAACTTATGCTCTGAGACTGCACTCCCCTAACGTTTCCAACCCATCTCTCTATTCTGAGAGTAGATTTATCCACTCCTTTGCTTGAAAATACATGAACCAGTGACCTATGATCGTCCTAACCTCGAAAGTTAAACCCACAAAATGAAGCTCTAATGCTAAATTGCCCACATACATACAATCCAGCACGTCTTGTTCAAACACCAAATAATTATTTTCTGCACTTGGTACAAAGAAATAGTACACCATCAAAAGCATGGCAAGCGTTCTCTCCACAGTACTACAATATTATAGTTAATGGAACCCTTATAGTGGTCACAGGACACCTACTATGTATTGATGGATTGCGCTGTCTACTAAACCTGATATAAGACTGTGAGAAAGTGGATTATTAGTTGGGATGAATGGTCGTCCACCACAAGGAATAACGTCACTCTTCTTGTTAGGTCCACTAAAGGTTTCAGTAATTTAAACCTGAGCCCAATCCCTGTTAGATATGGCACAGAGCATACAAGCTTAACTTGAGAAAATGTGTACAGCACTTAGTAGTACCAAAACAGATAAAGTCAAAAACACAACACAACAAAGATTGAACTCCAGTTTAGAAATAAAGAGAATATTTTAATGAACAAAAAGTAGTAGGAACCAGAAATATGATTTTTTTAAATGTTTAATTAAAAATAGCACTAAAAAGCATTAAGCGCCCAACCGCATTCATCTGGTTACACTTGACCAGTTCCTAGGTGCAAGTTAAGGCCAACCACGATGGAGCGCAGGTAGGTTACTGAGACCAGGTTCGTCTCAATCAAAAGTTTTACCTTCTGACTTAGGGCTTGATTTAGATCTTGGCAGAGGGTAATACTCCATCGCAAATGTGACGGATATCCCGTCACTGTATTACGATCCTATTATATCCTACAGAGATCGTAATACAGCAGTCGGGATAACTATCACGTTTGTGAGTATTCCATCCATCGAGATCTAATTAAGGCCCTGGGTCTTTGAGATGGAAGTCAAAAATTCTCAGCATGGCTAGACAACAGGCTGTGGCCAAAAAGGCCTCCACTGGCTGGATAGCCATAAGATGAGGTCCCAGAGAAGCCGCTGACTTTTAGTGGGATTGTTCTGAGTGGGAGATATTCCAAATGTGCACCTAAGGAAGGTCTCTCTCCTGTAGGATTCTTTTGGTGCCTGTGCTCGCTGAATATTTCTACCATCAGACTTAGTGACTTTTTTGGAGCATGAATTTCTCCAGTGGGGCAAGGCCGCTTGCTGTAGCCATACAGACCTGGATGAAGCCATATACCTTCTCTGTGGTATCCCGCTGAAATAGATTTGCAGCTTTGGAAAAGCTCAGAGCAGAAGCAACTTGAATCTTTGGCCCAGCAGCAATGAACCTTCATTTAATATTTTTTTATTTTTACTAAGTAGTAGAGTCATTACAGATAAATGCACTTGATCATCCATATATAGATACAAAAGACTGGATGGAATTCATTATAAATACAAGTAAAGATACAATTACCAAAAGCTGGACAGGATATACAGACCCTTCTCCCGTACACATTATAAATACAAATTCATTCTAAAGTCAAAACACAAATCAAAAATACGGTGCCTAATCCCGGAGCCTTCATAGTGCCACAACTATTCTATTGAGTCAGGCACATAGTTCAGATCTCTAAATTTTTTTGCGTAGAGAACATTCTGGCCACATATAAGCGCTCAAATACCTTCACCTCTTCTAACTTGGCGGACCATTGAGCGAAAGAAGGTACAATCCTGGATTTCCAGTTTTGCAAAATAGTGATCAACAGGGCAATACATAGAACCTGCTGCTGCCTTACAGTGATATAAAAAATTGTGGAACTATGCCAAATAAAGCCCTGTAAGGATCTGGACGTAAGAAAATCTGCAGTTGTTGGCTTAAAAGGCCAAACACCTGCCCCCAGAAATGATGGCAGTACGGACAGGTGAAGCATGTCTGAAGCCAGTCGCCCTTAGCATTAGCAGACCTGAAGTAACTAGCGGAGATCGCAGGGCACATCTTATGAATACATTCCGGCATAAAATAGAGCATCCACTTGCTAAAAAAGGCCACACTTCTTAAATTTACAGTGCGAATGGCTCTACCACAAATCTTATTATAGAAACTCCAACAATTTAAATCCATCTGCCTGTTAGTTGCAGTACAAATGGCACTAAGCAAGGGTGGTATTACCTCTTCTGCTAATTTTGAATGTAATAAGTGATACCAAGTACCTATACCAATGAGACAGGATAAAAAAAATGCCTTACTTGTATTTTGAGCTACATGAGATGAGTGCTTGAATATAACTAAACCATAAATTGAGAGCTATTTTAGGGTAATAAGTGACTAGTTGGATCCATGGTATCACAGGTCCGGCTTGAACAAAACAAAGGGCATCCAACCCCTTCCCACCTAGAAATGGCGGAATTATCTAGCAGTAAGCCTAACTGAGAAGCATTTTTTAGCAGCAAGGATAGATGGATCCAGGGTACCTTGTATTCCTGCCAGAGTTTATTGAATCTAAAGCTTAGAATGTGAAGTGTCTTATGCCTGGTATTCTTCAGACGTCTAGATATTTTCAAGAATGTCATCACCTCAATGCCATCTTCTTTAAGCATTTTACTAAGATAAACACTGCTGGAGGGATTTCGGGCACCAGTCACGTGAATTAACCAGGCAAGCAAGGCAGCTTTATAATACATTTTAATCCTTGGCAATTCCAACCCACCTTATTCTACATCTAGTTGTAGTACCTTTAGGTTTGTATGTGGTGTTTTGCCCTGCCATAAATAATAACTCAACATTTGATCGAATTCATGAAAATAAGACTATGGAACCTTGATTTGAACATTGGGAAACACAAAAATGAACAAGGGAAGCATGGTCATTTTGACTAGAGCAATTAGACCAACAATGGTTATGGTAAAGATTGCCACTGATTTAGTAAATGCAGACTTTGCTCATAGTAGATGAGTAGTTCAATCGAAAAGAATCAGAGGGATTAGAAGTAACGTAAACCCCCAAATATCTAATCGAGTGACCTAGTGCATAATGACCCTGCATTTCCACCAGTAAAACTAAAGGAGAAGAATTGAACAATAAAGCTTCCTATTTGGAGTGGTTGACTTCATAAACAGCAATGCAAGTAAACTCCTCAATTTTGTCAAATGCATTATGAATATTGCCTTCGTCTTCTGCCAGATATAAAATCACGTCATCGGCAAACAATTCATTTTAGTCACATCATCAAATGGGGAGCCAAATCGCAGTGTCGTGCCTTAAAGCGTAAGCTAGTGTTATGTTCCATATGAGCTGAGGTGTGCCCTGCATATCCTAATGGCCCATCAACAAGTTGATGAGTCTTCCTGAGCTAGAGTGGTGTGAGGAGTTGACACTTGCACCTGAATAGGGCTGTGCCTATCCCCTCACAAAGCAGTTTCTACCCTCCTCCTGCATAGTGTGCATGGAGCCAGAGCCTGGAAGGGCAGGGTCTTGTACACTACAAAGACCTTTCTTTGAAATTTGCCTACTTCAAAGGCTGAAATGGGTATAGTACTGAACCACTGACACATATACTCAGAACAATTCTGCATTGAGGACATTCTGCCACGAAGAAGAGCTGTGTTGCTGTCAGGAGGGACTGCCTCTTTGGTGCTGGCTTTGCTGTGCTGGCCTGCTGCTGCTGCTTCTGTCCTGGGAGTGAAAGGGCTGGACTTTGCTTTCTACATCCTGCTTTCAAAGTTTCCCCAAGGGCATGAGTTAAGCTTGCCTCCTGTTGGAAGTCTCATGGCCATCAAAGACTTCACCAGCAGAATCTGGGCTTTTCTAATGAGAGCCCTACTCTGCCAAGTGGTGCCAATTCCAGTTCTGGGCCCTTGGAAGTGAGTTTGCTGTGTTCCACAAGAAGAAACCAGCACATCCACTTCAAGCGTGACTTCGGAGCCGGTGCCCCTCTTAGACACAGCGTCGCTGCCTGCACCGTAGCCTTGGTCCCTGCTCAATACAATGACTGCGACTTGCAACACAGGCCTCGACGCTGCCACAGCACCTCCGAAGAACCGCCACAGAGTGAGTCCCGAGTACCGTGTCGATGAAGTCCGAGGCACCCTACTCTGTACCGGTGGACCCGTGGTGTGACATTGACACTGCAAAATCGACACCGCGTGGCTTGACTCTCGACACTTCATCAACCCCACACCGCCAACGGAACCGATGCCTCACAGCCAATGCGGCATCACCTTCCCTGTGCCTTGCAATGTCCTGAACACCGACGTGCCAAAGACCTGCACTGACAGTTAGGAACCGATGTCGCACTGGCCCCCAGCGACGCCTCACCTCCTCAGTGTGCTCCACTTCTTTGTTTTGTCATCGTTTCCAAGGTACTGTAATTGGGGTCTGTACAACTCCGTAGCCGGCCTGCGCTCCATCGGGGTCGGCCCGAACTTTGACATTTGACTACGTGAAGCACGTCGTTCTAGCCCCAGTTGGAGCTATTGTGTTTCTAAGCGCTATAACTGCATTTCATTTTTGAAGATTCGTAATTTGATTTGTGCATGTTGGATTTTTTGTCGCTTCGGTGTATTTTACTGTGATAAATATTGGCTATTTTTCTAAACTGGTGTGGAGTACTTTTGTGGTGTTTTCACCGTGTTACTGTGTTTGTGTGTGTACAATACTTTACCCATTTCCTCTGAGGATAAGCCTGACTGGTCTTGCCAAGCTACCAAAAGGGAGAGCACTGGTTAGTCTTAGGGTGTAACTTGCTTACCCTGACTAGAGTGAGGGTCCCTGCTTGGACAGTGTGCAAACCACTGCCAACCAGAGACTCCATTTCTAACAAAGATCTTATAGTCACAGTTGAGAAAAATGATAAACCGGTACAAGTCTGGATTTTCCGGGGGCTTTCCCTTTTTCAGGAAACTAGCAATTACTGCCTCTGTAAATGTACTTGAGGGTGCCTTCCCTTCCAAAATTTCATCGTATTTAATGACCAATATACTGCATAGTTGGTGAACAAATAATTTGTACATATCTGCAGGAAGCCCATCATTCCCGGATGCTTTAGCTCTCGGGGATGCTTTGATTGTGGATTAAACCTCTGCCGCTGTTATAGGGAGGATAAGTGCTTGCCGTTCTATATCAGATAGAACAGGCATCTGTATTAGAAAGTTGTTAAAATTGACATTTTACTGCAGAAAAAAGGTATGAACACAAATTTACCTTGCCCCTCATCTCTACACACCTTGAGCACTTGACACTGAAGCTCCTTTGAGATGAGTACTGCCACCCCTCTGACTGCAGCATTCACCGAGGTGAAAAAAGCATGATAAATGAAATCTGTAATATTAAGCTTCGGTGATGAGGATTGAAGATGTGTTTCCTGAAGAACACTAACACTTGCATTATACGTTCTTAGCCAGGCCAGTATAGACCTGAATTTGACCTTATTATTGATGCCATTAGCATTACAGGAGACTACTTTTACAGATTTAGTAACCATACTCTCTTTTTAATCTTTTTGCTTTTTGTTTTGTTCCTTTCCTTCACCACTGCCCTCTTGTACCACTTTCGAATCGTATGAACAAAAACTCCTGTCCTGCACATTTCTAGCCAGATTATCCATGGAATACTTCAATATACTCTTTCTACTTCTTTTAACATTTCTGCTTAGTAGCCTGAGCACAGCCCATCATGGTGCCCAGGAATCCCCCACACCTCCTCCACAATAAAACTGTCCCAATTGGCCCCCTCCTCACTCACTCACTGAAATGGGTGCCTTGGTAGAGCACCCAGAGCTGCTTTCACAAGCGATGGGCTGTTTGGTCCAGGGCGTCTGGTAATACTTCCAATCACATGGCTCTCCGCCTTACTCTGCTTGCCCTATGGAAGATATCTTCAATTTTCTAAGACCTTGCTAGACACCACCTCAGTTGAGACTTTACCATTATTTAGACCTTTAACATACATACAAGAGAATAGCAAGATCGCAAACTGTACATACATTGAAAATCATAGGCGATGCAAAATGTTCTTCTAAATCCAGAACACCTAGTAGTTCATACTAAGGCAATGCCTACTACAGTGCCTAGCAACTGCTGCTATTAGTCCTGGCTAAAAAGGACTTTTCCAGTACCTAAGCATCTCAACATATGCATTTACATATATGACATAATGGCAGAGTCGCAACTGTTCGTGCAAGCAAATTTCATAAGAGCTGCATGAAAATTTCTGAATCGATAATGCCTAATAGGGTATAGTACAGCATAGCCTCTTGTGATGCCTAGCAACTGCTGATAGCCTCTGCTACTGGTCCTTGATTATGAAGAAATTCACTTCAGATCAAAATTTAGAATCTCTTATGGATACTGTTACTTAAGAATCAACAGGAGATGTAGCACGTGTACAGAATCTGCTAAGTACTGCTCAGTGCTTAGAGGAATTACGACTTTTCAGGAATTGCACAGCAGAAGAAACCATAGAGAAGATGTGTCATCGGCCATGGGTAATAATCTTAAATTTGGCTTGTTGTACCAGTTCTTCCTATACTCCAGCTTGCTTGAATGAGTCACTCATAGACTGGAATTCCTTACACCGACGAGCAGTGGATAGAGACATTGTGGCAAAGATACGAAATTAATAGTTGTCTGCAGTTCGAAAAGTCTGCTCTGCAATGCTTTAGTGAAAATTTGCTCTCTGATACAATAATCGTTCTGAGGTACCTTGGATTGTCTAATTGTAAGATCATTAGCTGAAGCCAAAGATTCTGAAATTACATACAACCTCACCAAGTCTGTGATCAACTTGTCAACACTCTGATCATTCTCCTGGACTACGGGTATGCCCACAAATTGCAGGTATGATCGGTGAGCTCTATCTTCCATTTTTTTTAGCTTAGCCTTCAAACCATCAATCTCTTCCCTAGCCTGTGCTGTCGCGCTGGCCAATTGATTGAAGTTGTCCTAAAGGTCAGGAATCCTGTGCTCCTCGTGCTCCAGGCGAGCATTGCATTGAAACAGATTCTCATTTATGGCATGCAGTCGCTCATTGATTTCCTTGTTGGCTTTGGTTTGGCATCTCATGGATTTTGACTAGAACCTGCTGAAGAAGTGAAGCTTCTGGCAGGGTGGACAAGAGGTCAAAAAATGCCAAATGTGATACTTTCTGTTGATCCTGTTGTGTAGATCCTTGAAGCACTGGTTGACCTGACTTTGCCCACCAGTCAAAAAGCTGCTGGAGGTGGGGGTCCTTACTTGAAAGCTCATTGATCCACAGAACATTAGGATCCTGACTGGAAACATCTAGTGAATGCTCATCTACTGTTGACGCAATGCCTCATTACAAGATGAAGTATTGGAAGTTGGGTCGTCATTGCCGAAACCGTCAGCAGGGTGGCTGGAGATGGCCTGGAAGGATGCAAAGAATGAGCAAAAATTGGATATGTAGCTTTGGAAGACAGTGAGCAGAAGGCCAGGTCAAGCACTTGCCTTTTTTGTGATGGCTGCTGCTATGCTGAGGCTATGCGGCCGTGGCTTGTGGCAGGAGATCTACTATTTCACTGCCGGGTGAATCATTGCAATCCCCAGTATCATGTAGCAACTGTCTTATTAGCCCCTGCAAGGAAACTGTCAGGCACAGTAATAATTAGCAGCAGCACGCCTTTTCAAATCACTGAACCTCAATCTTCAGCATTGCTTGCCTTCTTGGCACCGGCCACCATCTCACCGCAGGGGAAATAATGGCATGTGAACGCCCCCGTCTCTAGCGTGCCTCACTCCAAATCATCACCGCAGCTGCCACAGGTTATGCTTGGGCTTACGAGCTTATTGGCCCGCTCATTCCCCTCACTCCCCTACACGACGCTGACATCACTCATGGGTAATGCAAGCCATTCACCTGGAAGTCACCAGCCAGAATGCTGTCACCTGGAAGCGCTCAGCTGTGGAGCATGACGGGAACTCAAATCTTCATTAAATTGACTTGGCAGGTTTGCTACAGCCCTCTGTCGGGCCTCCAGACAAAAAGACTTGAAAAAGTTTCTAAGCCACAGCATTTAGGGTTAGGCAGGAGGAGTACACTCTGACACTTATCTAAGGGCCCCAGGACATTAGGGTCACCACTTAGGGGTCTGAACTCCCTCCAGTAGAAGCAACCAGCAGGATTCAGGGCAGGTCCACTTGGAACTGGTCAGCTGGGCTCTCATAGGAAAGTGGGCTCCTTGTTCCATTTTTGTCCCTGAAGGTTAATAGGAGGCCAGCCATGTGACCTTTGGAGACCACTTCTCAGTCATGGGTACAAGTGGGAGCATGTCCACCCCTTAGGGTTCTCCTCATAGGTCACAACAGCAGATGCAGTCCTTCTTCTGTATTTCACAGGTGTTCAGACGAGGTTACTGGGGGTGCCAACATTCATGCCCCATGCCAATCTGTGAATAAGTAAAGCTTCTGGCCATTCCCTATCCAATGGGAAAAAGTTCCCAGGGCTGACCTTAACCAATTTGGCAGCATTTCCTATGGGCTTTACTGTGAACTATTCCACAGTGCCCCTCTATACTTAAAACCAAAATGACAGAACCTTTCTTCGCCTGTAAAGAGCTCTCTGTGCCCACCCATAGGTGTGGCTGCGATAATGGGTAAATCCTCACTTGTGGTCACTCAAAACTAGTTTTGGGGGCAGCTCCTCTTGCACTGGGATTAGTGCCTGGTTGACTAGCAACACAATAGTGGGGCCAGGCCCAGGTGTGAGCTACATCTGCATGTGACAGGGTAGGCATCCTCTGAAGTTAATTAATTTCCTGGACACAGCCCAGATGGACATCCTGTCAGGGAAAGGTCAACCCCCTCTCCCATTGTCACGCTCTCGGTGTTAGGACATTAAGAGGGTCCAGAGACTAATATGGGGTTGCAAATGATTGCTTATGGAAAAATGAATTTTAATCATCCATATTGATGCTCATTGGACTGGGATCCCTCATTAATCCTGGGAACACCAAGAGCATTTTCTGTGAACTTACTGCTCTGGTTTTACAAGTTTTGGATTGGTGAAGACTGAATTTTAGTCTGTTTATGTAATAATTTCGAGTTTGAATCTTTTTTGTTTTTGTAGCTTTTTAACACTTTGCACATGGATTTTCACAAACTATTCACTGTATAGCAATTGAATTGAATGTAGTTGATCTTTTCTTCATCGCCCCAATTGTGAGAATTTGAAATGTGCTTTTCGTCAAATACAATTAAAGAAACTTGAGGTCATCTATCGAGCAAGGTGTTCCTCATGCATAAGTAAAGATGTGTTTGAATCTCACAACCACCTGATATTGTATTGTGTTTATAGTTGTCTGAGGCCCAAGGTGGTTGTAGGTAAGGGCCAAACCCCCCATTTCAGATACTTTTAGACAGATGGCATTTTCATGCCTTAGCCATTTGGCACCTGCAGCCTGTTTTTGAGTCACATGACTGGGTGTAGTTGACAGTTGGGCTTAGTGTATTCCTCCTAGACAGCCACACACAATGGGGAGCTTAGG
The DNA here is from genome assembly GCA_963921515.1 of Calotriton arnoldi. Taxonomy (NCBI): domain Eukaryota; kingdom Metazoa; phylum Chordata; class Amphibia; order Caudata; family Salamandridae; genus Calotriton; species Calotriton arnoldi. Next base: position 478,326 of record CAWUFW010009320.1, on the reverse strand, counting down.
TGTGACTGGATGGGCCATCGCTGGCAGGATGAGAAGGAGGAGCTGGACTCAGCCCCAATTACACTTGAATAGGACATATCCTGCCTCCACACAAAGGGCTGCATACCCCCTGTAGTTAGTCTGGAGCTGTGGCCAGAAAAACAGCTCACCTGTGCACTTCAAAGCATGCCTCTAGAAGCTTCTCCCCACTTCAAAGGATTCCCCTGGCTATAAGTACTGTACCTCAGACACCAGTTCTTCAGTTCACTTCTGGACCTGTGGATACTCTGCCAGGAAGAAGGACTGGCACTCTGCTGGATTGCTGCTCTGAAGGACTGCTGCCCTGTTGTGCTGGCCTGCTGTCCTCTTGCCTGGGTGAGAAGGACTGGACCTGAGTCTCTTGAACCCAGAACCCAAAGTGACTTCAAGGGCTATTTGGCTGGCCTCCTGATCTGAAGCCTCATGGACACAAAAGGCTTCCAACAACCTTGCTCCTTCAATTAGATTTTGCCATCTGTGAGTCAACCCTGCCAAGTGGTGCCACCCCAGTCCTGGACCCTTGGAGGTGGGCTCAAGGTGCTCTGCCAGCCTCTGTGTACCCAGCAGAACCAACGCATCTCCTCTGCTGCGCGGCGCAAACCCGAGTAGAACCGACCCATCGCCTCTGCTATGTGGATTTAAAGTACTTTGGTCAGTGGGCCTAACTGGGCTCCTGTAGTCAGTTCACACTCCGTCGCGCTTGGCCTGAGCTTGTGAACAGATCCACAATTGGCTCTTTATGCTTTTTGGCACTATTTTCTCTAAAACCTTTAAATTGCATATCTACAGATCTACTGATTGGATTTTTGTTGTTTTGGTCTTGTTTTATTTAGTAAAGAACATTCTATTTTTATACCTTGGTGCGGGATCCTTTTTGTGTGGTGTTTTCACTGTATTACTGTTTGAAGTGTTGTACAAATAATTTACACATTGCCTCTAAGTTAAGCCTGACTGCTCTGTGCCAAGCTACCATAGGGTTGAGCACATGTTAATTTAAGGTTAGTTTGTGTCTCTTCCTGACAAGGATTGACCAGGGCTCACACTCAAGTCAACCAACAACCGAATGTCTTACTATATGTGTGTCATAAATTTAAAATATTTTAATTATATTTTTTTAAGTTTAGAAGTTCAATTTCATTTTTTTAAATTAAGTGTCAGGAACTATGCCATGGTGTGTCTTCATAACGCATGTTATGCTCAAGAAGCCCCTTTCACCCACAGCACAAAACCAGCTCACTGTAGACTTGCATTGCAGATCTGTGGAAAAGCACAACTGGCAGCTAAAAGACCTGTATGGAGGCCATAATGAGTCTTGTGCAGGGCAGCAGGTATTTTCCTTGGTTCTGCAAGAAGAAACAAGATCGTGTGAGATGGCAGAAAATCTGATTAGAGGTATGTTTCAAGTGAGGGTATTTTAACTTTCTGGCTGCTCCCATGGTGGAAGGCATGGAGAACAAAGACAAAATGGCAAATAGCATGCAAGGAGGAGCCATGAAGGACAAAGATAATTTGGCTAACTTCCCTGGCTAGAGACTCTTCCTCTTACTCCACTAAAAAACACTTGCAACATTACAGGGAACAGATTTCACAAGAAGGCCCATAATGTGCCTGTGCCTATCATGTTATACATTACCAGTAAAGTGACAAGATAATTTAAACAAATCGACAAAGATAAAATATAATTACAGCACACCAACATGAAAACCAGCAAACCAATGTGTGAAATAAACTATACAAATGCCCCAAACACAATCATTTTGTAGTAATGCAAGGAGACGTCCAATCAGGTAAGAAGATTTATTGATAAATCTGTAGAAAGATGGTACAGACAGCGCAGGGTGTGCGTGCAAGCACAGCACCAGCTAGGATCAACTGTACATTTCAACTGTCACACTACTGGTGACCAACTGTAAACATGGGCTAGGCTTGCGCTCCAACGGGTAGCGCGAGGCAGCGTCACACTGAGTATCCACGCGCCAGGGGCGCGCGTGGAGAGATCACTACATATATCTCTTTCCCTAGAGGGAAGGAAAAGGGGCAAAGAGGGAAAGGAGGAGCAGGAGGGGGGAAAGGGAGAGAGAGGGGAAACAGGATTACCTGAACCTTATAGGCACTCTGATGTCTCTACAACTCCTCATGGGGAGAACAAGAGGGTTGTTAACAACATCCAACACATTATGATTTTGAACAGATGAATGCAAAGAGACAGAGTCAGACCCGTGGACAGGCCTCTTACCACACACGTTATTGACTTTGATAATTTTGTTGATGTTCCACCAATTGCGCTTATTGACCCGAACAGCACTGCCACAGATTTTATCAATGCAGACAGGTTCGCTGAATTTGGAGTCACCTTTTCTGACAAAGCCTTGTTTCTTTATTCTCACCATATCACCCACCACGAATTTCCGGTTGGAGACATGTTTTCTGGAGTCACGTCGATACCAAGTTTTTCCCAAGGATTGTCTGGCAGGGGAATGGGGGTAAGGGGAGGATTGGATGTGCGAAGTGTTTTGTCACTGCCAGCACAAATGGTGCACTCTTGGACAAGAGCGTCAATGTCTCGGTCCATCTGAGGCCACCAGAAGTATTCACGAACTCTACGTTTGGTGAGCGTAGCTCCCAGATGACCCTCATGAGCTTTCATGAGTAGTGTTTTCCTGAGGTTGAAGGGGGGCACAATCTTATCTAACCTGAAAATGAGACCATGTTCAACAGATAGTTCTTCACAGATTTTCACATACGGTTGCACATCAACATTTAAACATTTCTCTTTGGGCCAACATTCAGTAATGTATATCTTAACACTTTTAAGCACTTCATCACAATCCATAGCATCATACCAATCACTTTCATTGACAGAGCAAACATGTTGGAGTTCAACATTAGCGACTATACAATCTTCGAGTTCATCTTCACTATTGGGTTTCATACCTTCATCAGTCCTGTCCAGCCTGGGCGGCAACCGTGAAAGTGCGTCTGCACGTACGTTCTTCCCACCAGGGATGTGTACAATTTGAAAGTTGAATTGCAGCAGTTTAAAGAAGCAAGGCGAGCAATACGTGGCGTAGTGTTGCGATGGCTCGTGTTACCTAAGATGGCCACTAAGGGTTTATGGTCTGTTTGTAGAGTGAAGTTCCTGCCCCAAAGGTAACATTTGAACTTTTCGATGGCCCACCAACATGCAAGTAGTTCTTTTTCAATAACTGAATAGTGAGACTCGGTGCTTCTCAGTACCCTGGATGCAAAGCCAATCGTATGTTCTTGTGTCCCTGCTTGCTGGGTCAGGACAGCACCAACCCCGTAACTGCTTGCGTCAACGGTTAGGGTGCAGTGCAATGAGTGATCAAAAGGTTTAAGCGCTTTGGCGGTGGTGAGTTTGGTTTTAAGCCACTCGAAAGCCAGTCTGCACTCATCATCCCATATAAAAACACATTTCTTGGCCACAAATTACTCCAACCAAGGACTTTTGAAAGGTGCAAAAATAGACAAGAATCAACCACCTCTTACGCAAACCAAATTATGGAGAGTAAAACTCACCAGCACAGCAGCAGTGGGAATGTGCAAAAACCCATTAAAAACCTGTAAGTGGCCTACAGCAAACTATGTCTAAACAGTCAAACTCCGGTGGTTATTCTTTTTTCTCATTTCTGAAGAAAAGAATATATGGTTCCCCTTATCGTGTTTACCCAGACATGGACAAATGTTCTTTAGACACCTTCAATTTATACTTTCATTTTGCAAAAGCTCACATTCAAACCAATTGTCTGATACCAACATGCCTCCCATTACTCACGTGTCCTAGCTGGCTTAATGGTTCTATATTTCTTTACAATTTTAAGAGAAGGTAGTTGCATATGGACTAAGTAAGCTTTGGAGTATGATTTATAGATGCACACACATTACAGAGATTGAACTATAAACTGGTAAAGTATTTTTATACACCCTAATTATCCATTGTAATCCAATTGTTTACCTTCTTTTTAGGCTGTAACAGCAAGGTCATGAAATCAGTAAAGGAGGAAACATTTTGCTGACCACTAAATGAACCATTGGTCTCTATGATCTTGTCCACAGTTTCATGGCAGGAGTTTGGTTAATAAAGGCTTGCAAAACTGATGTTAGGGAATCCTAATAATAGTTATTAACAACTTTGTATAGACACATAAATATTCTCCTTCCACCATTCACATCTGCTAAACCGATGCAGTGAGCCTTAAACTACATTGTACAGCCAGAGGAAATTATTGAAATTCTGACTTTATTGAAGATAACGTGTATTACACACCCATCCCTGCTTGAATTTCCCTTTGACTAGTTACAGGTGGGTTCTACTGGATCTGGGTCTTAGTTCCCCACCTTCTCATTCCTCTGTCTTAAAAATATAAATCACCATTAAGGAGGACCCTCATTTTATCAGATAGAAGATCACTATAAATGGCTAATTTTGCCGGAGTCCTCTAAATGAAGCACACATTTTGTCATAAGATTCTGATTTTTCAGTACACAATGTGTTCACTAGCAGATTTATGTGTTTCCCTTTAAAAAAAATGTTTCCCGTTAAACAGTAATTGCTCCTTACAGTTGGCAGAGGTGAACTCTAAGTTCCCCTGTCTGCCCCTTACTTTCTGGGTTTGAAGGGGCTCATGTCCTCCACCTTCTCTACCACACCTGGGAAATGAGTAGCCCAGATGCCAGTAATCACTGACTCAGGAGTTGCCACATCTTCTCATAATCATATTTCAGACCTTTGACCCCCCCCCTACTGAGACAAGTTAATTATTCTGCTCCCCAGCGGAAGGAAGAACTGCCTCGCCACATAAAAGTAGCAATTATCAGTGACTGACGCAGCTCCTGGGGACAGAAGGTGTATGGGGGGAAACTGCATCTGATAATTAGCTTATCACACTATACCTGGGCTGGGTCATCCCAGACCCACTGAAGAAAGGAGAAAGCCCAGGCCCCTGAAGCCAACACAGGAGGGGCTTTACTTCGAGGTTTTGGTGGTAAGGGGTCTAGTGATGTCAGCTGGGGGCAGAGCTGAGGTCCTCAGGGGAGACTTCAAATCGCCACAATGGATTGTCCCAGCATGCTTTGCAATAGGATTGGGAAAGGACTAAAGGGGTGATGTGGCATCATGGGATTAGTCAGGGATGCCTGGCATCTAGAACTCTCCACCCCAATTAAAAAACCCTGCACATAGTAGACAGTTGAGAAGACCCTGGACCTGGGAAGTGACAATAGTGGAAGAATGACCAACTCAACAGAGAATGTACCTGATGCCCTGCCAAGATGGATTCAGTACTTTGACTCCAGCAGACCCCAGGACTAGGTTTGGTCTCTACAGGGCCAGTGGTATTAGCCCTCTTCTGCACGCTGAGGACCAGTTGGGGGAAGACCAGCTCACCACAAAATACTGCATGTTTGAGACCAGGAGGCCTGTTCAAAATGCTCCTATTGTCTAGGCCTGGCCACCAAGAGCAAAATGAACCAACCAAAACGGAAGTAAAACAGTCCAACTGTGCATGAGATATGCATCCTTGATGATTTCCCTTGTTTTAAATTGCCATCCCTATTGGGAGGGAACGTGCACAGGACCCCCTCTGTATTAAATGCTTATGCACCTGGGGACCCCCCCTCTCCCAGGGGGCCATAGAGAGACTTCATCAAGAGTGTTGCCCAACTACATGCCTGTGTCTATGGGGGGAGGGTGGGGGTCATGCTGAACTCTGGACTCCCTGCCTGCGCTCACTGAAGGTCCCAGAGCACAATAGCTGTTGCTCACACGTGGTTGGAGCAGAAAAGAAGATTCGAACGCCTGTGCAGCACAGGCACTGCTATGGGGGCTGCCACCAGTAGAAAGATGAGGCAGCTGGGTGTCCCATTGGGGAGTGGGACAGCCTAAACAATAAATTTAAAAAAAAGGAAACAGAACGCAGCACTGAGGCCAAAAATGAAAAAAGCCTGAGGCAAAGCTGCCCAGAAAATATTAAAGAAAATGTGCAAGGAGCATCCCACAATGCCCCAGAGGGGGGTCAGTTTGCATACTCTGCTTCCTTTGTGGAACCAGCACCATTATGCTCTGATGTTGTGGGGGGCTGCAGAAGTTTCAGCAGCCCTCTTGGACTGTTTTGTTATCATTAACCCTGGGGCCTCAAAACCATGACCTCAGGAGAGGCTTCATTTGTTTTAAAGCATTCCCAAAACTGGAGCTTTTCCTTTTCAGCTCTCGGGTGCAGTGACCAGGGCCGGCGTTAGCGCTGGTGGTGCCCTGTGCGACAATATCTGTTGGCGCCCCCCCAGTGACCACCTCTGCCACGGATTCCCTCACTAGCACCCTTTAACAGTGCCTCTCAAGTCTCCATAACCTCTGTCTCTCAGATTCATTTAGTTTTATAGCACCACTCATACCAGTGTAAGGTGTCAGAGCACTTTACTACACACACACATTGCACAGAGACAATCATATGTGTGTAAATCAGTGTATAGGAAATGTTACATCAGACAGAATTACAAGGTGTAGTGTAGGAGTGACATGTCATCGATACTGGTAGGCAATATAGTTAAAGTTCTTATTCAGGAAAGAGACAAATTCAGAATTTAAAATGTAACATCATAGTTAGGGGTTCTCTTTCATAATAAGAATTGTTTTCTACCCAAATGAACCCTTTTCACAAGATTAGGATAATGAAAGACTGGGCAAAAAAACATATAGCTCTAACATATACCTTGCAGTTTGCAGCAGCTCTAGGGTGAAAGTTAATAGCTCAATGTTCTATATTAGGATTTGACTTATAAAGTACAAGTAACAAAAGGAGCTCTCTTACAGAAGCAGTAACCCACTGACCTATTTACATTATATGCACTTCAGTTATCTGCATGGTACAGGTTCTTAGCAGCAGGCATTTTAACCCTCTGCGCTACCTTAGGATGAGTCAAAACTTCCACTAGACAAACCTCCGATCTCTTTCCAGGAAGACGATTAATCACCGGACTTCTCAATCTCTTGACATTTTAATTGATGTCTGAAAGTTGCTGGAGGCCAGGAACCAGGCAGCAGGTGCTTTTAAAATGTTAATACACATTTTCAAAAATGACGCCCCACCCCAAGTCAGCGCCCGGTGCGGTCGCACGGATCGCACCGCCCTAGAGCCGGTCCTGGCAGTGACCCCCCTAGTGATTCGTCTTATTACTGCAATATGTGGCCTGAAGAATGCAAAAGTAAGTCTCAGACATACATGTTTCTGATTGAATTAAAATGCTTTATTTAAAATACTTAATTGAAAAAGATTATTGATGGACATTACAATTACAATGAATAATGAATGCTTTTTGATGGTTATTGATTCCATTGGTTTCAACGATGAAACGTAGCATGTGATTGTTGTTTTATTAATGTGACACCCTGACAGAGCCAGTAGGTCTGCTTCATATACAGTGATGTGGTGACCACTTGGCAAGGCCAATAGACATACCTTATAAATAATGACATCCTCGTATATTGCAATGTGGCATCTGGTATAGGTGTGGGGGTGCATTGTGATTATGGGGTTTCGCCAAAGGTATTTCCATCTACCTGAGGTATATATTTGTAATTTAATGCATAGTATTTATTAGTATTTGTGTAATAAATGTATTTTTCTTTTTAAAAGAAAAAACAATGACTGGACAATAATTTGTTGAGTGTTGTTGTTGTATGCCAGCGAATTGGGATTGCTACCCCACACCACCTCCCCTGAGTAGGCCTCACTACCCTGAGAGAGTTAAGTGCTGCAATATGATACTTGGTCAAAAGACAATTGTGGACTTGTTACTCACATCTTTTACAACTAGTAACCCAATTTCTTACAGTCCCCCAGGGAATGCCTGCTCATTCCTGATGTACCAGTGTTGTGTAATCCACATCACATGGCATTTCGAATGAATGAAGTCACAGCACCTGTCCTATTCCCCTAGGTAGCAAAAGAAAAAAAGATGGAAATGCATTGATTATTCAGAGCCACTGGCAATTACTCTGGGTACATTCTATTAAGTCATTTTCTAATTTGTCAATGCCACTGCACAAGGCAACTAACCACCAAAGGCAATGGGTCCTGCTCAAACATGAACAATCCAGCCCATATATCTCAAGATCATATGTGGCTATATGGATGATTTTTATCAATAGACACTTTCTAACAATATTTTCATCACAAACTTTAAAGACTGAAGGCCAGTTTGCATGGCTTAGGGTCAAGGCATTTTGTAGGGTTTCTGCAAGGGGCATTTAAGAGTATTTAACTATTTTCCTGTATCCAGCTGCTTTTATGACATTGAGCCAATATCCATCTCCATCTGGATATTTAATGAGCATAGGTGCAGTAGTTAGTGAATCTGAACTACTCGAGTCAAAGAGGGGGGACAGGATGGTTATGAGTCTAACAATAAAAAGTGACAGAAATTTAGAAAACAGCAATGCAATAAAGGTATCAGTAAATATTTCAAAAAATCAGTGCATGTGCTCAGACACATTTATGTACACCTGTTTGGATATTAATTATGAAATGTTCAATAAACATTGTTCTGGTATTTATAGCTGACAGTAATTATTTAAAAGGGATTAGGCTGAAGTTCACAGTAAGCAAATGTCATCTGCATTTGTACTAGTAGATCAAAGCAAAGCTAATCCTTTAATTAAAATGAAATCATAAACTATTTACCTTGCCAACACAGGTCAGTATGATTTATTACTGAGTGTTATCACTTTTCAATGTTTCTAGTTTTTTTAAGTACAACATTGTCTGGCAGCTCCTCTAAAGTACTCTTCTCTGTTGTGCTGATATTGTTATCCTTAGACAAGTTTACATTTAGAGTAAAGGCCACGGGGAGACATACTGTCTATGTCATTTGTTTGCATTTACTTTGTAAACAGATGAGGTGAATCTCCGAAAGTGGTTTTTGGCCAGAACATGGCATGGCATACAGAAAAGGTGATTCCCCAGTGACCATTAGCAGTCTCTGCTGTGACTAAACCTGTGGTCCACCCGCAGCTGTTGCACTGGAGTATCTATACCGCCAAGATATAAATTGGCCCCTTATTTCTTTATTATAATCTTTTTTACATTTTTGAAAATGTTAATGTCCGTGTCTATTTTTAAAAACTAAAATATAAATATGTAAATCCAAGTGTGTAAAACCATAAAACCACACTGATTTAATTTAAAATAACCACAAGATATTATGAATAAAATGTGTTTAAACAAACATTCTTACCCACCCCTAAACCCTTAAAACACCATTACCACCCTATACCCCTACCACACCTAAACCCTAAAAACACCCTTACCACCCTATCCCATACCAACCCCTAAACCCTAAAACCATCCTTACCAACCTATACCCTTGAGGATGATGATGAATAAGGCTTTGTTAAGCGTGCAGCTACTCAAAAGAGTGTCTCAGCGCCATATGAAGTGTAAGGCTAATCAGCGAAAAACCAGGGTTTAAGTTTTTCCCTGAAAGATCCTTCATCCTCCATTTGCAAAGTACTAAGGGGAGATTGTTCCAACCCACAGGTCCCAAAAGGGAGAAGGACTGCCCTCCAGCTTCAGAGAGACAGACCCTTGGAACTATGGCCAGATAGTTAGTGGCAGAGCACAGGTTTCTCTTAGGGTTATAGCGGGAAATTCTGGAGGACAAATAGCCAGGACCAGAATTATGTAGCACTCTATGCATCAAGAGAAGAGTTTTAAATAGAATACGCTTATTCACAGGAAGCCAATACAAATTCCACAAATGTGGGGAGACGTGCTCCCATCTAGGGAGACTGAGAACAAGCTGAGCAGGTGCATTCTGGACAGTTTACAGTTTCCTCACCAGATACTATGGCAGACCTGCACATAAAGTATTAGCAAAGTCGAGTCTGGACATGACCAAGGCCAGAAACACTGTGATCCTTATTGTAACTCAGAAGAAGTGCAAAAGTTATTTACCATACGCAGGGTTCCAAAACACATACCTACAACCAATTTGATTTGGTTATGGAAAGACATATGTTTGTAAAATTCGAACCCCAAGTTTTTTACTGTTTCAGCTTGTGCATTGGGCAGGGAGACCCCATTCGATCAGTGTACTTCCAGGTTAAGGTTAAAGTTGAGTTCAAAACTGAGAACCTCTGTCTTTTCGGTATTGCATTTAAGTCAGCAGAGAGACAGAGTTTGATAGCATTCTGCTCTGTTAGCTCCCTTTTCCCAAAAGAAAAGACAATCTGAGTGTCATCAGCGTAGGAGATTATCTTGGCCCCAAAAGACTCGACCAAGTCAACAAGGGGAGTCATATGGATATTGAACATTGTGGGGCTAAGGGCAGAGCCTTGTGGTACTCTTACGGAGACACTTCTGCTGCCTAAGAATAAGGTGGTAGACAGACTTCTTGACCCCTGTCTTCAAGGGATGATTTCGTCCACTTCCATGCATTATCTCCAATGCCTATCTCCTGAAAGCAGGCGAGCAGCCAGGAATGTGGGAACATGTCAAATGCTGCTGACAGGTCTAACAGTACCAGGACAGCCCTTCTGCCCATGTCAATGGTGCCTTTAATCAGTTCATAGTCTTCCAGAAGGATGTTCTCTGAACTGAACTTAGGCCTGAAACCAGACTGACAGGGGTGTCATACCTTATTTGTCTCAATATAATTAGAGAGCTGTCAATTAACACACTTTTCCACCAATTTAGATTACACAGGCAACAGTGAGATGGGCCTGTAAAAGCCTGGGACACCAAGGTCCGCACTAGTTTTTTTTAGAAGGGGTAGCCTTTTGCCTTCTGTTCCCTCCCGCCGCTGCGTCCCCTGCGGCCCCACCCCCGGGGGGGTGGGGGGGTGGGGCCGCAGGGGACGTGTTGGTTATTGTACTGCTTTCTGTTTAAATTACTTTTTTTCCTTTCACTGTCATTTGCACTGTATTTTGTTCCAATGTTTGTCCTGTGATCCTTTCCGTGCCTCTTGCTTTTTGCCTTCTGTTCCCTCCCGTTTTTTCCCGCCGCTGCGTCCCCTGCGGCCCCGCCCCCCCGATCGCCCATTCGTCCACTCCCCCCTCCCAGCTGCTCCTCCCTCCCTCCTCCCCTTCTTATGGCGGCCGCTGCGCGGTGAAGAGAGCGACCCTTGACCCTGTTCCAGGCAGGTCACTCCCCACTCCGCGCAGCTCCACCTGTCTGCGCCCGTGCTCTCTGCCTAGCTGCCGCTGACCAGGTTCGAGGCCAGCCTCCACCCGCAGGCTACCGCCTGCGCCTCATCCTGGTGGCCAGTGGTAGGCCGTAGGTCTGCTTCTGGTATTTGTACTGTTTTTCTGTTCAAATTACTTTCTTCTTTCATTCACTGTCATTTGTACTGCATTTTTGTTGAATTGTTGCTCTGTGACCGTTTCTGTGCCCTTGCCTTTTGCTTTCTGTTCCCTCCCGCTTCTCCCGCCACTGCGTCCCCTGCGGCCCCACCCCCCCCACCCCCCGCCCGCCCATTGCGTGTTGGTAATTGTACTGCTTTCTGTTTAAATTACTTTTTTTCCTTTCACTGTCATGTGCACTGTATTTTGTTCCAATTTTTGTCCTGTGATCCTTTCCGTGCCTCTTGCCTTTTGCCTTCTGGTCCCTCCCGTTTTTCCCGCCGCTGCGTCCCTGCGGCCCCGCCCCCGATCGCCCATTCGTCCACTCCCCCCTCCCAGCTGCTCCTCCCTCCCTCCTCCCCTTCTTATGGCGGCCGCTGCGCGGTGAAGAGAGCGACCCTTGACCCTGTTCCAGGCAGGTCACTCCCCACTCCGCGCAGCTCCACCTGTCTGCGCCCGTGCTCTCTGCCTAGCTGCCGCTGACCAGGTTCGAGGCCAGCCTCCACCTGCAGGCTACCGCCTGCGCCTCATCCTGGTGGCCAGTGGTAGGCCGTAGGTCTGCTTCTGGTATTTGTACTGTTTTTCTGTTCAAATTACTTTCTTCTTTCATTCACTGTCATTTGTACTGCATTTTTGTTGAATTGTTGCTCTGTGACCGTTTCTGTGCCCTTGCCTTTTGCCTTCTGTTCCCTCCCGCTTCTCCCGCCGCTGCGTCCCCTGCGGCCCCACCCCCCCACCCCCGCCCGCCCATTGCGTGTTGGTAATTGTACTGCTTTCTGTTTAAATTACTTTTTTTCCTTTCACTGTCATTTGCACTGTATTTTGTTCCAATTTTTGTCCTGTGATCCTTTCCGTGCCTCTTGCCTTTTGCCTTCTGGTCCCTCCCGTTTTTTCCCGCCACTGCGTCCCCTGCGTCCCCGCCCCCCCGATCACCCATTCGTCCGCTCCCCCTCCCAGCTGCTCCTCCCTCCCACCTCCCCTTCTTATGGCGGCCGCTGCGCGGTGAAGAGAGCGACCCTTGACCCTGTTCCAGGCAGGTCGTTCTCCACGCCGCGCAGCTCCACCTGTCTGCGCCCCTGCTCTCTGCCTAGCTGCCGCTGCTGCTGACCAGGTTCGAGGCCCGCCTCCACCCGCAGGCTACCGCCTGCGCCTCATCCCTGGTGGCCAGTGGTAGGCCGTAGGTCTGCTTCTGGTATTTGTACTGTTTTTCTGTTCAAATTACTTTCTTCTTTCATTCACTGTCATTTGTACTGCATTTTTGTTGAATTGTTGCTCTGTGACCGTTTCTGTGCCCTTGCCTTTTGCCTTCTGTTCCCTCCCGCTTCTCCCGCCGCTGCGTCCCCTGTGGCCCCACCCCCCCGTCCCCCGCCCGCCCATTGCGTGTTGGTAATTGTACTGCTTTCTGTTTAAATTACTTTTTTTCCTTTCACTGTCATTTGCACTGTATTTTGTTCCAATTTTTGTCCTGTGATCCTTTCCTTGCCTCTTGCCTTTTGCCTTCTGTTCCCTCCTGTTTTTTCCCGCCGCTGCGTCCCCTGCAGCCCCGCCCCCCCGATCTCCCATTTGTCCGCTCCCCCCTCCCAGCTGCTCCTCCCTCCCACCTCCCCTTCTTATGGCGGCCGCGCGCAGCGGGTGCGCCGCTGGCGCGCCGAAGGCGCGCCTAAGGCAAGCCCGTCTGCGCCCGTCCGCCCCTGGACCGCGTCCAGCGCCAGAACCCCTGGCCCCCGCAACCACCACAACACCAGACACCGCTACAATGCCAGCACCCTCCTCGCACTCAACACCGGACGATCACGCACCTGCTGCCTGGCCGCCCCGAGGCGCACCCAAGGACCCTTCTCCTGCCGAAACTGCAGCTTCACCAGCATCCGACCCGCCAACCCTCCGACTAGGAAAGAACCCAACTACCTCAGATGCATTCTTCTCAACACCCGCTCCGCCCGCAAACATGCTGTGGAACTCTGGGACCTACTCGACTCAACCTCCCCAGACGTCGCCTTCCTGACGGAGACCTGGCTGAACCCCACCTCGGCACCCGACATCGCCATAGCCATCCCGGAAGGCTACAAGATCACCCGCAGGGACCCCACCAACGGAGTAGGTGGAGGAATCGCCATCGTCCACAGGAACACACTCAGAGTCTCGACCAACACCGATGACACCCTCAACACCGCTGAACACCTGCACTTCCAGATCCACACCGACCCCAACACCACCCTCAGAGGAACCCTCGTCTACAGACCCCCCAGACCCTGACCACAGTTCAGCGACTCCATCGCCGATTTTGTCAGCACACACGCCCTCGCCTCCACGGACTACATCCTCCTCGGGGACCTGAACTTCCACCTCGAGAACAACAATGACACCAACTCCACCACCCTGATCGACAACCTCGCCAACCTCGGACTCAGACAACTCGTCACAACACCCACCCACTCCGCCGCCCACACGCATTGACCCCATCTTCTCCGCAAGCTCCCACGTCACCTTCAGCCACACCACGGAACTCCACTGGACCGACCATCGCTGCAGCCACTTCACCTTCCGGAAAACCACCACGCACCACCGCACCCAACAGATGCCTCGCCGCTGCTGGAGCAAAGTCACCGAAGACCAGCTAACCACCACCCTCGCCCGAAGCCCACCCGCCGACCCCACCGACCCCGACACCGCCGCCCACAACCTCAGACAGTGGATCGACGACTGCGTCAACACCCTCGCCCCGCTCAAGAAACCCTCCAACAACCACACAAGCAAGAAAGCCAGCTGGTTCACTAAAGACCTCCAGGCCTCCAAGCAAACCTGCCGAAAGCTAGAGAGGAACTGGCACCGCGAACTAACACCGGACAGCTACGCCGCCCACAAGAACGCCACTCGCAGACACCATCACCTCATCAGATCCGCCAAAAGGGCCTCCTTCAAATCCCGCCTAGACAACAACGCACACAACAGCAAAGAGCTCTTCAACATCGTGAAGGAACTCTCCAACCCCAGCTCCAACTCCAACGACATCCCACCTTCGCAAGACCTGTGCGACTCGCTGGCCACCTTCTTCCACCGCAAGATCGCAGACATCCACGACAGCTTCAACGCCACGATCACCCCGACAACCACTGAGACCTCCGCCCCCACGACCACCATCCGTACCAACCGCCTGCTCTCCTGAACCAACATAAACGACGACGACACCGTCAAGATCATGAACACCATCCACTCCGGATCTCCGTCAGACCCATGCCCGCACCACATCTTCAACAAAGCCAGCACCGCCATCGCACCCCATCTCCGGAAAGCCATCAACATCTCCTTCAAGACAGCAACCTTCCCCGAAAGCTGGAAGCACGCCGAGATCAACGCCTTACTCAAAAAGCCCTAGGCGGACCCCAAGGACCTCAAGAACTTCCGGCCCATCTCCCTGCTCCCGTTCCCGGCGAAGGTCATCGAGAAGACCGTCAACAAACAACTGACCCGCTACCTTGAGAAGAACAAAGCAATACAAAAGGGGGGGGTACAAAAGGGGGATGATGGACGGAACGTTTGAGCCAATCAAACACTCACCCCCAGTCAACTGATCTGGGTTTAATCCATCATCATTCTTTAGCTCACTCCACCACCCCAGTTCAGACATGGCCATATGCAAATCAGTCTGACCCTGTGCCTCATGGGAACAGTCCAGCCCGAACTGCCAAGCCATGTCTTCCCTGGACCGGAAACAAGCATCCTAGGACCGGTTTCTGGCATTCCAGCCGTCATCAGCCAGGCTTGCTTGAATCCAGTGGCAAAGTGAGCAAGGGACCCACGTCTGGGCATACCCCCACCAACTTAGGGCGAACAAAGCGATACTAAAGGGGATGATGGACGGAACGTTTGAGCCAATCAAACACTCACCCCCAGTCAACTGATCTGGGTTTAATCCATCATCATTCTTTAGCTCACTCCACCACCCCAGTTCAGACATGGCCATATGCAAATCAGTCTGACCCTGTGCCTCATGGGAACAGTCCAGCCCGAACTGCCAAGCCATGTCTTCCCTGGACCGGAAACAAGCATCCTAGGACCGGTTTCTGGCATTCCAGCCGTCATCAGCCAGGCTTGCTTGAATCCAGTGGCAAAGTGAGCAAGGGACCCACGTCTGGGCATATACCCCCACCAACTTAGGGCGAACAAAGCGATACAAAAGGGGATGATGGACGGAACGTTTGAGCCAATCAAACACTCACCCCCAGTCAACTGATCTGGGTTTAATCCATCATCATTCTTTAGCTCACTCCACCACCCCAGTTCAGACATGGCCATATGCAAATCAGTCTGACCCTGTGCCTCATGGGAACAGTCCAGCCCGAACTGCCAAGCCATGTCTTCCCTGGACCGGAAACAAGCATCCTAGGGCCGGTTTCTGGCATTCCAGCCGTCATCAGCCAGGCTTGCTTGAATCCAGTGGCAAAGTGAGCAAGGGACCCACGTCTGGGCATACCCCCACCAACTTAGGGCGAACAAAGCGATACAAAAGGGGATGATGGACGGAACGTTTGAGCCAATCAAACACTCACCCCCAGTCAACTGATCTGGGTTTAATCCATCATCATTCTTTAGCTCACTCCACCACCCCAGTTCAGACATGGCCATATGCAAATCAGTCTGACCCTGTGCCTCATGGGAACAGTCCAGCCCGAACTGCCAAGCCATGTCTTCCCTGGACCGGAAACAAGCATCCTAGGACCGGTTTCTGGCATTCCAGCCGTCATCAGCCAGGCTTGCTTGAATCCAGTGGCAAAGTGAGCAAGGGACCCACGTCTGGGCATACCCCCACCAACTTAGGGCGAACAAAGCGATACAAAAGGGGATGATGGACGGAACGTTTGAGCCAATCAAACACTCACCCCCAGTCAACTGATCTGGGTTTAATCCATCATCATTCTTTAGCTCACTCCACCACCCCAGTTCAGACATGGCCATATGCAAATCAGTCTGACCCTGTGCTTCATGGGAACAGTCCAGCCCGAACTGCCAAGCCATGTCTTCCCTGGACCGGAAACAAGCATCCTAGGACCGGTTTCTGGCATTCCAGCCGTCATCAGCCAGGCTTGCTTGAATCCAGTGGCAAAGTGAGCAAGGGACCCACGTCTGGGCATACCCCCACCAACTTAGGGCGAACAAAGCGATACAAAAGGGGATGATGGACGGAACGTTTGAGCCAATCAAACACTCACCCCCAGTCAACTGATCTGGGTTTAATCCATCATCATTCTTTAGCTCACTCCACCACCCCAGTTCAGACATGGCCATATGCAAATCAGTCTGACCCTGTGCCTCATGGGAACAGTCCAGCCCGAACTGCCAAGCCATGTCTTCCCTGGACCGGAAACAAGCATCCTAGGACCGGTTTCTGGCATTCCAGCCGTCATCAGCCAGGCTTGCTTGAATCCAGTGGCAAAGTGAGCAAGGGACCCACGTCTGGGCATACCCCCACCAACTTAGGGCGAACAAAGCGATACAAAAGGGGATGATGGACGGAACGTTTGAGCCAATCAAACACTCACCCCCAGTCAACTGATCTGGGTTTAATCCATCATCATTCTTTAGCTCACTCCACCACCCCAGTTCAGACATGGCCATATGCAAATCAGTCTGACCTTGTGCCTCATGGGAACAGTCCAGCCCGAACTGCCAAGAAGAACTTGAGAAGAACAGCATCCTGGACCCGTCCCAGTCCGGGTTCTGCAGCAACCACAGCACCGAAACTGCCCTCATCGCCGCCACCAATGACATCAGGACCCTACTAGACAACGGAGAGACCGCAGCCCTCATCCTCCTGGACCTGTCAGCCGCCTTCGACATGGTCTGCCACCGCACACTACGCACACGCCTCCACGATGCCGGGATCCAAGAGAAGGCCCTGGACTGGACCACCTCCTTCCTCACCGGCAGAACACAGAGCATCCGCCTCCCCCCCTTCCGCTCCGAAGCCACCGAGATCATCTGCGGCATACCCCAGGGCTCATCCCTCAGCCCGATGCTGTTTAACATCTACATGGCACATCGCCCGACTGCACAACCTCAACATCATCTCTTACGCCGATGACACCCAGCTGATCCTCTCCCTCACCAAGGACCCCCACACTGCCAAAGCCAACCTCCACGAAGGAATGAAGGCCGTCGCCGAATGGATGAGGAACAGCCGACTGAAGTTGAACTCGGACAAGACGGAGGTCCTCATCCTCAGACATACCCCCTCGGCCTGGGACGACTCCTGGTGGCCGACCGCACTGGGAACTGCTCCTACACACACCAACCACGCACGCAACCTAGGGGTCATCCTCGACTCCACCCTCTCCATGACAAAGCAGGTCAACGCTGTATCTTCCGCCTGCTTCAACACCCTCCGCATGCTCCGCAAGATCTACAAGTGGATCCCCACCGAAACGAGAAGAACGGTCACCCAGGCCCTCGTCAGCAGCAGATTGGACTACGGAAACGCCCTCTACGCTGGAGCCTCGGCCAAACTCCTGAAACGGCTTCAACGCATCCAGAACGCCTCTGCACGCCTGATCCTCGACATCCCCCACCGCAGCCACATCACACCCCACCTGAGAGACCTGCACAGGCTCCCCGTCAACAAGAGGATAACCTTCAAGCTCCTCACCCACGCACACAAGGCTCTCCACAACACCGGACCAGCGTACCTCAACGGACGACTCAGCTTCTACACCCCCACCCGCCAGCTCCGCTCCGCCGACCTCGCCCTCGCCACAGTACCCCTCATCCGAAGAGCGACCTCCGGCGGCAGATCGTTCTCCCACCTCGCCGCCAAGACCTGGAACACCCTCCCCATCCACCTACGGCAGACCCAAGACCTGCTGACCTTCAGAAGACTCCTCAAGACCTGGGTCTTCGAGCAGTAGCAGCACCCCCCCCCCCTCTAGCGTCTTGAGACCCTCACGGGTATGTAGTGCGCTTTACAAATGCTATGATTGATTGATTGATTGATTTCAGTCTGCTTCCGGCAGGACGTGACTGTGGCCATAGCCAAGGACTTATTTATCATGGCATTCATTAATGGGCTAATGATATCTACTACCAGACTAGAAGAGAAGGGAGACAGGGATCGGATGAGGATTCTGACTTGAGATTTAATATAGGCACTCTAGAATCTTCCAGCGAGATAGAATTAAACTCAGATAACCAGCAGGACACAAGGGGGCAAAGTTGGTCTAGGAGCATCAACTACAATGTCCGAGATATAGTTAAGCTATTCTGAATCTCCTGAATTTTACTGTGAAAGAAAGAGGCCAGTTGTTCACTCCACTTGGTTGAAGGGTCCTTGCTTCTATGGCAGGCAACTGGATATGAGAAGTCTTTTACAATCTTAAAGGTTTTTCTCAATTTATTTCCCGCCCTTCCAATACTTCCTTCATCAAATTTTCTCTTGGTAAAGTTGATCAAGACCACATAATTCTTACATTGCTTTGACCTCTACATTATAATTTTAGCGTCATTCCCTTTTGTCTTTTTACATGTTTATTTCTCTTGATTCAGAGCGTCGCTAAACCAAGGGCCTGAAGTCTTGTTTCTACCTGGTACGCGGTCTGGGTTGGAGGGTTAGTTTCTCCACTAACGAGCAAAGCCAGTTGTCGACCTCCTGAGTATTAGATTCAATTTATCCCAAGAGATTAAGCATAGTATTTTCCAGGGCACACAGCAGACTAGTTTGAGTAATCTTGGAGAAAGGTCTAATTAGGTAAGGAGCAGAATGGTCATCTGAGCTACCCTGAGCTGAGGTAAGCCAATTAAATTGAACCCAACAATGGTCTGTCCATGTCAGAGGAATTGGGTCAGACACACTCAAACTATGATTAGGAAAGACTAAGTCGATTGTATGACCTCCTTTATGAGTGTGATTCGTAACAAATTGAGAAAGGCCCAGTGGGGACTTGATATCTTTTAGGGTGATCATGTCTTTGCCAGACAGGCAGTCCTAATGGATATTGAAATTGCCTAATATGAAACAGTAAGAGAAGCGCAGCAGGACGTGAGAGATTGTCTCATTATGAGAATTCAGGAAGGGACCAGCCGCACCAGGAGGTCTGCAGATCAAAAATCCCCCTTCTGACTACTGGGCGTTCAACGAGAGACAAAAGACCAGTACCTCAGCTTCCAGTAGTTCAGTAGCCAGAAAGGAGGAACAAGTATAGGCATCTTTGTTTATGATTGCAATATCTCCCTCTCTTCAATTAGCTCAGTCTAGATTCTGCATCATATAGCAAGAAGGAATGGACATTACTATCACTCATTTGGATGAGACCGACAGCCAAGTCTCAGTAATAAACAGCATATCCGGGCTCTTGTCCGAAAGGAGGTCATGTACAAACAT
The DNA here is from genome assembly GCA_963921515.1 of Calotriton arnoldi. NCBI lineage: Eukaryota > Metazoa > Chordata > Amphibia > Caudata > Salamandridae > Calotriton > Calotriton arnoldi. The sequence continues at coordinate 458,581 of CAWUFW010009320.1, read as the reverse complement.
TGCATGCTTCTGAAGGGAGTGAACATTAATAAGAAAGAGTTTTATTAAGGCTGCAATAGATACAAATAGAACTATTACCCATCTGCTCTGTGCATGTTTAAATAGGGAAGCGGGCAAAAAGACTAAAGTTGCCCCCTCACTCAGAGCACTGGAGCGGGAAAGGAAATGTGAAGCGGCATAACTACACCACCGCCATCATCAAAGGGTTCATACAATAACACTGCACTTTAAAAACCAAAGCAAATCCCTAAAAAATCATTCTCTCCACACAAAGCAACAGCAAAAAAAACGTTTTTTTTATTTTTAAATTGTGCAAAATTTGTATGTTGTGCAAAGCGAATACTTTTTAAAAGCTTAAAATATTTCAGGAGGTAGCAAAAAGAGTTTCCTTACTGACCGCTGCGCCTCAGTGCTCTGAATATGTTTAAATAGGGAAACTGTTGAAAAGATTAAAGCCACACTGCCCTGCCCCTTATCCACCCTAAACTCTAAAATCACCCTTACGACCTAATACCTTAGCCACCTCTAAAAGAACCTTGACACCCCAGAACACTTTTACCACCCTATACCCTTAAACACCCCTAAACCCCTACAAACACCAGTACCACTCTATAACCCTACCACCCTAAACCCTAAAAACACCCATACCACCCAATGCCCTTATCCACCCCAAGCCCTAAATTAGCTGTTATATATATATAATATATGTTATATATATATATATATATATATTATCTACTGGCGGTCGCCAGTAGATAGTTATAGTTAGGACCTATTATCCATAGGAAATCCGTGACATTCTATTTGAAATAACGTTGGCGCCGGTTGACGAATCTTCGCGAAAGTTTCCAACTTGTTGGGGCGCTCCGCTCCGCTCCTACCCTGAAAGTCTCGGGTTGATTCGTCAAGCGGGGGCCGAGAAAAAAGGGGGGTCCCAAAACGCGTTTTCCCCATTCATTTTTCCATAGGAACCTTTAGTCGCAGCTACAGCCCGAACTGCTGAACGGAATTACACCAAATTTGGCAAAGAGGTAGCCCTTGGTTCAGACTGGTGCCTTTTGCTTAAATGGTGTAAATCCATTCAGTAGTTCCTGAGAAATTCACAAGTAAAGTCACATATATATCTATGGCCGAGTAGGGTCCGCGTACCCTCCCGATCACGAGCTGCATGCTAATTGGCTGTCAGCTGGCTGTCAACATTCCGATTCAGGAAGTGTTGGCAGCCATTTTGTCCCTCGGTAGAACCGAGGGACAGAAACAAGTGCGCAAAGCGCACAAAGGGGGCAGGGTAGAAACACCCTAACCCCCTAGGCCTGCTCAGGGGGTCCCACAAGGACCCCCTGGGCAAAAAAAAGCATTTTTTTTTTTAAATCGGCAGGATGCGCTCAGGGTGCGCGGATCCTGCCGAAAAAAAAAAAAATCGAAGCGCGGTCTCCCGCGCTTCGATGTTAATTTGCCCCCGGGTGGGCCAAGTCCCGGGGGCATGGTGGGGGGGTTACATTTATGTATGGGGGGCCTCTAAGGGCCCCCCAAGCCCCGGGGACCGCCACCCCCCGGGGCTTTAACAAAAAATGGTGCGGGAGGGCTCTTTGCCCTCCCGCTGCCCCGGGGACCGCCACCTCCCCGGGGCTTCTGTTTTATTTTTTTTTAACCTGTGTGGGGGGGCTCCAGCCTTCCCACACGCCCCGGGGACTGCCACCTCCCCGGGGCACTAAAAAATAAAAAATGGGGGTCCGTTTTGGACCCCCGAAGCCCCGGGAACCACCACCTCCCCGGGGCTTTGAAAATGTGGGGAGGGGGGCCGCGCGGCCCCCTCCTGGAGCCAGTGATGGCCCTGGGGACCGCCACCCCCAGGGCCGGCTCCTGCAGTGTCCCGGGGTGCCTACCCCGGGACACTGCTGTTTGCAATGACAGGACGGAGCCTCGCGGCTCCCGTCCTGTCATTGCAAACTTGCTTTGGATATTGGAAGAGAGAGCAGGAAACCTGCTCTCGCTTCCAATATCCAAAGCTGATTGCTTTCCACATGGGGAGCAGCATGTTAGCTGCTCCCCATGTGGAAAAGCAATGCCGGCTCGCGCAAGAGGCGGGGAGCCGGCTGGGACTGTGGGGGATTGGGGACCCCCCACAGTCCCCAACCAAGGCCAGGCCCCGGGGATGGGGTCCCCGGGGCCATAAGTGGCCAGGGAGGGGGCCACGCAGCCCCCTCCCCAAATTTAAAAAAAGAAAAAAAAGTGCAAGGCCGGCCCCGGGGATGGGGTCCCCGGGGCCTTAAATGGCCTGAGGAGGGGGCCCACGCAGCCCCCCTCCAAATAAAAAAATTAAAAAATCGAGGCCATGCCCCGGTGGATGGGGTCCCCGGGGCCAATACAGGCCCAGGGAAGGGGGCCACGCGGCCCCCTTCCCGTTTTTTTTTTAAATTTAAAAAAATAAATAAAATGCTCAGGCCCCGGGGGATGGGGTCCCCGGGGCCAAAAGTGGGCAAGGGAAGGGGGCCACGCAGCCCCCTCCCATTAAAAAAAAAAATAGAAGAAAAAAAACGACCGGCATCGTGCTGGAGGCCCCGCCCCCTCCCTGCAGTACTCTGCAAACGCGCCCTGGCGCGTTTGCAGAGGGGAACGAATTCCCCTTGAATACTGGGGGTCCCTGAGGGCCAACTAGCCCACCAGGAACCTCCAGTATGCGCCAGGGGCTGCGTTGCAGAGACGTGTACAGAGGCCACGCCCCTTTTTACACCTCTCTGCAACGCAGCTCTGTGGCGCTTTTGGAGGTATATGGTGGGCTAGTTGGACTCCAGGGACCCTCAGGATTCAAGGGGACGTAATCCCCCAACTTAAAACGCGCCACGGGGCGCGTTTGCACAGTGGTGAAGGGAGGGGGCGGGGCTTCAGGTGACATGTGTGCAAACAGGCCCCGTGGCGCGTTTTAAGATGGGGAATAAATTCCTTTTCAATCCTGAGGGTCCCTAGGGGCCAGCTAGCCACCAGGTACCTCCAGTAAGCGCCACGGAGCTGCGTTGCAGAGTGTTGTAAAAGGGCGTGGCCTCTGAACACCTCTCTGCAACGCAGCCCCTGGCGCATACTGAAGGTACCTGGTGGGCTAGTTGGCCCCTAGGAACCCTCGGGATTGAGGAGGAATTAATTGTCCAACTTAAAACGCGCCACAGGGCGTGTTTGCAGACATGTCACCTTAGGCCCCACCCCCTTCCTTCACCATTGTGCAAATATTCCTCTAAAACCAGCCGAACTACGAATTCCGATTTACTCACCTGTTATCAGGAGAGACCTCAGTGCTGCATCTTTGAGCCCAGTACTGATCCTGAAAAGTAATTCTAACCGTACTTACCAGTAACTTGAATTTTCTTCCATAGGATATCATTGCCTGCTTTTTGCTGAAAAAGTTTCTAAGTGTCGATTTTTGAAACATACAAATATTCCTCTAAAATCAGCCGAAATACGAATTTCGATTTACTCACCTGTTATCAGGAGAGACCTCATTGCTGCATCTTTCAGCCCAGTACTGGTCCTGAAAAGTAATTTTAACCGTACTTACCAGTAACTTGAATTTCCTTCCATAGGCTAACATTGACTGGTTTCACTTGGAAATTCTTCTAAGTGTGGAGTTTTGGAACTTTATAATATTCCTCTAAAATCAGCCGAAATACGAATTCCGATTTACTCACCTGTTATCAGGAGAGACCTCAGTGCTTGAATTGCTGAAAAAGTTTCTAAGTGTCGATTTTTGAAACATACAAATATTCCTCTAAAATCAGACGAAATACGAATTCCGATTTACTCACCTGTTATCAGGAGAGAACCCAGTGCTGCATCTTTTAGCCCAGCACTGACCCTGAAAAGTAATTCTAACCATACTTAACAGTAACTTGAATTTCCTTCCATAGGCTAACATTGACTGGTTTCACTTGGAAATTCTTCTAAGTGTGGAGTTTTGGAACTTTATAATATTTCTCTAAAATCAGCCGAACTATGAATTCCGATTTACTCACCTGTTATGAGGAGAGAACCCAGTGCTGCATCTTTTAGCCCAGCACAGACCCTGAAAAGTAATTCTAACCGTACTTACCAGTAACTTGAATTTCCTTCCATAGGAATCCATTGTCTGGTTTTCAGCAGAAAAGTTTCAAAGTGTCGATTTTCACAAACTACAAATATTCCTTAAAAATCGCATGTGTGACTTAAACGCATTCTTTCAACTGTTTACAGGAGATGCACCAGTGCTGGTTCCAGGATCCACCACTGAGTAAGAAAAAGTAACGATAACACTACTTACCTGCTAAGTGAATTTCCTCCCATAGGATAACATTGGTGATTCTATATAAAAAAGTTTCTAAGTGTCAACTTTTAAAATACAATAATATTCCTTAAAAATCACTACTGTAACCAAAACGCTTTTACTCAACTGTTTACAGGAGATGTCCCAGGACTGAATCTAGGATCCAGTCCTGTGGTTAGAAAAGTAATCCATAAAGTAACTAATTGCATTTAACTAGAAATTCACATTGAGCTCAATGTTGCTTTGTTTTTGAAATTGTGTTGCCCATTGCAACAACTGTAACTACTGTACTTAAAAGTCTATTGCCTATTTGCAAAGTATTTAAACTAAAGTAATTCATTCTGAGAAAGTATATTTTGTAATGTAATGTATAATGTAATTACAATGTAATTTAAAAAATAAAATATCTAAAAATAAATAGTTTAAAAAAATGTTGTAAATCTGTATCAAAAAAATAAATATAACAATTAATACATTTAAAAATTGTCATTTACAAAACCTTTGAAATTCACTGAAAAAACCATAGGTTTGAGACACGTTATAGTTAGGAATTAGCATTTAAAAAACCTTTGAAATTCACTGAAAAAACCATAGGTTTCAGACACGTTATAGTTAGGAATTAGCATTTAAAAAACCTTTGAAATTCACTGAAAAAACCATAGGTTTCAGGCACGTTATAGTTAGAAATTAGCATTTAAAAAACCTTAGAAATTCACTGAAAAAACCATAAGGTTTTAGGGACAGTTATAGTTAGTTGGACATTGCACTCGTACAAAACCCGTGAAATTCCCCCGTTATAGTTAGTTCAGGTAACTATAACTCGTGCCCCCGCAATGCACTGCTGATGACGTCACATATTACATCACTCATGACATGGTCAGTGACATCACTGATGACATCACTGATGACATCTCAAATGACATCACTGATGACATCATCCATGTGAGAATTTAATGCACCTCCTCACACCCTAATATAACCTTTGATACACCCACTCTAAATTACAGACTGCCATTCTCAAAACCATAGACACTCCAACACCAATAACTACATACCCACTCACTGATTCTTAGGTCTACACACACACATCCACTCACTCACCCGTACAGTCACTCATACTTATGGTCACTCAGTACAGGACTATCATATGCACTCATACTCCTATATAGACACTCAAACACTGCCACTCATCCATAGAGGTACTCACACACCTAGTCAGTCATGCAAATAATTAAACACACTGCCATTTACTCACCTATACAGTTATACACACACCAGCTCACTTACTCATACAAATACTAGCACATTCTTACGCTCTTATACAATCACTGATACAAGCACACACTCATCCATACAGTCACTCTCACAATCACACACTCTCGCTTATAGCTATTTATATACTCCAACACACATATATACTGCCTTTCACATATGTAGTTACTCACACATGTACCACTGGGACATACATTCACTCACTAACACACTCTTACACACACTTACCCACCCATACAGTCTATCACAGATGCACTCTTGAAACCATCCGCCCAGTGAATCACCCACTCACACATCTATGCACAGAGTCGCACACACCCCACCCACACAAACACTCAGGCACCCATACAGATACTCAGACAACCAATCAATAACTCATATAGACACTCATGTAGCTATTCACAAACCCATGCACCACTTACACAGCAACAGACAGACGGATACAGACATTCACCCAGTTTAGTCACTAACCCATGCATTCAGTAAGATACGTTTAATCACTCACTTATCGAGTTAGTCACGCACCTACTAAATCATCCATACAGACACTTATACACCCACTCATTCTTCAATACGCCTTTCCCTATATATATTAAAAATATTTAAACTTTACAGAAATACACAGTCACTGGATGATGTCATCAGTGATGTCATTTGAGATGCCATCAGTGATGTCATCAGTGATGTCACTGACCATGTCATGAGTGATGTAATATGTGACGTCATCAGCAGTGCATTGCGGGGGCACGAGTTATAGTTACCTGAACTAACTATAACGGGGGAATTTCACGGGTTTTGTACGAGTGCAATGTCCAACTAACTATAACTGTCCCTAAAACCTTATGGTTTTTTCAGTGAATTTCTAAGGTTTTTTAAATGCTAATTTCTAACTATAACGTGCCTGAAACCTATGGTTTTTTCAGTGAATATATATATATATATATATGTAACCAAAAACGCCCAGAAGCTTGAGGCCGCACACAGCTGCAGGTGAGTTACAAACTCCATTTGAACCAAGCAGGCAGCTTAACATCCCTTTGAAGTCCATGGCCTGACGCGTTTCGATGCCGCTGTTTGCATCTTCTCAGAGGCCGTGTCAGCGGAGGTGATTTATGGCTGCCGCATTTTCCCTGCGTGTTTTGGGTTAGTGAGCTATCAGTGCTCCTCCCTTGGTGGAAGTTCATTTTCAAATGCACGCTGGGATATGAGGTCTCATTTTGCCAAATAACGCCCTCTGGTGGGTTACCTCCGCTGCAGCTAATTATGGACGATTATTCTCGGCCCTCCATTGAGCCTTGGATGATACTCTGCCGGCTTCATTAAAGGTACCCTGCAGCTTCGGAAAGAGGAATCTTCCTCTCCCCTAGTCACGTTGGTTGCGGGCAGTGCGATCCCTCTGCGGCCTGGAACCGCCGCATAATATGTAACCAAAAACGCCCAGAAGCTTGAGGCCGCACACAGCTGCAGGTGAGTTACAAACTCCATTTTAACCAAGCAGGCAGCTTAACATCCCTTTGAAGTCCATGGCCTGACGCGTTTCGATGCCGCTGTTTGCATCTCCTCAGAGGCCGTGTCAGCGGAGGTGATTTATGGCTGCCGCATTTCCCCTGCGTGTTTGGGGTTAGTGAGCTATCAGTGCTCCTCCCTTGGTGGAAGTTCATTTTCAAATGCACGCTGGGATATGAGGTCTCATTTTGCCAAATAACGCCCTCTGGTGGGTTACCTCCGCTGCAGCTAATTATGGACGATTATTCTCGGCCCTCCATTGAGCCTTGGATGATACTCTGCCGGCTTCATTAAAGGTACCCTGCAGCTTCGGAAAGAGGAATCTTCCTCTCCCCTAGTCCCGTTGGTTGCGGGCAGTGCGATCCCTCTGCGGCCTGGAACCGCCGCTTAATATGTAACCAGAAACGCCCAGAAGCTTGAGGCCGCACACAGCTGCAGGTGAGTTACAAACTCCATTTGAACCAAGCAGGCAGCTTAACATCCCTTTGAAGTCCATGGCCTGACGCGTTTCGATGCCGCTGTTTGCATCTTCTCAGAGGCCGTGTCAGCGGAGGTGATTTATGGCTGCCGCATTTCCCTGCGTGTTTTGGGTTAGTGAGCTATCAGTGCTCCTCCCTTGGTGGAAGTTCATTTTCAAATGCACGCTGGGATATGAGGTCTCATTTTGCCAAATAACGCCCTCTGGTGGGTTACCTCCGCTGCAGCTAATTATGGACGATTATTCTCGGCCCTCCATTGAGCCTTGGATGATACTCTGCCGGCTTCATTAAAGGTACCCTGCAGCTTCGGAAAGAGGAATCTTCCTCTCCCCTAGTCCCGTTGGTTGCGGGCAGTGCGATCCCTCTGCGGCCTGGAACCGCCGCATAATATGTAACCAAAAACGCCCAGAAGCTTGAGGCCGCACACAGCTGCAGGTGAGTTACAAACTCCATTTGAACCAAGCAGGCAGCTTAACATCCCTTTGAAGTCCATGGCCTGACGCGTTTCGATGCCGCTGTTTGCATCTCCTCAGAGGCCGTGTCAGCGGAGGTGATTTATGGCTGCCGCATTTCCCCTGCGTGTTTGGGGTTAGTGAGCTATCAGTGCTCCTCCCTTGGTGGAAGTTCATTTTCAAATGCACGCTGGGATATGAGGTCTCATTTTGCCAAATAACGCCCTCTGGTGGGTTACCTCCGCTGCAGCTAATTATGGACGATTATTCTCGGCCCTCCATTGAGCCTTGGATGATACTCTGCCGGCTTCATTAAAGGTACCCTGCAGCTTCGGAAGAGGAATCTTCCTCTCCCCTAGTCCCGTTGGTTGCGGGCAGTGCGATCCCTCTGCGGCCTGGAACCGCCACATAATATGTAACCAAAAACGCCCAGAAGCTTGAGGCCGCACACAGCTGCAGGTGAGTTACAAACTCCATTTGAACCAAGCAGGCAGCTTAACATCCCTTTGAAGTCCATGGCCTGACGCGTTTCGATGCCGCTGTTTGCGTCTCCTCAGAGGCCGTGTCAGCGGAGGTGATTTATGGCTGCCGCATTTCCCCTGCGTGTTTGGGGTTAGTGAGCTAGGGGAAATGCATCAGGCCATAGACTTCAAAGGGATGTTAAGCTGCCTGCTTGGTTCAAATGGAGTTTGTAACTCACCTGCAGCTGTGTGCGGCCTCAAGCTTCTGATAGCTCACTAACCCCAAACACGCAGGGGAAATGCGGCAGTCATAAATCACCTCCGCTGACACGGCCTCTGAGGAGATGCAAACAGCGGCATCGAAACGCGTCAGGCCATGGACTTCAAAGGGATGTTAAGCTGCCTGCTTGGTTCAAATGGAGTTTGTAACTCACCTGCAGCTGTGTGCGGCCTCAAGCTTCTGGGCGTTTCTGGTTACATATTATGCGGCGGTTCCAGGCCGCAGAGGTATCGCACTGCCCGCAACCAACGGGACTAGGGGAGAGGAAGATTCCTCTTTCCAAAGCTGCAGGGTACCTTTAATGAAGCCGGCAGAGTATCATCCAAGGCTCAATGGAGGGCCGAGAATAATCGTCCATAATTAGCTGCAGCGGAGGTAACCCACCAGAGGGCGTTATTTGGCAAAATGATACCTCATATCCCAGCGTGCATTTGAAAATGAACTTCCACCAAGGGAAGAGCACTGATAGCTCACTAACCCCAAACACGCAGGGGAAATGCGGCAGCCATAAATCACCTCCGCTGACACGGCCTCTGAGGAGATGCAAACAGCGGCATCGAAACGCGTCAGGCCATGGACTTCAAAGGGATGTTAAGCTGCCTGCTTGGTTCAAATGGAGTTTGTAACTCACCTGCAGCTGTGTGCGGCCTCAAGCTTCTGGGCGTTTTTGGTTACATATTATGCGGCGGTTCCAGGCCGCAGAGGGATCGCACTGCCCGCAACCAACGGGACTAGGGGAGAGGAAGATTCCTCTTTCCGAAGCTGCAGGGTACCTTTAATGAAGCTGGCAGAGTATCATCCAAGGCTCAATGGAGGGCCGAGAATAATCGTCCATAATTAGCTGCAGCGGAGGTAACCCACCAGAGGGCGTTATTTGGCAAAATGAGACCTCATATCCCAGCGTGCATTTGAAAATGAACTTCCACCAAGGGAGGAGCACTGATAGCTCACTAACCCCAAACACGCAGGGGAAATGCGGCAGCCATAAATCACCTCCGCTGACACGGCCTCTGAGGCGATGCCAACAGCGGCATCGAAACGCGTCAGGCCATGGACTTCAAAGGGATGTTAAGCTGCCTGCTTGGTTCAAATGGAGTTTGTAACTCACCTGCAGCTGTGTGCGGCCTCAAGCTTCTGGGCATTTTTGGTTACATATTATGCGGCGGTTCCAGGCCGCAGAGGGATCGCACTGCCCGCAACCAACGGGACTAGGGGAGAGGAAGATTCCTCTTTCCGAAGCTGCAGGGTACCTTTAATGAAGCCGGCAGAGTATCATCCAAGGCTCAATGGAGGGCCGAGAATAATCGTCCACAATTAGCTGCAGCGGAGGTAACCCACCAGAGGGCGTTATTTGGCAAAATGAGACCTCATATCCCAGCGTGCATTTGAAAATGAACTTCCACCAAGGGAGGAGCACTGATAGCTCACTAACCCCAAACACGCAGGGGAAATGCGGCAGCCATAAATCACCTCCGCTGACACGGCCTCTGAGGAGATGCAAACAGCGGCATCGAAACGCGTCAGGCCATGGACTTCAAAGGGATGTTAAGCGCCCTGCTTGGTTCAAATGGAGTTTGTAACTCACCTGCAGCTGTGTGCGGCCCCAAGCTTCTGGGCGTTTCTGGTTACATATTATGCGGCGGTTCTAGGCCGCAGAGGGATCGCACTGGCCGCAACCAACGGGACTAGGGGAGAGGAAGATTCCTCTTTCCAAAGCTGCAGGGTACCTTTAATGAAGCCGGCAGAGTATCATCCAAGGCTCAATGGAGGGCCGAGAATAATCGTCCATAATTAGCTGCAGCGGAGGTAACCCACCAGAGGGCGTTATTTGGCAAAATGAGACCTCATATCCTAGCGTGCATTTGAAAATGAACTTCCACCAAGGGAGGAGCACTGATAGCTCACTAACCCCAAACACGCAGGGGAAATGCGGCAGCCATAAATCACCTCCGCTGACACGGCCTCTGAGGAGATGCAAACAGCGGCATCGAAACGCGTCAGGCCATGGACTTCAAAGGGATGTTAAGCTGCCTGCTTGGTTCAAATGGAGTTTGTAACTCACCTGCAGCTGTGTGCGGCCTCAAGCTTCTGGGCGTTTTTGGTTACATATTATGCGGCGGTTCCAGGCCGCAGAGGGATCGCACTGCCCGCAACCAACGGGACTAGGGGAGAGGAAGATTCCTCTTTCCGAAGCTGCAGGGTACCTTTAATGAAGCCGGCAGAGTATCATCCAAGGCTCAATGGAGGGCCGAGAATAATCGTCCATAATTAGCTGCAGCGGAGGTAACCCACCAGAGGGCGTTATTTGGCAAAATGAGACCTCATATCCCAGCGTGCATTTGAAAATGAACTTCCACCAAGGGAGGAGCACTGATAGCTCACTAACCCCAAACACGCAGGGGAAATGCGGCAGCCATAAATCACCTCCGCTGACACGGCCTCTGAGGCGATGCCAACAGCGGCATCGAAACGCGTCAGGCCATGGACTTCAAAGGGATGTTAAGCTGCCTGCTTGGTTCAAATGGAGTTTGTAACTCACCTGCAGCTGTGTGCGGCCTCAAGCTTCTGGGCGTTTTTGGTTACATATTATGCGGCGGTTCCAGGCCGCAGAGGGATCGCACTGCCCGCAACCAACGGGACTAGGGAGAGGAAGATTCCTCTTTCCGAAGCTGCAGGGTACCTTTAATGAAGCCGGCAGAGTATCATCCAAGGCTCAATGGAGGGCCGAGAATAATCGTCCACAATTAGCTGCAGCGGAGGTAACCCACCAGAGGGCGTTATTTGGCAAAATGAGACCTCATATCCCAGCGTGCATTTGAAAATGAACTTCCACCAAGGGAGGAGCACTGATAGCTCACTAACCCCAAACACGCAGGGGAAATGCGGCAGCCATAAATCACCTCCGCTGACACGGCCTCTGAGGAGATGCAAACAGCGGCATCGAAACGCGTCAGGCCATGGACTTCAAAGGGATGTTAAGCGCCCTGCTTGGTTCAAATGGAGTTTGTAACTCACCTGCAGCTGTGTGCGGCCCCAAGCTTCTGGGCGTTTCTGGTTACATATTATGCGGCGGTTCTAGGCCGCAGAGGGATCGCACTGGCCGCAACCAATGGGACTAGGGGAGAGGAAGATTCCTCTTTCCGAAGCTGCAGGGTACCTTTAATGAAGCCGGCAGAGTATCATCCAAGGCTCAATGGAGGGCCGAGAATAATCGTCCATAATTAGCTGCAGCGGAGGTAACCCACCAGAGGGCGTTATTTGGCAAAATGAGACCTCATATCCCAGCGTGCATTTGAAAATGAACTTCCACCAAGGGAGGAGCACTGATAGCTCACTAACCCCAAACACGCAGGGGAAATGCGGCAGCCATAAATCACCTCCGCTGACACGGCCTCTGAGGAGATGCAAACAGCGGCATCGAAACGCGTCAGGCCATGGACTTCAAAGGGATGTTAAGCTGCCTGCTTGGTTCAAATGGAGTTTGTAACTCACCTGCAGCTGTGTGCGGCCTCAAGCTTCTGGGCGTTTTTGGTTACATATTATGCGGCGGTTCCAGGCCGCAGAGGGATCGCACTGCCCGCAACCAACGGGACTAGGGGAGAGGAAGATTCCTCTTTCCGAAGCTGCAGGGTACCTTTAATGAAGCCGGCAGAGTATCATCCAAGGCTCAATGGAGGGCCGAGAATAATCGTCCATAATTAGCTGCAGCGGAGGTAACCCACCAGAGGGCGTTATTTGGCAAAATGAGACCTCATATCCCAGCGTGCATTTGAAAATGAACTTCCACCAAGGGAGGAGCACTGATAGCTCACTAACCCCAAACACGCAGGGGAAATGCGGCAGCCATAAATCACCTCTGCTGACACGGCCTCTGAGGAGATGCAAACAGCGGCATCGAAACGCGTCAGGCCATGGACTTCAAAGGGATGTTAAGCTGCCTGCTTGGTTCAAATGGAGTTTGTAACTCACCTGCAGCTGTGTGCGGCCTCAAGCTTCTGGGCGTTTTTGGTTACATATATATATATATATATATATTCACTGAAAAAACCATAGGTTTCAGGCACGTTATAGTTAGAAATTAGCATTTAAAAACCTTTGAAATTCACAGAAAAAACCATAGGTTTCAGACACGTTATAGTTAGAAATTAGCATTTAAAAAACCTTTGAAATTCACTTAAAAACCATAGGTTTTAGGGACAGTTATAGTTAGTTGGACATTTCACTCGTACAAAACCCGTGAAATTCCCCCGTTATAGTTAGTTCAGCTAACTATAACTCGCGCCCGCAATGCACTGCTGATGACGTCACATATTAAATCACTCATGACATGGTCAGTGACATCACTGATGACATCACTGATGACATCTCAAATGACATCACTGATGACATCATGCAGTGACTGTGTTTCTGTAAAGTTTAAATATTTTTAATATATATAGGAAAAGACGTATTGAAGAATGAGTGGGTGTATAAGTGTCTGTATGGATGATTTAGTAGGTGCGTGACTGACTCTATAAGTGAGTGATTTAACGTATCTTACTGAATGCATGGGTTAGTGACTAAACTGGGTGAATGTCTGTATCCGTCTGTCTGTTGCTGTGTAAGTGGCTGCATGTGTTTGTGAATAGCTACATGAGTGTCTATATGAGTTATTGAATGGTTGTCTGAGTATCTGTATGGGTGCCTGAGTGTTTGTGTGGGAGGGGTGTGTGCGACTCTGTGCATAGATGTGTGAGTGGGTGATTCACTGGGTGGATGGTTTCAAGAGTGCATCTGTGATAGACTGTATGGGTGGGTAAGTGTGTGTAAGAGTGTGTTAGTGAGTGAATGTATGTCCCAGTGGTACATGTGTGACTAACTACATATGTGAAAGGCAGTATATATGTGTGTTGGAGTATATAAATAGCTATAAGCGAGAGTGAGTGATTGTGATAGTGGCTGTATGGATGAGTGTGTGCTTGTATCAGTGATTGTATAAGAGCGTAACAATGTGCTAGTATTTGTATGATTAAGTGAGCTGGTGTGTGTATAACTGTATAGGTGAGTAAATGGCAGTGTGTTTAATTATTTGCATGACTGACTAGGTGTGTGAGTACCTCTATGGATGAGTGGCGGTGTTTGAGTGTCTATATAGGAGTAAGAGTGCATATGATAGTCCTGTACTGAGTGACCATAAGTATGAGTGACTGTACGGGTGAGTGAGTGGATGTGTGTGTGTAGACCTAAGAATCAGTGAGTGGGTATGTAGTTATTGGTGTTGGAGTGTCTATGGTTTTGCAAATGGCAGTCTGTAATTTAGAGTGGGTGTATCAAAGGTTATATTAGGGTGTGAGGAGGTGCATCAGATTATCATGTGGATGATGTCATCAGTGATGTCATCAGTGATGTCATTTGAGATGTCATCAGTGATGTCATCAGTGATGTCACTGACCATGTCATGAGTGATGTAATATGTGACGTCATCAGCAGTGCATTATGGGGCGCGAGTTATAGTTAGCTGAACTAACTATAACGGGGGAATTTCACGGGTTTTGTACGAGTGAAATGTCCAACTAACTATAACTGTCCCTAAAACCTATGGTTTTTTCAGTGAATTTCAAAGGTTTTTTAAATGCTAATTTCTAACTATAATGTGTCTGAAACCTATGGTTTTTTCTGTGAATTTCAAAGGTTTTTTAAATGCTAATTTCTAACTATAACGTGCCTGAAACCTATCGTTTTTTCAGTGAATTTCAAAGGTTTTTTAAATGCTAATTTCTAACTATAACGCCCCTAAAACCTATGGTTTTTTCAGTGAATTTCAAAGGTTTTGTAAATGACAATTTTTAAATGTATTAATTGTTATATTTATTTTTTTGATACTGATTTACTACATTTTTTAAAACGATTTATTTTTAGATATTTTATTTATTAAATTACATTGTAATTACATTATACATTACATTACAAAATATACTTTCTCAGAATGAATTACTTTAGTTTAAATAGTTTGCAAATAGGCAATAGAGTTTTAAGTACAGTAGTTACAGTTGTTGCAATGGGCAACACAATTTCAAACACAATGCAACATTGACCTCAATGTGAATTTCTAGTTAAATGCAATTAGTTACTTTATGGATTACTTTTCTAACCACAGGACTGGATCCTAGATTCAGTCCTGGGACATCTCCTGTAAACAGTTGAGTAAAAGCGTTTTGGTTACAGTAGTGATTTTTAAGGAATATTATTATATTTTAAAAGTTGACACTTAGAAACATTTTCACATAGAATCACCAATGTTATCCTATGGGAGGAAATTCACTTAGCAGGTAAGTAGTGTTATCGTTACTTTTTCTTACTCAGTGTTGGATCCTGGATCCAGCACTGGTGCATCTCCTGTAAACAGTTGAAAGAATGCGTTTAAGTCATACAGGCGATTTTTAAGGAATATTTGTAATTTGTGAAAATCGACACTTTGAAACTTTTCTGCTGAAAACCAGACAATGGATTCCTATGGAAGGAAATATAAGTTACTGGTAAGTACGGTTAGAATTACTTTTCAGGGTCAGTGCTGGGCTAAAAGATGCAGCACTGGGTTCTCTCCTGATAACAGGTGAGTAAATCGGAATTCGTAGTTCGGTTGATTTTAGAGGAATATTATAAAGTTCCAAAACTCCACATTTAGAAGAATTTCCAAGTGAAACCAGTCAATGTTAGCCTATGAAAGGAAATTCAAGTTACTGGTAAGTACGGTTAGAATTACTTTTCAGGACCAGTACTGGGCTGAAAGATGCAGCACTGAGGTCTCTCCTGATAACAGGTGAGTAAATCGGAATTCGTATTTCGGCTGATTTTAGAGGAATATTTGCACAATGGTGAAGGGAGGGGGCGGGGCCTGAGGTGACATCTGTGCAAACGCGCCTCGTGGCGCGTTTTAAGTTGGGGGATTAAGTCCCCTTGAATCATGAGGGTCCCTGGGGGCCAACTAGACCACCAGGAACCTCCAGTATGCGCCAGGGGCTGCGTTGCAGAGACGTGTACAGAGGCCACACCCCTTTTTACACCCCTCTGCAACGCAGCTCTGTGGCGCTTTCTGGACGTACCTGTTGGGCTAGTTGGCCCCCAGGGACCCTCAGGATTGAAGGGGATTTAATTCCCCATCTTAAAACACGCCACGGGGCCTGTTTGCACACATGTCACCTGAAGCCCCGCCCCTCCCTTCACCACTGTGCAAACGCGCCCGTGGTGCGTTTTAAGTTGGGGGATTAAGTCCCCTTGAATCCTGAGGGTCCCTGGAGTCCAACTAGCCCACCATGTACTTCCAAAAGCGCCACAGAGCTGCGTTGCAGAGAGGTGTAAAAGGGGCGTGGCCTCTGTACACCTCTCTGCAACGCAGCCCCTGGCGCATACTGGAGGTTCCTGGTGGGCTAGTTTGCCCCCAGGGACCCCCAGTATTCAAGGGGAATTACTTCCCTTCTCAAAACGCACCAGGGGGCGCATTTGCAGACTGCTGCAGGGAGGGGGGGCCTCCGGCACGATGCCGGTCTTTTTTATTTTTTTATTTTTTGATTGGGAGGGGGCTGCGTGGCCCCCTTCCCTCAGCCACTTTTTGCCCCGGGGACCCCATCCCCCGGGGCCTGAGGATTTTTTTTTTAATAAAATTTAAAAAACGGGAAGGGGGCCGCGTGGCCCCCTTCCCTGGGCCTGTATTGGCCCCGGGGACCCCATCCCCCGGGCAAGCCCTCTTTTTAAAATTAAAAATGTGGAGGGGGGCTGCGTGGCCCCCCTCCTCAGGCCATTTAAGGCCCCGGGGACCCCATCCCCTGGGGCCGGCCTTTAAATATTGTTTTTTGTTGTTTTTTTTTAGGGGAGGGGGGGCTGCGTAGCCCCCCTCCCTGGCCACTTATGGCCCCGGGGACCCCATCCCCCGGGGCCTGGCCTCTCGTTGGGGACTGTGGGGGTCCCCAAACCCCCACAGTCCCGCCGGCTCCCCGTGTCCTACGGGAGCCGGCATTGCTTCTCGCATGGGGAGCAGCTAACATGCTGCTCCCCATGTGGAAAGCAATTTGCTTTGGATATTGGAAGCGAGAGCAGGTTACCTGCTCTCGCTTCCAATATCCAAAGCAAGTTTGCAATGACAGGACGGGAGCCGCGAGGCTCCCGTCCTGTCAATGCAAACAGTAGTGTCCCGGGGGTAGGCACCCCGGGACACTGCAGGAGCTGGCCCTGGGGGTGGCGGTCCCCAGGGCCACCACAGGCTCCAAGAGGGGGCCGCGCGGCCCCCTCCCCACATTTAGAAAGCCCCAGGGAGGTGGTGGTCCCCGGGGCTTCGGGGGTCCAAAACGGACCCCCATTTTAAATTTCTTAGCGCCCCGGGGCGTGTGGGGGGGCTGGAGCCCCCCCACACAGGTTAAAACATTTAAACAAAGAAGCCCCAGGGAGGTGGCGGTCCCCGGGCAGCGGGAGGGCAAAGAGCCCTCCCGCACCATTATTTTTTTAAGCCCCGGGGGTGACGGTCCCCGGGCTTTGGGGGCCTTAGAGGCCCCCACATATTAAAAAGAAACCCCTGCATGCCCTCGGGACTTGGCCCACCCGGGGGCCAATTAACAACGAAGCGCGGGAGACCGCGCTCGTTTTTTTTTCTCGGCGGGATCCGCGCACTTTGAGCGCATCCCGACGATTTTTTAAAAAAAATGCTTTTTCTGCCCAGGGGTCCTTGTGGGACCCCTGAGCAGACCTAGGGGTCAGGGTGTTTCTACCCTGCCCCTTTTGCACTTTGCGCACTTGTTTCTGTCCCTCGGTTCTACCGAGGGATAAAATGGCTGCCAACACTTCCTGATTTGGAGTGTTGACAGCCACTTGACAGCCAATTAGCATGCAGCTCGTGGTCGGGAGGGTACGCGGACCCTACTCGGCCATAGATATATATGTGACTTAACTTTTGATTTTCTCAGGAACTACTGAACGGATTTACACCATTTAACAAAAAGGGTTCTTTCTGAACCAAGAACTACCTCTTTGCCAAATTTGGTGTAATTCCGTTCAGCAGTTCGGGCTGTAGCCGTGTCTAAAGTTTCCTATGGGAAAATGAATGGGGAAAACACGTTTTGGGACCCCCCTTTTTTCTCGGCCCCCGCTTGACGAATCACCCTGAGACTTTCAGGGTAGGAGCGGACCGGAGCGGGCTATAAAGTTTGAAAATTTTGCGAAGATTCGTCAACCGACGCAAGAGTTATTTCAAATAGGATGTCGCGGATTTCCTATGGAAAATAGGTCCTAACTATAACTATCTACTGGCGACCGCCAGTAGATATATATATATATATATATATATATATATATATATATATATATATATATATATATATATATACATATATATCAGATGTACTCCGTGACTCCCTCGGATATCTCCAATACACGGACACGGACCCAAAATTGTGCTTCAAAGTGAGTTTATTCCGCCTCAGTCGCCATTACGCGTTTCGCCTTCCACAAGGCTTGATCACATGACAGTGGTAATGGGATTACGTGCGAGATTTTAAAGTGCTCAGTGCTCATTATGACATGCATCACATGATTGTTTCTACCATAGACATAGAAAACATTCAAAACATTTACCAATAACATACTGAAATTTATGCAAATATTTTCGTTTTAAATGCTTTGAACGTGACTGTTTCATATATACGCAGTTAATCTTGTACTCAGTGTATTTATCAGTTTTCTTATTTTGAACTGGTCTTTTTTGTCTTTTATCAGTAACATTTGTCATGATATATATATATATATATATATCTGGGGATAAACCCGCTGAAAAAGCCAGGTCTAACACACACACACACACACTATATATATATATATATATATATATATATATATATATATATATATATATATATATATATATATATATGTGTGTGTGTGTGTTAGACCTGGCTTTTACAGCGGGTTTATCCCCAGACTTTTTGCTTTTTGGCCTCCAGTTTTGGACCCTGTTTTCGCTGGTTTTATGACTCTGGGCACTTTACCACTGCTGATCAGTGCTAAAGTGCGTATGCTCTCCCTGTAAATTGTGCTTATGGATTGATGTTTCCATGATTGGTTTATTTGGTTTACTGTTAAGTCCCTAGTACAGTGCACTGTGTGTGCCCAGGGCCTGCAAACCAAATGCTGCTAGTAGGCTTGCAGCACTGATTGTGCCCCCTAAACAAGCAGCCTTGCAACAAGGTCTCAGACCTGCCATTGCGGTGCCTGTGTGCAGTCTAGTGCTGCCATGTTGACCTGGCAAGTGCACCCATTTAATGAACATTAGAGGTGGTGAGATGCACGCCTTGTAATCCCATATTGTCCAAGCTTAAACCAATTCAGAACTTTATCGGCGTGCGTGCTTGCTCCGCGCTTCGCCCCATTGCGCTGCAATAATACAAACCACGAAGGAACCGCATTTGATTCCACCAAGCCGCACAGCCATCTTGCTGAATGAATCCAATGAATTAAATTCGAATATTTTGTCTTATATTTTATCCATATTTTTATCTTCAATACTTTTAATCCTTCTTTCTTGACTGTTCGTTCAATTCATTTTATGCATTTCACCAATATACGAAGATCTCACCACAAGTTCAGGAGCAAAGGTAGGTTCCACATGTCAAGATTTATTAAAATTACCCTATGCATTTCGGGATGAATCCCTTCGTCAGGGGCATCTACAATATAAAAACATGTTTTCATCATTATCAGCATTATCATTACGGTCTCACTTAATTTCACAAAAGAAATGTAACACTTTTAGTGAAAAATTATGTCGTCGATGAACCATAAATAAAACACTGCAAAATTGTCTGGCCAACTCCATGTTAGTGTGCACTAATTAATTCGGAAATGTAGCACCGATCCCTTCAAAAGCACCCGTGCTGTTGTCACCTATTTTATGTAACAAGCTAACACTTCTACAATCGAGCCCCTTTATCAAATAGAAAAGTTTCACCCATTAACAGAAACTGCTGTAATCATTTAAACGCTTACCCTGACATGTGGTAAACAGCGTTCCTTCTTAAAAAACAGTTTCCATGATGCCAACTCCTTGTAAAACAGCATTTCAAATTTTGTCATTTTGCGTTCAGGTTTCATAGCGTGCCTCGGCACGCATATCTTGTTATGTGGAAACTGCCGCCATCGGTAGGGGCCTGTTCTATGTTTAAAAGCAAGATGGATGTGCGGCTTGGTGGAATCAAATGCGTTTCCTTCGTGGTAAGTGCACCCATTTGCCAGGCCTCAACCTTCCCTTTTCTTACATGTTAGTCACCCCTAAGGTAGGCCCAAGGTATCCCTGTGGGCAGGGTGCAGTGTATGTGAAAGGTAGGACAATGCCTGATGTGTGTGGTATGTCCTGATAGTGAAATACTGCCAATTTCGTTTTTCACTATTGAAAGGCTATCTGTCCCTTTGGATAGGATGGGAGTTTATTTATAACCTCTTATAAATATAACTTCCCATTGGGACAAGCTAGAAATATGGAGTTTAGTACGCCTGAACTCAGAATATAAAAATGCATGTTTTAGTAAAGATGATTCTTATATTGTGTGTTTGAAAATACCACTTTCAGAAAGTGGGTATTTTCTTGCTTAGCCATCCTGTGTGCCTCTGCTGGTTTGTGAATTGACTGCCTGGCTTTTGAATGACAGGGGCTGGGGATGTGCATTCTCTCAGACGGCCACCGGGGGGTGGGGGACCTGCCTTTCCTGGATGAGTCAGGGCTTGGCTGAATAGACCTGGGCTGCATTTAGATTAGGGGGAGGAGATTTCTTCCACACCTGAATGGGCCTGGTCTGCCTTGGACAATGCTGTCTCCACCTCCTGCCGGGCAGCTGCACCAGGGAGGACAGAGCTGGTTTTGGCTGGGCAAAGAGCTTCTCTGCCACCAGAGAACAAACTAAATTGTGCTATAAAATGTGGGGCCTAGACCCCTGAACTTTAGATTACTGCTGAACTAAGGAACCTGCAACGAAGAAGAACTGGGAAAGCTGAAGGAGGAGAACTGCCCTTGTGCTGTGTGCTGTTGGGGTTGGCCTGCAGTGGTTGCTTCTGTCTTGGGCAGGGAAAGGGCTGGACTGTGCTTTCGTCATCCTGCTCTTAGAGTTTTCTCCAAGGGCTTGAAGTAGAACTTGCCTCCTGTTGGAAGACTCAGGGATAGAAAAGACTTCAGAGATCACTTCTGGGAATCAAGAGGAACCTTTGCCAAGGAGAAGAGCCGGAGAAACTGAGGAGGAATACTGCCCCTGTGCTGTTTGATGTCAGGGTTGGCCTGCAGTGGCTACTTTCTGCCAAGGAAAGGAGAAAGACTTTGCTGTGTGCTGTGTCCCCTGCTTGAAGAAGATCTCCAAGGCTTGAAATAGAGCTTGCCTCCTGTTCTGAAGTCTCAGGGACACAAAGACTTCACCCCCAGTCCCCCCTGAACTCCTTTGCTGGGAGTTCTGACCTTCTGAGAGATGGCTGTCAGTGTTCTGGACCTCTGGAGGTTGTTTTGGGACTGGAAACTGCAATAACTGTGAAAATTGAAGCATCGCCTGTTTCCGACGCATCGCAGCAGTGCGAAAAGAATTTTCCGACGCATCGCCGGCACCAAAGAATTAATGTAGCGCCTGCTCGCGGCTGAAATGTCTGCCATGCAATGAATCCTGTACACTGATATCCGACGTCCAAGATCACCGCACCGATTCTGGCACAGGCCCTGTTGTGGAAAAACCGACGCATCGAGGGGACGCAGCTGAAATCATACCAGCGCATCCCGGGTCTTCACGCATCGTACCGGATTGTCACACACCGCATCGAAGCCTCAAGTCTGTCCTATTGTTGAGGGATGCAGTAAGAAACCGATGCATCACCTCCCCACGCAGTAAGAAACCAACGCATCACCTCCTCTCCGGTAAGGAACCGACACATCACCTCCCCTGCGCAGCAGTAAGGAGCTGACGCATCACCTCCCCTGGAGCACGGAACCGACGCATCACCTTCCCTGACTGTAAGGAACCGACGCATCACCTTCCCTGCAAACCTTTTTGCTTGCATTTTTCGACGCATCCAAGGTACTTTGTGTAAAAGTGTTGCATCCAACATTTTCTTTGAACAGAACTATTTCTACCTTTTAAGAATCATATTTTTACTACTGTATTGTGGATTTTTGTTGTTTTGGTCTTGTTTTGGTTTAGATAAAGATTACTTATTTTTTTTAACTGGTGTGATGTCCATTTGTAGTGTTTTCACTGTATTACTGTATGTGTGCACAGATGCCATTAAGGAAGTTATGTGAATTTATCATTGGCACAGGTTGTTGCACCAAATAAAACATTTTGAAATTATAATTGGTAAGTGTTGGGTGGAATGTAATGCATACTTATGTCTTTAGAGTCAAAAGTCAGCCAATTGTGTCACCTGTGAATGTGTCCTAGACGTTCGTTGATTTTGGGTGTTTCAGTTGTTTCGGTTAAGTTGAGTATGGAAATACTAGCATTGTTCTAGCATGGGCAAGCTAGCAGGCAGACCGTAAGACCAATGCTCTATTATGAACTAGAGGGCCAGCAGTTCTAGCAGAAAAAATGATTAGAAGTTACAGCAGAAAAATCAGAGGACCAGTTGGCCAAATATGTAATGGAAGACAGATCAGTAACCACCAGGAGGCAGTTAAAAATAGGTGGCGGAAGGTGCAAGGTAAATAGGTCATTGGTAAGATTACCTGAAAACTAAAGGAATGTAGGAGATCATGTTGAGTACATTATGAGAAGTTGAAAATGGTGTGAGGACATGGCTAGGGCTTTTAATGTGTTTCATTGCCACTTCATGGAGGCTTGTGCGGCAGTGAGCGAGGTGGTAGAACCTTTAGGAGTGTAGACCTTTCACAATAAAGCAGCCTCTTACATCTGTGGTAGTAATATTTTATTACTAATGTAAAAACCAGTCTTGTAATCCCTGTAAATTACAGGGTTTATTATTACCCAATTTAATGGGATGAAAGGCTAAGTCGGCACTGCAGGGATTTCAGTTTGTGACCTGCAGATCACCTATAGATGTCAACAGAGAGGGACAGATTTTTCCTTGGATTTGCATCACTTTTTTGACGCAGACCCGATGCAAAATCCTTTTTGTTATTTACAAAGCAACGCAAATGGTTATTTGCATTGCTTTGTAAAAATATCAGGTAGGTGTTCCATGGGTGATGCATAGGCATCCCTGTGCATCAACCCAAGAATTTTTAAGAAACCCCATATCAACAGAGACTTGTAGACATGGGTTTGCACCAAACTGGGGCGACTGCTTGAGGCTGCAGCACACATACAAAAAAGAAACTGCCTCAAAGGATAGTTGTTGTGCATGCAGGGACCTCCTACTGCACAAACACGATCCTGACCTTAACGCAGACACCCCTGCACTATGGCACTAGGCAGCAACAAGTGTGCCAGTGCATGGAGAGAGCAGAACAGCACCATTTCTTTGACGATATGGTGCAGTTCTGCTCTCTCCCGTTCACGCAATGCAGCATAGCCTCTTCACTTACTATGCTGCGTTGCGTTTTGCGAACTCTGAAAATATTCCCCAGAATGTTTAACTTGTTGAGCAAACACAAAAATCTCTGGCCAACATCCACCTGGAAATGCCTTCCCCCCACTCGCCAATAATGCCTCTTGTATTAGATGGCAATGTAGGAGGACACAATTTGAATTTGCAACCACTGGTGTGTCTCTCCAGTATTGGGATAGGTCGTGCACAGAGACTACCGCAAACCAAGCATCTTTCTTCTCTTTCTACTCGAGACAAAAGTATATTTTCAAGGCAAATGCAGTCTAAACAGGCCCTTTCAATGTCTTGTTAGCATGGAAGCAGAGGAACCTACCTCACCTCCATTAGCTGTGGAGGAGAAGAGAAGCATCTCTTTGCTTCTGCTCCCACTAAATCTACCAGGGAAGATAGACCCTCGTGGAAGACCTTGATAGATCCTAAGAGATCACACAGGTCCCCAGTGAAGCTCAAAACTGTTTCGGTTGTTAGACCCTAGGTCGTATTTAGAAGCTAACTGAATATGGTTTACCTCCATTAATATCATCCAAACTTTATTCTGAGGTCAAAGGATTTCAGTCATTGTCTATTGAAGATTCCCTGCGTTCATCCGTTAACCATATAAGTGAGAGTATAGCTGCAGATTGTTTCAGGCGTCATTTGCAGGCCAGGTACTTGTAGTAGCCTCATATAGGTGGCTCTCATTGCACAAGAAAATTAAATAGGATTACTCGAACTGTCCAGAAGCTCACACCCCTCCTCTGTGCACGCGATTACGCATTAAATTGGATAATTGCATTCTCTAAACGATTTGGCTGATGAGTGAGTGGGTCGAAATAACAGTCTATTCTGTTATACAATTCCTGAAACGTGCAAATGATATCTTAAACGGATATTTCTGCCGAGTAAAACGCCCACTTGCGTCAGTATCCAGCAACTTTCCACCTACAAGATCTTTAGAAAGTGCTCGCATTGTCTGCAGGTGAGACAAACTTCCCTTTTTCCAGGCAGCACTTTAGCAAACTCGCTGCGGCAAGGAACTCGGCAGCGAATGAATACGCGAATACGTGGGACGCTGTCACAAAGCCGAGCCACAGGTGCCCGCAGGGCTCACATTTATGTCTGCGGATCAGAAATAACTTGCGTGAATTTTAATAATGTTGGAAGGCGGCAGCTATTTCCGCTGCCCTCTGCCTGCGTCTGTCGGAGTTTGAGGGTTTCCAGGTTTCAATAAAGTTGTGATGATGCCAGGCATATCTTTGCCGAAGAAGCCAGACAAAATTAAGTAGCAGGATGCCTGCAAGGCTACTGCTTTCACACAATAGCGAAATACAATTTTTTTTGTTGAAAACAGAAGCCCTAAGCACTGTCTTGGTCATGCCCACTCAAGTACCTGACCGCTTTCCAAGGTCAGGAGTTGGAACTTCTTCACTGTGCTCTATATTTACATGTTACAACCAGACGGCAAAGTTTGCAAAAGGTTGGTTGCAGGTTTACTTGTGTAAGGTAGCTGAGATGATGAAGTGCATGGTGAAGCAGGAAAAATGAGAGGTGAACAATAATGATGGGGAGTGTGAGCTCAGCACTGGTGTAAAGTATGTAGGGGTTACCCCAAAATAAAAAGGACGGGTGTTGTCTTTGGGAAGAAGAGCACAGGGCAGCCTGGACACTTGCTTATGGAGCACCATTGTCCCCACTCCAGGACCAGACAGGGAACCACCCCCAAACACAGCCCTAGCAAAGATGGTCAACCCAGACCCACATTTCAATACGTGTGTGAACGTAATGAGCAAACACGTCCCCCTGGGGAGGGATTTCTCTGTGAACAAATAAATAAATGGGCCCAATCGGTGCATTTTACAGCACATTATTTGAATTATAGCTGGTAGAAAAAATATGGGCCAGGATGGGGCCAGGCCCGGGGAGCTTTTAGGGCTGGATCATGGCAGCCTATCCAACTCTGAAAAGAGACTGCTTGCCGGCAGCCCGTAGGCAAAATGAATGCCTGAATGGCCAATTCGGTCCTGCCACCCATGTTTTATCTCAGTTGCAGTCACATCCAAGCTTCTATATATACACTTTATCGGCAGCGGGCATTGGCAGTACTGGAAGCAAGCTTTTTTGCACTCAGGAAGGATAGTGGCATCACTTTGGGGTTGAGAGGGCATTTGCGGCCAGTGCCCCTTCTATAATTGTCACTTGTGCCTCACCACCGGTGACAGCGACAACCAGCAAAAACCGACACCGCCCTCTCAACCTGGGAATGTTTAGAGTTTACGTTTTACCTACTCTTGCATTTCAGAAGAGTATTTGCTTTTTACAGGATGGTGTGTTTCTGTAGTTTTCATTCAACATATTACTGATGTAAGGTGCCGAGGTGAAGAGTCTGAATTAGTTCAGGAGTTCAGGTCGGGGGCGCATGTGTGTTTATAATGGGCCACAAATGAGAGTTATTTGGTTCAGACCTAAGGCAGTGGGAGTTTCTCACTGAGCCTAACAGTACATCATAAAGGTATTCAGAATACATGCTCATCCAATTCTTGGCCTCTCTGCAGAGCACAGAGAGCAACGTAACTGTGATTCTATGCGAAAATGTTTGAAGGAGGTATAAAGCAGTTGTAATATTTACAGAGCAAAAGTTAAAGAAAATGCAGTGTTTAAAGGTGAGCGGGCGTATTGTACGTGCATGTGGGGGATTGTGAAACGAATGAGATGCAAGGAAGTATGTGCTGGAGAGAGTGAAAAGAGGGATCCTAAGAGAAAAGAGGTGAGATCTGGGATTTGCAATATTGTGTTTCAGAAAGATATGAGCAGGAAAAGTTTGTCTCACTGAGAGAAGAGAGTGGTGTGATAAGGAGAAAAGGAGAGATTAAGACACTCTCACTACATCCCTATTGAGTTTCTTTGAGAAGAACAGTGACAACCTAGAGAGCAAAGATTCAAGGTCGAACTGATCCATGAGGATCTCATCCACCCACTTCATGAAACAATTCAACCAGGATATTGAAGCTTTATTCAGACTCAAGAGAGGAGGACTGGCAACTATTTTCAAGGAAACCATAACAACCACAACAAGAGGAATAAAGAAGCAGGGCTGGTAACACAAAAACACACGGTGAAAGACTACGATGGAGAGAATACAGGAGACGAGAAACCAGAAGTACAGAGTGCGAGGACAAACAAGAAATTCAGCAACAAAAAAAACAGAAGAGAGAAGCAGGTACACATTAGATCCAAAGCAGAATAACAGGAGCCGAGCAAAAAAAAAAAACGGTGGCCAAAAAACTAAGAATCCGGCTGTTCTGCTGTGTGTGAAGGGTGGTCACTACTTAATAGTAAAATCGTGCAGGTACTTGTTCAGACTGCGGCTGTCTGCTGACTTTTCACCCCGAACAAAGAGACTGGAGCCAAAGAAGTTCTAGCACAACCGAGACTAACCGGGCGGATAAGCTGGTAGCCATCTTGAGAGAGAGTATATACTTATTACTGGAGAGAACAACTTACCATGAAAAAACGTACATCTTCCTATGCAATATGCAAGAATGTTGTAATGTGTTCAGGAATCTGTATTTTGTTTTTGGATTTTTCTGTGAATCAACTTCGGAGCGCTGTATGCTCCAAGTCGCCACACAAACAGGTCGAACACATTGAAGAGAATCATTAATGTGCAGGGAGGAACGCCCAAAGGCAAAAAAAGATTATGATGTCAGGAGCTGATGAAGCATTGGCCGCGCCGCCGCGAAATGAAATTATAAAAAAAAAAAAAAAACGCGAGTGGTGACGCGACTTGTGCGCACGCGCGCGCGACGAGAAAAAGTGCTGTGCACGTCGCACGCGCTTGTGCGCGTAACCGCACGCTGGTGGCCGCTTTCGGAGCACTTTCAAAAGCCCCTTACTAAAGTCTCGCAGAGCAGCGCATGCGCGCTGGCTCAGCGAGACCTAAAAATGGAAGCTATTATTAAACAAGGCTGCAAAGCTCTTCTTATCAGCTGTGTTCTCAGTCCTACATTCAGCTGAAACTTCTTCCTGCTATACACACCATCCAATAATGGAGCTTTTACTGATGCCTTATTAGAGTCAATATTGGAACTGTCCATTTTTGCACAAAGTAAACTAACACCCTACCAGCCCCTTGGTAGCAATGACATTGAACTCCCTAGGGAGTCCAGAAAGAGTGATTTGTGTGGTTTGGTTTAAATCCGTTCAGTAGTTTTTGAGCAATTAGGGCTCAAAAACGTTGTATATTTCACACCACGAAGGACCCGTGGGCCTGAGGCCTTGCAGCCAACCCCACACAGTGCATGGCCCGAAGCTCGTGTGCTGGGTCCGGTTGGCTGCCCACAGGGGGTTGGCCACAGGGCCTGCGGTCAACCCCCCCCCGCTGCGCTGGCTTTACTTATGGTAATAAAATATTAATTTACATTAAAAAACTGCCTGGGTAGTGAGGGCCATCAGGGAAACAAATTACAACATAGCTACCCGCCCAATTTAGATGGTTGAACATGTAGCCATTTGCCATTTTTTACTAGTAAAACCTGGCCCTAGGGAACAGTAACAAAATTAAAATGCTCCCTCCGCCATAGGAAAAGTCTCCCATGGTGAAGGGAGCATTACTTTTTTCTTTTCGAAAAGAAAATCCCATTTTGGCATTTTCTTGTTTTTTTAAAAACCAAAAGAATACTGTTTGCTACAGGGCTGCCTCCTTCCAACGCAGCCCTGTAGCAAACAGTAAAATGCATTGACTGGAACCGCCATGACGGCGGTTCCTGCCAATGCCTTTATAAATGACTTCCCACCTAGAGGTCATTAAAAAATTAGGTGGGCGGGCTCTCCACCATGGGGAAGGAGTAATATACTCTGTCCGCATGGCAGGCCCAAGGGCCATCTTCCTAAATGTAACAAGTTTGGAATTAACTTTTTCCCCTCCAGGTAGCAAAGAAAAAATTCCCATACAATGGAGTCTTTTAAATAATTACTTTCTCCACTCCACCTCTTCTTCCTCCTCTTGTAACAGCACAGGATCATCTTCTTCAGCCATTGCCGTTGTCCCAAACTTCCAAGGTGGCTTTGGAACAACAGATTTTCCCTCTGCCAAAGAGCACAACCTTCTCCTTTGAAAATATAAAATTGAATGGGGATAAGGGGTATACACTTTCCTGTATCCTACAATTTACAGAGTTTTAAGCCAATGAAATGCTGTTTTACAAAAGTGAAAGTACTGCAGTAGTATCTCGATACTACCACATCATTATCACAGTATACGTATAGTTCACAAACACAACCTACAGTTACAATACTAATACATATACCATTTAAAAAACCCTGAATCCATATTTTAAATCTAAATAATTCTTTGGTGTAATTATCATTTTACCATTTTACTAAGGTACTGTGGTACTATCGAGGAACCACTATTGAAAGCAAAATGATCACACAGGCAAGTACCAATAATTTTTTGTTGTTAAATAACTAATACCATAATAAACAACATATGATTAGAAACAAACATATGATTGGAAACAAATTTTAAAAAACATAAAATCCTATAAATAAAACAGGTTTAAGATTAGTTATAGGCCATGGCCTTCCTTTTCTTCTGGTGAACCCCATAGTGCCCTGCTGAGGTGACATCTGAAGGGTCCCCGCCTAAGCTGCTTGTCGACGGGAGTGGTGGCAGCCGTCAAGCCTGTCCTGGGTTCCCTTCATCACCAAGCGCGGACCCCAGGGACCTATTGAGAAGTGCTGTGCCTGGCCCGGGGGGGGGGGGAGGTGGCAACGCAGGCCTGCCATTGCCTCCCCTTCCTCCCTGCCGGCCCTGCGCTTGCCTTGTTGGAGTGGCCTCCCGAATCCCTGTGGTGGGGTCATTGATGTCCAGATGCCCCCACACCCACACACGGAGGCCTCTTGATGCTGGCCCAACTACTCTGGCTCTGCTGGACGGTGTTGGGAGACCTGAAGAGATCGCAATTTGGAGCCATCCGTCCCCCGGGCCAAGCAATGTCCTGTGACTGACTGACGGGGGGCCCTGAGATGAGCAATGCAAGGTGGACCGTGCATTGAACCCTGTGCATGTGAGCTGCAGCAATAATGGGACAGGCCTGTCTGCACCTCCCTCTCCTTCCTGCCTGCATTGTGCCCAGTCAGCAGAGGAGGCCTCTATAGTGTCTGTGGTGGGGCCTTTGCTGACAGTCGCACCCCTGCAGTCCCGCACAAAGACCCACGGCCTGGAACTGCATCACAAGACCGCCCTCTTGGAGATATTGCCCCATCATCCTGGTCCTGTTGGATGGACTCAGAGGGCCCGGTGGAATCGCAGTCTGGGGCCACCTGATGCCGCAGGCCATGCTGCTCATCCTGATTGCTCAGTGGGGGCCCTAACTCATGAACCGGGACTCCCCAGGGGCCTCCTTAGAAAGCTCTAGTGCTGTGCACTGGGGAATAGGGCTCACGGCTGCGCAGGAGTGGGCCCTCTTTTCCTCTATTATCCTACCACTGTCTACTCTTACCATTTGAACTGCTGCGGCGTACGCAATCTGCATAGGCATTGCCCTTGGGGCCCAGCACCTGTATGGTCATAGCGCTCCACTATGCCGGGCCTCAAGTCTGCCAAATAACCCTCCGTGACCTTCCTGTGTAGCAAAAGCCTGTGACAGAGGTGACCCCCATTTAGAGCATGTCCTCGGATGCGCCTAGTGGCTCAACACTGGTTCCCATATCCCAGGACTATATGGACCACTTCCTTAAGTAGATACTCTCTAAAAAAGGCTTCCTTAAGGTGGACTTTAAATTGTGCCTACAGGGCATTCGCAGATAAGTCTCTGACATTGGGGATGCGTAGATGACCTGGAGCGGACAGTGGATGAGCACACAGAAGATCAGGAGATGCTCTGGCATAGAGTGGCAACACTTGAGGAGCAACAGGTCAAACTATAGGCCAAGCAGGAGGATCTTGAAAATAAAAGTTGCTGGAACAACATTTGTATCTGAGGTGTACAATGGGGAGCAGAATGTGATGATATCATGACTATCATCGCTGACCTCCTGCATGCAATATGGGGAGATGATGACGACGCACCACCGGCTCTTGACAGGGTGCATCGGGTGTCGCCTGTGACTGGTTGCCCAAACTCGACACCGGATATTGTGATGCGGGTCGACTTCTTCACTGAAAAAGAATGCATTCTGCAAGCTGCCAGGGGCAAAGCGGCTTGGTGTTCAGGGGCCATACTATTCAGCTTTTCCAGGACCTCTCCCCGGACACACTGCAAAAGAGGCACAACTTTAAATTGATATCAGAGCGCCTGCAGAAACTGGTAATTCACTACCAATGGTTGCACCCCTTTGCACTCTTGTTCTCCTGGGAGGGGAAACAGAAGTCTGATGCCAAGCTGTTGCTGGTAATCACTGATGATCCATCTGGAAGGGGGTTGTCACCTCCCTGCAGAGCACCCAACGACTGCTTCTTATTTGGAGCACGGCGCAGCGCCATCATCGTGACAAACGCAAAAAAGAGACTGAATCCCAAGAGGCCAAGCAGGACATCATTACCCACCCCCAAAATATGGATAGTGACTCCTCCCCGCCTGACTCTGCTGCCTGACCTCGCTGCCTGACTCTGCTGCCTGACCTCGCAAAGACTGTGCGTTTCTGATGTGACCTTCCATTATCTCACCTGTTATGGGCCTGATGGTCCGTGGGGCCTTTTCTCCAGGATTAGCTGGTCCATGGGGATCAGGGCCGGACTGGCTACCGGGCGTTTTGCTGTGCTGCCGAGCTGGGGGCTGATTTCGTTGATGGGGACCTGCGTGCGCTTAAAAACATTTGTTTTGAAATGTTTATTTAAAAGCACACGCAGGTCCCCATCAACGAAATCAGCCCCCACTGCAGCGAAATCAGCCCCCAGCTTGGCTGCACAGCAAAACGCCCGGTAGCAAGTCCGGCCCTGATGGGGATCCAGAGGCTGTTCCCGACTGCACACTCTGCCGTTACAAGTTGACTTCTCTGCACTTCGCCCACCCCACTTCGCACCCCAGGGATACCTATAGGGGGATCTGTGCGTCTACACGCCTATCTCCACCATACGCAGAGAACTATGTTGGGACTCGGCCTATGCTTGTTTGGTTCTGTTATGTTTTTTATTTTGTTTTAGGTCCAGCGCTTCTTTGCGGGACAGCATCTACCCCATCCTTGACACCTGCATTCCTACACATGGCCTTGAGTAATGCTCCATGTCAAATATGGGCACTAATCATTCCAAGACATCTTTTGATGTATGGGAACAGTTACGCATACTAAGCTGCTTTCTTTAAACGTCCGGGGGCTAAACACGCCTAGTAAGTGCAAACAAGTCTGGTGGTACCTCCTCCAGCAAGACCCAATGTCATTCTCCTTCAGGAGACCCATCTCCTGGGGGTGGACACCCATCACGCATTGACTACCTCTTCCTCACTTACTCCTTCCTTAGAGATTTGGACACTTCAGCCATCTCAGATAATTCTATCTCAGACTACGCCCATGTAAAGCTGGTGTGGACCAACAACACGTGGTCTCTCCAAGGGGCCACCACGCTGGTGTCTTCCTCAACAACCATCTTGGAGACCCGGTAGATGTAGCCTACATCCGCAAGGGCATTGTGAACTATTTTGAATTCAATGCCCAGTCAGACACTTCCTTACACACACTTTGGGATGGGTTGAAAGCAATCACATGGGGGGATGATCTCCACTATTGCTATTGCTAGGGCACGGGAGTCTGGACTGGTAGTAGCAGGCTTGACATCCGAGATCAAGGCCCTGGAAAAGAGAGATCATATAACCCTCGCTAGGAGCAATAAACGCCAGCTGGCAATCCTCCAGGGCTAGCTGCAGGAGCATAGGACCAACAAGGCTGAACGCTCTCTTCTAGCCCTGAAGCAGGAATGCTAATAATAGAGGGTAACAAAGTTGGTACACTGCTTCCTCGTAATCTCCGCCAGGGTCAAGCCAAGACACACATAGCCAAACTCCGGACTGGGGCAGAGAATTCGGTGAACACTGAACCCAATAAGTGAAGAGCATTCCAGGACTACTACCAAACCCTATATACACGAGATTACATCCCGCAGAGCCTAAGAAACACTTGCAAGACTGTGATTGGGATTCCATAGACCCTCATCATGCAAAACTCTGAATTGCTCTCATCACTCTGCAGTCATTGCGTCAGACAGTCCCGGACCATCCATTTGGTAAGGTACCAGGTTCTGATGGGCTCCCGGTTGCCTTCTACTGACTGTTACTTCCCAGCCTACAAAACCACCTTTTGGAGCCCTTTAACTCCTTTACTTAGGTTACCGGCCTCATTCACACTATGGCAACAGCGGAGATTGTGCTTATACCCAAACCCGGGAATTACCTCACCTGCTGCTCCTCCTATCACCCCATTGTACTTCTGAACACTGATGCTAAGATTTACGAAGATACTTGCCACTCTAGTGGATCGGTTCCTACCTGGCCTTATTGACCCTGACCAAGTGGGATTCATTTGTAACAGACAGGGCTTGGACAATATACGCAGGGTTGGCCAACTGGTCGAAAAATCCCACCGGCATGGTATACCGGAGTGTCTAATCTTACCTGATGTAGAGAAGACATTCAACCAGGTGAGTTGGACCTTCTTGCGAGCAGTCCTGGGTAAGATTGGCCTAGGACCAGGTATGATCTCCAAAATTATGGCCTCCTATGTAGCACCGAAAGCTTCTATCAGCGTTAATGGTGAGTACACTCCCCCCATCCACATCTCCAAGGGCACTCATCAGGGGTGCCCGCTATCACCCCTCCATTTAGCCCTAGTGGTTGAGCCCTTGGCTGTCACCATCAGGCGGATAGCCAACATAGTTGGCATTCCTATTGGCGGCCGAGCCCAAAAGATTAGTCTCTTTGCAGACGACCTCTTACTCACCATCACCCAATCAGCAACCTCCCTGTCGGTGATTGTGGACTGCCTCTCCACTTTCGATGCAGTTTGGGGTTTAAAGTTAATATAGATAAATCCTTTGCGCTTAACCTCACCATACCCCGGCAGGCTCTACCTGAGCTGCAAGCTATAGCGCTGTTCCTGGTGGGCAACACACATGATCAAATATCTAGGGCTTAATTTCACCCTCCCTGTCTTCCTGGATGCAGGCAAACTGGTCGATTCTCTGGCGGTCCATCTTGGATGACTTGCGCCATTGGAAACCACTATATATCTCTTGCCGGGGCCGCATCAATGTCATAAATGCATTCTCCCCCGGGTCTTTACCTTTTTCAATTGCTGCCTACCTCCATTACGCAGCCTCCAGTGTGCCTCCAGTGGGACTTACGTGCTTTCATTTGGGGGGCAAATGACCTAGACTGCTTGTGAGAAGTTGGCCTGGTATATGATGTCCACTAATTAAAGTGGGCACCTTGCACCAGTCCAAACAACCCTTATGGTGATTTAAGAGGTCAAAGATAACCTTAGAAAGCTATCCAAGTGGTAGCTGTGGAGAGCAGCCTTCAGGCTTAGTCTTGAAGGAATGTTAAGCAGCTTGTTTTACCAGAATGCAACCTTATTGTATTGGTTAAATGAAAGGAGAACCACCCAGTAGTTATAAAAATATGTATTTATTATTATAACACACCTTAAATACCTCACAGTATCTGCTACACGCAGATAAACACATAGCCGACAATACTGTAACACAGAAACAATCGTAAGTAGCACTAATACACAGTGGGCTCCAGGGGGAGACCAAACCATTTACTAAAATAGTGGTATAAGAACTACAACTCGAGTCAAGACAGGGTCTAGAGGTTGTAGAATTGCTGGGACCCCAAGGAACCACCGAAGGTGAGTAAGGAAGGACCCCACGGAGGACAGGTGCTGTGTGAGAACACAACCGCGTGCTACGTAGAATTCAATGGGAGAGTCGCAGTTGCCGTTTTAGACTTTAAGGACCCTTCCCAGTGGATTACGAAGAAACCCTTTGGAATATAGAAGGTTGGAGAGCCACCCCACCCGTGGATACTGAAGTACCAGAGTTACCTATCCCAGGGAAGCCGGGTGCATAGGGCTGAAGTGGCGTCGGAAACCGCCGTCGATCTCAATGGGAGTCTTCAAAGAAATGCCACTGCTGGAAAGAAGAAAAGTGTCCGGTGGAACCCACAGGTGGATTCTTGATGGAAGGAACCTGAAAGCAGAGGGGACAGAGTCTGGGTCACTAAGGAATGACCAGGGGCTCGGTAGACGAAGGCCCACCAACGTCGGGTGCTTCAGGTGTGAAGATGGAGACCTTGACTCTGCAGCCACGGGGACCAGGAGATGTCAAGGACAACCAGGAGCCGGATACGAGCTGTCCCATGAAGGATGTTGAGTGCTGAGGGGTCGGTGTCCGGCGGGAGCACCAACAAGACTTGGCAGCGGCAACCCACAAAGAAGGTTGAGTAAGGTTACGATCTGGCCCAGGAAGGACCAGGGGACTCACCACAGCAGGGGGGAGTCAGGGCAGGCCTTGAGCAACCACGGGAGCCCAATAAAAGCAGTGTTGTCCCTCAAATGGACCCACAGGCTGTGGGCACAGGAGTCACGAGGGGGCCTCTAGCAGTTTCACAAAGTCACAGTTTGCAGGGCACAGAGTGTGAGGAGGCCAAAGTCCTTTGTACGAAATGTGCACAGAGGTTGGGGCTATCGATAGCCCAATGCACATAGTTGGGGAACGCCAACAAGCATATGCACTTGCAAAAGTACATGGTGCACAGGGGTTTGGGTTATGCAGTTCCCACAAGGGATACTGGCCTCAGACTTGGTGAGAGGGCAGCTCAACCTCAACAAACATAGCAACCCACCTCTTGTGTTGCTGGAGTCTTTGGAGTCCGCAGGAGCTCAGAATCAGTAGACTGGTCAGTTGCGTTAAGGTGCCTGCGAATGCAGGGGAGTGACTCCTTCACCCCAAGGGAGATACTTCAGTTGTCCTTGATGCTCCACAGGTCCTGCACAGAGCCTGTATGGTGCACGGGCACAGACAAGGCTTTGAACGGAGAGGGAGACGAAGTCGGGCCCAGTCGAAGTCCAGCAAAGTAAAAACTGTGTTTTTCCTTGGTTTTCTAAACACACAATTTCACATTCCTCAATCTCATTTCATATCAGTCAACTGACAGATATAGAAAGAAAGCAAACAATAAAGCCCAAACAATAAGCTCAAAGACAATGTCCAAAGTAGAAGTCAATACAACATTTATTTAAAAAATACAGTTAAAATTTAAAATATTCTATCATAAAATCCAAATCATTGATGTATGGTACATCTGATCAATATTATTTGACAAAATAAAAAAATTGCCGTGCGCCGAGAGAACTACAGACGTCTCCGTACTACTTTAGAGGCCCAATTTATGAAGGGCTAGGAAAGAACTGAAGTCACCCAGTCATAGCGTCTGACAAGACGATTTGTCTCGCTAAAGCATCATGAGGAGTTGTTTTGTTCTTTATCATATTCCTTTAGAGGCCGATTTTACGAAGGATAAGAGCAGGCGACTTTTAACTTTATCCTTGTTAAGAAGACAAAATATTGCGCTATTACCTTCGAGATATATAATCAAAAGTGTGACAAGAATTTTTTAATCACATGATTTTTAAAGACGACGCATATACCCATCACAAAGTGAGGGTTCTAGCATAATAGAGAGGAGGTGGTGTCGACAAAGCCCCTTTGTGAGGACAGCCATATAAAAAGTTTTAGTCTGGACCAAAACTAGCGTTTTCTAACTGACAAACAGGATCTGGTTTATGTAACAAATTTTTATCTATCATCGAGAGAATGAAAGATTGTCTTGATAAAGATGGTTTAATTAATGAATTCCATCAAAACGCGTAGACGCACAATATTTACACAATTTGGTGGTTGACTGGCTCCACAGATACTTTCAGAATAGTGCATATCGGGCTCCAGCCAACGTTTTGTCCTTCTTACGAATGTGTTACAGCTTATGACAAATTTAACTGTCTGTTATTTCTCTCTCAGGGGGGTTTGATTTAGTCCTGTTAATTGATCCCTGACTGTCCCCCACCAAAAACAAGGGGAATACTAGTGTATGAAATTGTTTTTTTTGTTTTATTTTGTCAAATAATATTGATCAGATGTACCATACATCAATGATTTGGATTTTATGATAGAGTATTTTAAATTTTAACTGTATTTTTTAAATAAATTTTGTATTGACTTCTACTTTGGACATTGTCTTTGAGCTTATTGTTTGGGCTTTATTGTTTGCTTTCTTTCTATATCTGTCGGTTGACTGATATGAAATGAAATTGAGGAATGTGAAATTGTGTGTTTAGAAAACCAAGGAAAAACCCAGCTTTTACTTGTTAAGAGTACCCCATTTTCTTTGGTGAGACTAAGGGGTCCCTCTCTTTTTCTGCACATGAAGTCCAGCAAAGTCCAGAGTGTCCAGACGGTCGAATTTCAGTGGTTTCTGGTCCAGAATCTTGTCCACGTCGAATCTAGGGTCCTACAGCCAGGTAAGCCCTTAAGTACCCACGGGAGAGGGTTGGACAGATTCAGGGGACCCTCCCAGGGGAGGGTCTGGACAATGGGGAGGATACTCCCCTGTCCTTTGTCCAGTTTCGCGCCAGAGCGGGAGCCAACGGCTCGCAGGACTGGTTTGAACTGGACTATGCATAGGGACACCAAGTGTGCCCCAGATGCAGACTTTCAGGCACTTTGAAAGTGCACTCACCTAGCCCCAATACACTAAATCCTGTCTGGGTGGTGGTCACATCTCCCTGTGACAGGATGCCTATTGTCCTGTCTTCCCCTACTCGAGCTTGGCTCAGCAGCAAGAGGGGAGAAATGTGTCTCTGGTTGGCAGCAACCATTTTGTGCTGTCCGGGTCGAGAAGGCTGGTACCAGGAAGACCAGGCACCCCATGAAGCTTGCTTCAGAAGAGTGGAATCATACCTCCCACATGGGTTACCGGTGTGGAGGTATGATTCCAAGGTCTTTGATACCAAACACTACATGTTTTGTTACAGCCGTTTTCGAGATAGCATTTTACGCGAGCATATGATGCACCTCTACCTATATGTCTGGCTGCATCACCGCCAACCCGGGAGAATGGTCTCCGAAAGCTGCAGGGGTTGCTCTGCTCATGCAGCGGCACCCTCTCACATAAAACCCAGCACCCTGCCTTCAGAATTGTCAAGGCCTGCTACAGGGGTGACTGATAGATTTTAAGTGTAGTGACCTATAGATATAGTAAACCTATATCTAAAGTAAGTGATGCATGCACCCTCTTGCACAGGCTGCAATGGCAGGCCTGTAGTTCCATTTTGCATGGCCTCTCATTGGTGGCACAATACATGCTTCAGCCCATGGGAGGCCTCTGGGGTACCTATGCCCTGGGGACATGGGTACCATATACTAGGGACTGACAAGGGTACCCCAGTATCCAATCTGGAGTGTACCTAAGTACATGGCATAACATTTTAGGGAGAAAGCAGATAGACTGGGGTCCTGATTAGCAGGATCCCTGTCTGACTAGTCAAAAACAGTGTAACATCAAGCAAAAAGTGGGGGTAACCATAAGAAGCAGATCCTACTTTCCTACACAACCCCCCAAACGTAAGGAGATGAGACTAACCTTGCCCAGTAGAGTCTTCATGTTCTAAGTGGAAATATCTGGAGAGTCCATCTGCATTGGCATGGATACTCCCAGGTCTATGTTCCACTATATAGTCTATCCCCTGTAGGGAAATGGACCACCTGAAAAGTTTAGGGTTTTCACCCTTCATCTGTTTTAGCCATAAGAGGGGCTTATGATCTGTCTGAACAATGAAGTGAGTGCTAAACAAGTATGGCCTCAGCATCTTCAAAGCCCAAACCACAGCAAAGGCTTCCCTCTCAATGGCTGACCAACGTTTCTCTCTGGGGGTCAACCTTCTGCTAATAAAAGCTACTGGTTGATCCTGATCCTCTGCATTAAGTTGTGACAACACAGCCCCTACCCCCAACTCAGATGCATCTGTTTGGGCAATGAATTGTCTGGAATAGTCAGGCCTTTGCAGAATGGGAGCAGTGCACATGGCCTGCTTGAGATAATGCCTTCTGACAGCTAAATGTCCACTGAACTTCCTTGGGCATTCTTTTTGAAGAAAGATCATTCAAGGGAGTCACTATAGACCCATATCCTTTCACAAATATTCTGTAGTACCCAGTCAGGCCCAAGAAAGCTCTGACCTGAGTCTGGGTAGTGGGAGCAACCCACTCCATGATGATCTGGATTTTGCTCTGCAATGGTTGAACCTGGCCTCCACCCACAAGGTGGCCCAGGTACACAAGCTTACTCTGCCCTATCTGGCACTTGGTGGCCTTGATAGTGAGACCTGCTTTCTGCAGAGCCTCCAAAACATTCTTCAGGTGGACCAGGTGTTCCTCCCAGGTGGAGCTAAAGACAGCTATATCATCAAGATATGCTGCACTATAGACTTCCGGGCCTGGAAGGACTTTATTCACCAGCCTTTGGAATGTGGCAGGTGCATTTTTCAAAAGGGCATTACAATAAATTGATAATGCAGACTAGGGGTTGAAAATGCTGTTTTGGGTTTGGCATCCTCAGCTAGTCTGATTTGCCAATATCCAGCAGTGAGGTCAAATGTGCTCAAGAACTTGGCTGAAGTCAAAGTGTCAATGAGCTCATCTGCCCTAGGAATAGGGTGAGCATCAGTCCTAGTGACTGCATTGAGCCCCCTGTAGTCCACACAAAACCTAATTTCTCTCTTAGCACCCTGGGTATTAGGTTTGGGTACCAGGACCACTGGACTAGCCCAAGGGCTATCTGAGGGTTCAATCACTCCCAATTCCAGCATCTTTTGGACCTCAGTCCTGATGCAATCTCTGACATGGTCAGGCTGCCTGTAAATCTTATTTTTAACAGGTAGGCTCTCACCTGTGTCCACTTCATGGGTACACCAGGTGGTCTGACTAGAAGTCAAAGATAACATATGTCTGTATTGATGAGGACCTTCCTGCAATCAATCTGCTGTTGCTCAGTGAGGCTGCCTGCCAAAGCTACACCATCAACTGAGCCATCATCAGGGTTCTGTGAGAGGAGGTCAGGGAGTGGGTCACTCTCTTCCTCCTGTCCCTCATCAGTAGCCATGAGCAATCCCATGTCTGCCCTGTCCACATAGGGTTTGAGCCACTTTACATGGAGCACCCTTTGGGGGCTCCTGGGAGTTCCAAGGTCCACCAAGTAGGTGACCTCTCCCTTCTGCTCAAGAATAGTACGGGGTCCACTCCAATTATCTTGGAGGGCTGCTGTGGCCACAGGCTTCAACACCCATACTTTCTGTCCTGGCTGATAAACAGTCAGTACAGCCTTTTGGTCATGCCAAGCTTTTTGCAATTCTTGACTTGCCTCAAGGTTTTTACTGGCCTTCTTCATGTACTCAGCCATCCTGGAGCGGAGACCAAGTACATAGTCCACAATGTCTTGCTTAGGTGGTTTGAGAGGTAACTCCCATCCCTCCTTCACTAAACACAGGGGACCCCTAACTGGATGCCCAAACAGAAGTTCAAAAGGGCTGTAGCCAACCCCCTGCTGTGGGACCTCTCTGTAGGCAAAGAGAAGGCAGGGCAACAGGACATCCCATTTCCGCGTAAGCTTTTCTGGGAGGCCCATGATCATGCCCTTGAGGGATTTGTTGAATCTCTCAACTAACCCATTGCATTGTGGGTGATAGAGTGTGGTGAATTTGTAGTTCACTCCACACTCCTTCCACATAGCAGTAATGTAAATCGACATGAAGTTTGTACCACTGTCAGTTAAGACCTCCTTAGGGAAACCCACTCTGGAAAAAATTCCCAGGAGGGTCCTGGCCACCACAGGAGCTGTGGTGGTTCTAAAGGGTATTGCTTCTGGATACCTAGTGGCATGGTCCACCACCACTAGTTTGTAACTGTGCCCAGATGCAGTAGGAGGGTTCATGGGACCAATGATATCAATCAATCAATTAATCCATAAAAACTTTATTCGATCTAGTTTGAAGGCATAGATCATAAAAGCATACAAGTTTAAAAAAGACATAACAGTTTCATTTAAGTAAGTGGTAGAGTCAAGGGGGAACAGTTGTAGCTCATACAACAATCATTGCCTAGCCCTCACCTGTCTGATTAAACATAAATAAGCAATTAAAAAAGAGTATTATATCGAGAAATATACATTTAAAATAGCAATAAAGTTGTCTGTGTTAATTAGATCCCTGACATAGATGAAGTAAATAATTTTCCCAATAACAATGAGAGCTTTTAAAATTAGAACACTATAGCAGCTAGCTCACTTCTTCCTTATAATATATGTCTTCTACGCATACAAGCCCACAGGAACGATGCTACACAAAAACAGACATAAGGGTCAGACAGCTTCTTCATAAAAAATAGTGCAATTCGACATTGGTTAAATTATGCCACCTTAAAAGGGGAAGGATGAATCTGGATCTCTGGTCCCTATAATATTTGCAAAAGAAGAAGAGATGAAGATCAGATTGCATTGACAAATTATCACAGGGTCACAGTGCCAAATCGCTGAAAGAGTACTTTCTTTCTGGAAAACCCAGCATCAGGGGTATTAAGTTAGCCCGAAATCTTATAAGAATAAATCTGTGCTGTGAATTTTTTAGACCCTCCAAATATGCGAATTCACCTTCGATTATAGGTGATAACTGATGATAGAGTTTCGCTACTGTTTTTGTTTGATGAATCTCCTTCCTTACATAGTCGGCCTTGGCCAGAAATAGGTAGGGGTGGGCGGAATTTGCGTAGTCGCGCTACGCAAAGCTCCGCAAAACGGTAAAAAATCTCCACGAGCACGCAAAAGTTCTGCGAACACGCGGAATTGCTTGTTCCGCCCGTTCGCGATGCTTTTTTCCTGTCCGCGTGCTCGGGGAGAAATATCTCGCGAACACGCATTTTGAAAGCGCGAACAAGCAAAAAATTCCGCAAAGCTGCGGATCGCGGAATTTTTGGTAATTCCGCATTCTCCGCGGAACGGCGAAATTACCCAAATATCGCAAATTCCGCGAGCGGAACAGAATTTACCGCCCAGGCCTAGAAATAGGGACTTAAGTTTCTTTTTTGGGAATTTGGAGCACAGACTCGGATTGGTGAACAATTCTGGGACGCCTAGGGCATATAACATGGTCTTGACATACTGCAACCAAGCAATTTTATGTGCGTTATCTAATGTCAAACAATTTCTTATTATCACCTGGTTGATATCCACAGTGTTTCTTCTCCAAATTGAATGCCACAGCATAATCGGGGCAAGTCTTACTGTGTCCGTTATATAAGGTAGGCCCAGTTCTAAATGGCAAACATAATTAGAAAACGAGGCGGGAAGAGATGCAACCCTTTTTAAAAAGCCATCCTCTATCTTCTGCAGGGAGTCTATTGGAATCATTCCCCACAGCCCAGCCCCGTATGTTGTTGCTGAGATTGTTTTTGCATTGTAGATCTTTTTTATCGTCAAAATGGGTTTAGATCCCAGTTTTTTACAAAAACAGGCCATTTCGACCAGGGTTCTTTCCATTGTTAGTACTTTCCATTTTACCATATGTGCCCAAGTTTGTTTGCTGTCAAATGAAACTCCCAAATATGAGAAAGTCTCCACTATTTCTAGTTTCCTTTTCCCTATATCAAAAGATGGTGACCTATTCGAGAATGGAGCACCCGACAACATAACAAATGATTTGGACTCATTTACCTTTAAGTCTAATGATGACATGTACCCTGAATAGGCGTTTATAAGGAGTTGAAGAGCAACTGCCGTCCTGGCTATTAATACTGCGTCATCTGCATAGGCCAGGATCGGTAATAAAACTGTGGGGAAAGTTGGAATGTCTACTGCAGAGTCTCTTAATACGGCTTCCACCCCGTTTGTGTATAACGAGAAGAGGAATGGGGCCAGTACACAGCCTTGCCTGACTCCTTTCTAAATCTGAAAGGATCTCGTACATTCCCCCTTTATTCCATATCGTACGCTTGCAGTCGCCTGGGAGAACATTTCCCTAATTATATTAATCAGATGAAGATCAATGCCCATCTCCTGCATTATAGACCATAGCTTCACATGGCTTACGCAGTCAAAGGCTGCGGATGAATCCATGAAAGCCATGTATATGCGCCCTCCCTTGGCTGCAGTATACTTTGCAATGGTCATGCTCAGATTTAGGCATTGGTCGATCGTTCCTCGTCCCTTTTGGAAGACATACTGGGTTGGCATGAGAATGTCTTTTCCCTTTGCCCATTCTTCCAGCCCATTCAATAAGACCCGACCTAGCAGTTTGCCTCTACAATCCAGGAGGGAAATCGGGCGATAGTTCTGAGGGTTTGATTTGTCACCCTTCTTATGTATTGGGACTATAATACTTGTTTTCCAAGATGGAGGTGGTCCCTTCTTTGCGATTTCATTAAATATGATGGTTAATAATGGGGCCCACAACTCTTGGTACTCCAAATAGAAGTCTATGGGGACCCCATCCGGGCCGGGCGCTTTGGCACGGGAACATTTAAGCAGTGCTGTTTTTACCTCTTCCAAATCAAACAACAAGGACTCATTTGGAGATGCTGTGTAATCAAAGGGATCCTCCCTCATCGTGTTCTTGCTCCCAGATATCAATCCAAACCCTTTCAAAGGGAACCCCACCACAGGTAGTGGTATGAGGGGGGCCTTTGTGGTACGACATGACTTACCACTGGCTTGACAGGTGGTACAGGAGCGACAAAACTCCTTTGTGTCCTCAGACATGTGAGGCCAGTGAAAGTGAGGGACAAGCCTGTCCCAAGTCTTACTTTGGCCTAGGTGTCCTGCTATGGGAATGCCATGTGCCAAGGTGAGTAGAAAGCCCCTAAACTTCAGAGGTATGACCAACCTCCAGATGGCACCAGGTTTGGGGTCTCTCCCCTCTGAGTAAAGGAGTCCCTCATCCCAATAGATCCTGTGGGATCCACTGACACTCCCAGCAGCCTCAGCAGCAGCTTGCTGTCTGAGGGGTTCAAGAGAGGGGCAGGTTTGGTGCTCCTGGCTCAGATCCGCCCTGGAAAGGCCCCCTGTCCCCAAGAACTCAACCTGATCATGTTCTAGTTCATCTGAGACAGTTCCTTCACAGGGACTGAGATCATCTCCCTCAGGAGACTGATCCTCTCTCTGAGCCTGGGGGGAAGACACAGTCTTACCCCTCCTGCTCCTTCTCTTGGAAGGCACCTGGTCCATTTTTCCAGAATCCAGGGCCTGTTCAGTAGAAGTCAGTTTGGCCTGTGACCTGGTCACAGCAAACACATCTGCAGAGATGCCCAGCATTGCTGCATGAGTCCTAAGTTCCACCTCAGCCCAGGCTGAAGTCTCCAAATCATTGCCCAACAAGCATTCCACTGGAAGGTCTGAGCTAACCACAACTTTCTTAGGGCCAGTTACCCCCCCGTCCCCAGGTGAAATTAACAACTGCCAAGGAATGATCAGTCGTGACAT
This sequence comes from Calotriton arnoldi, assembly GCA_963921515.1. Classification (NCBI taxonomy): domain Eukaryota; kingdom Metazoa; phylum Chordata; class Amphibia; order Caudata; family Salamandridae; genus Calotriton; species Calotriton arnoldi. Next base: position 414,786 of record CAWUFW010009320.1, on the reverse strand, counting down.
TGTTAGCATTGGTCACTTGGTACATCTCACCAAGTATGATTTGGTCAGGGCCCACAAGATCTTTTGTCACCATAGTGACACTTGCTCCTGTGTCCCTGTATGCCATGGCCTCCTTACCATTAATCAAAGGCTGCTGCCTGTATTTGCCCAGGTTACTGGGACTGACAAATAAGGTGGCAATATCCATGCCACCATCACAGACAAGTACAGCCTGAGCTGGAGTTCTGACTAAGCCAGAACCCACCTCAGAGCCCAAGGACAAGACGGAGATCCTCATCCTCGGCTCCAACCCATCAGCCTGGGACCCATCAGCCTGGGACGACTCCTGGTGGCCCTCGTCACTAGGGGCACCCCTGACACCAACCGACCACGCACGCAACCTGGGAGTCATCCTCGACTCAAAGCTCACCATGACCAAGCAAGTCAACGCAGTCTCCTCCTCCTGCTTCAACACCCTCCGCATGCTCCGCAAGATCTACAGGTGGATCCCGACAGACACGAGAAGAACAGTCACCCAGGCCCTCGTCAGCAGCAGACTCAACTACGGAAACGCCCTTTACGCAGGAGCCCCGACCAAGCTCATCAAACGACTGCAAAGAATCCAAAACGCCTCTGCACGCCTGATCCTCGACATTCCACGCCACAGCCACATCACCCCCCACCTGAAAAACCTGCACTGGCTCCCCGTCGACAAGAGAATCTCCTTCAAACTCCTGATCCACGCACACAAGGCACTCCACAAAACCGTCCCAGCCTACCTCAACAGTCGACTCTCCTTCTACGTTCCCAACCGTCAGCTCCGCTCCGCCGACCTCTCCCTGGCCACCGTCCCGCGCATCCGGAGAACCACCACCGGAGGCAGATCCTTCTCTCACCGCGCCGCCAAGATCTGGAACACCCTTGCCCTCAACCTACGACAGACCCAAGACCGGCTGACCTTCAGGAGACGACTCAAGACCTGGCTATTCGACCAGTAGCGGCAACACCACCCCTCCTCTCCCTCAGCGCCTTGAGACCCTCGCGGGTAAGTAGTGCGCTTTACAAATCTTGTGATTGATTGATTGAAGGTTAACCCTACTAACCCCTTGTTCCCTGTACCACCACTTAGAACTGTACTAGGGGGAGCATTTGCCTTAGGGGCAGTGGTGGTTGGAGTTGAATCCTTGGCCTTTGGACAATTGGCATCTTTTGTCCAATGGGTCTTTTCTTTACATAAGTAACACCAAGGTTTCTCTTTGCTTTTTCCCTTGTTGGACTGTGACTCCCGCCCAGATGCAGGTATTTGGGGCCCTGATGAAGATTTCTGATCTTTACCCTTGTCCCCACCCTTATCTGAGGTTTTAGAAACCTGTTTCTTTTGGTCACCACCATTATTCTGAGTTTTCTGCTTCACCCTGGTTCTGACCCACTTATCTGCCTTCTTTCCCAAATCTTGGGGAGAAGTCAGATCAGAGTCAACCAGGTATTGATGTAACAACTGATTTTGGCAATTATTAAGGATCTGCACCCTCATAATCAAATTGTACAATCCTTTAAAATCGTTCACTTTGCTGCCAAGCAACCAGCCTTCCAGAGCCTTAATGGCACTGTCCACAAAGTCTACCCAGTCCTGATTCTGTGTCTTCTGGGTGTCTCTGAACTTAATCCTCTACTGTTCAGTGGTTAAGTCAAACCCATCAATGAGAGCACTCTTCAGGACTGAATAATTGTCAGCATCCTCTTCTCTAACAGTGAGGAGCTTATCTCTACCTTTGTCAGCAAAGGAGAGCCACAAGATAGCTGCCCACTGCTCTCGAGGGACCCTCTGAACTTTACAGGCCCTCTCTAAAGCAGTTATCCATTTGCGGATGTCATCCCCAACATGGTAGGGAGGGACAATCTTGCTCAGGTTCCTATTATCAAATGAATGTTCCTTAACTCTAGGGACACTGTTGCTGCCACCATGGGACTCTAGTCCCAATTTCTTTCTAGCTCTCTGGACTTCTAGGGACTCTTTATCCAGGGCCAATTGCTCTTGCCTGAGCCTAAGCTTAGCTTTCTCAAGTTCAAGCAATTGGTACTCCCTGTCATAAGAGTGGTCCCTCTTGCTAGATACAGAGGTCCCTACAGACTGTCCTCAGTGATCTGATTCTGCAGAGTGAGATCTAGATCTCCTTGGTAAACTCTGCACTGTTCCAGGAGGGGTGAAGAGGGGCTCCCCAGAACCCTCTCCCTGACCCTCTCGAAGATCTAAATTGTCCAAGTGGGAACCTTCTGGTTCCTCCTGGCCAGGGTTTGAGTCTAGGTCATAAAAGGTGTCACCTCCTGACCTGTCCTCATTCCCTATCCCACCCACTCTCTCCTGTTCATCTGACCCAGGGGTCTTCCTAAGGTCATCAAGAAGTAACATCTCTACTAGACGTTGAGTGTTGACACTTCTCCCTGTCTTCAGCTTTCTAGAGGCACAGAGGGCTTTCAGTTCTTGGAACGAAAGCTCACTGTATCTAGAAGGCAGAAAGCCACTGGCATCTCCTTTAGTAGACATACTAAGTGTGGTGTGGTGTGGTGTGTCTACCTACCGAACCTCGTGGGAAAATAAACTCTATTAGGTTGGAGAAAGGGTGTGCTAAACCCTTGACTTACCCAACCCCAAGTTCAGTAAAACTTACTTATCCAAGCTAGTATTATATGTACCTTGTACTTAGTGGTTTTCAGTTAATCAATACAAATATTTATCTTGGGTAAAACAATGCAGGCTTGAATCTCAACCGCTGCACACCAATGTGAGAAGTTAGCCTGGTATATGATGTCCACTAATTAAAGTGGGCACCTTGCACCAGTCCCAACAACCCTTGTGGTGATTTAAGAGGTCAAAGATAACCTTAGAAAGCTATCCAAGTGGTAGCTGTGAAGAGCAGCCTTCAGGCTTAGTCTTGAAGGAATGTTAAGCAGCATGTTTTACCAGAATGCAACCATATTGTATTGGTTAAATGAAAGGAGAACCACAAAGTAGTTATAAAAATATGTATTTATTATTATAACACACCTTACATACCTCACAGTATCTGCTACACACAGATAAACACAAAGCACAAAATACTGTAGCACAGAAACAATCGTAAGTAGCACTAATGCACAGTGGGCTCCAGAGGGAGACCAAACCATATACTAAAATAGTGGTATAAGAACCAAAACTCAAGTCAAGACAGGGTCTAGAGGTTGTAGAATTGCTGGGACCCCAAGGAACCACCCAAGGTGAGTAAGGAGGGACCCCACGGAGGACGGGTGCAGTGTGAGAATACGACCGCGTGCTACGTACAATTCAATGGGAGAGTCGCGGTTGCAGTTTTAGAGTTTAAGGACCCTTCCCAGTGGATTACGAAGAAATTCTTTGGAACATAGAAGGTTGGAGAGCCACCCCACCCGTGGATACCAAAGTACCAGAGTTACCTATCCCAGGGAAGACGGGTGCATAGGGCTGAAGTGGCGTTGGAAATTGTCGTCGATCTCAATGGGAGTCTTCAAAGAAATGCCACTGCTGGAAAGAAGAAAAGTGTCCGGTGGAACCCACAGGTGGATTCTTGATGGAAGGAACCTGAAAGCAGAGGGGACAGAGTCTGGGTCACTCAGGAGTGACCAGGGGCTCGGTAGACGAATGCCCACCAATGTTGGGTGCTTCAGGTGTGAAGATGGAGACCTTGACTCTGCAGCCAGGGGGACCAGGAGATGTCGAGGATGACTAGGAGTCAGATACGAGCTGTCCCACAAAGGATGTCGAGTGCTGAGGGGTCGGTGTCTGGCGGGAGCACCAACAAGCCTTGGCAGCGGCAACCCACGAAGAAGGTCGAGTAAGGTTACGAACTGGCCCAGCAAGGACCAGGGGACTCACCACAGCAAGGGGAGTCAGGGCAGGCCTGGAGCAACCAGAGGAGCCCAAGAAAAGCAGTGTTGTCCCTCAAATGGACCCACAGGCCGGAGGCACAGGAGTCACAAGGGGACCACTAGCAGTTTCACAAAGTCACAGCTTGCAGAGCACAGAGTGCAAGGAGGCTAAAGTCCTTTGTGTGAAATATGCGCAGACATTGGGGCTATTGATAGCCCAATGCACGTAGTTGGGGAATGCCAACAAGCGTAGGCACTTGCAAAAGTATGTGGTACACAGGGGTTCAGGTTATGCAGTTCCTATGAGGGATACTGGCCTCAGACTTGGTGAGAGGGCAGCACAACCTCAAAGAACAAAGGAACCTACCTCCTGTGTTGCTGGAGTTTTTGGAGTTTGCAGGAGCTCAGAATAAGCAGACTGGTCAGTTGCGTTATGGTGCCTGCGAATGCAGGGGAGTGACTCCTTCACCCCAAGGGAGATACTTCAGTTGTCCTTGATGCTCCAAAGGTCCTGCACGGAGCCTGTATGGTGCACTGGCACAGACAAGGCTTTGGACGGAGAGGGAGACGAAGTTGGGCCCAGTGGAAGTCCAGCCCAGTCCAGAGTGTCCAGACGGTCGAAGTTCAGTGGTTTCTGGTTCAGAATCTTATCCACGTCGAATCTAGGGTCCTACAGCCAGGTAAGCCCTTAAGTACCCACGGGAGACGGTTGGACAGATTCAGGGGACCCTCCCAGGGGAGGGTCGGGACAATGGGGAGGATACTCCTCTGGCCTTTGTCCAGTTTCGCGCCAGAGCGGGAGCCAACGGTTCCCAGGAATGGTTTGAACTGGACTATGCACAGGGACACCAAGTGTGCCCCAGATGCAGACTTTCAGGCACTTTGGAAGTGCACCCACCCAGCCCCAATACACTAAGGGGTATATTCACAAGAACGTGTGATAACTACCGCAAGAGTAGCGTAACGCAACTTTCAATAACGCAGCCTATCACGGGAAAATAACCCCGTGTCAATGTGGAATTCACAACAAGGCGGTACCATGCGATAGTCACCAGATAACGCATCAAATGTCAGCGTGAAAATCAAAGCCACGCCGAAAAAATGCGAAATGCGAAACGCGAACGCGAGAAATCATGCGATGAGGCCAATCGCGGTACAAAAAGTAGCGAAAAGCAGCCTCAGGCCTGCAAATCCCACGCGTCTGGTGGGAAATTGTACCATAAAAACCACAGACACAACACACCAGAAACAAGCCAAAGCACGTAGCAACATGGATGCACCCTGACCCAGCGCAGAGGGCAACGCGAACCCCACAACCCCCACAGACCACCAGCAAGGAACAACTGGCTCGGGGAAGGCCAAGGAGAAAAGGGAGAGGAAGACGGGCTGCAGACCGCAGGAAAACAAGACCAAGGCCACGGAGGCGACAGAACACTACCAGCAACTGACCCACAAGCAGACCACCTGGAACGCAGTCGGAGTGCCCAGGAGGCCAATCCAGGAGGCCAAGAGGCGCCGGCAGGACGTGACAACCTAAACCAGGTACAAACCCGCTGCCAACCGGAAGGCAGCAACGGCGACAGGAGGTGGCAGTCCAGCGCCACAGGAGGAAACCCAGGCCACAGTCATCAGTGTGGAGAGGGTACAAGGAGTAGGGAGTACGGACACAGCTCGACAGGACCTGACACAACAACAGGGTGAGGATCCAACAGGGACTAGGGGGACGGGGGGTGATGGGCACAATGCCACACATGCACAATGAGGTGTAACACACTGCACACCCACATTTACCCAGGGACATGTCCCCCATCCCCGTGGCACACTGCAGCACACACACATAGCAATCACAGCACATACCATGACAATGTGGCACAAAGTGCAACACCCACACTGCAGAACAGGGGACACAACTGGGTCCACCCAGGCGCAGAAAAAGAACAATCACATTGGACAGAGCAGGGAACTGTGAGATGCACATCTACGGCTACAACCCCACATCAGCCATGTAGGCCAAATGTACACTGTCCCAACTCAAATAGCCACCACCGCCCAAACAGTCACAATGTACATTGTCACACAGTCTGCATGTCGACAAGAACAAGGCGCCAACACAATGCCAACATGCACCTCCCCTTCACAATGCAGAGGGACAAACAACACCTCCAGCAGGTCAGAACAGACAACCCATCAGTGATGCCCGAGACGAACACCACAGCCCAGACACTGACACCCTACAACAGCCCATGGACATCCCACACAACCCACCACCAGGACCAGGGCAGACAAGCTACTCAGAGGAGAACCCAGCCCCTGCAACAGACCACACAGCATGAAGCACCCGCAATCACGGCTGCCTCACAACACTTCACCCACCCACACATGGCACCCCAATGCCAGGTGGCAGAACGCCAAAAGGAGGTGGCCCAACAGGTGAGGGTGTTGCCTAACCCATGGAATGCAAACTAGAACACATACATGAGTGTCCAATACCCTTCAGGGACCACCTACACCCCACAAAGGAGACCCACACCTCCACAGAGACACATGCACATATCATGTTGAACTGGCTATGGGCACGTGCGCCCGGCCCCTTTATTGGCAGGGCCACATGTACAGTGACGCCTGTGCTGGATGTGTGTGGGGTGAGTATAAGCCAGCCCGCACGGAGTGCTTGGTGCTGGCAACAACCTGAAAAGTGGACACCAGTGTAATGGAAACAGAAAACACCAGCATAAAAGAGTCAAATGCAGAGCAACATGGAGGGATCCGGAGTAAGGCCAGAGGTCACCCAATATTCAGTCTGGACGTTCCGTGAGTTGCAGTGCACTGAGGTAGGGGCACTAGAGAAGAGCGCGCTCATGTGAAGGAATTGCTAGGATTGTGTCCCTTCGGGTTAGTCCTGATGCAGATGCAGTGGGGTGTGTTACACCTGCATCAACTTCCTCATCAACGTCCCAGGTCTCCCACACTGCCTGAGGTGACAGTTGCGTCCGCAGTCCACAGCGCAATACCCAGTATTAGATCTGGGTGTGTAGCTTGACTACCGCCACCAGTCTGCATTCTTGCCTTGGGGCTGTTGCCACCTGCCCTCCCATTGTCTGTGCCTTCTCCCGTCCGCACACTTGACACATCCTCCTCCTCATGGTCCCAGGTCTTCCCCACTGCATGAGGTGACATTGCTGCGCAACCTCACAACAGCACAAAACTCAATCAGTAACGGACAATGGCTTGCGGTGCACTGAGTCACTGGCACCTGGAGTGCTGAGGAGGGTATCAGGCCAATGATGGCATCCACGACAGGTCTGAGCAACTCCGTAGGTCTGTCAGGACCACCCTTTTGACTCTGGCAGATGGCGGTTGAAGGTGGTCCTTGCGGTGGTGGTGTGTGCCTCCTGCGGTGATGCGACGTCCGAGCCGGTCAAGACTCGATGCCATGTGTGGGCCCTGGTGGCCCGCAGTTGGGGCCGGAGGAGGCGGACAGCGCAGGGCCACAGACACATGGCGTTGATGACCCCAAGACCATCGCTACAGAGGCCATTCAATGTCTCAGAAGATGGGGTCCCAGGCCTGAGCAGCACAGAGTTAGTGGCCCCGGATGCACTGTGGCCGGCACGGGCACCCAGCCACGGGATGGTGACTTGCGGTGCAGTCAGATGGGCCATGCGACCTGAGCGGGTCCCCATTAATGTCCGAGGTGTATGTTGCGGAGGGTTTTGGGGGACAGTGGAAGGTGTCCTCCAGGGCATGATGCGGAAGGTCTGATGTTATCTGGAAGCAGCAAGTGCAGGAGAGGAAAGTGCAACCCTCGTTTGCACCAACAATTCAGGATCAGCTACATGATGATGAAAGCTAGCCCCTAGTCCATAGACTCAAACGCCACCAATGTACGACCAGTGAGTGTCCATGAATGTCGGGGAACAAACGTAGTGGCACAGGTGCTGTGAGGGGATGCAGTCTGCGATGATGCCGGTACACAGATGTGAACTCCAAGAATGCCAAATCAAGGCTCTGTGACCTACTGGACCGCAGTGTAGGCCGGAGGCAGCGGTCAGCAGTGGCCCACAGCCATGGGTCGTTGGCTCGCGAGGCACAGAGTTAGTGACACAGTGGCAGTTGTCGGTAGTGTTCAATCACCTCTGTGATGCTGATCCTGTTCCCTCCGGACGGCAACGTGTCATCCTCTTACGCCCCTCCGTACGTGCGAAGAAATGTATTCTGCCTTTTGAATTACCGATGTTCAGTTCCAAATCTGTGATCCCACTCGTGTGCAGCATAGGCCGAGGGCAGTGGTCCGCGTAGGCCCACAGACACATGTGGTTGTGATGCCATGCACAGACTTGTTGCCACCACATCGGAGGGTGTATTGTGATTGTTCTCTGCCATAAATAATGTTCACTGCCATGGTGTAATCAAGACTCAGTTCCAAATGTGTGACCTACCTGACCGTGGTGTAGGCCTGAGGCAGCGGTCAGCACGACCCATTCACCGAGTGTCTCCGGCATAGGTTGGATGGCCCCACTGGCCTGCGTTGTTCAGGTTCAGTGGCACCTCGTGTAGCCGGCTGACGTTGAACAGGGTTAGTGGCACCACGTGTCGCAAGATGCCCATATGGAACTATGCCTCACTGATCGGGGGGTCTGGTGCTGTGGCCGCTGGCCCGGATTTGGGGTCACTGCCATTCATGCCTCAGGAGACAGTTTCACATATGGGACCTACTGGTCTGAAGAGTAGGCCGGGGAAGGCAGTGGAGTACGTCAACAAAAAAGGAATAAAGCGGGCCGGTGTCGTGGAGGCCGTGATGGTCTGAGGTGGCTGCCAAGGTCTCGGGCCTCGGGCTTGGGGCTTGCGCCAGCATGTGGTGGGCCCTCCTTGACACACGCCGGTGTCTTAAGGTGATCAGTGTGGCCTGGCTGCACAGGGGCTGGCCTGACGGGTTCGTGGTCCAGCGTGCCGGGGTCCAGCAGGCGCACGGCATCGCAGGCAACTCCGCTCACGAGGATGGCGTCAGCCTCGTGGCGAGGTGGGATGTGCCGCCCTGGCAGAGACGTGGGTCTTTCCAGAAGAGGACCACACCCAGGCCTACGTTCTTTTTATTCACACCCCTACGCTGGCGTAGCGTACGCCGGGCCATCCCACCCCGCTGACGCTTGGGGGGGGCGTAACAGGCAACATTTCCACGAGGTCCCCCACTGGCTGGGGTAACATGGTGGCGTCCACTGTCCACTACACTCCATACGCAAGCGGTGTATGTCGCCATGGATATGGGTGTGTTCTGCATACTGCGAGGTGTCCAGCACATCTCCGGCACTCTTGGCATTGTGTACTTTCCCAATAATGGTTCTACTGCATCCTTCACACATGCCTGGTTACCACCTCAGCTATTATGTGGCTGAGGTGCCATGCCGTTGCTGGCTCATGTTCAGGGCTTGCCCATGTGGACATTGTAAGTTGTTCTGTCGTGTCTGGTGTGTGGGCATATTGTTGTGCCTGTTGTATGTGATTTTGTGACGTGTGCATTGCCAGCGTTGTGAGTTGCATGGTTGTGGAGTTGAGGTGTGTGGGGTGTTCATTTGTATATTGCCAAGGGGCTGTGCATTTCCCTTGTTGCCATCCTGGGAACGCTGGTTGATGATGGGCTGTCAGAGGATGAAGGTATCATGCACACTGGCTATGTATTTGAAGGCAACATTGTTGGGTGTTCCACAGTGTTCTGTTGTTGCCTGCACATTGGTGTGAGACGTGTGCTTCCTGTTGGGGTGATTGTGTGCTGTGTCACCAGGGGGCACAGGCAGTACATGTGTGCTGTGTATTGCCCCTGACACGTGTGTGCATCCTGCTATGGCGTATGGTCCTTGCTTGGTCTCCAGCGGATCCTGCGCATTGTGTTGTACATATGGGGACTGGGGTACCAGGGTGATGGTGATGTCCAGGACAGGTGTGGGGGACTTGGATGTGGCTGGCTGTGAGACTCCTCCGACTCTGGCGGGTGTTGGATGGGGGGGTCCCAGGGGCCAACAGGTGCAGCCATGCCATCAGTTTTGTGTGGGGTGGGATGTTGGTTGTCCGCTGTGTTGTTGCCGTAGGCCTGTTAGGCGATGATGGTCAGGATGCGTAGGTTGGTTGTCCCTTTCAGCCTGTAGTGGACGGTGACATTGTCAGATGTTGGGTCTGTGCGGCTGGTAAGTTTCCTGGGGTTCCGCTGTCTTTGTCTGCGCTGCGTCTGTGGTGGTCTGGGGGGGTTCCGGTTGTGGGTTGGGGTCCTGGGGTGGTGGAGGTGGGTGTTGTGGCCCTCTTGGGTGTCCGGGCCGCATGATGGTTGGCTCCATGGCATCTGTTGCCCTTCGGATGTGGCCCTGGGCTGTGCTCCCTCTTGTGGTGCTGGCTGCCATCCGACTTTACACCAGGTCAGAGCAGGTGTAGATTTCCTGGTGCTAACGCACCTTATCGCCTGTTTTGTGTTTTTATCGCGGATGTGGCTGGTCGTTGTGAATGTTGAGGTGGGCTGTTGTCTCAGCTTTTGTCACGGGAACGCCTACTCTGCATCTCATTAGCGATATTTCCGGGGGTCCTCTGTGGCGATGTTTTTTGCGGCTGCTCTCGCGGGTAAACTGGTGCTGTGGGCTGTTTACACTGGCTTGTGAATGGGGGGGGTAAATTTATCACGACTTTGGCTACGATAAAGTGCCTTTAATTCGGCGATAGCTCCTTGTGAATATGTCCCTAAATCCTGTGTGGGAGGTGGTCACACCTCCCTGTGACAGGATGCCTATTGTACTGCCTTCCCGTGCTCGAGCTTGGCTCAGCAGCAGGAGGGCAGAAATGTGTTTCTGGTTGACAGCAACCATTTTGTGCTGTCCGGGTCGAGAAGGCTGGTACCAGGCAAACCAGGGACCCCACAAAGCTGGCTTCAGAAGGGTGGAATCATACCTCCCACACCGGTTACCAGTGTGGAGGTATGATTCCAAGGTGTTTGATACCAGACACGACATGTTTTGTTGCAGCCGTTTTCGAGATAGCATTTTACGCGAGCATATAATGCACCTCTACCTATATGTCTGGCTGCATCACCGACAACCCGGGAGAATGGTCTCCGAAGACTGCAGGGGTGCTCTGCTCATGCAGGGGCACCCTCTCATGTAAAACACAGCTCCCTGCCTTCAGGATTGTCAAGGCCTGCTAGAGGGGTGACTGATAGGTTTTAAGTGTAGTGACCTATAGATATAGTAAACCTATATCTAAAGTAAGTGGTGCATACCCCATCTTACACAGGCTGCAATGGCAGGCCTGTAGTTCCATTTTGCATGGCCTCTCATGGGTGGCACAATACATGTTTCAGCCCATGGGAGGCCTCTGCAGTGGCGGCTGGTGACATTTGATAGTGGTGAGGCGTAAACGAATCTTCGTACCGCACTGCGGCGAGCGAGCGTAGCGAGCGAGCCCGAACCACCCGCGGAGGGTTCGGGGGGGTTCTCCCCCCGAGAAAATTTTGAAAAAAGAGTGGGCAAATGGTGCATTTTCAAGCCAATTTGAGAAAGCAGGAAGGTTAATAAAGCAATTGTGAATCTGTTCTAACAAAGACAATGACTGACAAAACTGTTAGTCTAATCGGATGCATATCAGACGCCGGCCTACCACGTGCTCTGTCCATCTGTGCCACTGTGTGCTATTCTTTCACAAGTGATGGTTTGTACTAAACTGAGCTGGTATTCCTTGAATTCCACGAAGGTCCCTAGTATTCCAAAGAAAAATTCAATTCATCCATCAAAACAGTGCAAGACTGAAATTCTCCTGTGTGGGACAAACACAGGAAGAAAACCACTGAATCAAGATGAGACAACTGAGATAGACACTAGAGCCAGCCAGTCATGTGCAAGGGGCTGACTTAAGCCCACTTTAAGTTCATGTAATGTATGGAGACGAGAAGTGTAGGCCCTATCCATACCAGTACGTAAAGCTAAATGTGTAAACATTCCTATGGGCAGTGTCCACCTTTTTGTCTGAAAGGTTGCATTTGGTAGCATCACTCCCACCACTTCTTTTGCAACATATTTATTGCTGTTACAGAAAAATAAAGGAACAGGGAAGGGTGAAACCTTTGACCTCTCACAAGACCCTGTTTCAGACCACCAGCTTAGTCCACATCTGTGTAACAAATTCCCTGTGACTCTTAAGGGCTCCAGGGACGGGCCCCTTGACAAACGAGCTGGCCATCTCGTCTTCCTATTTTTCTCCTCTCATCCGTATCACTTCGAGAAAATTAGCGCTCTAAAACCTCTGAAGCAGGGGCTGCCTGCTGCACAAACACACGTCATCAGTCAAGCAGAACGCAGAGGGCACCATCTTTTATTCTTAAAGCCAAGTAGGGCAGAGTGAACAAGCAGACAGCACTTTCATTTTGGTTGAGCACGATGTTCTGCCAAGAAAAGAAATAAACCTCAAAAGTGACTGTACCCTGTGATTCATTCAATGTAAATGAGTTCACTTTGGCTTCCAAGAAAGATATGAAGCTTGCTGTTTGCACTTTAAGAACAGAAACGTGTCTCCTAATACACATGTATCATTATGAATATATCACCGATCACAGCATGCTGAAGTGCTCAGGCTGAGTGAGAACATGGCGATCAATGACAGGCCTGTAATTCCTCATGGTAATGACGTGGATCGAGTTCTAATCTCAAAGCAGCAGAGGATTTCCATTTTAATGGCACAGGCACATAAAAAGGAGTGAGGACAAAATATATATGCCCACTCTGACTCAGCTGAAAACGGTACACCGGTTCACTTTATTTGATGCTTGTTCGCTGTAAGGTCGTTTTTGCACTTACTACAACAAGCCAGTGAGCCCACCGTCAGCCGAAGGAGGTCCCAGTTCACCAAAGATGCACAAAACTATGAGGAATCAGCAACTTAATTACACACCGTGGCAGAGGATTTCTGTACACATACGTACTACATGACGACAGACCTATGTCAGCCTACGAGTACGACCAGTCAATAATACCGCGCATTCCCTTCCAGGTTTAAAAGATCATGCCCACGTTTATCAGAGTGTAATACCATGTCCATCTCAATAAAATCCCATACAGAGCCAAACTTTGCACGCAGCACTGCCATGCATTTAACCCAGGCCCTAGGCAACAAAATTGATTTGTTTGTAGGCAATCGGGCAGCGCGCAAACACTGTGAAATGTGGTCTTTTTTATTTTGCAATTAGTTAACACACATGCCACACATACTCACAAACACTCTTCAATACTGAAGTGGGAAAAATGAAGCGTCCTCACATTTCCTCAGCTGCGCTATTTGGCAATTCCTCGAGGTGCGAGCGCAGCCTCTCACGCGCTTACTTCACACGTGGGCCTCCCTGCAGCACATTTAACGTTTGTCCATCTGATCCCGCGTGCCCAAGTCTTGCATAAATATGACGGATAGAAGTATTTCAGTGAGTTTGAGCGCTAATTAGAATCAGATGCGAGCGTTTAACAACATTATGAATCTGGAACACTGTTTATTTTACTCTGCAGACAAATAACGGAAAGTTAGCAGTTGCGGCCGGCAAGACGGGTGGGACGGGAGTGTTGCGCGGGGGACGGCAACGGTAATTAAAATAAAGAAAACTTACCTTCCTCCGCTCCTTCTCTACACTCCGGATCGGATCACGCGCCGCCTCAGCGTGTTCCCTCAGTTTGAAATGCACCAGGCTGCGCGGTGTCTCAGCCAATCCAGGCGCTGCATTAGCAGCGCCAGGATTGGCTAGAGCAGGGTTACTCCCCGCCCATTTTGAGACCCGGGGGCTGCTGCATGGATCACCCTCGGGTCCCTCGCCAGTCGCTCTCCAAATGGGAAAGGTAGCAGTGGAGTAGTGTGCGCATGTTCGGGCTGGTCCTAAAAATGACCAGCCCAAAAACGGACATGCGCACTACTATTGCTGCTGCAGCCGCGCTGTCAGTGACAGTCTGTCACTCAAGCTGCCGCAGCCCCACCCCCTTCAGCGCCTTCCGATTGCCTCGGGGCCGGGCGTGTCCCGGTAGCGTTCAATTTCAGTGAGACTGGTCAGAGACTGCGAGACTTATACTTGCACAAATTAAATTTTAGGCGTGATGGTGCTGTCCATGTGGCTTAGTGGGGCAACGCCCCAACGCCCCCAATGGACGCACCGCCACTGGGCCTCTGGGGTACCTATGCTCTGGGTACATGGGTACCATATACTAGGGACTGACAGGGGTACCCCAGTATCCAATCTGGAGTGTACCTAAGTACATGGCATAACATTTTAGGGAGAAAGCAGATAGACTGGGGTCCTGATTAGCAGGATCCCAGTCAGACTAGTCAAAAACAGTGTAACATCAAGCAAAAAGTGGGGGTAACCATAAGAAGCAGATCCTACTTTCCTACACTGCCCCACTCCCTGCTTATGCTGCCCAGAGACAGGGGTGACCAGGCATGTCCCAACCTTTTAGAATAGTATTGGGCAGCCCACTTACAATTTATCTCTAAATGGGTTGTCCGCGAGAGTGGCAAACACAGGTTTCATATGGACCGGGCAGTGGCTTGTCGCCATCTCTGGGACCTAGCTTGGCTTCATAAGAATGCCCGACCACGTAGTGCCTACCTGGTCACTCCCACTTGGATGGTCCTAGAGATCTGATACAAGATTGCACTCCAGAGAGGCCTTACTACTTTCCCCTCCCCAACACCCCAATTGACCATAAGCCAGAGTTCACCCCGGCACTGGGCCCCCACACATTCCCTAGTTGGGAAGCATGGGAAGGTAGAACGCTAAGGGATCTGTTTATGGGTGGCACTTTCAAGTCTTTTGAGCACTGCAAGACAGACTTCAGCCTCCCTGACTCAGCGCCATTGCTGTATTATCAATTGCGTCACTGGGCACTACACCCCCCACCCATCAAGGGGCCACTCGAGACTACACCCCCTTCGAAAACCTTGTTAGGGCCTATACTGGCTCTAAGGATCTGATCTCTAACACGTATTGAGTCTTGCATTACTCCACGCCCCCTCACACAATTACCTTCCAGGCGAGCTGGCAGAATAGCACCTTGGAGGGCATTTCAGCCAAGCAATGGGAGACTGTGTGTTGGGATATCCCCAAAACAAACCAAAGCATTCCCCAACGGGAGACAGCCTATGCCTATAAGTTGATGGTTCAGTGGTACTGAACGCTGATCCGCCTCCACACTATATACCCCTCTATGTCTCCCCTTTGCTGGAGATGTTGAACAGAGAGAGGTTACTTCTGTCATATCTGGTGGTCCTTATAGCTACGGATTGGAAGGAGATTCTGGGGCACATTAAGGGAGTAGTGGACTACCCAATACCTCATACTTACACAACTGTTATATGGGTCATTCAACCTCCATCATTGGAAGCTATGACTCATGCAGACTGGCAACTTATTAGTCATTTGCTAAATGCTGCCTGGCAGCTCATATCGCTAGCTTGGAAGAAGTCTGTGGCACCCCCTTTTTCCCTATGGTTTCAGCGGCTCTGGAATGTGATGGCGAGGGAACAACTCTCGCATAATCTGAACAATACTGCTGTTAAGTTCTTCTGTATTTGGCTTCCCTTACTTGCATATCGTACTTGCCTCGAATTCACCTACCTTACCCCCCAAATTTAAAGCGTTACATCTCGTTAATTAAACACCCTTTCCAAAGAAGGCCCCTCACTCACGCTGCGTGTGTGGGACATCCCCCCTTGTGCCTGAGGGCTTCTTCCATGCACAGGCCTGGTGCCATTGTGAGTTTGGGGCTGTTGGGGGCGATTGTTAACCTAATGCTGCTGACCTTTGTTCTCCATTTGTTTTGTTAGTTTCTGACATGTCTTGTCAACAAAAATCAACTGTAGGTTGGCTGCTTCATATCTTGCTTATTGCTTCTTATTGCTGTCAAGTGTCTTCTGAGAGATGCCAACCTGAGAGAATACATATATAGCCCAGCTTTCACATACAATCTGGGAGCACTGCGAACCCAGGAACTGGCAGGTAGAGGACGGCCCATAGAGAGGATGGCGCACGTCGCCCACCCTCCCCCCACCGCCCCTTCCCTTCCATTAGCGAGACTCAGTCAAACTGCCTAACTTATTACTACTTGCGTGACTCCCAGCCCCACTGCACAATTTGTTAATTAGATAGTTAATATGTTCTACTAGTTACTCAGTTTCCTCTTTGTTGATAAAAAGTGTGGGACATTTACAGACTGGCATACAATGTGTGACTATATGTATAATGAAAATTATCATTTCCTTAACTCTACAGGCGAAATAAGATTGCAACAAATGTAATTACGATTTACATGTATTTAAACCAATAGACTGCCCCTTCCATGGCCTATTCGAAATAAAGCCAAAGGAAACCTGGGACGATTTTACTCATGCCATGGAAGAATTGTATTATGACGTAAAATAATTGTTGAACAATATAATAATGATTAGATATTAAAATAAATGTCAATAAAAATATGTTTAAAAAAAAAAAGTGTCTTCCGAGAGATGTTGCATCTAACTGTCTTGAAATGCTCTGCTTGATATAAATTAAGCTTTCTTCCTGTGATACCATGTCATGTGTTGGATTGTCTTTTGATAAACTTTCAATAAAAAGACTTCAAGTAAAAGAAATTCAAAAGTTATGGTTATAAGTTAATATTAGAATTTGCTCCCGCCCAAAGCTTACTATAACTCGTGCAACACTTTTACGGAGTGTTCTGAACTCATTAGCCAGACTAAATTAACTATAACATGGTCCTCTACCATGCACTGTCTTTTCATAAATTATGTCATTTGAGATGTCATGATTATTATGAATGCTCTGATTTACATGCCATAAGTAATGTAATGTAATGAAAGGTTATAAGCAGTGCATGGGGAAGGCACGAGGTAAAGTTAATTAAGTCTGATTAGCGAGTTCAGAACACTCAGTATGGAGGTACATGAGTTATATTAAGTTTTGAGTGGAGAGCAGATTCTAACTTTAACTTTAACTCTAACTTTAACTTATAATATGCCTGCTGCAAAGGGAAGTTTTATCTCCCCATTGCAGAAAGCCACACAGGAGTTTGGCCCAAAAGGTGAGCTTCAAAGGAGGAAGTTATCTTTGGTGGGCAAATGACGATCACACTCATGTATGGTTGCCTCTTTGTTCAGGTAGACAGGCTGGCGGTGGGAACAGAGAGGGGAAACCCATGGTCAAACAGGTTTTCCCTTGGACATGCAGCCCACAGGTAGCCACACCTCTGGGGTGGGCTGCCAAGCTCCTAACATCAAAGGAAGGGTTCAGACATCTTGATAGAGTGCAGATAGCGCACTCTCGGATTGTTAGATGCCACACATATGATTATATATAACTTTATTTAGCTTTAGTATACAAATGAGTATACAATTAGTACTTACACTATTAGAGCCAGAATGGATTCATAGATTCCAAAGGGCACATGATAAAGCACAAGCTGAGTTGCCGACAGGAGGCCAAACTAAAAGCATGTTTGCCACTGACTCATATGATACATACACTGAGTCATCAGCGTGTAGGAATACACATTGTAGGGAATTTCATGGCTGACGAAGCCACAAAAGCAACAGTGCAAACTGCTACAGTCATTGCAATTACTCGTTCTAGTATGAGAATAGATACGAGAATAGATAGAGACATCATGACGGCTGTCAACACTGCACGCGATGAGACCCTCTCGCTGATAGGCTTTCCAAAAAAATACTCCTACCAGTTCAGTGCGCAAAACATACCATTTGCTCAGATTCCCAGTGTGGAGGATAGAGTAATATTGAATTCAGATCACAGTTAGGGTTCATCCTAGCAGCACATGAGAGTCTAGCATCTGCTCATGCAGGAGTCGCTGCTACAATTTCACTATTGCATCAATGCTGCTGGTGGCCAGGTTTATACAAACAGACCAAGGACTTCGGGCCAGATGTATGACCATTGGAAATTGCGAGTCGCAATTTGCGCTCGATTGCGAGTCGCAAATTGCGAGTCACAATTTCCAATGTACAACAACGTCTGAGACACTGTTTGCGATTCTCAATGGGGTCGCAAATTGCATGCCTCATGAATATTAATGAGGCACTCGCAATTTGCGACCCCATTGAGAATGGCAGGCCCTCCCAGGTATGGTGGCTTGCTGGGCTCAGCAGACCTCCATGTCTGGTACTGCTTTTAAATAAAGCAGTTTTTTTTTTTTTAAATGCAGCCCGTTTTCCTTAAAGGAAAACGGGATGCCTTTAAAAAAAACATAATGAAACATTTTCGTTTCATTTTGTAAGGGCTGGTAGTGGTCCCTGGGACCACTGCCTGCCCCTAAAAAATATTTTCCCCTGCAGTTGCAAAGGGGAAGGGATCCCCTAGGGACCCCTTCCCATTTGCGACTGCATTACCACCCTCTTGAAGAGGGTGGTAAATTGCAAGTGTTTTGCGACCGCAATTGCGGTCGCAAAACATTCATACATAGGGCTGTGAGTCGCAATTAAAATTGCTTAAATATTGTGTGCTTTGTGATTATCTCCATGTAGGAGATACTGTGTCATACTAGATAGTGTTATATTAATAAATACATATTTTTATAACTACTGTGTGGTTCTCCTTTCATTTAATCAATACTATAAGGTTGCATTCTGGTAAAACAAGCTGCTTATCATTCCTTCAAGACTAAGCCTGAAGGCTGCTCTCCACAGCTACCACTTGGATAGCTTTCTAAGGTTATCTTTGACCTCTTAAATCACCATAAGGGTTATTTGGACTGGTGCAAGGTGCCCACTCTAATTAGTGGACAGCATACCAGGCCAACATCTCACACCCTTTAAATACAAAGGGAACAGGGTTAACGTAACCAGTAACAAGGTATTGTTCCCTATGTTGTAATTTATTAATAGACTGCCACTCACATATATTCTGTACACTCTTGCACGCAATTCATTCAAACTATGAGTCTTATTTTTAGTAAAAAATGTCACCTCCTTTATTGAAAAAGATATATTTCTGTATACAGCATTAAAAAATGTATTAAAACCAAATCAATTCATAAGCCATTTTACAAAAAAGACCACAAATCATATTCTCATAGATTGTCTCCCATGTACATATTGATCCTTTACCTATACATAGGTTATAGATTAGCACAATTCTTTGTAGTCCAAGACACACAATTCTATATTATTCACTAATACATATATAATGGTAAACAATCGTGTGCAAATAATGCATAGGCCAACAGAATACCTAGATAAAAAAACATACATACAATATTTGAATTTGAAATTCTCTTTGTTAAAAACAATACAATACAGAAAACAGTTGTCAACAATTTGATTTGAAATAAGGTATCCTATGATATATTTTGCCCATCTGAAACTTTACAGATACCTTATGTATTTCGTATTTCCTTGTACAATGTTATCACAGCTGGTACTATCTCTGATGGTTGGGACATAAACACAGTGCATGAAATGATTGCTGATTTAGAGCACTAAACGGTTTATAACAGTCAAGATATGTATGATGGTACATCTAATTATGATGAAAAGTTCTGTTTTCACCATTATGGTCACCATTATTTACAGAGAGCAAGTACTCCACGTTCAGTATTTAATTACACACAATGGGAACACTGCTCTACACCACAACAGGGTAGCTCAAAAACATTTCCACAGAAGTGTGCATATTTTTCTGGTCACAATCCAACTGACCCAGAGTCCTATTATCAAAAACTAACACTTTCACAGCCTAAGAAAACTATGCTCACTGATACCAAATTGATTTATTTGCATCTTTCATTTCCCAGTCGTCCATACAAGGGTTTGACCTTTGGAAAGACAATGTTGATTTAAAATTTATATGGGGAACTAGCGATTGTCAGGTTCAGGGAAACAAGGCTTTATTGCGAGCATGCCTTATACCACACCAAATGATTTTCATGAATATAACTGTGCGGCAGAAGTCCTGTTTTGGCAAAGATAAAGGATCGGAATAAACAAAACATTCCCACATTTGCATGTTTTGCGAATTTGCAGCAATTCACAAATTACACGGAGGACATGTTTGACAACATGCTTAGAAATGGGACATACAATTCTTCACGTTAAACATCAAGAGGTATGGTTAGTGTGGTTGTTAGATGTCTGGCATGTTTTTTTGACAACACAAAAGGGTTTAGGATAAATAGGCCTGACCCACGTTACATGCAGGCAGAACAAGCAGTAGTGGCCACAACATACAGCGTTGGAAAGTTGTGCCCAGGTTGGCTAAAACATTAAATGTTGTCTGAAGTGAAACAGCACCTGTCTCTTCGTCAGGGGCGTAGGAGACACAAAATTTCTGGGGGGGACAGGGACAACCTTGTGGACTTTCCAGTGACCCTATAGAAATCGCTCATTGCATGAGACCGTACGCCCGTTAAACTAATACAATCGGATAGTTTTGAAGTGAAATATTGAGAAAGGCAGGCATGTAGTCAGTTTGCAAGTATGCATTATTGTTATTTGCATTCACGAAGTAATTAGACCAAATGTGAAAAAATCATGTATATTTTTTTATAGTGCTGCTCAGAGTTCACTCAGTTCTGTGATCTGCATAATACACGTTCTTTGCAGCAGGCACATCAACCCTCCGTGCCACTTTACCATGTGCCAAAACTTCCACTAGACAAAATTTCGAACTCTCACTAGTAGGAACATTAATCACCAGCGTTATCTTGACATTTTTATTTTTGCCTGAAAACTGCCCGATGCACAAGGAAGTTCATGTGCTTTTAAAACAAAAATTATTTTTAAACACAGCGCCCCCTTCCAAAGTCAACGCCAGGTGCGGCTGGACCGGTTGCACCGCCCTAAAGCCAGTCCTGCTCCCAGCAATGGGGCAGGACAAGCATTTCCAAAAATGGGGTCAGAGCTAACCTCATAGCCATTATATGAGGGAAAAGATCTATGTAAGTGGTGGGGTGTTATACTTCCTCCAAATTCCAGCAAGCAAAACAATTTAACAGATTTCTTGTAGATGATTTAAGGGAGAGTAGACTTCTCCCATGAGAATTTTTTTAAATTTTTGGGATCAAATTTCTAAAACGCAGCAGACCCTTATGGGGCATTCATGAAATATTCCAGTACTTTCATGGTGCCCCAGGGAAGCCTGGCTTTTCCTTGGAGCAAATCTGATTTTTTTTAAATGTCTTAAGTCAGAAATAGCTTCCACTATACTAAGGTCCTCATTTTTCAAGTGTGAGCCCCTTGTCAATGAGTACATTCAATATGACAGTGCCAGAAATTTACCATGGATACTTCAGCCACAGCCATGGGCACCTCTAAAAATTCCCTCCGGTATACAAGGGTCAGCATTTGTGCCATTGACACCCCCGATAAAATGATTACAGGAAATCTTATGACAAAAGTTACCTCAAATATCAGTTCCAACATTTTCCTATGGATCCACCCCATATGCTAAGAATCAGGTGCATCATGTCAGGGCCTTCGGCCAGGCATGGTGACATGTGTTCTGTGTCCCTGCCGCCGGGTATGACTGGGTTAGCGGCTTTCTCAGTTAGACTGTTCGAGACCCAACAGCAAATGATGGTGTCTTCACAGAATCATGTCAGGGCCTGCAGTTTGCCATAGGTAACACCTCCCATCCATAAGCTGCTAGTGCCCTTGTCCCTAAGGCAAGATTAACCTCCAGTATGCCAGACCAGCACCACACGTGCACGCATAACAAACATACACACACATGTTCACTATATCTCTTGCACTCTTTCGTACCTTTGTACTCTGTCACACACACCAAGTCCATCCCTTGAGCACTTGAACCTGTTTGTTTGTGATCAATAGTTGTCCATCACTTTATTCTCAACACACAATTCAATGCTGTACATAAATGTTAGAGGGAATTAATATAGCATGCAATTAGTAAGACATTTTTTTCCACAACCAGGACTTATGCTATTTAAAAGGCACTGGCATCAACGTACGCAGTGCACTTGTAGGAGGGAAAGGCTGATGGGTTGTATTCTGTTGACCCCTCATGGTTCCCTGTCGACCCTTCCCAATGGATAGTGATGTAGAGTGATGTGTTCCAAAGTTCTTGTTGCAATGCCTCACCTTTGCACTGCACCTTGTTTCAGTCTTCGCAGTCCTCTGCAGGTCGGGTCTGCTGTTTGCAAGCTAGGGTGAGAGCCATGCTGCTTTTAGTAGTTTATCATCCACACAGCCCAAGGCAGTCCCACTCAGTGATTGTGCACTGACTTGGCCAAGAAAGCTTCGGTTTCTGGTGCACATACTTGTGTCTCTGAAGAAAGGCTGTCATGGAACTCTGGTTTGTGAAGAGGCTCTGCTTTTCCGAAATCCTATGATGGTTGGGGTTCTTCATTGGGAGATAATACTCAGGCCCAAGCAGGAACCCAACACTCAAATAAAGCGAAGATCCCACCTCGCATCACAGTGGTGATCCAAATGGGGTCTGATTGCAGTAAGAAATCTGGATTTATTGCCAACTTTCTCAAGGTGCTTTGGTTTCTTCCGATAAGACTGACAAATGTTGTCAGACTTTCTAAACACCAAGCCTCCCTTTTGCATCCTGATACACTTCCACTGTCTGGGAAAACAACTTCACCCCGACTTGTGCACTGGAACATGTCTGGGATGTCCAAATGGAACACATAGGCCTTCATCACTGCTTCGCATACACGCATACTCAAAATACTACAATAGTCACACACAACATACACTTGGACGGGATTAGGTGATAAAACAGGGTATAAATCACCCTCTTCTTGCCTTCCATCCTCTGTATACCTTATATTTCTGAGAATAGCCTCCTCTGCCTCGTGCCCATCTGCCACAATCCTTCTTATTGTAATTCTCCAATTGGCTGATACCTCATTTCATCGATCACAACCTCTCCTCTTTAAAACCCTATCCCTGTATCTTAACATTAACTAATCTCTAACAGCCTATCTATCTCACCAACCATTCACCTGAAGCCACATAGCCCCCTCTAATTAGCACACCGCCCTGGTATTAATACATAGCAAAATTAATGGAGTAAATGCATGCACTATTTCTTGAGAGCACATTACTAATCACAATAACTAACAATAGCCACTAACCTTGGGTTCCGGAGTAGCATTCTACTCGCCGTAAAGCGCTCAATTCCTCATCAGGGGTAGTAAGTGCTACATGAATCCAATTACAGCTACAGGTGTGTTGAATTTTTGGGAGAGGGGTGGGGAATCACAGGATGACATTTTTTGTGAGTGCTTAGCCGTCACAAACACTCCTGCTTCTGGGCACGTTGCAGGGGCACCAGTGTCTCAAAACCTCACCACACAGCCTGGGAGTGCTGATATTTTCCTGGACTGCAGCATGCTGCTGACCAGGCGCGGCCGGTCCATTTGGGCGGAGGGGCCACGCCCTTCCACCTTTTGCCCCATACGAACAGAGTCCTCGGGCTGAACAAAGGTCAGCCTGACAGACACTGTTCACTTCCAGTTCAGGCAGCCAGGAGCCAGACATGCACATTTAGCGCAGGCTCCTGGCTGCCTGAACTGAACTTTGCTGGGCTGAGGAAGTCACAGCTCCTGTGGGCGTGACGTCCTCAGCTCAGCAAAGGTCCCTGAGGCCCTCCCCTCAATGACGAGGGGTAGCGTCACTGATTGCCTTGCACCTGGGCGCTTCAGTTTTAAGCCCTGAAGCACCCAGGGTTGAGTGTCAATCAGTGACACTTCATCACAGAGTGGGGTAGGGTCAGTAGTTTCACTGACCCCATCCCACTCTGTGATGATGTTGGCACTGCTGCCTTCCCTCATTGGCTGACCTAGGGTCAGCCAATGAGGGAAGGCAGCAGTCCCAAGCCTTCGGGAACCACTGAGGCAGAGCTGGCTGCAGGTAAGTGTGTGTTTTTGATTTCTTTTTAAATTATTGTTTGGTGCATGCGTGCGTGTATGTATGAATGTTTGGGAAAGAGTGTTGTGAATGAATGTGTTTGTGCGCGCTTGTGTGAATGCATGGTTGTGAGTGTTATGTGTGCATGTGTGTGTGTCCCGTCCGCCCCCTCCCTCCAAAACTTACTGGCCGCCACTGCTGCTGACAGTTCTTCCTGCCTACGGTCTTGCAGTCTTCCTTTTCTGGATAGTTTCTCATTTGTACAAGGACACCTACAGCACCCCTCCTTAACACTCATTCAGTTCTTTCCTTCAAAGTAGGCTCAATGCAGTTGTTCTCCTAGCAGGTTGCAGAACTTTCAAGTCTGTTCCCAGCACCTGGCAAAGTGGATTTGTCAGTCAGAGACTCCATACCGTGGAGCACAGAAGAGTTTCTCGTTCTCCATTGGTGAGGGACCTCGGATTCTGGTTACAGAGAAACCCTGGCACATTGGCTAGTGGTTTCTGTCCCGTACTTATAGCAAGTCAGCAGGCAAACGCAGCTCTGTGACCTGCTTCAGACAGTTCCTGTCTTTAGTGTACTCCTTACATCCATAGTCTTTGTTTCAGTGCCAGCAGGAAGACAGGGTTATGTTGGGTGTTTCCTACCAGGGAGGTTTCTTATCTGGGAGGTTTCCTGTCAGAGGAGACCCAAAACTAAGCCACAAAAGATGGAGGGGCTTCTCCATTCAATTCCCCTCAACTTGCTGTGGGTAACACTGTTAGGGAAGAATGGAGCTGTAGGGGGGCAAAGGGTTTCCCAACACTACAAAAGGACCTTAGTCTCCTTCATTCCAATGCTTAGAGTCTGGTCCTCCACAAAGGACTTCAGTAATGCATTGGAGGATCCCTGCAATTCATAATGATGTCTGGGCTCTCTCCTACCTTTTGCACTTCACCAGTACAGGAAATCAAAATGGATTCCTGAGTGACCACAGCCTCATGTAGCATTTAAACTCCACACACAGCCTACTTGACATACATAAGCTATTCACTCATAAGTCATCCATGTCCAGGGTCCCAGCATCCCAAGAGCATTTTGAGGATTACCTTCAGAGGGGGGACATGCACCTCTCAAAGGGGAACCCCCCCCTGGAATTCCATCACTTGATTTCCTCTTCCATCTCAGCACATCATCAGCAAAATGGCATCAGATCCACATAATCCTCCACCCAGATGTTGTCATGCTGAGTGCCACACTGCCTTTATTGTTTAATGGCTTCAAGTCTCCTCTAGCATACCTGTTGCACCATTGGCTGTCTGGAGATGCTGCAGAACACAATTCCTGTGTTTCAATTGGAGAGCACAGTATGAATCGTCCTAGTAGGTGCTCCTTCCTTACTTCTGAAAATCTACATTTACTATGGATCTTGTAATCGCTCAGAAGAGTTTAGGATGCCTGTACATCATCTTCATGTACAATGTGTCGTAACTGTCATCACTACCGACAGCAGTACACAAAAAAGATTTTCACTTTAGAGACACCAAAATTATGGGTCTTATTTTATTAATTGTTAGCAGGCTTAAAACAGAGTAACAATCACATTTGACTACAAACATAATGTGAACAGTGCTTTTAGTGCCAGTGGGTAGGAATGGGGAGAGCTGCCTTCTTGCCTTGAGGAAATTACTAGACTTGTATATCTTATGAAAGCAGCTTCAGGTGTGACCTCCAATACCTATGTCAGGGGCTCTCTCAACCTGGCACTGGAAGTCAGTATGGGGAATCAAAGGGCTCATTTACAGCATCTTCCCTACTGTCCAGCCCCTATAGGGTCCTCCTTCTGCCCTTTTCCTCTGCCCTCTCTCAGGACCATACTCTGCTCACCGGTGTTCTGTTCGGTTTGCCATCCTTTCCTCTCTCTGCTGTGTCAGGTGGGGGTGGGACCTTCTCTCCTCTCTGTGCCACAGTCGAGGAGACTGCATACAACTTCATAAGTAGACTGCTGACCTTGCACTCCTTTCCCCGGCAATCCCCTCCATACACTGCCTGCATTGAATCAGAAAAATCCTTCACTCTTATTCTGTGTGCCATAGAAATAGTCTCCTGGTCTCCCACCTGTTGCAGGCTCTCTTGCCAGCTCCAGGCGCTGTAGCCCCTGCACTAGAAAGCTGCAAAGCTGAACAGGAGTTCAAGCATCAATTGCAAGATGGTCACCACTGTGGTAAACTACAAAAACATGGATTCAGGTTCACATCTGCCCAGCTGCAGCCTAGGAAAATCTTTGGTCTATAAACCTTTCAGCCCCATCAAGCATACAGCCTGATCACAGGTAACTGGAGGCAAGTGCAGGGGCAAGTGCAGGGCCATTATGCATAGCGCTTTCGCGTGCTAATGGCCCTGCCAATCACAGAAGGGAGAGGGAAATTTCCTTTGTCCCCTCGTCCCCCCCACTCTTGTCCCCCATGTCCCCCGCCCTCCAAACTCTGGGGGGGATATATCCCCCTCGTCCCCCACACTTCCTACGCCCATGCTCTTCGTTCTGATGACATGGTCTTACAGGATTTTTGTTAGATTCTTGAAAGCCAAGTCGAAAGCGCTTTCTGTATGCAGTATACAATAAAGTGTGAAAAGTTTACCGGAAGGAAGCTGCTGAGAGAGTGCGGGAGATTGACAGAGCAAATTTGGAAAGGGCTCTAGCGGTAGTGGACAATGGTATGACCACCTTATCCACTAGGATATATTCTCTGGGTAACATTGTGTTGTCTGCTATTGACATCATACAGAGTTACATGTCCTCTTTGCAACATGAGCAATCACAACTTACATCTATCATGCTACTGAATTGGACTCTACAGACACTATGCTGTGGTCGCGCCTCATGGAAACACCTAATGCCTGTAGCTTGTTTTTATCATACAACCTGACTAAAGAACAGAGCAGTATGGCTAAGAAAGATGCAACATACACTGTGTTACACATAGAAAAATTTCCATTTACTGTTGCAGAAGTGCAGAGTGCAGATTAGATAAACATGGATTTATTTTTCTGCCAATTTCAGCTTTTCACTTCAAACACTGCTTGCAAAACCATCAAGTAGGCAGATACAAAGTGCTAAGAGAACGGTTTGTACACAAGTCATGGGTCCTACCTTTCACTTATCTTGTAGGGATGGTGCAACCGAGGTTTTTCTTAGCGGCACACACTGCGAGAAAACTTTAGGCCATTCTTTAGTTTGCAAGGGAAATTACTCTCCATGGAGCTTGTAATGCACCCAAGGCAAACTTGTCATGTTATCTGAAAGGTTCCCCGCTTCTGTGTTTTGTTCGGAATTCAGATTGCTCTCAAATGTGATGTCGAATAGTCAAGGTTGCTGTGGGATGAGACCAGGAATACCCTATCAGGTGACGGTTTCTGGTGTTGTGACCTGTTGTGCACAAGTACTTTTTGCAGCCGCCTTTATGGTTAGGGATGCGACAATTTGGCCTTCGATGCAGATTTTGAATGTAAACTTTGTTGCTTTAAGCAGAATGAAAGCCTTATTGCTGCAGAAGGAAGTGGCCTTACCATCTGTACGGGAGATGTTTGATCTTCAAGTTGCAAGGTCTTCCTTTGAGATACAAAATAGGGTGGTGGCTGGGAAAATCGGCGCACACACAATACTGGTACAGAGTAATTTCGCTAAATATCTCAATGTCCATATATTTTAGTCGGTGCTCAGGAGGAGGGAGAACCACCAAATCTTCCTCAATTGGAAAAGAGAACTTCTCCTCAATGCTTAATTGGAATCTCCGAGCACTCAATAAGTCAAAAAATTGTTATATTTGTAGTATCCACTGTCCTTTATTCGAACATCCAGGCATTTCACATTGCCGTTTATCAATAAAGCTCCTAGCCATCAATACAGCTCCTTGCCAACACGTGTTTCGTCTGTTTTTAATTTAAACAAGACTTCATCAGGGCTGAAACATAAAATAACGGCATCCTAAGGAATGGGGACAGATCATGCAAAAATAGGGAGGGTTATAAGATACATCCCATCACCAGGGTACATCACCCAAATAATGCCATGAACGTCCCTTTCAAAAGTTTAGAGACCGATGTGAGTCTTGTAAGAAGAAGCTAATCTTGAAAATTGATATAAACAAAAGAAAAAAGAAAAGAACTTTCAAGTGTGCCCTGGTTATATGCTTGGGGATGCAACCAGTCCAATCTATGAACATTACACTACTGGTGGGTCTCCTAAAGACACACCTGTACAGTTTGCGACACCATGCTTCCCTTGGGTGTTGACATCTATGCATTTTTTTACCTCTCCCATGGTAAACTATTTGAGAAAATGACTACGCATTTTTCCCACACCAGAAAACACCACTCTTTTCTATCCCTCTCTCATTCCCATTACTTCTATACGAGTCATAGTCATCTTGAAGTACCACCCTGTTTTGGTGCCCTCCTTTCTCACCCAACACAGTGTTATAGATCTATGTAACAAAATATATATATTCAATTTTAGCCATTGCGAATAGTTAAAAGAATAAGTGTTCATACAGTGATAGAATAAGTACATTTCAGGAAGGTTTTAGTTAGGCTACCTCCAATCATATATTATCCATAAGAGACCCATTTTGAGTACAAGGAGTATGCTCAGGTCCTTTGTCAATTATACTCTGTGTTAATTGTAGTGTAATGGTTTAATTGGGTTGCATCCAATTTGCAAAATAAAAAGCAAGAAAAAGAAAATAAGTACAGGGGCCCAAAGTTTTTCTTAGGAGCCCATCACCAGTGTTGTCGAATTGAACACTAAGCCTTCTTAGTACTGATTCAACTTTAAGTCTTTCATGGACCAAAATACACCTCATGTCTCATTATCTCACACGTCTATTTTCCTTTGTCACTGTTTTCCTATCTTTCACCCATTTTTTGCCTCTCTTCCTCATGGTCAAATGTTATGTTATGTTAAAGAGATTTGTAGAGCGCACGGACACCGGACGGTTTCATGGCGCTAAAGTCAAGGGGAGGCTGCAATAGTGAGAGAGTTGAGTTAGTCATACACCTGGGAGAACAACCAGGTCTTTAGCTGTTTCCTAAACTGTGCATAGGAGGTCACTGACCTCAGCTCCACCGGGAGGGAGTTCCAAAACTGAGGGGCCAAGACCGCAAATCTTAGTCCTCCATGTTTCTTACGCTTGAACGGTGGAATAACCAGCAAATTAAGATGGGAGGACCTAAGGTCCCGAAAGGGGACGTAACGCTGAATCCTAGAGGAGATAAATGCAGGACTGTTACCAGAAAGGGCTTTAAAGATGGTACATCCCAGCTTGAAAGCACAGCGTTTAGCTACTGGGAGCCAATGAAGGCCTTTCATTAGGTATCTGACATGGTGCCATTTAGGCTGGTGATAGATTAGTCTAGCCGCTTGGTTCTGCACCAATTGTAAGCGATGTAATTGATATGCCGGGATACCAACATACAGTGAGTTGGCATAATCAATACAGGAGATTACCAGAGCCAGGATGACTAGGGTCAGGGCTTCGGTGGTCAGAAATCTACTAATCTTCCTGATCCTTCACAATTGGAGGAAACAGGAGGAGACCACTGACCCTATCTGGGCTTTCATGGATAGGTCGTTTTGTACTAACGAGGATGAGACTAGGTCTTGTCCATCATCTAGTCGCGTTCCCAGAAATTAAACAGCACCCAGTCACCCCATGTTCATGTGATAAGCACACTAAACAGAGCACCATGCACTTTTTACTATTATGTGAATTGTACTTGAACTATAGAATCGTCTATTTAAAACCACTGTTTAAGAAATATTATGTCACAACTATCAATGCTGCTATGAGTCTACTGTTTACATTAAAAGAGCCCGAGATTTGTTTTTATGTGGCGACATTCATTTTAAAATCAATTCATGCTAGGAAAAGTATGTTTTTTTTAATGTATCCACCAATTGAATTTATATTTCTATAATTGCACTGAACCGATTGTATATATACTTATGTAACTTTTATGAAACTGTAATTGGATTTTAATGTTTGTGTATGTACTTTTGCTTTTATGGTTGCTACCCAAACCGAATAAAGCTTTCTTTCGATTCAATTCGATTTGGATAGGTCATTGCTGATCACGATACCTAGACTTTTGGTGGAACTAGTTGGAAGGGGAGGGCTTCCCAATAGGGGAGGCCAGAAGTTGGAATTCCAAGGGTTGGCTGGCCCACCCGTTAGGACCAACTCGGTTTTATCAGGGTTCAGTTTTAGCTGGTTGCTGTTCATCCATTCACTAATAAATTTCATGGTGGATTGGAAGTTGGAAACAGAAGATGCCGAGTGATCGATATCGAATACCAATTGGAGGTCATCAGCATAATTGAAGGTTCCAACCTTACTTTCTCTGAGGGAGTGGATCAAGGGTAGTAGATACAGGTTAAAAAGAAGCAGTGAAAGAGAGGAGCCCTGGGGGACCCCGCGGGTCAATTTCCTTTTAGTGGAGGTGAAATTGGCGAGGCGAACCGCTTGGGACCGATTGCTGAGAAAGGAGGAAAGCCACTTCAGTGCCAGGCCCTGGATCCCGGAATTACTGACACAGTCAATCAGAAGATCATGATCGACCGTGTTGAAAGCTGCTGACAGATCAAGGAGTACCAGGGCCTTGGTAATGCCCTTGTCTGCCCCCCCTCTGAGCTCGTCCATGACTGTAAGAATAACCGACTCCGTTGAGTGTGCAGGTCTAAAGCCAGCCTGATGAGGGTCGAGATATTTGGAGTGTTCAATGAAAGAGCTACGGCAACTTGCCACATGAGCTTCTAAAATTTTGCTTAAGTAGGGCAACAGGGAGATGGGCCGATAGTTGCTTAGGGCCAGAGGATCAGAGCCCGGTTTCTTTAGAATTGGGACAATTTCCGCATCTTTAAATATATTTGGGACTATACCCTGTTGGAGGGAGTTGTTCAGGAGCGAGAGAGGGTGGTCCGGACAAGTAAGAAAAGCTTCCCGTAATATGTGAGAGGGACAGCAGTCAGTAGGAGAGCCGGATCCGACCATCCTAAGCAGACCAAAGAATTCCTTCCTAGAAATCAGAGGGATTTGGTCAAGCAGAAGGGAGTTTCTGCATATGGGCAGAGAGTCTGTGGGGGGGTATTGGTAGGGATGCTAGACTTAATAATGGCAATTTGTTCAATAAAATAAGAGTTGAGAGAGTCGCAGAGGGTTTGAGAAGGAACGGGTTTCAACGTGACTCTGTCTGGCTTGGATAGCTCATCTACTATAGAGAAAATATCTTTGGGCTTATTCGCCAAGTCTAAAGTTTTGTTGGAAAAATAATCCGCCTTAGTTTGTAGAATGGCGTTTTTATATTCTTTAAGCAGAGCTAGAAATATTTCTTTCTTATCTGGGGAGTAGTGGCGTCTCCAACTACGTTCTGCTTGGCGTAGAGCAAAATTCTTTGCTTTTAGATCATCAGAGAACCAACGTTGAGCATCATGAGGTCTCATGATCTTGGTTTTCTTGATTGGGGCGACACTGTCACTAGCAAATTCAAGCCATGTCTTGATACTTTCTGATTGATTGTGAAGTGACTCCTGTTCTAACGGGGCCGTAGTGGTCAGCAGTGAGCAGAAGTCGTCTAAATTAGCGCATCTCCAGTTTCTAGCCATAAAGTTCTCTGTCCGTTGGGGCTTAGTTGTTGGAATACTGGAGAGAATGAAAGTTATAAAATGGTGGTCGGACCATGTGCACGGGGAAATCACAGGCTTAGAGATCGTCAGGTTTGATGTCCAAACTTGGTCAAGAATATGACCTTTTATATGGGTAGCTGCACTCACATGCTGAGTACAGTTCATCCCCAGAGTAGGTCAGCCAGTTCAACAGAGCTAGCGCTCTCCCGCACATCATTGGGCCAATAATTGAAATCCCCAATTATGAGAATTCTAGCGTGGTTGATGACTAGATGGGAAATCATTTCGCCCAATAACTGGGGGAATGTTGGCATATGACAAGGGGGTCTATAGAATAAGGCACAGATAAAAGGAGACTGAGAAGACTCAAATTTCAGAACTAGGCTGTCAACTGATGGTAGGCCCGTAACCCCTAGTAAAGTGCACTGAAGTTTCTGATGAATAATGGCTGCAACACCTCCCCCTGCTTTACCTGAAGTCCTTTTAGCCTGAAGAATATAGTATCTATCAGGCACTGCTGCTAAGATGTCAGGGGCAGACTCTTCAGTAAGCCATGTTTCAGTGAGGAGGAGTATATCCGGATTGTCAGAATCTAAAAGCTGAAAGATTTCAAGCTGGTGTTTAACCAGCGAGCGAGTGTTCAGATAACTGACTCTGAGTCCCTTTAGCTCTTTGTGCTGGGGGGTGGCGGACTCAAGCAAATATTTTTGTTTTCTATGATCCTTCAAGCAGGAAGGCTTTAGATTAAATTCTGGGTTGGTATCTCTGTGTCTCAAAATCCCCACCTTATCCAGTTGAGCACGGGTGACAGAATCAATTGGCATGTTGACTCTTAGTCATTTCAACTCCTTTGCGGAGTAGCGGACAAATTGGGCATGGAGTATGGCCCCTAGCCCCGGCCGGCCATGGACAGGCGCAGACGGGCTTGCCTTTGGCACGCCGTCGGCGCTCCCGTGCTACGGCCGTCATTTAAGGCCAAGTGCGGAGGGTGGCTCCTCCCCCCCACCCAAGCTGATAGGCTCTAGGGGTGGAAATGGAATATCCGGTCCAACAACCAGGAAACCGGAAGAGCGCAATTGAGGCCAGGTACCTAGAGCAAGCTACAGCAGTTCAAATTCAAATACAAGTACTTTCTAATGTTTAAAAACGATTTAGCAGCGTGAAGTTTTTATTTTTTTTAAATCCATCATTACAATGAGCAGCGAGTAGTCGCACACAGGCGCGATAGCAACAGCACGCACAATGCAGCACTCGTACCTAAGATGGGTGCTCCCGCGCTATGGCCGTCATTTAAGGCCAAGTGTGGAGGTTGGCTCCTCCCCCCACCCAAGCTGATAGGCTCTAGGGGTGGAAATGGAATATCCGGTCAAACAACCAGGAAACCGGAGGAGTGCAATTGAGGCCAGATTCCCAGAGCAAGATACAGCAGTTCAAATTCAAATTCAAGTACTTTCTAAAGTTTAAAAACAATTTAGCAGCGTGAAGTTTTCATTTTTTTAAAATCCATAATTAAAATGAGCAGCGAGTAGTCACACACAGGCGTGATAGCAACAGCACGCACAATGCAGCACTCGTACCTAAGACTGTAGTTGGACTGCAAATGCGTCTAGCCGACTCCTTCTAGCAGTGTGCGAGTTAAGTTAGCATTTGCGCCGCCATTTTGTCTTTAGCTGCCATTTTGTACTATGATCGAAAGTAAGCTTCTGTCTCGTACATTGTCTGCCTCAGCGAAAAGCTTCTTCGAGCTATTTCTTCTTATCGTATTCAAGGTTGAATCCTAATGCACTAATGAATAGCTTATCCTGTCTTCGCATGCCTTTCCTCTCTTGTTGCCCTGCTCCCACACTAGAGAGCGTTGAGCTTGAACAAGACAACCTTGAAAATGTGATAACATGTACCCGTCCTGCAGGTGGTAGCTCATCCTTCTGTACCTCCTTTGTTCATCAGTGCCCGAGCTGGAAAATTCCAGTCTGGGTGGGTCTTTAGGGGTGTTGGAAATGCATATTATGTTTTACCAAGTGTACTGAAGTCAGTCCCTCTGCAGCTATCTCATGAGGCTGATCAGACTGGACTCCGCTGCAGCGCAATACTAATAAATAACTTGGTTTGTATTCTCTACTGTTTCACTGACTCTTCGTTTCTTATGGAAGGCTGAGAGGTGGTCGCGAGTGACCCGGGAGGCCCGTTTCGGGTCACTTCCTTCACTGTTGATGATGAAAAGTCAGTCCAAGTCTCTGAAAAACGGGTGCCGGTGCCTACTCCTGGAATAAAATAATGTTAGGCATGTCAGCCTTAGGGTGGTATTCCCACCAAACCTTTTGCATTCACCCCCACTATTTATTTTGATCTCGTTTTTGTCGGCCTTAGGACTCTGGGCACCCAACCAGTGCTACCAAGTGCTAAAACCATGTGCTCACTCCTTAAAACATGGTATCATTGGCTTATACCCAATTGGCATATTTAATTCACATGTAAGCCCCTAGTAAAGTGACACTACCTGTGCCCAGCGATTATAAAATAAATGCTACTGGTGGGCCGGCAGCACTGATTGTGCCACCCACTTAAGTAGCACTTTAAACATGTCTCAGGCCTGCCATTTCAGCTTGTGTATGCAGTTTTAAACTGCCATTTAAACCTGGCAAAATAAACCTTTTGACAGGACCAAACCTTGCTTTTTTAATATATATAAGCCACCCCTAGGGTAGGCCCTGAACAGCCCAGAGGACAGGGTGCAATGTATTTAAAAAGTAGGCCATGAACTTTTAAGTTTTACATGCCCTGTCCGGTAGTGAAAAACTCTTACATTCATTTTTCACTACTGCAAGGCCTACCCCTTGCATAGGATAACATTGGAGTTACCCTATTACATTTACTAAGCTGTCATTTTCAAATGAGAACAGGTAACCAGTTCATGTTTGCAGTCTTTGGAACTGTAATGAAAAATCCTAACTTATGATGAAGTCGGATTTTAAATTATAACTTTGAAAATGCCACTTTTAAAAAGTTGGCATTTCCTCCCTTAGCCATCTAGTGCCTGCAGCCTGTCTCTTGGTCACATGACTGGGTAGAGTTGACAGTTGGGCTTTGTGTATTCCTCCTAGACAAACAGAATAGAGAGCTTAGGTTTGTCTGGATGGGCCATTACTGGCAGGATGGGAGGGAGGAACTGGGCCCAGTCCTATTTACACTCGAATAGGCTGGGCACTGCCTTGACACAAAGGGCTGCATGCACCCCTGTAGTTTTTCTGGAGCCACTTCAAAGGGAAGCCTCTAGAAGCTTGTCTCCCACTTCAAAGGCAGAACTGTGTATAAATATTGGACCTCAGGCACCAACCTTTCAGTATACTTCCGGACCTGTGGATACTCTGCCAGGAAGGAGGACTGCTGTGCTACTGAAAGGACTGCCACTCTGAAGGACTGATGCCCTGCTGTGCTGACCCCTGCCCTCTTGCCTGGGTGAGAAGGACTGGACTTGCATGTCTTTAACCCAGAACCTCAGAGTGACTACACGGGCTAGTTGGCTGGCCTCCTGATCTGAAGCCTCAAGGACACAACATGCTTCCAACAACCATGCACCTGGATTCTGACATCTGTGAGTCTACCCTGCCATATGGTGCCACCCCAGTCTTGGACCCTTGGAAGTGGGCTTAAGGTGCTCCCTCCAGCCTCTGTGGATCCAGCGGAACCAACACATTTTTTCTGCTGCGTGGTTCAACCTCATGCAGAACTGACGCATCACTGTCTCTGAAGCAAGGGGCTCACGGTTCGATCCCCGGCTCCGGCGGCAGCTCAGCCCAGCACCATGTGACTCTGGGCAATAGCTCGCTTAATCTT
Source organism: Calotriton arnoldi (assembly GCA_963921515.1). Classification (NCBI taxonomy): domain Eukaryota; kingdom Metazoa; phylum Chordata; class Amphibia; order Caudata; family Salamandridae; genus Calotriton; species Calotriton arnoldi. Next base: position 379,538 of record CAWUFW010009320.1, on the reverse strand, counting down.
CCCGACGGCCCCCGGCGCCTTCAAACCCTTAGGGGTGATTTGTTCGCGCTTTACAAATATTGAGTTATTATTATTTTCTAAACTGGTGTAGAGTACTTTTTTGGTGTTGGTGCTCTTTGATGGCCATGAGACTTCCAACAGGAGGCAAGCTCAACTCAAACCCTTGGAGAAACTTTAGAAAGCAGTATGCAGAAAGCAAAGTCCAGTCCTCTCACTCCTAGGCAAGAAGCAGCAGATAGCAATCCAACACAGCAAAGCAAGCTGCACAGTGGGAGTCCCTCCTGGCAGTCCAACAGCTCTTCTTCATAGCAGAATGTCCTCAATCCAGAAGTGTTTCTGTTTCTTATGTTATGGTGTTAGACATCCAGTACTTATACCCATTTTGGCCTTTGAAATAGGGAGACTTCAAAGAAAGGCCCTGCCCTTCCTGGCGGTGGCTCCAGATACACTACAGGGGGGTATGCAGTTGTTTGTGTGGGGACCGGCACAGCCCTACTAAAGTGCAAGTGTCAACTCCTCCAACCACTGGCTCAAGAAGACCCATCAGCCTGGTGATGGGCCATCAGGAGATGCAGGGAACACATCAGCTCCCTTTGTGTGTGGCTGTCTAGAGTGAATTAACAAACCCCGCTGTCATCCAACTCAGATGTGTACTGTAGGGACAGGAAGAGGCATTGAATGGTTAAAGTAAGAAAATGCCAACTTTCTTTAAGTTACGCTCTAGTTTGTATCTTCTATTTGAATTGGTGGCAGGGTGGAACCACTTCAGGTAGTGCACACCAAGTTAGAAAACTAATGAATATTGGGTATAATTAGAGAACTAGTTTAACCTGAGTGCGCACAAGCTGTGATTAGTAACTTAACTTTCTTTAAGTGGCATTTTCAGACCTGCAATTTAAAAACCAACTTCACTAAAAGATGTGTTTTTAAATTGTGAGTCCAGAGATACCAAACACCAATTTTCTGTCAGCTCCCAATTGGAAGATACCTGTGTAAAAGGCTACGAGGCAGCTCCAAGGCTAACCTATGGGAGAGATAGGCCTAGCTGTTGGTAAAAGCTAATTTAGCTGCTTTTCACTACCAGGACATGTAAAACTTAAAAGCACATGCCTCACCTTTTAAATACACAGCACACAACCCCTGGGGCTACTTAGGACCTAACTTAGGGGTGCCTTACGTGTAGTAAAAGGGAAAGTTTGGGCCCAGCAAGTAGGTGTACCTGCCAGGTCAACATGGCAATAAAAAACTGCACACACAGGCTCTGCAGTGGCAGGCCTGAAACATGTTTGGAGGACTACTCATGTGGGTGGCACAATCAGTGCTGCAGGCCCACTTGTAAAAGGAACAAATGATGGACGGAATGCTGAACAATGCAAACATTCACCCTCAGTCACAAAGATCTGGGTTTAATCCATTGTTCTTTTGCTCACCACACAACCCCAGTTTGGACCCAGCCATATGCAAAGTTGTAAAAGCTTTCATTGCTCATAAAACATAAATGGTTGAGTCATGAGTGACGAGTGACATGTACGTTACAGACTGACGTGTGAAATAGGTGCTTCACTCACAGAAAGAAATGTATAGGTGAATGAGGGAGTGAATATGTGAGTCTCTACTTCATTCGCACTTAGGTAATATTCCATGTTAGCACTCTGAGTATCCTGCGACTGTCGCTCTGAGACCTGTTTGGGTGCTATGTTTTTTCATGTATTGAGAAATTGAAGTAACCCAGAAGGTCATTGTTATATGGAAGAGACTCACCACAGCCTAAGTAACTATTCTCTAGATAGGCACACAGGTATCAACCTCTTCGAAAATCATCAAGCAGGGTGCAATTCCAGCCTCAGTACTGCACCTGTTCGAAATGTTGAGAGCTGCCATTATACAGCAAGAGACTTCCGCACAATGAGCGTCAAGGGAAGAAACACATTTTTCCCAAGAATAAGCTTGAAACTTTAGGTTTTAGTAGGCTTACCCATCTGGCTATTTGTGGGTATCTCCTTGAGTTACCTTTTTACCATTTTCTTTACCCTGTTCAGCATCACAGGAGAGAAATATATTATTCAAACACTGTGAAAAAGCTTACATTCGGTCATGCCAATTATAATACTGTGAACATGCATTGAACAAAAATTTTAAAATTGATTTGATAATTGAGAAGTCGAGTCCTTTATTTAAAGGAAACTGTACATTTAAATGTAGATTGAAAAAAAGAGAGCTCATTATTTGTTGAGGATTTGTTTTGATGATTTGTCTATGTTTAAATTAATTCTGATCCTCTCACTTATAAAATGGCGATAAGCCTCTTTACATGAAAAGCAGTATTGAGTATAATGCTGACAAACAAGCATTGGCAAAGCCTTGACAAGCTGTCAAGAACCAAGGATTAAGGGCCAGGCAGAAGAGATGCCAGCTCGTGGGGGCTACAACAGTAATTGGCAGAAGGAGAGTTTTCAAGCACCCATGTTCCTTTGGAAAACGTGATGATCGGACTTGGACCGAACTGGTCAAGCTGCGGTCCTTTAAAATGGCTGGAAGCGCTAAGGTTAGCGCTTCAGCCTTTCTGTAGAGAGCGCGAGGATTCTAAGCACAGCTGAGGCTTGCCCTCAGCTGTGCGCACTTCACCAAGACCGTTACGAGTGTAACAGTGCTTGGCGTATCATCCTGTGAAATTCCTGAGAGAGAGTAGTTCGTTTTTTGTTTCGCTTCCGTCGGTAGCTTTTGAATTCCTGCTAACCTTCGGTTTAAAGACTGCCTGTCAAGAAGATAAATCACCGAGTCGTCTGTGAGCAGCTGCCGGTTCTCTAAAACCCTTCAGAGCATTTCTCTAGATGAAGAAAAAGAAGCCTCCAGTCACGCAAGTACCATTTTGAAGAAAAGGCTGTGGAATCAGTATCTATTCCCTGTACAGTGTTAAATTTAGCTCCTCTCCTGCCCGTATCTGTTATTCATTTCCTGCTAAAATCCAATTTAGTAAAACTGTTGAATAGTTAAGTTTACTATAATAAAAGACTTACTGTTTGTGGCAGTACCAGTTGAGCATTCAGCTTCCTTAAATCCTCCTGCAATTGAAAAGAAAGGTATTAGTTAGCCCAAGGCATTAAATAGACCACAGTTTGAGGAATTATAGACTGCATAGAAGTTATTTATCAAAACTGTTGTTTGCATTCACACAGGTATTACTACACTCTATCAAATTGCAGTGGAGCTAATCTAAAAACAGCAACTTTCACAGAAGAGAGGCAATAGCCTAGTCTTTTGGGGGTACGTCATTTGAAAGAGTAGAGAGTATATGATTTACTGTAAATTCTAGTTAATGTCCTAGTAATGTGTTATATTTTGGTTACAGTGTCTAGTTACTGAACAAGTGCTGCGCAAGAAAACAACTAGAAGTAGCAGTAAATAGAAGACACCAGATATAAGAAGACGAGGCTGTCTCTTCCTCTGTCCCATCCCCCTTTCCCCCTGGGATTTCTTTCGTACTCACATAAGTACTATCTGGGAGTGCGGAGGGAGACACAGAGAGGCATTGGGAACAGTCTTCATTCTGCTCCTGTGAAGTATCTGGGAAACTTCAAGTAAGACTCCTGACAGAGTGAAGTGCCCACGATCTTTTACTCACCTGAGCAGAATGGCTGAGGGGTTTGACCTGAAGAATTTAGGTGGAGTTTTAGAGGCTATTCAAAAAGAGTTGCTAGCTGTTAGGGAGGAAAATCGAAGTTTAGGACAAGATTTATTGGCCTCTAGGAGAGAAACGACAGAGTTAGTGTCTAAGATGGATGGCTACTTCTCAGGTACCAGTTTCGCAGCCCTGTCTCAAGAGTCGCAGGCTTCTAGTTCCACCCCACTACCTCACCCAAGAACTACAACTCAGGTTGTGCACTCCTTGTCCCCAGTTATTCCATTAGCTCCCCCAGAACGTTTTAGTGGAGACCCTCAAAAGGCCCAAGTATTTCTTACACAATGCTCTCTCCACTTTATGTGCTGGCCCGCCATTTTCCCTGAAGCACAATCCCAGGTAGCCTTCATTCTATCCTATTTAAGTGGTAGATGCAGCTGCCTGGTCCTTGCCGTTAGTTTCCAAAGACTCCGCAATATTGTATGACTTTGAAGAGTTTAAGAAGGAGTTCTTAAGAATATTTGATTGGAGGAAGGTAGCTCAAGCTACAGACAATAAGTTGCTCGAGCTGAGACAAGGAAACAAGGAATTAGTGGCGTATTTGGCCCAATTTAATAAACTCATTGTAGAGACAGACTGGCCAGAAAATAAGAGAGCTGCGCTGTTCTACAGAGGGTTGAAAGATGAACTCAAAGACGCCCTGTCTCAGATTCCTAACAGGCCGACTGAAGTTTTCACCTTGTTTGATTTGGTCCTAGAATTGGATTCCAGACAGACAGAGAGAAGAGGCAAGAAAAGAAGAGAGTTTCGCTCAAGTGTCCCAAGGTTTGACCGGATGAGGTCAGAAGGCGCTAAAGCAGTTGAAAGTAGTCAAACGGTAGAACCCATGCAAATTGGAGCTGTACGCGGTCCTCTTTCCAAGGAAGAGAAGGAGAAGAGGAGATTGAATAATCTTTGTATGTATTGCGGTACCAGCTGCCATTTTGTCAAGGTATGTCCGAAGAAACCGAAGACTTCGTTGAAGGAAAACTTGCGGCACCACCAGTAGGAGGGGTTGGACTGGTGGATGCTAGAGAAATCACAACCTCAGACGCACATCAGTTAGCAAACACTTTACAATCTGCAGCTCCTCATTTGACCCTCTCGTCACTCTAAAATTCAGAACATCAGTCCAATCAGACATTCCGGTTATGATTGACTCCGGAGCGACCGGAAATTTTTGCGATCTGAAGTTCGCTTCCAAGATTGGTTTGCAGGCCATACGAAAAAGTAGAAGTGAAGCCGTGAGAGCAGTGGACGGTACTAACCTTTCTTCTGGCCCTATAGTCAGTCATACAGAAAAGGTGGAACTCGTCTTACCTGACGGACATCGGGAGTTCTTGCAATTTAATCTAATCGACGCACCACAATTCCAACTAATCCTTGGTCACCCATGGTTGACGGAGCATAATCCCCAGATTGACTGGGAGAAACGATCCATTAAGATGAACTCGGAATATTGTAAGGAGTCATGTTTTCATGGAGAAGATCAATTGAAGGAGTCCAGTCTGGCTGCCAGTTTGTGTGAAAGTGGAGTTTCCGTGTGTGTCATCCGAACCGAAGAAATTCCAGAAATGTACCAAGATTACAAGGATGTGTTTAGCGAGGTTGATGCTGAAAAGCTCCCCCACATCGATCCTACGACTGTAAAATTGAGTTGGAACCAGGTGCGAACCTTCCGTGCAGTAGAATCTATGCCTTGACGGAAAAAGAGGATACATTTTTGAGAGAATATATTCAGACCTATTTGAAGAACGGTTTCATCAGGCCATCACAGTCACCTGTCTCATCACCATTATTTTTTGTATCGAAGAAGGGGATTTAAGAACCTGTATTGATTATCGCACCCTGAATCGGATAACGATTAAGAAAAGATACCCGTTGCCCCTGATCTCTGTGCTCCTGGATCAGGTAAAAGGGGCTCAGATCTATACGAAACTTGATCTACCAGGGGCCTATCACCTTGTCCGGGTCAGAGAGGGCGATGAATGGAAGACCGCATTCAGGACCAGGTTTGGTCTATATGAATATCAGGTGATGCCCTACGGTCTCTGTAATGCACCAGCAGCTTTTCAGTATTTCATTAACGACGTTTTAAACCAATATATTGACAAGTGTGCCATCGTCTATATTGATGACATTTTAATTTACTCAGCGTCGGAAGAAGAACATCAAGGACATGTCAAAGGAATCTTGGAAAGGCTGCGGGAAAACAGTTTATATGTCAATCTTGAAAAATGTGCGTTCAATGTTCGTTCGGTAGATTTCCTTGGGTTTGTCCTGTCTCCTGAGGGAATCACTATGGATACGCGCAAGATTGAGGCAGTTTTGGATTGACCATCCCCTACTTCTGTGAAAGAAATACAACGATTCATTGGATTCGCCAATTTTTACAGAAGGTTCATCCAGGACTTTTCTCAGAAGGTGATTCCAATTACCAGACTTTTACGAAAAGGCGTTCCTTTTTTCTGGTCAGAAGAAGCAGAAACCGCCTTCCAGTCCCTAAAAAGAAGTTTTACTTCGGCGCCTATACTTCTCCACGCAGATCCCACTGAGCCTTTTTATTTGGAAATGGATGCGTCTGATCAAGCAATAGGAGGAGTTCTTTCGCAAAGACACAAGCAGACCGGTCAACTCCATCCAGTTGCTTATCACTCCCGGATGTTACTCCCAGTGGAAATCAACTATACCATCACTGAAAAGGTGCTATTAGCTATTAAAGACGCCTTCAAGGAGTGGAGGCATTATCTAATGGGGGCCAGACATACTGTAACTGTATTTACAGACCATAAGAACCTACAATTCTTAAGATCGGCAAGAACTCTGACACCAGGTCAGCTCAGATGGTCTTTGTATTTTGCGGATTACAATTTCGTAATCACCTACCGACCAGGAAACAAGAACGGTAAGGCGGATGCCTTGTCTAGAATAGATACGGAATCAATCAATCAATCACAGAATTTGTAGAGCCCACTACCTACCCGCGAGGGTCTCAAGGCGCTGGGGAGAGGAAAGGGGGGGGTGCTGCTACTGGTCGAACAGCCAGGTCTTGAGTAGCCTCCTGAAGGTCAGCAGGTCTTGGGTCTGTCGTAGGCTTAGTGGAAGGGTGTTCCAGGTCTTGGCGGCGAGGTGTGAGAAGGATCTGCCGCCGGTGGTTGTTCTTCGAATGCGAGGGACGGTGGCGAGGGAGAGGTCGGCGGAGCGGAGCTGGCGGTTGGGGACGTAGAAGAAGAGTCGTCTGTTGAGGTAGGCTGGGCCAGTCTTGTGGAGTGCCTTGTGTGCGTGGATGAGGAGTTTGAAGGAGATCCTCCTGTCGATGGGGAGCCAGTGCAGGTTCCTCAGGTGGGGGTGATGTGGCTGTGGCGTGGTATGTCGAGGATCAGGCGTGCGGAGGCGTTTTGTATGCGTTGCAGTCGCTTGATGAGCTTGGCCGGGGCTCCCGCGTAGAGGGCGTTCCCATAGTCAAGTCTGCTACTGACGAGGGCCTGGGTGACTGTCCTTCTTGTGTCTGTCGGGATCCACCTGTAGATCTTGCGAAGCATGCAGAGGGTGTTGAAGCAGGAGGAGGAGACTGCGTTGACTTGCTTGGCCATGGAGAGCGTTGAGTCGAGGATGACTCCCAGGTTGCGTGCGTGGTCGGTGGGTGTCGGGGCTGCTCCCAGCGTCGTTGGCCACCAGGAGTCGTCCCATGCTGAGGGGTTGGAGCCGAGGATGAGGACCTCTGTCTTGTCCGTGTTCAGCTTTAGTCGGCTGATCTTCATCCAATCGGCGACCGCCTTCATTCCTTCATGGAGATTGGATTTGGCGGCGAGGGGGTCCTTGGTGAGGGAGAGGATCAGTTGAGTGTCGTCGGCGTAGGAAATAATGTTGAGGTCGTGCTGTCTGGCGATGCGTGCGAGCGGGGCCATGTAGATGTTGAACAGTGTTGGGCTGAGGGAAGATCCCTGGGGTACGCCGCAGATGATCTCGGAGGCTTCGGATCGGAAAGGTGGGGAGGCGGACTCTCTGGGTTCTGCCATCGAGGAAGGAGGTGGTCCATTCCAGGGCCTTGTCTCGGATCCCTGCGTTGTGGAGGCGTGCGCGTAGAGTGCGGTGGCAGACAGTGTCGAAGGCGGCGGAGAGGTCCAGCAGGATGAGGGCTGCGGTCTCACCGTTGTCCAGCAGGGTCCTGATGTCGTCGGTGGCGGCGATGAGGGCAGTCTCAGTGCTGTGGTTGCTGCGGAACCCCGATTGGGATGGGTCCAGGATGCTGTTTTCTTCGAGGTATCGGGTTAGCTGTTTGTTGACGATCTTCTCGATGACCTTGGCTGGGAACAGAAGCAGGGCGATGGGCCGGAAGTTCTTGAGGTCTCTTGGGTCCGCCTTGGGTTTTTTGAGTAGGGCGTTGATCTCTGCGTGTTTCCAGCTCTCTGGGAAGGTCGCATTCTCGAAGGAGAGATTGATAACGTTGCACAGGTGGGGTGCGATGGAGCTGCTGGCTTTGTTGAAGATGTGGTGCGGGAAAGGGTCTGACGGGGAGCCGGAGTGTATTGTGCCCATGGTCTTGATGGTGTCATCGATGTTCACGCTGGCCCAGGCTGGCAAGGGGTCATGGTCGATGGTGTGCGGCGGGTCTGGTGTAGCTATCTTAGTGGGGGCTGTCTGGGTGTTGAAGCTGTCGTGGATGTCGGTGATCTTGCAGTGGAAGAAGGTGGCGAGGGAATCGCACAGGGCTTGCGACGGCGGGATGTCGTTGGTGTTGGAGCTGGGGTTGGAGAGTTCCTTCACGATGTTGAAGAGCTCCTTGCTGTTGTGTGCGTTGTTGTCGAGGCGGTCTTTGAAGGAGATTCTCTTGGCGGACCTGATGAGGAGGTGGTGGTGGTTACGGATGGCGTCTTTATGGGCTGCGTGGCTGTCCGGTGTCTTATCACTGTGCCATTTCTTCTCAAGTTTCCGGCAGGTACGCTTGGAAGCTAGGAGTTCCGGGGTGAACCAGCTGGCTCTTTTGGTGGTGTTGCTGTAGGTGAGTTTTTTCAGCGGGCGAGGGTGTTGGCACAGTCGTCTATCCATCGGCTGAGGTTGCAGGCAGCGTCGTCGGTGTTGGATGGGTCGGAGGGAGGGCTGAGAGCGAGGTTTGCCCGTAGTTGGTCTTCGGTGACTTTGCTCCAGCAGCGGCGTGGGATCTGTTGGGTGCGGTGGTGTGTGGTGGGTTTCTGGAAGGTGAAGTGGATGCAGCGGTGGTCGGTCCAGAGGAGTTCCGTGGTGTGGCTGAAGGAGACGTGGGAGCTTGAGGAGAAGACGGGGTCGAGCGTGTGGCCGGCAGAATGAGTCGGTGTTGTGACGAGCTGTCTCAGTCCGAGGTTTGCGAGGTTGTCGATCAGGGTGGTGGAGTTGCTGTTGTTGTTGTTCTCCAGGTGAAAGTTCAGGTCTCCGAGGAGGATGTAGTCGGTAGAGGTCAGAGCGTGCGTGCTGATGAAGTCGGCGATGGAGTCGCTGAACTGGGGTCGGGGCCCAGGGGGTCTGTAGACAAGGGTGCCTCTGAGGGTGGTGTTGGGGTCCGTGTGGATCTGGAAGTGCATGTGTTGGGCGGTGCAGAGAAAGTCGTCGGTGCTGGTCGAGACCCTGATGGAGTTCTTGTGGACGATGGCGATTCCTCCTCCTACTCCGTTGACGCGGTCTCTGCGGGTGATCTTATAGCCGTCTGGGATGGCTATGGCGATGTCGGGTGCGGAGGAGTCGTTCATCCAGGTCTCTGTCAGGAAGGCGACGTCTGGTGATGATGTGTCGAGCAGGTCCCAGAGCTCGACGGCGTGTTTGCGTGCGGAGCGGGTGTTCAGTAGGATGCATCGGAGGTGGTTGAGGTCCTTCTTGGCGGGCGCTTCGGTGGCTCTGAGGCTGGTGTAGCTGCAGTTCCGGCAGGTGAAGGGGCCATGTGTGCGTTTTGGGGCGGCCTTGAAGCAGTTGTGTGTCCGTCCGGGGTTGAGAGCGTGGAGTGTGGTGGCATCGTAACGGCGTCGGTCCTCGAGGCTGGAGCGGGGGCGCGCGGCCCAGGGGTCCAGGCGCGGACGGGCGCAGACGGGCTTGCCTTAGGCACGCCTTTGGCGCACCAGCGGCGCGGCCGCACAGCGGCCGCTATATATGGGGAGCTGGGAGGGAGGAGCAGCTGGGAGGCGGGAGGCAGGGGCAGCGAATGGGCAATCAGGGGGCGGGGCCGCAGGGACGCAGCGGCGGGGGGTACAGAAGGCAAAGTTGGGCACAGCAAAATGGGGGCACGAGGGGGAACAGAAGGCAACAATGGACACAAGAAATGGGGGCACGAGGGGAGACAGAAGGCAAAATGGACACAAGAAATGGGGGCACGAGGGGAGACAGGAGGCAAAATGGACACAAGAAATGGGGGCACGAGGGGAAACAGAAGGCAAAAAAATGGACACAAGAAATGGGGGCACGAGGGGAGACAGAAGGCAAAATGGACACAAGAAATGGGGGCACGAGGGGAAACAGAAGGCAAAAGATGGACACAAGAAATGGGGGCACGAGGGGAAACAGAAGGCAAAAAAATGGACACAAGAAATGGGGGCACGAGGAGAACAGAAGCAAAACGGGCACCGAGGCAACAGCAGAGGGGCGAGCTTACCAGCAGCAGCAGCGGGCAGGACAACACAGGCGGAGCTGTGTGGCTGGGGAGCGACCTACCTGGCAAGGTCAAGGGTCGCTCCCCGAGGTCGGAAGGACTGAGAACTGTAATAGAAGACCAAAAGATCATTCCAGAATCAAAGATAGTAGGAACCAATACTCATGAGACACTGGAGAAGAGAGTTAGAGAATCACTTTCTCTGGAAGAGCTTCAGCAATGGGTTTTGTCCGACCCGGCTCGAGAAATCCAAAATGGGTTACCCTATCACGGAAAGGCCTTGTTTGTACCCACTGTGGAAATGCAAGAACAGATTTTACATGACTGTCATGATCATCCTATGGCCAGTCATAAAGGAATTAGTAAAACTGAAGAGTTGATTAAAAGGCAATTTTGGTGGCCCAATATGACGAAGGACATCAAGCAATATGTATTGGGTTGCGGGATCTGTGCTCAGGGAAAACTAACACAGCAGTCACCTCAGGGGTTATTACAGCCTCTACCTACACCCCCTTATCCCTGGCACACTGTGATCTTGGATCTGATTGTGGACCTCCCTTCCAGTCGGGGCTACAATACAATCCTGGTTATGGTCGACGCCTTTACCAAGATGGCTCACTTTGTTCCTCTGCAACACATTCCTTGTGCTAAGGAATTAGCTACACAGTTTAGTTTACATGTGGTGAGGTTACACAGAATCCCTAAGGTCCTAATTTCTGATCGTGGTACTCAATTCCTGTCTCATTTTTGGAAGGCATTTACTAAGGGTTTAAACATAGAAACCAGATTCTCCACCAGCTACCACCCAGAGACAGATGGACAAACAGAGAGAGCGAATCAGGAGCTAGAACAGTATCTAAGACTGTTTATGTTAGATCAGGAAGGGAACTGGTCAGACCTCCTCTGGGCAGCAGAATTCGCACACAATAACTCCCAAAATAGCTCTACTGGTCATTCTCCATTCTATTTAAATTATGGTCGACACCCAAATCTGATGATTAGTACTAGTGAAGTTTCGGTCCCAGCAGCTAAAGACTTGGTCCGACATCTAGGTGAAACTCATGAAGCAGCTAGAGATAAGCTAGAGAGATCAAAAGAGATATATAAACGTTATGCTGACAGAAAGAGGAGACTAGGAGATGATTATTCTATTGGGAGTAAGGTATGGCGGAACACAAAAAATTTGAAACTAAAAGGAAATCGAAAATTCCAACCCCGTTTCTTAGGCCACTTTGAAGTTGAGAAAAAGATAAATCCAGGGACCTATAGGCTAAAGCTACCATCACAAATGAAAATTCACCCAGTTTTTCATGTCTCTTTACTGAAAAGATCTTCGCCACATCTCAGGCCCAGGAAACTTCCCAAACCAATTCAAACTGAACTTGGAGAAGTGTTTGAGATAAAAGAAATCTTAGATTCCAAGTGGAAGAATAGAAAATTGTACTACCGAGTCGATTGGAAAGGTTACGGTCCTGAGGAAAGGTCTTGGGAACCATGCTCTCATGTAAATGCCCCAAGATTAGTAAGAACCTTCCATGAACAATTTCCCCTTAAGGCGAGACCTGGGGAACCCCCCTTGCGGAGGGGTACTGTCAAGAACCAAGGATTAAGGGCCATGCAGAAGAGATGCCAGCTCGTGGGGGCTACAACAGTAATTGGCAGAAGGAGAGTTTTCAAGCTTCCATGTTCCTTTGGAAAACGTGATGATCGGACTTGGACCGAACTGGTCAAGCTGCGGTCCTTTAAAATGGCTGGAAGCGCTAAGGTTAGCACTTCAGCCTTTCTGTAGAGAGCGCGAGGATTCTAAGCACAGCTGAGGCTCGCGCTCGCCCTCAGCTGTGCGCACTTCACCAAGACCGTTACGAGTGTAACAGTGCTTGGCGTTTCGTCCTGTGAAATTCCTGAGAGAGAGTAGTTAGTTTTTCATTTCGCTTCCATCGGTAGCTTTTGAATTCCTGCTAACCTTCGGTTTAAAGACTGCCTGTCAAGAAGATAAATCACTGAGTCATCTGTGAGCAGCTGCCGGTTTTCTAAAACCCTTCAGAGCATTTCTCTAGATGAAGAAAAAGAAGCCTCCAGTCACGCAAGTACCTTTTTGAAGAAAAGGCTGTGGAATCAGTATCTATTCCCTGTACAGTGTTAAATTTAGCTCCTCTCCTGCCCGTATCTGTTATTCATTTCCTGCTAAAATCCAATTTAGTAAAACTGTTGAATAGTTAAGTTTACTATAATAAAAGACTTACTGTTTGTGGCAGTACCAGTTGAGCATTCAGCTTCCTTAAATCCTCCTGCAATTGAAAAGAAAGGTATTAGTTAGCCCAAGGCATTAAATAGACCACAGTTTGAGGAATTATAGACTGCATAGAAGTTATTTATCAAAACTGTTGTTTGCATTCACACAGGTATTACTACACTCTATCAAATTGCAGTGGAGCTAATCTAAAAACAGCAACTTTCACAGAAGAGAGGCAATAGCCTAGTCTTTTGGGGGTACGTCATTTGAAAGAGTAGAGAGTATATGATTTACTGTAAATTCTAGTTAATGTCCTAGTAATGTGTTATATTTTGGTTACAGTGTCTAGTTACTGAACAAGTGCTGCGCAAGAAAACAACTAGAAGTAGCAGTAAATAGAAGACACCAGATATAAGAAGACGAGGCTGTCTCTTCTCTGTCCCATCCCCCTTTCCCCCCTGGGATTTCTTTCGTACTCACATAAGTACTATCTGGGAGTGCGGAGGGAGACACAGAGAGGCATTGGGAACAGTCTTCATTCTGCTCCTGTGAAGTATCTGGGAAACTTCAAGTAAGACTCCTGACAGAGTGAAGTGCCCACGATCTTTTACTCACCTGAGCAGAATGGCTGAGGGGTTTGACCTGAAGAATTTAGGTGGAGTTTTAGAGGCTATTCAAAAAGAGTTGCTAGCTGTTAGGGAGGAAAATCGAAGTTTAGGACAAGATTTATTGGCCTCTAGGAGAGAAACGACAGAGTTAGTGTCTAAGATGGATGGCTACTTCTCAGGTACCAGTTTCGCAGCCCTGTCTCAAGAGTCACAGGCTTCTAGTTCCACCCCACTACCTCACCCAAGAACTACAACTCAGGTTGTGCACTCCTTGTCCCCAGTTATTCCATTAGCTCCCCCAGAACGTTTTAGTGGAGACCCTCAAAAGGCCCAAGTATTTCTTACACAATGCTCTCTCCACTTTATGTGCTGGCCCGCCATTTTCCCTGAAGCACAATCCCAGGTAGCCTTCATTCTATCCTATTTAAGTGGTGATGCAGCTGCCTGGTCCTTGCCGTTAGTTTCCAAAGACTCCGCAATATTGTATGACTTTGAAGAGTTTAAGAAGGAGTTCTTAAGAATATTTGATTGGAGGAAGGTAGCTCAAGCTACAGACAATAAGTTGCTCGAGCTGAGACAAGGAAACAAGGAATTAGTGGCGTATTTGGCCCAATTTAATAAACTCATTGTAGAGACAGACTGGCCAGAAAATAAGAGAGCTGCGCTGTTCTACAGAGGGTTGAAAGATGAACTCAAAGACGCCCTGTCTCAGATTCCTAACAGGCCGACTGAAGTTTTCACCTTGTTTGATTTGGTCCTAGAATTGGATTCCAGACAGACAGAGAGAAGAGGCAAGAAAAGAAGAGAGTTTCGCTCAAGTGTCCCAAGGTTTGACCGGATGAGGTCAGAAGGCGCTAAAGCAGTTGAAAGTAGTCAAACGGTAGAACCCATGCAAATTGGAGCTGTACGCGGTCCTCTTTCCAAGGAAGAGAAGGAGAAGAGGAGATTGAATAATCTTTGTATGTATTGCGGTACCAGCTGCCATTTTGTCAAGGTATGTCCGAAGAAACCGAAGACTTCGTTGAAGGAAAACTTGCGGCACCACCAGTAGGAGGGGTTGGACTGGTGGATGCTAGAGAAATCACAACCTCAGACGCACATCAGTTAGCAAACACTTTACAATCTGCAGCTCCTCATTTGACCCTCTCGTCACTCTAAAATTCAGAACATCAGTCCAATCAGACATTCCGGTTATGATTGACTCCGGAGCGACCGGAAATTTTTGCGATCTGAAGTTCGCTTCCAAGATTGGTTTGCAGGCCATACGAAAAAGTAGAAGTGAAGCCGTGAGAGCAGTGGACGGTACTAACCTTTCTTCTGGCCCTATAGTCAGTCATACAGAAAAGGTGGAACTCGTCTTACCTGACGGACATCGGGAGTTCTTGCAATTTAATCTAATCGACGCACCACAATTCCAACTAATCCTTGGTCACCCATGGTTGACGGAGCATAATCCCCAGATTGACTGGGAGAAACGATCCATTAAGATGAACTCGGAATATTGTAAGGAGTCATGTTTTCATGGAGAAGATCAATTGAAGGAGTCCAGTCTGGCTGCCAGTTTGTGTGAAAGTGGAGTTTCCGTGTGTGTCATCCGAACCGAAGAAATTCCAGAAATGTACCAAGATTACAAGGATGTGTTTAGCGAGGTTGATGCTGAAAAGCTCCCCCACATCGATCCTACGACTGTAAAATTGAGTTGGAACCAGGTGCGAACCTTCCGTGCAGTAGAATCTATGCCTTGACGGAAAAAGAGGATACATTTTTGAGAGAATATATTCAGACCTATTTGAAGAACGGTTTCATCAGGCCATCACAGTCACCTGTCTCATCACCATTATTTTTTGTATCGAAGAAGGGGATTTAAGAACCTGTATTGATTATCGCACCCTGAATCGGATAACGATTAAGAAAAGATACCCGTTGCCCCTGATCTCTGTGCTCCTGGATCAGGTAAAAGGGGCTCAGATCTATACGAAACTTGATCTACCAGGGGCCTATCACCTTGTCCGGGTCAGAGAGGGCGATGAATGGAAGACCGCATTCAGGACCAGGTTTGGTCTATATGAATATCAGGTGATGCCCTACGGTCTCTGTAATGCACCAGCAGCTTTTCAGTATTTCATTAACGACGTTTTAAACCAATATATTGACAAGTGTGCCATCGTCTATATTGATGACATTTTAATTTACTCAGCGTCGGAAGAAGAACATCAAGGACATGTCAAAGGAATCTTGGAAAGGCTGCGGGAAAACAGTTTATATGTCAATCTTGAAAAATGTGCGTTCAATGTTCGTTCGGTAGATTTCCTTGGGTTTGTCCTGTCTCCTGAGGGAATCACTATGGATACGCGCAAGATTGAGGCAGTTTTGGATTGACCATCCCCTACTTCTGTGAAAGAAATACAACGATTCATTGGATTCGCCAATTTTTACAGAAGGTTCATCCAGGACTTTTCTCAGAAGGTGATTCCAATTACCAGACTTTTACGAAAAGGCGTTCCTTTTTCTGGTCAGAAGAAGCAGAAACCGCCTTCCAGTCCCTAAAAGAAGTTTTACTTCGGCGCCTATACTTCTCCACGCAGATCCCACTGAGCCTTTTTATTTGGAAATGGATGCGTCTGATCAAGCAATAGGAGGAGTTCTTTCGCAAAGACACAAGCAGACCGGTCAACTCCATCCAGTTGCTTATCACTCCCGGATGTTACTCCCAGTGGAAATCAACTATACCATCACTGAAAAGGTGCTATTAGCTATTAAAGACGCCTTCAAGGAGTGGAGGCATTATCTAATGGGGGCCAGACATACTGTAACTGTATTTACAGACCATAAGAACCTACAATTCTTAAGATCGGCAAGAACTCTGACACCAGGTCAGCTCAGATGGTCTTTGTATTTTGCGGATTACAATTTCGTAATCACCTACCGACCAGGAAACAAGAACGGTAAGGCGGATGCCTTGTCTAGAATAGATACGGAATCAATCAATCAATCACAGAATTTGTAGAGCCCACTACCTACCCGCGAGGGTCTCAAGGCGCTGGGGAGAGGAAAGGGGGGGGTGCTGCTACTGGTCGAACAGCCAGGTCTTGAGTAGCCTCCTGAAGGTCAGCAGGTCTTGGGTCTGTCGTAGGCTTAGTGGAAGGGTGTTCCAGGTCTTGGCGGCGAGGTGTGAGAAGGATCTGCCGCCGGTGGTTGTTCTTCGAATGCGAGGGACGGTGGCGAGGGAGAGGTCGGCGGAGCGGAGCTGGCGGTTGGGGACGTAGAAGAAGAGTCGTCTGTTGAGGTAGGCTGGGCCAGTCTTGTGGAGTGCCTTGTGTGCGTGGATGAGGAGTTTGAAGGAGATCCTCCTGTCGATGGGGAGCCAGTGCAGGTTCCTCAGGTGGGGGGTGATGTGGCTGTGGCGTGGTATGTCGAGGATCAGGCGTGCGGAGGCGTTTTGTATGCGTTGCAGTCGCTTGATGAGCTTGGCCGGGGCTCCCGCGTAGAGGGCGTTCCCATAGTCAAGTCTGCTACTGACGAGGGCCTGGGTGACTGTCCTTCTTGTGTCTGTCGGGATCCACCTGTAGATCTTGCGAAGCATGCAGAGGGTGTTGAAGCAGGAGGAGGAGACTGCGTTGACTTGCTTGGCCATGGAGAGCGTTGAGTCGAGGATGACTCCCAGGTTGCGTGCGTGGTCGGTGGGTGTCGGGGCTGCTCCCAGCGTCGTTGGCCACCAGGAGTCGTCCCATGCTGAGGGGTTGGAGCCGAGGATGAGGACCTCAGTCTTGTCCGTGTTCAGCTTTAGTCGGCTGATCTTCATCCAATCGGCGACCGCCTTCATTCCTTCATGGAGATTGGATTTGGCGGCGAGGGGGTCCTTGGTGAGGGAGAGGATCAGTTGAGTGTCGTCGGCGTAGGAAATAATGTTGAGGTCGTGCTGTCTGGCGATGCGTGCGAGCGGGGCCATGTAGATGTTGAACAGTGTTGGGCTGAGGGAAGATCCCTGGGGTACGCCGCAGATGATCTCGGAGGCTTCGGATCGGAAAGGTGGGAGGCGGACTCTCTGGGTTCTGCCATCGAGGAAGGAGGTGGTCCATTCCAGGGCCTTGTCTCGGATCCCTGCGTTGTGGAGGCGTGCGCGTAGAGTGCGGTGGCAGACAGTGTCGAAGGCGGCGGAGAGGTCCAGCAGGATGAGGGCTGCGGTCTCACCGTTGTCCAGCAGGGTCCTGATGTCGTCGGTGGCGGCGATGAGGGCAGTCTCAGTGCTGTGGTTGCTGCGGAACCCCGATTGGGATGGGTCCAGGATGCTGTTTTCTTCGAGGTATCGGGTTAGCTGTTTGTTGACGATCTTCTCGATGACCTTGGCTGGGAACAGAAGCAGGGCGATGGGCCGGAAGTTCTTGAGGTCTCTTGGGTCCGCCTTGGGTTTTTTGAGTAGGGCGTTGATCTCTGCGTGTTTCCAGCTCTCTGGGAAGGTCGCATTCTCGAAGGAGAGATTGATAACGTTGCACAGGTGGGGTGCGATGGAGCTGCTGGCTTTGTTGAAGATGTGGTGCGGGAAAGGGTCTGACGGGGAGCCGGAGTGTATTGTGCCCATGGTCTTGATGGTGTCATCGATGTTCACGCTGGCCCAGGCTGGCAAGGGGTCATGGTCGATGGTGTGCGGCGGGTCTGGTGTAGCTATCTTAGTGGGGGCTGTCTGGGTGTTGAAGCTGTCGTGGATGTCGGTGATCTTGCAGTGGAAGAAGGTGGCGAGGGAATCGCACAGGGCTTGCGACGGCGGGATGTCGTTGGTGTTGGAGCTGGGGTTGGAGAGTTCCTTCACGATGTTGAAGAGCTCCTTGCTGTTGTGTGCGTTGTTGTCGAGGCGGTCTTTGAAGGAGATTCTCTTGGCGGACCTGATGAGGTGGTGGTGGTTACGGATGGCGTCTTTATGGGCTGCGTGGCTGTCCGGTGTCTTATCACTGTGCCATTTCTTCTCAAGTTTCCGGCAGGTACGCTTGGAAGCTAGGAGTTCCGGGGTGAACCAGCTGGCTCTTTTGGTGGTGTTGCTGTAGGTGAGTTTTTTCAGCGGGCGAGGGTGTTGGCACAGTCGTCTATCCATCGGCTGAGGTTGCAGGCAGCGTCGTCGGTGTTGGATGGGTCGGAGGGAGGGCTGAGAGCGAGGTTTGCCCGTAGTTGGTCTTCGGTGACTTTGCTCCAGCAGCGGCGTGGGATCTGTTGGGTGCGGTGGTGTGTGGTGGGTTTCTGGAAGGTGAAGTGGATGCAGCGGTGGTCGGTCCAGAGGAGTTCCGTGGTGTGGCTGAAGGAGACGTGGGAGCTTGAGGAGAAGACGGGGTCGAGCGTGTGGCCGGCAGAATGAGTCGGTGTTGTGACGAGCTGTCTCAGTCCGAGGTTTGCGAGGTTGTCGATCAGGGTGGTGGAGTTGCTGTCGTTGTTGTTCTCCAGGTGAAAGTTCAGGTCTCCGAGGAGGATGTAGTCGGTAGAGGTCAGAGCGTGCGTGCTGATGAAGTCGGCGATGGAGTCGCTGAACTGGGGTCGGGGCCCAGGGGGTCTGTAGACAAGGGTGCCTCTGAGGGTGGTGTTGGGGTCCGTGTGGATCTGGAAGTGCATGTGTTGGGCGGTGCAGAGAAAGTCGTCGGTGCTGGTCGAGACCCTGATGGAGTTCTTGTGGACGATGGCGATTCCTCCTCCTACTCCGTTGACGCGGTCTCTGCGGGTGATCTTATAGCCGTCTGGGATGGCTATGGCGATGTCGGGTGCGGAGGAGTCGTTCATCCAGGTCTCTGTCAGGAAGGCGACGTCTGGTGATGATGTGTCGAGCAGGTCCCAGAGCTCGACGGCGTGTTTGCGTGCGGAGCGGGTGTTCAGTAGGATGCATCGGAGGTGGTTGAGGTCCTTCTTGGCGGGCGCTTCGGTGGCTCTGAGGCTGGTGTAGCTGCAGTTCCGGCAGGTGAAGGGGCCATGTGTGCGTTTTGGGGCGGCCTTGAAGCAGTTGTGTGTCCGTCCGGGGTTGAGAGCGTGGAGTGTGGTGGCATCGTAACGGCGTCGGTCCTCGAGGCTGGAGCGGGGGCGCGCGGCCCAGGGGTCCAGGCGCGGACGGGCGCAGACGGGCTTGCCTTAGGCACGCCTTTGGCGCACCAGCGGCGCGGCCGCACAGCGGCCGCTATATATGGGGAGCTGGGAGGGAGGAGCAGCTGGGAGGCGGGAGGCAGGGGCAGCGAATGGGCAATCAGGGGGCGGGGCCGCAGGGACGCAGCGGCGGGGGGTACAGAAGGCAAAGTTGGGCACAGCAAAATGGGGGCACGAGGGGGAACAGAAGGCAACAATGGACACAAGAAATGGGGGCACGAGGGGAGACAGAAGGCAAAATGGACACAAGAAATGGGGGCACGAGGGGAGACAGGAGGCAAAATGGACACAAGAAATGGGGGCACGAGGGGAAACAGAAGGCAAAAAAATGGACACAAGAAATGGGGGCACGAGGGGAGACAGAAGGCAAAATGGACACAAGAAATGGGGGCACGAGGGGAAACAGAAGGCAAAAGATGGACACAAGAAATGGGGGCACGAGGGGAAACAGAAGGCAAAAAAATGGACACAAGAAATGGGGGCACGAGGAGAACAGAAGCAAAACGGGCACCGAGGCAACAGCAGAGGGGCGAGCTTACCAGCAGCAGCAGCGGGCAGGACAACACAGGCGGAGCTGTGTGGCTGGGGAGCGACCTACCTGGCAAGGTCAAGGGTCGCTCCCCGAGGTCGGAAGGACTGAGAACTGTAATAGAAGACCAAAAGATCATTCCAGAATCAAAGATAGTAGGAACCAATACTCATGAGACACTGGAGAAGAGAGTTAGAGAATCACTTTCTCTGGAAGAGCTTCAGCAATGGGTTTTGTCCGACCCGGCTCGAGAAATCCAAAATGGGTTACCCTATCACGGAAAGGCCTTGTTTGTACCCACTGTGGAAATGCAAGAACAGATTTTACATGACTGTCATGATCATCCTATGGCCAGTCATAAAGGAATTAGTAAAACTGAAGAGTTGATTAAAAGGCAATTTTGGTGGCCCAATATGACGAAGGACATCAAGCAATATGTATTGGGTTGCGGGATCTGTGCTCAGGGAAAACTAACACAGCAGTCACCTCAGGGGTTATTACAGCCTCTACCTACACCCCCTTATCCCTGGCACACTGTGATCTTGGATCTGATTGTGGACCTCCCTTCCAGTCGGGGCTACAATACAATCCTGGTTATGGTCGACGCCTTTACCAAGATGGCTCACTTTGTTCCTCTGCAACACATTCCTTGTGCTAAGGAATTAGCTACACAGTTTAGTTTACATGTGGTGAGGTTACACAGAATCCCTAAGGTCCTAATTTCTGATCGTGGTACTCAATTCCTGTCTCATTTTTGGAAGGCATTTACTAAGGGTTTAAACATAGAAACCAGATTCTCCACCAGCTACCACCCAGAGACAGATGGACAAACAGAGAGAGCGAATCAGGAGCTAGAACAGTATCTAAGACTGTTTATGTTAGATCAGGAAGGGAACTGGTCAGACCTCCTCTGGGCAGCAGAATTCGCACACAATAACTCCCAAAATAGCTCTACTGGTCATTCTCCATTCTATTTAAATTATGGTCGACACCCAAATCTGATGATTAGTACTAGTGAAGTTTCGGTCCCAGCAGCTAAAGACTTGGTCCGACATCTAGGTGAAACTCATGAAGCAGCTAGAGATAAGCTAGAGAGATCAAAAGAGATATATAAACGTTATGCTGACAGAAAGAGGAGACTAGGAGATGATTATTCTATTGGGAGTAAGGTATGGCGGAACACAAAAAATTTGAAACTAAAAGGAAATCGAAAATTCCAACCCCGTTTCTTAGGCCACTTTGAAGTTGAGAAAAAGATAAATCCAGGGACCTATAGGCTAAAGCTACCATCACAAATGAAAATTCACCCAGTTTTTCATGTCTCTTTACTGAAAAGATCTTCGCCACATCTCAGGCCCAGGAAACTTCCCAAACCAATTCAAACTGAACTTGGAGAAGTGTTTGAGATAAAAGAAATCTTAGATTCCAAGTGGAAGAATAGAAAATTGTACTACCGAGTCGATTGGAAAGGTTACGGTCCTGAGGAAAGGTCTTGGGAACCATGCTCTCATGTAAATGCCCCAAGATTAGTAAGAACCTTCCATGAACAATTTCCCTTAAGGCGAGACCTGGGGAACCCCCTTGCGGAGGGGTACTGTCAAGAACCAAGGATTAAGGGCCAGGCAGAAGAGATGCCAGCTCGTGGGGGCTACAACAGTAATTGGCAGAAGGAGAGTTTTCAAGCTTCCATGTTCCTTTGGAAAACGTGATGATCGGACTTGGACCGAACTGGTCAAGCTGCGGTCCTTTAAAATGGCTGGAAGCGCTAAGGTTAGCACTTCAGCCTTTCTGTAGAGAGCGCGAGGATTCTAAGCACAGCTGAGGCTCGCGCTCGCCCTCAGCTGTGCGCACTTCACCAAGACCGTTACGAGTGTAACAGTGCTTGGCGTTTCGTCCTGTGAAATTCCTGAGAGAGAGTAGTTAGTTTTTCATTTCGCTTCCATCGGTAGCTTTTGAATTCCTGCTAACCTTCGGTTTAAAGACTGCCTGTCAAGAAGATAAATCACTGAGTCATCTGTGAGCAGCTGCCGGTTTTCTAAAACCCTTCAGAGCATTTCTCTAGATGAAGAAAAAGAAGCCTCCAGTCACGCAAGTACCTTTTTGAAGAAAAGGCTGTGGAATCAGTATCTATTCCCTGTACAGTGTTAAATTTAGCTCCTCTCCTGCCCGTATCTGTTATTCATTTCCTGCTAAAATCCAATTTAGTAAAACTGTTAAATAGTTAAGTTTACTATAATAAAAGGCTTACCGTTTGTGGCAGTACCAGTTGAGCATTCAGCTTCCTTAAATCCTCCTGCAATTGAAAAGAAAGGTATTAATTAGCCCAAGGCATTAAATAGACCACAGTTTGAGGAATTATAGACTGCATAGAAGTTATTTATCAAAACTGTTGTTTGCATTCACACAGGTATTACTACACTCTATCAAATTGCAGTGGAGCTAATCTAAAAACAACAACTTTCACAGAAGAGAGGCAATAGCCTAGTCTTTTGGGGGTACGTCATTAGAAAGAGTAGAGAGTATATGATTTACTGTAAATTCTAGATAATGTCCTAGTAATGTGTTATATTTTGGTTACAGTGTCTAGTTACTGAACAAGTGCTGCGCAAGAAAACAACTAGAAGTAGAAGTAAATAGAAGACACCAGATATAAGAAGACGAGGCTGTCTCTTCTCTGTCCCATCCCCCTTTCCCCCCTGGGATTTCTTTCGTACTCCCATAAGTACTATCTGGGAGTGCGGAGGGAGACTCAGAGCGGCATTGGGAACAGTCTTCATTCTGCTCCTGTGAAGTATCTGGGAAACTTCAAGTAAGACTCCTGACACAAGCCTGCGATGTTAAATTATTGTTTGTACAAACATGTTTAAAATAGAAAAAAGTAAAAACGTTGCCATCTAAAGGTGGAATGCATATGTTTCCTAATAGAAGTTAGTAAAAATGGGCACATCATAAAAATGAATTAAAGGAAAGCAGAGAGTGATCTACCGGCCCTGGCACTGAAGTAGATTACTTCCTAGGCAGACGTACACAGCAAAATGTGGTCACTTACCGAGAAAAGAGCCAATTGTTAAAGTGGGCTATCCATCGCCCCATGCTGCCGGCTGTGGCGGGAAGAGGTAATATGCGAATGTCACTTGAACAGGCTAATGGATGAAGTGGGCTGCGCATCAGCTATGTAAATAACCATGTATATTTAATATGATTTTTTTTAAAAACATGAGACTAGCGAGACAACTAAAACTGTCTCGAGGCCAGACCTAAACAGTAAACTCCAAGCCTTAAAGGCAACGGTCTGACAAGGGTTCCAGTCAGTATAAATGTTGGAAATGGCCCTTTTTGCAGGGTTATCCCCAAACTTTTTGCTTCTTCCTCCAATTTTTTCCTGACCTGTTGTTGTTGTTGGCTATAGGACTCCGGGCACTTTACCACTGCTGATCAGTGCTAAAGTGCATATGCTCTCTGTGTAAATTGTTATTGTGATTGGTTCTCCCTGATTGGCATATTTGTTTTACCAGTAGGTCCCTAGTAAAGTGCACTGAGTGTGCCTGGGCTGGTAAATCAAATGCTACTAGTGGGTTTGCAGCACTGATTGTGCCACCCACATGAGTAGCCCTGAAAAGTGATGTCAGGCCTGCCACCGCGGTGCCTGTGCGCAGTTTAACTGCCATGTCGACTTGGCAAGTGCACCCACTTGCCAGGCCCTGCCCTTCCCTTTTCTTACACATAAGACACCCCTATGGTAGGCCCAAGGTACCCCCATGGGCAGGGTGCAGTGTATGTGAAAGGTAGGACATGTACTGGTGTGTGTAACATGTCCTGATAGTGAAATACTGCCAATTTTGTTTTTCACTATTGAAAGGCTGCCTTGCCTATAGGACAGAATGGGGAATACTTTGTAACATTTTACAAGCATATCTTCCCATAGGAGTAAGATGAGAAAATGGAGTTTGGTATCCCTGAACTCAGGATTTAATAACACTTCTTTTAGTAAAGATTGTTTTCAAATTGTGTGTTTGAAAATACCACTTTTTAGAAAGTGGGTATTTTCTTGTTCAGCCATCCTATGTGCCTCTGCCTGTTTGTGGATTGACTGTCTGCCTTTGGAGTGACAAGGGCTGGGGAGGTGCAGTGGCTCCAAGAGTCTGGATGAGTCAGCTCTAGGCTGAATATGCCTGATTTGCATTTGGAGTGGTGGGAGGAGTAGCACCTGTACCTGAATAGGGCTGTGCCTGCCTTATACAATGCTGGCTCCGCCCACCTGTGGTGGGCCTGGTGCCAAGGCTCACAATGACAATGGATGTTGTTGTGCACTTGCAGAGTGGCCCCCAGAACTGGTTTGAACTGAGCTCAGAGCCCCTTCCACAAAGAGAACAAAGACATTTTGGGGAATAAGTATCAGACCCAAAACCCCAGACTTTAGATCATTCCTGGAATTCAAGAGGAACCTTTGCCAAGGAGAAGAGCTGGAGAAACTGAGGAGAAGTACTGCCCTTGCTGTGTGTCTGGGGTTGCCCTGCAGTTGCTGTTTCTGCCAAGGAAAGGAGAAGGACTTTGCTGTGTGCTGTGTCCCCTGCTTGAAGAAGATCTCTAAGGGCCTGAAGTGAGCTGGCCTCCTGTTCAGAAGTCTCAGGGACACAAAGACTTCACCCCCAGCTCCCCTGAACTCTGCTCTTGTGAGTTCTGACCTGCCTTGAGGTGCCTGTGTCAGTTTTGGACCTCTGGAGGTTGTTTCTGCTGTTGGGAGCTGGAAGAAACCCAAGAGAAGCAAGGAAATGATGCCGCGGCCTGCACCGAGGCCCGGGGGTCCGCTCGTGAAGTGAATGGTGCATCGCCCGGCCTAGTCCGCAGCTCCGATGCCCTACGATGCCCGCCGACACCGGCAGTGATCGGCCGCGCCCGACGCCAGTGCTCGCATTGACTCCATCATCGCCAGCACCTACATCCTGTTATCGTAGCGTCGATAACCGCCGAGGGCGACTCTACAAATTTGCCGACGTCGCATCGTCAACGGAGCCGACATCGGCCATCTTCGACGCCGTGCATCGTCACCGACTTCGTTTCCAAGCTACTGTTTGTTTGGGGGTCTGTGTGACTCCGCGCCCGACACCGCGATCCTCGCGGTCGGCGCTGTACTTTGGATTTCTTGCTATCACGACGTCGCAATAGCCCCAGTTGGTGCTATTTGATTTCTACAAGCTTATTTT
This sequence comes from Calotriton arnoldi, assembly GCA_963921515.1. NCBI lineage: Eukaryota > Metazoa > Chordata > Amphibia > Caudata > Salamandridae > Calotriton > Calotriton arnoldi. The sequence goes on along the minus strand of CAWUFW010009320.1, from coordinate 354,579 downwards.
TGCAATATCCTTTTGAAAGTCATTTTTCTGAATATCTATATTTTGGATTTTTGTCGATTTGGTCTTGTTTAGTTTAGATAAAGATATTTTATTTTTCTAAACTGGTGTGGAGTCCTTTTGTGGTGTTTTCACTGTGTTACTGTGAGTGTTGGTACAAATACTTTACACATTGCCTTTGGGATAAGCCTGTCTGCTCGTTCCAAGCTACCAAGGGGGTGAGCAGGGATTATCTAAAGTGTGTATCCCCCTTACCCTGACTAGAAGCAAGGGTCCCTATTTGGACAAAGGTACCTACCTCTGCCAACTAGAGACCCCCATTTCTAACATTGGTGGCAGCGGTGGGATTTGAACCTATATTTGTACTTGACCCACAGTGATTGGTGTACATCACTAGTTTAGTGCAGACCACTGCGCAACCACATACTGTGTTTTGTTTTTGGTTCTATTTTTGAGTAACCCTTAAAGTATCCACGCATCATGTCTCAGAAGGGTAAACCAGCAAGTGATGTTGCAGAACTGGAGTTTGATATCGAAATGTTAAGTAGTTCCAAAGTAGGTCAACTCAAGCAGTTCTGCAGGAACTTTGGATATCCCATGAAGAGCAGTTCCAGGAAGGAGGAGCTACAGAAGGCCTTAAGGGCCTGATGGCAGGCCAGAGAGGCTGGAGAGGCAGAGGATGCAGAGGTGGATGAGGATGCACAAGGGGATGGTTTCAGATCACAGGATCTGCCTGTGGGAAGAGCAGCCTCTAGGACTGGCAGCAATCATTCCTCTAGTAGTTTTTCCCCAGAGGAACTGGAGGAGAACCAAAGGGTCATGGAGCAGGAGCTAGAAGTCCTGAGGATCAAAACAAAGCAGATGGAAATGGAAATACAGGCCAAGGCAGAGGAGAGCTGGAGAGCTTATGCCTTGGAAGAAAAGAAATTGATCTTGGCATATGAGCTGAGAATGAGAGAGCTGGATGAGGAGTTTGCAAGGCTTGAGGCCCTGAGTGTCTCAACCAAGCAAAAAGAGATGTGTGTAGCTCAGGAAGTGAGCTTGGCTGGGTTGGAGGTAGAGTCCAGCTCAGATGGTGGCAGTAAAATTGTGTTATCTAGTGCTGAGGGAGAAGTACACACACCCAGAGATGTGGCGCCTGACTTGAGGGAGGGGGTTAACATACACCAGGGGGTTCAGGTTTATGAGGTAGCTCCAGTGGTGTGCAGTGTCCCTGAAGTGGATTGGGGAACTGACACCGGGGATCATATTCCTAGTGGTGGGAGGGACACTCTACTGACTCTAGATGAGAGGTGCAGGGAGAGGGGTTCCCCCATGTTAGGAGTCCTGGTGTGTGAGTGTGGAGACCGCCCAGAAGAGTATGGGTTGAGTGACAGAGACAGTCAGACACTGTGTTGCCAATCTCAGGAGAGTGGTGTGGGGTACTTGTGTGAGGCACTGGTTGGTGGGGCAAAGGGTAGCTTGGTTAACAACTGTGGGGGGCCGCGTGATTCAATTGTTAGAGAGCATATTTTAAGTCCCTGTTTTCCAGAGCTATGCCAACACCCGTGAAGTGTGAGTTCTCTGATTCCAGGGAGCTTGCGCTGGAGGCAGACCTTTTGGTGGAGTCCAGAGGGTCTGATGAGGCTTTTGGGAGTGTTCCTGAAGGAGGTGGCTCAGGTTTACCCCAACCAGGTGAGGTAGGGGAGGTTTGGAGTAACCCAGATAGGTCCCAGTGTAGTGGAATGGATGAGGAGCCCCATGTCCTGTCTCTGAGTAGAGGGAGTGGGGGTGGGTTGAGTCCCAAGGTGTCCGAGGCCCAGTTCCAGGGCCTGGTTGGTTCCATGAGTGAACACCAGGAGGGGAGCCTAGTCTGTACCGGAAGGCCATTTCCTGAGGGGGATCCCAAGGTATTAGGTGAACTGGGGGAGACTGCTGTAACTAGCGTTCCCCCAGGTCTGGTGTCAGGCAGCACCGCTCCAGTTGGGAGGGTGCATGAGTCCAGAGACAGGGGTAAGAGGGGGAAACAGTCCCCAGTGGGAGGACCAGTGGGTCAGGTGGTTACCCGCTCTGAGGTCAGAGCACCCCAGGACTGACCCTGGTGAGGCCACTTCTGGCCTGGGGGGTCTTCATGCTCTGTCTGGTGGACAGGAGGCTGGAGATCTGCACCAGGCAGACTCTGGCACAGCTCATGAGGAGTGTGTTCCCTTTGGGGGGGGGTTGGCATACTTCCCCAGAAGTCCTGGGTTGCAGGCATAGGTCCAGCCTAAGGGTACAGACTCTGGGTTGGAGGACCAGGGCCAGGGTGTCCCCCCTGACCTGGAGGAAGGGGGGACTGCGAGCAGTGCCCCTACCAGTTTGGTTTCTGGGGGTACCGCTCCAGGCGGGAGGGTACAGAGCCCCAGGGAGGTGGACAGGGTGTGGGAGAGCCCACCCCAGTCTCCTGCCCAGCTGCAAGGTACAGACCCCGAGCTGGTGGTTCAGTGTCAGGATGCCATCCCTGACCGGGGAGGCGGGAGAGTGGACAAAGGGTGCCAGTCACCTGGGGCTACCGCCCCCCACTCTCTGATGACACAGAGGTTAGAGAGCCTTGAGGGGCATGAGGCCTGGCTCTCATCACTGACAGGCGTCAGTGGCCACTATGGTTTGCTGTTCTGGTGGACAGAGTTGTCCCTGGGAGTGAGACAGGAGTCGCACCCTGTGGGGGGACTGTGCCACACTACTGTGTTGGCCTTGTGTGTGCTGTCTGGTTGCTGGGACATATCTGTGAGCAAGGTAAGCTTAGGCGCTGCACTGATGGTGTCTCCAGGTGAGGAGAAGGGTCCCCCATGGTTTAGCTTAGTGGGCCCTGAGAGTATGGATGGAGGGAAATGGCCCTTTTTTCAGGGTTATCCCCAAACCTTTTGCTTCTTCCTCCTATTTTTTCCTGACCTGTTGTTGTTGGCTATAGGACTCTGGGCACTTTACCACTGCTGATCAGTCCTAAAGTGCATATGCTCTCTGTGTAAATTGTTATTGTGATTGGTTCTCCCTGATTGGCATATTTGTTTTACCATTAGGTCCCTAGTAAAGTGCACTGAGTGTGCCAGGGCTGGTAAATCAAATGCTACTAGTGGGTTTGCAGCACAGATTGTGCCTCCCACATGAGTAGCCCTGAAAAGAGGTCTCAGGCCTGCCACCGCGGTGCCTGTGCGCAGTTTGTTAACTGCCATGTCGACTTGGCAAGTGCACCCACTTGCCAGGCCCTACCCTTCCATTTTCTTACACATAAGACACCCCTATGGTAGGCCCAAGGTACCCCCCTGGGCAGGGTGCAGTGTATGTGAAAGGTAGCACATGTACTGGTGTCTGTAACATGTCCTGATAGTGAAATACTGCCAATTTCGTTTTTCACTATTGAAAGGCTGTCTTGCCTATAGGACAGAATGGGGAATACTTTGTAACATTTTACAAGCATATCTTCCCATAGGAGTAAGATAAGAAAATGGAGTTTGGTATCCCTGAACTCAGGATTTAATAACACATCTTTTAGTAAAGATTGTTTCTAAATTGTGTGTTTGAAAATACCACTTTTTAGAAAGTGGGTATTTTCTTGTTCAGCCATCCTGTGTGCCTCTGCCTGTTTGTGGATTGACTGTCCGCCTTTGGAGTGACAGGGGCTGGAGAGGTGCAGTGGCTCCAGGAGTCTGGATGAGTCAGCACTAGGCTGAATAGGCCTGATCTGCATTTGGAGTGGTGGGAGGAGTAGCACCTGTACCTGAATAGGGCTGTGCCTGCCTTCTACAATGCTGTCTCTGCCCCCCTGTGGTGTGTCTGGTGCCATGGCTCACACTGACAATGGATGTTGTTGTGCACTTGCATGGTGCCCCCCAGAACTGGTTTGAACTGGGCTCAGAGCCCCTTGCACAAAGAGAACAAAGACATTTTGGGGTATAAGTATCAGACCCAAAACCCCAGACTTTAGATCATTCCTGGAATTCAAGAGGAACCTTTGCAAGGAGAAGAGCTGGAGAAACTGAGGAGAAGTACTGCCCTTGCTGTGTGTCTGAGGTTGGCCTGCAGTTGCTGTTTCTGCCAAGGAAAGGAGAAGGACTTTGCTGTGTTCTGTGTCCCCTGCTTGAAGAAGATCTCCAAGGGCCTGAAGTGAGCTGGCCTCCTGTTCAGAAGCCTCAGGGACACAAGACTTCACCCCCAGCTCCCCTGAACTCTGCTGTTGTGAGTTCTGACTTGCCTTGAGGTGCCTGTGCCAGTTTTGGACCTCTGGAGGTTGTTTCTGCTTTTGGGAGCTGGAAGAAACCCAAGAGAAGCAAGGAAACCTGTTTGTGACGCCGTCAACTACGCCGCGGCCTGCACCAAGGCCCGGGGGGCCGCTCGTGAAGTGAACGACACATTGCCCGGCCTGCTCCGCAGCTCCGATGCCCTACAACGCCCGCCGATGCCAGCAGTGATCGGCCGTGCCCGACGCCAGCGTTCGCATCGACTCCGTCATCGCCAGCGCCTACATCCTGTTATCGCGGCGCCGATAACCGCCGAGGGCGATTCTACGAATTTGCCGACGTCGCATCGTCAACGGAGCCAACATCGGCCATCTTCGATGCCGTGCATCATCACCGACTTCGTTTCCAAGGTACTGTTTGCTTGGGGGTCTGTGCGACTCCGCGCCCGATGCCGCAATTCTCGCGGTCAGCGCCGTACTTTGGATTTCTTGCTATCACGACGTCGCAATAGCCCCAGTTGGTGCTATTTGATTTATACAAGCTTATTTTTGCAATATCCTTTTGAAAGTCATTTTTCTGAATATCTGTATGTTGGATCTTTGTTGTTTTGGTCTTGTTTAGTTTAGATAAAGATATTTTATTTTTCTAAACTGGTATGGTGTCCTTTTGTGGTGTTTTCACTGTGTTACTGTGAGTGTTGGTACAAATACTTTACACATTGCCTTTGGGATAAGCCTATCTGCTCGTGCCAAGCTACCAAGGGGGTGAGCAGGGGTTATTTAAAGTGTGTATCCCACTTACTAGAAGCAAGGGTCCCTAATTGGACAAATGTACCTACCTCTGCCAACTAGAGGCTCCCATTTCTCACAATAAAGATGTCCAACAGGTGCGATGCACGTACCATACTCTATCATTAAACAATATAGAACTGAAAGATTTAACATGTTGTGTAAGCCTCAGTGGGAAACAGGGACCCACTACCGAACCTCCTGACCCCAAACCCACCGCCTGCCACCAGCAGCAGCACGCCTTCCCGTAAACTATCATTAAATCTTTCTTTTTATTTGAATCAGAGTGCTCCGGTGATGGCTGTTGACAGTGCCATCATGGAAAAATGCATCTTTTGAATAGTGCTTTAATTACAGGGTAAGCCAGTGTGTACAGTAGAAAAGGCGCCACGTGCCAATCAGAACGGGCGCCATGAACGGTTTGGGTGTTTGTGTGCCAACATGCCAAGCGCTGACTAGTACACCACACAGGGCCCTTTCACACTTCAATAGTCATTTTGAACGGCTTTCAAAAACACCGCAAGCAAGGCAAACAGTAGTAGTAGTATGCTGAAAGAATAAACCATTGTGAAAAGTGACTTGTGTTACTGGTGCTCGCGAAGTGTAAGCATCCGTTCTCGAGTCCTGCTGCCCCGAAGTAACTGGAGACGGTGACAGGATGAAACAAAACAGTGCGCCCCTTGCCCTTTAAAAATATGGTATGGGCTAAAAATGAACAAAACATTACGTTGGGAAGCAGCAAAATGGTTTCTTACTCAGTACCGGTTCTAATTTCTTTTGTTTTGTATTGTACTCCGTTTAAACATAATTTAGGGCAACAGAGCACCAAATTCGCTTCCGAAAATGTACAGAAATGCTGTTAAAATGTTTTCTTCAATTTTGACCAATGATAACAGAGAATATGCACTGATCTGTCGGAAGTGGTATTTTTTTAGAACAGTCCCGCATCTGATGCTACTGATTTTCAATGGGAATACCGCAAAAGTGAAAAAATGCGCATTGCCAAGAAGTGGAGATCAGATGCCCCGTTGATGATGCTTTTGTCGTGTAGAAAAGGCAGTCCTCTGTCACTTCTGTCCATGATGTCTCTTGGGTGGTAACCCGTCTCTGAAGGACTGCTTGTGAGGCGAGAAAATAGGGAGGTAAACAACACACTGAACTAGTTCACTATAACAAATTTTGGGCATGTTTTGTTTTCAGCGAGAAAAAACATTAACGTGGAGGCACTGAATTGAGACTTCTTTTCAATGAGGATAGAAGGTCTAGAAATCTCTTATGCAAAATATCTCAGACTATTTAAGCCATAGGCAAGTAAAAATGAATACAGGATCCTGTTGTGGTGCATGAGGGAAATGACCCTGTCGAGCAGGTAACGTCCCCTGCTACCAGCTTCTACCTAGGTGATACCTGTTAAGGATAGATGTGTAAGAATAGAAATCTGCTGCATACTGTAACTTTGGAAGTGAGAGATGAGCTCAAAAAGTTAACCTATTGTAAAAAAAAATAAAAAAAAAATAGATGTCAGCATAATCCATTTAGTAATGAGCGAAAATGAGTACATTTTCACAAAATAATTGTGCCTAATTCTCGCATGTTATTATTGTTCTTTTGTGCATAATTTTCGCAAGAATTACAGGATTTTTTGTAAATTATGCGTGGGTGGTTATGTGTGTGAAAATTGTACAGAAGGTTTGGACTCGCATACAAAAAGCAAGTCATACCCGCTCAAAATTTTGTTCACACACTTTCTAAAGTCATGCTATGAACACTGCTAGAGCAGCGCATGTGACATACTTCCAGTTTCAGAGTTCCTGCATGGTATTTTCTTTTCATGCAAGGTCTCCACATAAGCATTTAGAAAACAGAAATTATATGTGGTCAGAGCTTTAAGTGAGATGAAAAAGAAAGGGGGTGGGGGGGTCTCTAAAAGAGGCGTGGCCAAAGAAGTGGAACTAAGAATTCTGTTTAATTTAGGGCGTAGCTTAAACCATATATATTAAAATCCTATGCTTTGCACAGTCTACCAGTCTTTGGAGTTGCCTCTGACTTATCTTTTATTATATAAAGTCATGCCATACAGCAAGCAATACATATCCCTGAAACAAGCCAGACCTATAGGTTTGCCAACCTTTGTTAGCTGCATCAGCTAAAAGAACAACAATTGTGTTATGAGTAATTACAATTTAAAATGTTTCAATTCTGAAAATAGACTGTGAATTAAACACTACTTCTGTAGTCTCTCTATTGTTAGCCACTTATGCCCCTTTTCTCCCCACTTCTTTCTGAAATCCATCATATACATATCTCACATTTTTCCACAATTACAGTTGGCACATATGTGACCGTCGCTCTGTACCTTCCACCGAGAGGCCAAGGATTGTATGTGCATATAGTCTCCATACGATTATGATCCACTGACAGGCACCGTGTGAAACTCACACTGGCTTGAGACTCAACTTTAACATCTGGTGGCTACTCAGTTCAAAGTATGCCCTATGCAAGAGTCATATGCTGCATGATTACTGCAAAACTACAGAAACAGAGCATCTTGAAAAAAGTCAGGTCTCAAGAATACAAGATGAAATAAAACATGTGAACAGTAATCAGGGATTTCATTGTTGACATGGAAAGCCTTAAGGATTTTTTATAGGCTTTATTGAGAATAAAGTCCTCAGTGCTTTTGTAGTAAACGTAAGTAACTGAATATAGAACAAATAGAGACATCTTTCAAATATGTTTTTTAATTACTGCCAGGTCACGAACCCGTCCAACTTAAAGTCCTGCATGTGTCATGTACAGCCTAGTAATCAGGGTGTGAGCAATATTATGCGTGTTTAAAAAAAAAATATTGCACAGGCTTAAGTGACCCAAATAGGGTCTATCATGCCATGGTGTGCCATGAACTGCTCTCTTTGTTTTCTTAGTAACCTTGTGGCAGCAGTACATCAGTGGTTAATTTGAGCCAGTGGGCCCTACTGACACTCACTCTAGGGGACCAATTGCCAAATTTATCAAGAATGTTACCGAATCGCAATTTGGAAATCGCAGTTTCTAATGTATGAAAGTCCTAAAATTAAATGAGCAATTTCCAGTGGGTCGCAAATCGACCAACCTCATGAATATTAATGAAGTAGGTTGCAAATTGTGACCCACTAGGAATCAGGCATCATCACAGGGATGGTGGCCTGCTTGGGTCACCAGACCACGATGTCTGTGATTGCTTTTCAATTAAGCGATCTTTTTTTTTTTTTTTTTTAAATGCAGCCCATTTCCCTTATAAGAAAATGGGAATGTGCTAAAAAAAGAAAGTTTCTTTATATTTTTTGTTATTTGTTTAAGACGATGCAATGGTCGTGTAGACCACTACCTCCTCTTAAACAAACTGCTTTTTTACATTCACAAAAGTGAAAGGAGCTCAAAGGGGACCCCTTCCCATTTGCGAATGGGTTACCACTACATGTTTGTAAAAACAACAGTTGATGGACAGAATGCAGAACAATGTCATACATTCACCCCAGTACAGAGATCTGGGCCTAAATCCATCGTTTTTTTGCTCACCATGCCATTCCAGTTAGAACCCAGCCATATGCAAATCAGCCTTGACCCTGTGCCTCATGGGAACAGTCCAGCCCGAACTGCCAAGCCAGGTTCTCCCTGGACTGGAAACAAGCATCCTAGGACCGGTTTCGGGGTTTCACCCCTCTTCAGCCAGGATAGCTTCATTCCAGTGGCATGGAGAGCACGGGACCCACGTCTGGGCATACCCGTCCCACTCAGGGTGACAAATGCAAAAACAACAGTTGATGGACAGAAAATAGGGCAATGTCATACATTCATCCCAGTACAGAGATCTGGGCCTAAATCCATCGGTTTTTTGCTCACCATGCCATTCCAGTTTGAACCCAGCCATATGCAAATCAGTCTTGACCCTGTGCCTCATGGGAACAGTCCAGCCCGAACTGCCAAGCCAGGTTCTCCCTGGACTGGAAACAAGCATCCTAGGACCGGTTTCGGGGTTTCACCCCTCTTCAGCCAGGATAGCTTGATTCCAGTGGCATGGAGAGCACGGGACCCACGTCTGGGCATACCCGTCCCACTCGGTTTGACAAATGCAAAAACAACAGTTGATGGACAGAATGCAGAACAATGTCATACATTCACCCCAGTACAGAGATCTGGGCCTAAATCCATCGTTTTTTTGCTCACCATGCCATTCCAGTTTGAACCCAGCCATATGCAAATCAGTTTTGACCCTGTGCCTCATGGGAACAGTCCAGCCCGAACTGCCAAGCCAGGTTCTCCCTGGACTGGAAACAAGCATCCTGGGACCGGTTTCAGGGTTTCACCCCTCTTCAGCCAGGATAGCTTGATTCCAGTGGCATGGAGAGCACGGGACCCATGTCTGGGCATACCCGTCCCACTCGGGGTGACATATGCAAAAACAACAGTTGATGGACAGAATGCAGAACAATGTCATCCATTCACCCCAGTACAGAGATCTGGGCCTAAATCCATCGTTTTTTTGCTCACCATTCCATTCCAGTTTGAACCCAGCCATATGCAAATCAGTCTTGACCCTGTGCCTCATGGGAACAGTCCAGCCCGAACTGCCAAGCCAGGTTCTCCCTGGACTGGAACAAGCATCCTAGGACCGGTTTCGGGGTTTCACCCCTCTTCAGCCAGGCTAGTGATAACGCTGATTCTTATCTTATCTCTTTTAAGAATCTTCAGGTCGCCAGGATCTTTTTACCTGCTGAATAGTGTGAAGGGAAGAAAATCCTTTTCAGTTATACAACAAAATTTAGAATCCAGTTTACCTTAAAAGACCACTGACTCCGAATTCAATTTTGTGGGTTTATTACAGCCAAGAATAACTGCACGTGCAAGCACCTCAACACGAGGTTAAAGAAATAAATGGGCACTAATACAAATAGCATTCTACGCAGGATTCTCATCCGACCCAGGATAAGAAGAATCGTTAGCTCCAGAAGTATTAGACAAGCGATAACTGCTCCAATCTCTATATTATTCTTCATTTACCTAAATAAACATGAAACCATTAACTGTCCCTACTCTATTACTAAGGTGACATACCTACTTAACGAATTTTCCCAGGCAAGAGTACGAGAAAAGGTGTCAGCTGTGAAGACTTCCTAAGAAGTGCACTCACTTAGCATTTCGAGCTCGTTCTAAGATGCTCCTTCCTAAAATTCCTCTCTGCCTTTCTCTCTGGTCTCCTCTACCTCTTCTCTTACCTCCTCCCTTGGGGCACTATCCCTAATACAAAATGAACATACAATTGAACATGCCCTTGTCACGCCTCTTCGGCCAGGTCTTCCTTCTCGAAATTTTCCATCGAACTCTTACTTCATCCAGGGCGGTTACACCTTCTCCGCTGAAAGTATCATCCATGCATTCCAGTATACTCCCATCTCAGTGTCTCCCACCATCCTAACTCCTAAAACAAAGAGCCAGTCTTTTACTAACGAGGCATGTGTCCTTGCACCTGCAACAGAAGATACGTTCAACAGAAACCTTCCACTGTGCTAATTAATTCTTCTGTCGGTGCCCAGAGAGCCTTTCCAAGAGAACCTTCTCTGCCTACAAAATAAGCTAACTTAAGAACAAACAGGCCTTTTCTTGGTGTATATGCAGTCAGGCCTTTACACAATTTTAAACACACAATTCTTAATCACTTCTATAAGCATTGATACATACATTTCATATGCGAAAAGTGAACTACACGTGCAACTTAATATGATACACGTTTAAACTACTGCATCTCGATTATGCATGGGCTGATTCATTTATGCATCATTTAAACACGATTCAGTTAAGCATTACATTTGCAGGATCATAATAGCACAATTACTCTTCTATTCACTCCAATAATGCAAGTGAAAACTACATTTTACTAGCCATTCACTAATATATATATGGATATATGCGGGTGCAGACTAACGGTGATTATGATGCACCCCTACAATTTTCACGAGAGCTTAACGCTCTATCAGTTCCCCCCTTTGATGACTCCAGTCATCACAATCTTCAACTCCCTTGGAGAAAGAACCGACCTAAACAGAACTTGTTGCCATTCTTCCCTGTCGGAATCTCTCCAAACTCTTAATGTTTCGATAGTGACTGTCCTGCAGTCTGGCCATTCTCGTCTCATTTTCTCTCAAAGCCCTCTCAGCTCTGCCTGCTCGATACCACTTGTATGCTCTGATCAGACCCCACAGACAAACCACACAAACCACCACGATAATGAGAGGTCTCAGAACATAGCCAAGGAATCCTTTTCCCAAACTTGCAAACCAACTCCCTACTTGACCAAATCCCTTTCCAACTTTCTCCCAAACTCCCTCTTCAGTCAGATCCGCTATTTTCGTATGGATCGTAGTAATGTTACTTATATATTTCTCCAGATCCTTGCTGTTGTCTGGTATATAAGTACAGCACTCTTGAACCTTCAATAATTTACAGACTCCGCCCTCTTTTGCCAATAAGACATCCAAAGCAAGGCGATTCTGCAAAACCATTGTCCTTATCGACAACATCTCTCCATCCACGAGTATCAATGACTTTGCTGTATTCATCGATAACTCATCAACCACAGTCGCCAATCTCCGAATCGTCACGTCATTCAAAATCACTCCCAAACTTGGTATCATTGCTCCAAATATATCTCCTACTACAGCTCCTGCACTTGCACCTCGCTTCACTCTCGAATGCTTTCCATCTTCCAAAAGTTCCAAATCCTCTGCATGATAAATCTTTGGAAATATTATTCCCAAGTAACAAGTACCATACCAGTTCGCTGGCAACCTCACAAAGGCATTCCTTCTGCACACAAAATACACCGTAGGTATCACTTGTACAGGGCCTGGCAGAAAATTCTTTGCTGAATCTTCCATGGTGAAGACATGATCACACGTACTCTGTCCCACCGAGACCTTTTCATAGTAAGTCTGATAGCGTCTCACACACAACTTTCCCCTCTGTTCCTTGTCCAATGCTATAGGACCATAACTCCCTTTTGTTCGGTGCAATCTTTCCTCGTCTGTCCAATCTACTGGACTACCTCCTGTGTCTTGTGTCTGTGTTAATTTTCTATATCTATCTTCTACCTGATCTACAAACTTCTTCTCTACATTTGACAATGAGCACGTCAAATTATGTCGGTGGGCATATCCTGTATCTAGTTCCAAAGACGGTATGAAATACTTCCTAAGCCTATCCTCTGACTTATAATAGTCGTATTTATTCAAATGTTTGTAAGCTGGGACTTCAGGAAGCACTACATCGTAATTGGAAAAGAAATACTCAAACTGGCCTCTTCCATAAAATATACTAAGCAACAGACTACATGAAATTCCATACGTCAGTGGAAGATGGTGATATCTAATACCCTCATCCACTGAAGCTGGCAAATGCATACACACATAGCAATCCTTCGCATCTATCGCATCTACATACTCATATAGCAGCTTGGCATACGCATTAAGCTTAAAATCACTTCTAGACAAATCTACATGCAATCTACGACTTTCTTCTATTTGCAAAGCTCGATCAGCTCCTATGTTTCCCTCCTTTTTGCTAGGTGTAGTGGTAGGTGTAGGAGTTCCTCGCACCCCCTGCACTTCTAGCTTGTGTGGAACCGTATATGAAACTATAACTACTATGATTATAGAAACTATCACACCCCCTATAAAGGTGCCTACAATCACTTTGGATCTACGATGTGGATCTCCAGTCTCCATGGTCTCGAAAGTTCTCAAAGTTCGTGATTCCAGCAATGAGCACTCAAAAAGTCTCTGTCTTTTCCACACGTGACTTGCTTAACCAACTCGAGCAACACTTCGAAACCTCTGGAAATCCCCCTTCTGCTACAGGGTCTTATTTACATAGTCCAGAAAAAGACTTCCCTAAGTTTTCGTTCCTCTTCGGTGGAAAGTCCCTAATTTTATTCTTCTTCCACTCGGATCTAGGTTATCTTCTTCTTTAGACTTTTTATTTACAACAGATTATATTTCATCCACGATAAGATCATCCGTAAGCACTTCCAAACCGTGATACAAAAGTTCGAGACGAAGAATTACCATTTCATGTGAATACGGTTCAAATCCAAAGGACGGAAATTCGAGTCGATGCAGAACCAGTTCTCGGACCTTACTCAGAAGCGGGGGATTCGGAATGGTGAGGGTCAGTATTCCTTCGACTTCGAGCCCTGGCAACAACAGTACCACCTTCAGTACCACATTCAGGCTCTTGCTGACCACCTGCACAGACCTCAGCCTCCCCGTACTCACTACCCCCTGCATCAGTCACTGTGTAAGTCCACTCTGGGGTAGCGTATCTCTGGCAAGGCACTCTTGTTCTTTTCGACCTCCTCCGACCCTCTTGAGTCTGCTCTCCGTCACTTGCCTCTGATTCAGACGTTTCAGACACTGGAGCAAGATCTCTTTCGGGTGCCAACCTCAGGTTCAGTCGCCTCTGTCTCTCAGGCCAAGCCTCCTCAGTTCTGATTTTTCTTCCGCCTTCCCCTTCTATACCCTGTGCACCACTTCCTTCTTCTGCTGGATTTGACTCCACTCCACCCACTGCACCACCTCTGTCTTCCGAGTCAGAGTCGGGGTTCTGGTTGTCGAAACCCCCTTCTGCTTGCTCTGGTGCACAACCAGCTGCATCAGCGGCCCTCACAGCTTGACTTGTCCTCTCCTGTGGCCCTGCCACATCAGCTGGATTTTCATTTGCGAGAGGAGCTGTTTCTTCTGAGGGTGCTGAAACTCTGCGGGTATGGGAAGCATGCACCCAATTCGGCAATCCTCCACACTTCACTGCTGTGTTCGTTACCAGTATCACCTGGTACGGGCCTCGCCACCGAACATCCAAACAGCTCTTCCTCACGTGCTTTCGGACAAGCACCCAGTCACCTGGACACAGGTCGTGGCACAGATCACTCGAGGCTGGAACAGCTGCAGCTTGGACCTGCTGGGACACAGAACGGACCACATCAGATAGTACCTTACAGTAATCGAGAATCAAGTCATCAGTGATGTTTATCAAAGCTGTAGCTGGTACTGCTGGGAACCACATTGCCCTCCCCATCAAGACTTCATGGGGAGACAACCCAGTTCTCCTGTCGGGGACACTTCGAATACTCATGAGAACAAGTGGCAACGCATCAGGCCACTTCAGAGACGTTGACGAACACATTTTTGCCATCCGGGCTTTCAAAGTCCCATTAACCTGCTCCACTATCCCAGAAGCCTCTGGTCGATAACTGCAATGGAGTCTCTGATCGACATTCAATGCTGCACAAAGTAACTTCATGATTTCACTGTGGAAGTGTTTTCCTCTATCTGATTCCAAAGAGGTTGGGAAACCAAACCTCGGGATGAGTTCCCTCAACAATAACTTAGCCACTGTGAGAGTGTCACACCTGCGTGTTGGGTAAGCCTCCACCCACCGTGAGAATACACCAACCACCACTAGAATGTACCTCAACCCATTGCACTTGGGCATTTCCACAAAGTCTATCTGCATCCTATTGAAGGGTCCTCCTGACCTTTCAATGTGACTCAATGTGACTACAGTCTTCTTTCCAGCATTCATCTGTTGACACGTTACACACCTCTGACAAACTGCTTCGGCAACCGCACGAAATCGTGGATTATACCACGTCTGTCTAAACACACGCATCATTGCATCTCTTCCAAGATGTACAGGTCCATGTATCAGTCTCGCCATGGGGCTCAGCATATTTTCTGGCAGTACAGCTCTCCCATCATTGGAAACCCAAACATCCACATCCCCTCTTTCACATCCTGCTTTGACCCATCCATTCCGTTCTTGATCTGTCACCTCATCCTGCAGTCGCTTGAGTTCCTCCCAAGTGTCTGCCATGGCCAACATCATGTTGAGCTCGGTTCTTTCTTGGCTCTCTCCTGTGTAACCCTCTGTAAATATACATCCTTGCTCTGCACAGAAGCGGGCGACTTCATCCGCATAATTGTTCCCCAGAGAGACAAAATCATCCCCCTTTCCGTGCGCAGTGCACTTGACAACTGCGATTTCCTTTGGACATTGCAATGCATCCAACAGTTGTCTTTCATG
Source organism: Calotriton arnoldi (assembly GCA_963921515.1). Lineage (NCBI taxonomy): Eukaryota > Metazoa > Chordata > Amphibia > Caudata > Salamandridae > Calotriton > Calotriton arnoldi. Next base: position 339,482 of record CAWUFW010009320.1, on the reverse strand, counting down.
TTCTCCATTCCTAATGGGTGAACCAGATGATGTCAAAAATCCCCTCTGTGACCATAACTGTCCGAAGTCATGAACCACACCGAACCCATACTGGCTGTCCGTGTAGATCGTGATTCGGATTTGATCAGCGGCCAAACAGGCACGTGTCAAGGCAATGATCTCAGCTACTTGCGCGGAATGTATTCCGTCTAGGCAAGCCGCCTCAACCACTCCTGAAATGGTACATACAGCAAACGCTGCTCTCAGTTGGCCAACACTGTCTCTTAAGCATGAACCATCGACAAAGAAAATTTCATCTGGGTCAGTCAGTGGTTCATCGACAATGTCGGGTCTCGGTTTGGTGCATAGTTCAGTCACATCAAGACAATCATGGTCCTCACAATCTTCATCATCAGTATTGGGTATAGGCATTAATGTCGCAGGGTTTAAGACAGAACTTCTTTTCAGAGTCACATTCTCTGCGGCAAGTATGACTTGCTCATACCTCGTTAACCTGTTATTTGTTAGATGCTGAGTCTTTGTCCTGGTCATTAACAATTCAACAGAGTGTGGTACATGAACGGTTAGTGGGTGACCCATTACAATGCTTTCACATCTTTCAATGCTGACACCTGTTGCAGCAACGGATCTGAGACATCCGGGCAACGCAGAAGCTACTGGATCTAAAGTAGCTGAAAAGTAGGCAACTGGTCTACGGACACCTCCATGGTTCTGAGCTAGAACTGCTAATGCACAACCTTCTCTCTCGAAACAGAACAGTGAAAAAGCCTTATTATAATCAGGCATTCCCAAAGCAGGTGCAGAACACAACTCTTCTCTCAGTCTTAGGAATGCCATCAAACACTCCTCATCCCATGGTACCGGATCACTCACATCCTTGTGCGTAAGCCTCTGCAAAGGCTTTGCTCTCAAGGAGAAACTGGGAATCCACTGGCGACAATAGCCGACCATCCCCAAAAACATCCTGACCTCCCTTTGAGTGGTGGGCACTGCCATGTTCATTATTGCCTCAATTCGATCTGGTGACACCTTCCTCTTGCCTTTTTCCAGTCTGTGGCCCAAATACTGAACTTCGTTCAGACAGTACTGCAATTTGTTCGGGGGACACCTTGTGTCCATTTGCTGCCAAATGATTCAGTAGAGCTATCGTGTCTATCCTGCAAGCATCTTCTGTTTCCGATGCCACAAGTAGGTCATCTATGTACTGCACAAGGACCGAGTTCTGTGGCAATGCAAGACTCTCTAGATTCTTCTTCAAGATCTGATTAAAGATCGATGGACTCTCTGTATACCCCTGAGGGATACGACACCATGTTAACACACGATTTTCCAGCCGGAAAGCAAAAAGAAATTGGCTTTCCTCGTGGAGCGGTATCGAGAAGAATGCTTGACACAGATCTATGACAGTAAACCACTCAGCTTCGCACGGGATCTGAAACAGTATCACTGATGGATTCGGTACCACTGGACAAGATGGAATAACTATCGTGTTAACCCTTCGCAGGTCTTGCACGATCCTGAACTTCCCGCTCGGTTTCTGTAGTCCCATGATAGGTGAATTACATGGGCAACCCCTTATCTCCTTCAGAATGCCTTGCTTGATCATAGACTCGATTACAGGCTTAATTCCTGCGATCGTTTCAGAGGACAGATTGTACTGGGGTGTCCTAGGGAATTCGACATTCTGCTTAACCTGAATCTGCACAGGTTCAACCCCCTTGATCAGTCCTATCTCTTCTCCTGTAAAGTCCCACACCTCTGGTGACACGGTGTCTCTCAAATCCGGTGGAAGTTCTTCCACTGTCACCATTGGATACAAGTCTATACACAGATGCTGATTAGCAACTTTAAAGGTAGCATCATCATCCCTCGTCTGAACCTCCACTCCCCTTGGTGTGCAATAAATAGTGCAGTTCAATTTACATAACAGATCTCTTCCCAAAAGACAAACTGGACTCGTATTGCACACCACAAACTGGTGTTTAGCTTGGAAGGAGCCTATCCTCACTGGAATCGGTTCGGTCAATGGGCTGGTTATCTTTTTGTTTGCCACTCCAACAACTTGGATCGATTGTCCCGAGAGGGGTAGGTTGGGGACTACTGCTGATCTTACAGTAGACCGGGTAGCACCAGTGTCAACCAAGAGTGTGGTAGGATGACCATCAATGTCTGCCTCCACAAACGGTCCTCTCTGGTCTACCTCCAAGACTGCTCCAAGTGTGCAGTCTTCCTCCCCCCTCAGGCACCGTCAAGCTAACGGGTCTGGACTGTACTCATCATACCCTTCAAAAAGGGGCATCTGCTGGTAAGTCCGTATTCCTTGCGAAATTCTTGGTGGCTGGGGGACCTGCACTTGTGGGTTATACATCCCCCCTTTCATCGATCTGGGCCTCATCACAGTATTAACTACCTCCGGCGCAGGTGCCTGAACCACTTCTACCTCCTGCTGCACCTGGTTGGCTGGGTTCAAGGGACACTCGCGCTTCCAATGTCCAATCTGATGACAAAGATGACACACAGTGGTCTTCTTCAATGTCGCCACATCCACCCCTGTCTTGGGATCTATAGGTTTCCCTTTTCCCTGTCCTTGCCCGTTTTGGTTCCCTTGATAATTTCCCTGTCTCCTTCCCAGCGTCCCTCCTCTAGGCTGGACCTGAGCTGTCTGCATCTGAACGAGCATCAGCTTGTCCTTTAGCTTCCGGTGCTTTGAGTCTACCTCATCGCTACAGTACCTCGCATACCGCAAGATTTCATCCACCGGCTTGTTTTGCCAACAGATCAAATGGTGCTGTTTCATGAGGCTGACCTCTGGTCTCAATCCCAAGACAAATTTTGAGACAAACTGTCCCATATCCTTGGGGTCTAAGGCGTCTAGTCCACTATATTGTTTAAAAGCTTGCAGGAGTCTTTCATAATATTCATGCACTGTCTCCTTGGGTTCCTGCACAGTTCGATCTATCTTAAACCAATCGATATCCTGAGGTGAAATCTTCAGCTTCAACCATGTAATCACTTGGTCGAATTTTTTCATGACCATGGGTGACGGACCATTCGTAACAGCATCCCTTTCAGGTTCGAAGGTCGGCCACTCGACTGCAATTTTACAAACTGTCCACAAATCTCCTGGTACCACTATATCAAACAAAGTGTTCAAATCAGTCCATAGTACCTTCGAGATTTTAACGAAACGCTCAACCTGTTTGTACCACTCTACGGGTTTTTCCCTCAGCCGAGGAAAATCATTTGTAAACGCAGCCAAGTCACCTCTACTCCACGGCACATGCACGTACCCTCCTGGTTCTGTACTTCCCGTAAGGGATAGTTCCCGACGCCCGTCGCCCCTCCCCCCGGAGGTGGCGTTTCTCCTATAATTTTTTTTCTAATCTTTTTCTTTGACCACCTTTCCTCCCATTTACCCAACATCATCCATATATGCATCCCTACAATCAGGTCTTTGGTATGCGTCCTTAATCCTATGATTCTTTTCTCCTCCAATTCCTGATCACTATACTGCAACCTATGTGACCCTTGCAATGATTTGGTGTTATTCACATCCACCTCATATCTCTTTGCCAATTCTGTCAATTTCTCATGCGCGGCTCTTGCTTTACGAGTCACATCTTTTGCCACGAAAAGCAGCTCGTCTGGCCCATAAATCTCTATTCTCTCCAAAGGCAGGTTCCCACTAATCATTTCGTCTACCTCCGCCTTTAGTCTTACTACGTCCAGCAACCTCGCCTGCACTGCACTCCTCAGTATTTCTTGACAAGCCGCACCATTCCGCTCGTCATAATCATTGCTTTGTTCTCGTGACCTGCTCTCTTCTATTGTATTCCTGGCACCTGGTCTGTCTCCTAAGTTGCCTTGCTCCACATCTCTTGGCATCCTATCGCTCTGATTCCTTACAGGTGGTACCCACATTCTTAAGTCTGATCTGGACTCGATTAAGGACCTTGGTCTGACTGGTCTCACATCCACCTGTCCTAAAGAGGAGTCTGCGGTGGCTGGCAATGGCGTGCTCGTTTCCATGGGCTTCGGAAGGTGAACCACTTGTACCCCTAAGCCATTCCCTCCAACGCTGGTCCCCTCTCCCCCTGTCGTCTGCATTGGACTTCCTTCACCTATTCGATCTGGGTCATATACAGATACTATAGGACCAATGGTGACAGGTACTGTCAGGGAGTCCGGCAACCGCATATTCCCCATGGAAGACTGGGTTCCCACTCCCTCCGTCCCTGTGGAAATTTTTCCTACTACCCTCATGTTTGTCTGATTCCGTAACTCGCCGGTTTCCGCTCCTGAAGCTGATTTTCCCTCTTCTGAATCTGGATAGAATGGAGGTGGTCTCTCTGCTAGTAACCTATCTAACAGGCTGTCATCTGTATCACTGTCGTCTTCTTCGGCCCACTTCTTCTTAGCCTCTCCTACATTTATCAGTAGTGGAAACAGCCTATCCCCCTCAATAGTTTCCACTCTCCACCTTTTCTCCAATGCATCCCATCTCGCATCTTGAAATGCCCTGATCGATTTCTTCACCCTTTCCTGACTTTTATCTCTTTTCCTGTCATACGCTGCCCTAATCCATGCATGTAGCGCCTCAAACTGTGTCGGTCTAGGCAGTGGTCGTAAAGAAGACATCACAGTTTTTAGCTGGTACAACACTTCCAACCTGAAAGTGCCATAACGTGGGAAAGTCAATTCTCCTTCTCCTTCTGTCATTTTATGCCAATTCTCAAGCCAAATTATAGTATGTAATCCTACATTCTTAGCCATATAATGTGCTGGCGTATCCTCGGGAGGGGCTTCCTCACTACCCCGAGTAACCACATGTCTATCACCTCTGCAAAGTTCTCGTAAAACTTTAAAACATTTCATGATGAATCAAATTTCCGTTCGCGCACAAAATTTCGGTTATACTTCCTGATTTCAATCCACCAATGCCAGCGTGGCTCACACCAACCGACCTATCGCAGCGTGGCACTGTCTGACGTCACTCTTCCTCTGCTCGCAGCAGTTCCCCTCCTTCTCCTTTCACCCTTTCTCGCTCGCTCGTGTCCCAATCACACTCTGAAGCGATTGTCCGTCCTACCGAACAGTTACCTCTCTGACTGTCGGTCCACCAATGACCGACCAGCCTCTCGAAATTGTTGACTTCAATCTGGCAACTGTCTGCCCGCGAACGACCGGACAATCACCTCTGACACAATCGATAGGATCCAAATGCTCAATATTCTGCACACAACATCCTACGACCAGCGTCGGTTATTCACACACTCACACATATGCTTCCTATCTTCAGTGGGTTAATCAACGACGTCTCATGACCCCCACAATCTCTGGTCAACGATCTCAGCTCTGGGTGTCTTCTACACCACAATAATCAAATCTCTCGGTCCCGCGCGCGCTCACGGTCCGATCCTCAATCACACGACTCTCATTCCAACTCCGCAAGACATCACACAACAATTAAACACCGCAATCTAACAAGCATCACCCTGTTCATACTCACTCTACCACGGACTGCTACTTTCGCCGCACCGTCACTCTCCGTCAGTTCTCGTCAACCGCCGTCGTCCTCCTCTTACGATCCACTGGATCACCATCACTCGGGCTCTACGGGGCAAATAGTCTCTTATCCTAGTCTAGATCTCCCCTTACTATCAGAGGAAACCATCCTACTCTGCTACCAACTGATAACGCTGATTCTTATCTTATCTCTTTTAAGAATCTTCAGGTCGCCAGGATCTTTTTACCTGCTGAATAGTGTGAAGGGAAGAAAATCCTTTTCAGTTATATGACAACATTTAGAATCCAGTTTACCTTAAAAGACCACTGACTCTGAATTCAATTTTGTGGGTTTATTACAGCCAAGAATAACTGCACGTGCAAGCACCTCAACACGAGGTTAAAGAAATAAATGGGCACTAATACAAATAGCATTCTACGCAGGATTCTCATCCGACTCAGGATAAGAAGAATCGTTAGCTCCAGAAGTATTAGACAAGCGATAACTGCTCCAATCTCTATATTATTCTTCATTTACCTAAATAAACATGAAACCATTAACTGTCCCTACTCTATTACTAAGGTGACATACCTACTTAACGAATTTTCCCAGGCAAGAGTACGAGAAAAGGTGTCAGCTGTGAAGACTTCCTAAGAAGTGCACTCACTTAGCATTTCGAGCTCGTTCTAAGATGCTCCTTCCTAAAATGTCTCTCTGCCTTTCTCTCTGGTCTCCTCTACCTCTTCTCTTACCTCCTCCCTCAGGGCACTATCCCTAATACAAAATGCACATACAATTGAACACGCCCTTGTCACGCCTCTTCAGCCAGGTCTTCCTTCTCGAAATTTTCCATCGAACTCTTACTTCATCCAGGGCGGTTACGATGACCTTGAGTCCCAGGCACCTTCTCCGCTGAAAGTATCATCCATGCATTCCAGTATACTCCCATCTCAGTGTCTCCCACCATCCTAACTCCTAAAACAAAGAGCCAGTCTTTTACTAACGAGGCATGTGTCCTTGCACCTGCAACAGAAGATACGTTCAACAGAAACCTTCCACTGTGCTAATTAATTCTACTGTTGGTGCCCAGAGAGCCTTTCCAAGAGAACCTTCTCTGCCTACAAAATAAGCTAACATAAGAACAAACAGGCCTTTCCTTGGCGTATATGCAATCAGGCCTTTACACAATTTTAAACACACAATTCTTAATCACTTCTATAAGCATTGATACATACATTTCATATGCGAAAAGTGAACTACACGTGCAACTTAATATGATACACGTTTAAACTACTGCATCTCGATTACGCATGGGCTGATTCATTTATGCATCATTTAAACACGATTCAGTTAAGCATTACATTTGCAGGATCATAATAGCACAATTACTCTTCTATTCACTCCAATAATGCAAGTGAAAACTACATTTTACTAGCCATTCACTGATATATATCTGGATATATGCGGGTGCAGACTAACGGTAGTTATGATGCACCCCGACAATTTTCACGAGAGCTTAACGCTCTATCAATAGCTTGATTCCAGTGGCATGGAGAGCACGGGACCCACGTCTGGGCATACCCGATCCACTCGGGGTGACAAATGCAAAAACAACAGTTGATGGACAGAATGCAAAACAATGTCATACATTCACCCCAGTACAGAGATCTGGGCCTAAATCCATCGTTTTTTTGCTCACCATGCCATTCCAGTTTGAACCCAGCCATATGCAAATCAGTCTTGACCCTGTGCCTCATGGGAACAGTCCAGCCCGAACTGCCAAGCCAGGTTCTCCCTGGACTGGAAACAAGCATCCTAGGACATGTTTGTAGTCAATAAATTATTAATGTTTTGCGACTGGAATTAGGTCGCCAAACATTAATGTATCCCATACCAATTCAGAATTCGAAAGAAACGCCCCTTCCAAATAGCGAATCAGTATTTGGTAGCACACCCAAATTCATTTCTGTTGCATGTTACAGAATCGCTGTTTAGGTTTCATACATGCCAAAATGCTTTTTTGCGTTCGCAAACGGGCTGATTCGGTGAATCAGTCAGTTTGTGGACACAAAAAGCTTGATACATCTGGCCCCAAGTCTCATTTTTGAATAGTAACGGTTCCTATGACGGTGTATATTGCAGGCATTCTGATAAGACTCAAACTCAGCTGTTCTCACTACAAAGCAGAGGCTCACTATCTGTTTACAGAGCTGTATTCTCACTTTCGTGGTAACAACATATACATCTTAGGGGCAGCATGCATTGTGTCGGCACCTGTGCATCACAAGGGGAGAGGTGCGAGTCCTCTGAAGCATTTTGCTCTGGTTGCTTGCATGGATGTCATTTAGGGGTCGCCTGGGCTTGCCCATTGCAACCTCTGGCACTGCTTTTGCGACCCCCGCCTCAGAGGAAACAAAATCAGTGCCAAGGAGACAGAGACAGTTCATTGTGCTCCAACTTAATTTTCTGTTTATTTGTTATCACACCAAAAGTAAATAATAATTTATTATTCACTATTAGTGTAAAGCAAAATGTTTTTAAATGTATGTAGTGTGCGTGCTTGTGGGTGAAAGTGTGTTTATGTGCAAGAAAGTGTGTGTGTTTGTGAGTGTGTCTGTATTTGTGAGCATGGTGTGTGTGAGTGAAAGTGCCTGAGAGTCAGTGACAGTGAATGAGAGAGAGTCAGTGGCAGGTAATGAGTGAGAATGAATGAGACTGACTGTCAGTGTGTACTAGTGTGTCAGAATGAGTGACAATAGGAGTGCACATATGTGAGAAAGTATGAGTGAGTGAGAGTTTGAATGAATATGAGTGAGTGTGAATGAAGGAGAGAGAATGAGTGAGAGGGTGTGAGAATAAGTGAACGTGATTGTGAATGATGAAGTGGGTGCAAGTGAGTATGAAAAAGTATGATTGAGTCAGAGAAAAAATGAGTGAGAGAGTTCGAGTGAGTGCAGTACAGTGAGTGAGAATAAATGAGTGCAAGTGAGAATGAATGGTGGAGTGTGAGCGAGAATGAGAATGAGAATGAATGAGTAAATGTGAGCGTGAGTGAGAATGTGGTGTTATATTGCTAGTCTTCCACTGGCCCTGGCATACTGAAGGGAATTTTTGGTTTATAGAAGCACCCCAGGGAAAATACTGCAGCTGCCATACTGGAGGCAAAAATACTGGTACTGGCATGCCTGAAGTTATTCTTGGCGGTGTTGAGACAGAATATTGAGTTGGAAATGTCGCTTACACAAATATCAAGTTGGAAATATTGTTATTCAGAAATATCGACAGCAAGAATATTGTGGTCAAGAATATCGAATTTAAGGTAAGAAATATCGTTTTTAGAAATATAGAAGTCATTAATATTGTTTGCAAAAATATAGTTGTTTAAAATATCGATTTTTAAATTAGTGTTATGTATTTTAGTTGATATACTAAAATGTATGTGATGAATGTTTTTTTGTATGCGTATTTTTTATGTTTCTTAATATATGTGTTACATTTTTAGTAGTTATCAATTTTATATTTATTAAATTTTGTTTTTTTTTAGTTCCGTAGCGGGTTGTGGGTTTATAGGGGAATATAGGAAGTAATTTAATTATAATAAATGAATGATTATTTTTTATTTATATAATTTAGATTTTAGTGTTAAATGTGGGAAGTAATTTATTTGTAATTAATTATTAATTGGTTGTTAATTTATATTAATTAATTAATTCATAATTAATTATGGTAATTGTGTAATTTTGTTTAGGTGCGGGTTGTGGGGTTTATAGGGCTAAAGGGTGGGAAGTAATTTATTTTTGATTAATTAATAATTAGTTGTTACTTTATATTAATTCATTGATTGAAAATGAATTATGGAAATTGTGCAATTAATTTTAGGTGAGGGTTGTGTGGTTTATAGGGGTAAAAGGGTGGGAAGTAATTTATGTTTAATTAATGAATAATTAGTTGTTAATTTATATTAACTAATTAATTGATAATTATGGCAATTGTGTGATATTTCTTTTTAGGTGTGGGTTGTGGGGTTTATGGGCTAAAGGGTGGGAAGTAATTATGGAAATTGTGTAATTAATTTTAGGTGCGGCTTATGGGTTTATAGGGGTTAAGGGTGGGAAGTAGTTTATGTTTAATTCATTAATAATTAGTTGTTAATTTATATTAACTAATTAATTGATAATTAATTATGGTAATTGTGTGATTTTGTTTAGGTGTGGGTTGTGGGGTTTATGGGGTAAAGGGTGGGAAGTAATTTATTTTAATTAATTAATACGTTCTTAATTAATAATGAATTTTTAATTGAAAACTAAATATGGAATTTGTGTAATTAATTTTAGGTGTGGGCTATAGGGTTTATAGGGGTAAAGTGTGGGAAGCAATTTATGTTTAATTAATTAATAATTGGTTGATCATTAATGTTAATTAATTAATTGATATTTAATTAGGGTAGCTATTTATTTTTTTGTGTGTGGGTTTTACTTTTTATGGGGTAAAGGGTGGGGAGTGAATTAGTTTTACTTACTTTATAATTAGTTTTTATATACTATTAGTTTTTTAAATTGAAAATAAGTTAAAATTGTGTAATTAATTTTTTACAGTTTAATTTTACCAGTGGTTTGTGGGGATTAAAGGGATAAAGTGTGGGAAGTTTATTAACTTTTATGAGTTTTAATTTGTTTTTTAATTTATAATATTTCTTTAATTGGTAATTAATTATGTTAATTATGTTAGTACATGTTTTCAAATAAAATTTAGACGTGGGTTGTGAATTGTGTGGTGTTATAGGGTAGGAAATAAAAAAAGTACACTTATGTAATAATTAATGTTTTTGATTCTAAATAATTTCTAAGTAAACATATTTATTTGTTTGAATTTTTTTTAAATTGTATTTAATATAATATTTGTAGGCATTTGTCATATGCATTTAACATTATAATATGTTTTTTTTAAATTGTAGTATTAAATATATTTGTGTTTTATTTTTTTTATATATTTATATATTTTTTTTATTTATTTTGTTTTTTAAATATTTTTGTTGTTAAGATTTTGTTTGTTTTTACTTTTGAACTGACTGGAGTGAGAATATTAATTGTTACCCCCTTGCAATCCAACATTTTCCCTACTGTTGCACTGATTGGAGTGGGAAAAGTAAATTTTATCCTGCCACTATCCAACACTTTCCCTACTGTTGCACTCACTGGAGTGGGAATAGTAAGTTTTACCCCTCCGCTATCCAGCACTTTCTCTACTGTTGGACTCATTGGAGTGGGAATAGTAATTTTTACCCCTACGCAATACAGCACTTTCCTTAATGTTGCACTGACTGGAGTGGGAATAGTAAGTTTTACCTCTCCGCTATCCAACACTTTCCCTACTGTTGCACTCATTGGAGTGGGAATAGTAATTTTTGCCCCTCTTCTATCCAACAATTTCGCTACTGTTACACTCACTGGAGTGGGAATAGTAAGTTTTACCCCTCCGCTGTCGAACACTTTCCCTACTGTTGTACTGTTAGAAATGGGGGTCTCTAGTTGGCAGAGGTAGGTACCTTTGCCCAAATAGGGACCCTTGCTTCTAGTCAGGGTAAGCAGGATACACACTTTAGATAACGCCTGCTCACCCCCTTGGTAGCTTGGCACGAGCAGACAGGCTTATCCCAAAGGCAATGTGTAAAGTATTTGTAACAACACTCACAGTAACACAGTGAAAACACCACAAAAGGACACCACACCAGTTTAGAAAAATAAAATATCTTTATTTAAACAAAACAAGACCAAAACAACAAAAATCCAACACACACAGTTAAAAAGATGACTTTCAAAAGGTTTCAAGAACTTGTGCCATAGAAAACTATGGATGCGCGACTTTTCCCCAAATACCTGTAGATGCGTGAAAATTCCAAAAGCCAAACAGCCGCAGAGTCGGAAAACAAAGAGATGCGACACTCCTGAGACCTTGGGGAGACGATGCGACAGTCCCGCTGCAAGCAGAGAAAGCGTTGTGTCAAATCCAGTCTGTATGGGGAGTGATGCATCGATTCTTCGTGACGGTTCCAGTCTGCAGGTGATGCGTCGGACGTACTTGCCGCACAGGCACGATGCGCGGAAATCCAGGATGCGTTGGCGATCGATGCCGTGGCGAGCGGCGCTGCGTCGGACCTCTTCAGCCACGATCCCTCCATGTGTCGATTCTTGCAGCGGCGACTGGCGCTGCGACAGTGTCGCAGTGGCACGGCGATGCGTGGAAATTCTTCTCGCGCCGTGGAGATGCGTCGAGAAAACAGCCGCAAGAAGAGCGATGCGTCGATCTTAGCAGTTCTTCACGTTTTCTTCTCTCTTCCAGCTCCCAAACAGCAGCAACAACCTCCAGAGGCCCACAACTGGCACAGACACCTCGTGGCAGGCTAGAACTCACAGCAGCAGAGTTCAGGGGAGCTGGGGGTGAAGTCTTTGTGTCCCTGAGACTTCAGAGCAGGAGGCCAGCTCACTTCAGGCCCTTGGAGATCTCCTTCAAGCAGGGGACACAGCACACAGCAAAGTCCTTCTCCTTTCCTTGGCAGAAACATTAACTGCAGGCCAACCCCAGACACACAGCAAGGGCAGTACTTCTCCTCAGTCTCTCCAGCTCTTGTCCTTGGCAAAGGTTCCTCTTGAATTCCAGGAATGATCTAAAGTTCAGGGGTTTTAGGTCTAAAACTTATACCCCAAAATGTCTTTGTTCTCTTTGTGCAAGGGGCTCTGAGCCCAGTTTAAACCAGTTTGGGGGGGCACTCTGCAAGTGCACAGCAACATTCATTGTCAGTGTGAGCCTTGGCCCCAGACGCACCACAGGGGGGAGGAGCCAGCATTGTGGAAGGCAGGCCCAGCCCTTTTCAGGTACAGGTGCTACTCCTCGCACCACTCCAAATGCAGATCAGGCCTATTCAGCCTAGTGATGACTCATCCAGACTCCTGGAGCCACTGCCTCCCCAGCCCCTGTCACTCCACAGCCAGACAGTCAATCCACAAACAGGCAGAGGGACACAGGATGGTTGAACAAGAAAATAGCCACTTTCTAAAAGTGGTATTTTCAAACACACAATTTAAAAACCATCTTTACTAAAAGATGTGTTATTAAATCCTGAGTTCAGGGATACCAAACTCCATTTTTCAATCTTATCTCTATGGTAAGATATGCTTGTAAAATGTTACAAAGCATTCCCCATTCTGTCCTATGGGGCAAGATAGCCTTTCAATAGTGAAAAACGAAATTGGCAGTATTTCACTAACAGGACATGTTGCACACACCAGTACATGTCCTACCTTTCACATACACTGCACCCTGCCCAGGGGGGTACCTTGGGCCTACCATAGGGGTGCCATATATGTAAGAAAAGGGAAGGTTAGGTCCTGGCAAGTGGGTGCACTTGCTAAGTCGACATGTCAGTTAACAAACTGCGCACAGGCACCGCGGTGGTAGGCCTGAGACATCTTTTCAGGGCTACTCATGTGGGTGGCACAATCAGTGCTGCAGGCCCACTAGTAGCATTTGATTTACCAGCCCTCGCACACTCAGTGCACTTTACTAGGGACCTACTGGTAAAAAAAATATGCCAATCAGGGAGAACCAATCACAATAACAATTTACACAGAGAGCATATGCACTTTAGCACTGATCAGCAGTGGTAAAGTGCCCAGAGTCCTATAGCCAACAAACACAGGTCAGGAAAAAATAGGAGGAGGAAGCAAAAAGTTTGGCGGTAACCCTGCAAAAAGGGCCATTTCCAACACAACCCCCTTCCAGCCTAAAGCCAGGGTAGAGTAATCAATACCTCGATGGGCTTCCCGGCTTGGGGCGACAGAACATGGAACCTGGCCCGAACAGCAGGGGTCTATTCCTGTTCTATGCCTTCCTGTACCCAGTTGGATCCCTCTATCCATACTCTCAGGGCCCACTAGGCTAACCCATGGGGGACCCTTCGCCTCACCTGGGGACCCCATCTGTGCAGCGCCTAAACTTACTTTGCTCACAGATGTATCACAACAGGTAGACAGTACCGACATGGCCAACACAGTGGTGTGGTCCAGTCCACCCCCGGGGTGTGACTCCTGCCCCCCTCCCAGGGGCAACACTGTCCACCAGGACAACCAGCCACAGTGGCCACTGATACCTGTCAGTGATGAGAGCCAGGCCTCATGCCTTTCAGGCCTCTCTAACCTCTGTGGCATCAGAAAGTGGGGGGCGGTAGCCCCAGGTGCCTGGCACTTTTTTCCACTTTCCCTCCTGCCAAGTCAGGTATGGCATCCTGAGACTGGCCCACCAGCCCAGGGTCTGTACCCTGTGGCTGGAAAAGAGACTGGGGTGGGCTCTCCCACACCCTGTCTTCTTCCCTGGGACTCTGCACCCTCCCACCTGGAGCGGTACCCCAGAAGACAACTTGGTAGGGGCACGGTTAGCAGTCGCCCCTTCCTCCAGGTCAGGGGGGATACCCTGAACCTGGTCCTCCAACCCAGGGTCTGTACCCTTAGGCTGGACCTGTGCCTGGCAACCCAGGACTTCCGGGGGAGTACACCAACCCGCCCAAGGGAAACACACTCCTCATGAGTTGTACGAGAGTCTGCCTGGCGCAGGTCTCCAGCCTCCTGTCCACTTGACAGAACATGAAGACCCCCCAGGCCAGAAGAGGCCTCACCAGGGTCAGTCCTGAGGTGCTCTGACCTCAGAGCGGGTAACCCCTGACCCACTGGTCCTCCCACTGGGGACTGTCTCCCCCTCTTACCCCTTTCTCTGGACTCATGCACCCTCCCAACTGGAGCGGTGCTGCCAGACACCAGACCTGGTGGAACGCTAGTTACAGCAGTCTCCCCCAGTTCACCTAATACCTTGGGATCCCCCTCAGGAAATGGCCTCCCAGTACAGACTAGGCTCCCCTCCTGGTGTTCACTCATGGAACCAACCAGGCCCTGTAACTGGGCCTCGGACACCTTGGGTCTCAGCCCACCCCCACTCCCTCTACTCAGAGACAGGACATGGGGCTCCTCACCCATTCCACTATACTGGGACCTATCTGGGTTACTCCAAACCTCCCCTACCTCACCTGATTGGGGAAAACCTGAGCCACCTCCTTCAGGATTACTCCCAAAAGCCTCATCAGACCCTCTGGACTCCACCAAAAGCTCTGCCTCCAGCACCAGCTCCCTGTAATCAGAGAATTCACACTTCACCTGGTGTTGGCATAGCTCTGGAAAACAGGGACTTAAAATATGCTCTCCAACAATTGCATCACACAGCACCCCACAGTTGTTAACCAAGCTACCCTTTGCCTCACCATCCAGTGCCTCACACAAGTACCCCACACCACTCTCCTGAGATTGGCAAGACAGTGTCTGACTGTCTCTGTCACTCAACACACACTCTTCTGGGCAGTCTCCACACTCACACACCAGGACTCCTAGCATGGGGGAACTCCTCTCAATGCACCTCCCATCTAGAGTCAGTAGAGTGTCCCTCCCACCACTAGGAATATGATCCCAGGTGTCAGTTACCCAATCCATTTCAGGGATACTGCACACCACTGGAGATACCTCATAAACCTGAACCCCCTGTTGTATGTTAACCCCCTCCCTCAAGTCAGGTGCCACATCTCTGGGTGTGTGTACTTCTCCCTCAGCACTAGACACTACATTTTTGTTGCCACCATCTGAGCTGGACTCTGCCTCCAACCCAGCAAAGCTCACTTCCTGAGCTGAACACATCTCTTTGTGCTTGGTTGAGACACTCAGGGCCTCAAGCCTCACGAAATCCTCATCGAGCTCTCTCCTTCTCAGTTCATATGCCAAGATCAATTTCTTTTTTTCCAAGGCATAAGCCTTCTTGCTCTCCTCTGCCATCTTTTCTCTCTCTATGGCAACTCTTTGGTTCTCCATTTCCAACTGCTTTGTTTTGATCCTCAGGACTTCTAGCTCCTGCTCCCTGACCCTTTGGTATACCTCCAGTATCTGGGGAAAAACTGCTAGAGGAATGATTGCTGCCAGCCCTAGAGGCTGCTCTTCCCACAGGCATATCCTGTGATCTAAAACCATCCCCTTGTGTACCCTCATCCACCTCTGCATCCTCTGCCTCCCCAGCCTCTCTAGGCTCCCACCGGGCCTTTAAGGCCTTCTGTAGCTCCTCCTTCCTGGAGCTGCTCTTCATGGGATATCCAAAGTTCCTGCAGAACTAATTGAGTTGACCTACTTTGTAACTACTTAACATTTCAATATCAAACTTCAGTTCCGCAACATAACTTGCTGGTTTACCCTTCTGAGACATGATGCGTGGATACTTTAAGGGTCACTCAAAAATAGAACCAAAAACAAAACACAGTATGTGGTTGCGTAGTGGTCTGCACTAAACTAGTGATGTACACCAATCACTGTGGGTCAAGTACAAATACAGGTTCAAATCCCACCGCTGCCACCGATGTTAGCAATGGGGGTCTCTAGTTGGCAGAGGTAGGTACCTTTGCCCATATAGGGACCCTTGCTTCTAGTCAGGGTAAGGGGGATACACACTTTAGATAACCCCTGCTCACCCCCTTGGTAGCTTGGCACGAGCAGACAGGCTTATCCCAAAAGCAATGTGTAAAGTATTTGTACCAACACTCCCAGTAAAACAGTGAAAACACCACAAAAGGACACCCCACCAGTTTAGAAAAATAAAATATCTTTATCTAAACTAAACAAGACCA
This sequence comes from Calotriton arnoldi, assembly GCA_963921515.1. Taxonomy (NCBI): domain Eukaryota; kingdom Metazoa; phylum Chordata; class Amphibia; order Caudata; family Salamandridae; genus Calotriton; species Calotriton arnoldi. Next base: position 323,271 of record CAWUFW010009320.1, on the reverse strand, counting down.
AAATGACAAAAATCCAACACACACAGGTAAAAAGATGACTTTCAAAAGGTTTCAAGAACTTGTACCATAGAAAACTATGGATGCGTGACTTTTCACCAAAGTACCTGTAGATGCGTGAAAGTTCCAAAAGCCAAACAGCTGCAGAGTCAGAAAACAAAGAGATGCGACACTCCTGAGACCTTGGGGAGGCGATGCGACAGTCCCGCTGCACGCAGAGGAAGGGTTGCGTCAAATCTGGTCGGTATGGGGAGTGATGCATCGATTCTTCGTGACGGTTCCAGTCTGCAGGTGATGCGTCGGATGGACTTGCCGCACAGGCATGATGCGTGGAAATCCGGGATGCTTCGGCGATCGATGTGGCGGCGAGCAGCGCTGCATTGGTCCTCTTCAGCTGCGATCCCTCAATGCGTCAATTCTTGCAGCGGCGACAGGCGCTGCAACGGTTTTCGCAGCGGCACGGCGATGCATTGAAATTCTTCTCGCGCCGTGGAGATGCGTCGAGAAAAGAGCCGCAAGAAGAGCGATGCGTCGATCTTAGCAGTTCTTCTCGTTTTCTTCTCTCTTCCCGCTCCCAAACAGCAGCAACAACCTCCAGAGGCCCAAAACTGGCACAGGCACCTCGTGGCAGGCTAGAACTCATAGCAGCAGAGTTCAGGGGAGCTGGGGGTGAAGTCTTTGTGTCCCTAAGACTTCAGAACAGGAGGCCAGCTCACTTCAGGCCCTTGGAGATCTCCTTCAAGCAGGGGACACAGCACACAGCAAAGACCTTCTCCTTTCCTTGGCAGAAACAGCAACTGCAGGCCAACCCCAGACACACAGCAAGGGCAGTACTTCTCCTCAGTCTCTCCAGCTCTTCTCCTTGGCAAAGGTTCCTCTTGAATTTCAGGAATGATATAAAGTTCAGGGGTTTTAGGTCTAAAACTTATACTCCAAAATGTCTTTGTTCTCTTTGTGCAAAGGGCTCTGAACCCAGTCGAAACCAGTCCTGGGGGGCACTCTGCAAGTGCACAACAACATCCATTGTCAGTGTGAGCCTTGGCCCCAGACACACAACAGGGGGGCGGAGCCAGCATTGTGGAAGGCAGGCACAGCCCTATTCAGGTACAGGTGCTACTCCTCCCACCACTCCAAATGCAGATCAGGCCTATTCAGTCTAGTGTTGACTCATACAGACTCCTGGAGCCACTGCACCTCCCCAGCCCCTGTCACTCCAAAGCCAGACAGTCAATCCACAAACAGGCAGAGGGTCACAGGATGGTTGAACAAGAAAATAGCCATTTTCTAAAAGTGGTATTTTCAAACACACAATTTAAAAACCATCTTTACTAAAAGATGTGTTATTAAGTCCTGAGTTCAGGGATACCAAACTCCATTTTTCTATCTTATCCCTATGGGAAGATATGCTTGTAAAATGTTACAAAGCATTCCCCATTCTGTCCTATGGGGAAAGATAGCCTTTCAATAGTGAAAAAGGAAATTGGCAGTATTTCACTATCAGGACATGTTACACACACCAGTACATGTCCTACCCACTGTTCCCAATAACGTGCGCGCATGGGCGCGCGCGCACCTCTGTTACATGAAGCGCGCAGTGCTGTGTGTGGAGCGCACACACACACAGCACATCAAACAAGAACATTCGCGCCGCTGCTTTTAAAAAGCGAGCGGCGCGAAAATCGGGTGTTTCTTTCATGTAGAGCCCGGCTGCGGTGCATACTGTGTGCTTTTGTTTAAGTATTCATGTTAATTGCAGCGCCGTCACGAGCTGCAATTAACATGAATACTTTAAACAAAAGCACACAATCTGCCCATCACCCTGCAGCTGCGCTCTATTATGAAAAGAAATTCAGCAAGTCTACAAACAGGGCGTGAAAAGCACACGTCGTGTTTGTAGACTTGCTGAATTTCTCTTCTTAAGAGAGCTGGGCTGCGGGGTGATTGTGTGACTTTGTTAAAGTTTTCAGGTTAATTGCAGCTCCAGACGGGCGCTGTGATTAACCTGAAATCTTTAACAAAGGCCCACAATCTCCCCGCAGCCCAGCTCTGTTAAGAAAAGAAATGCAGCAACTCTACTCTAGGATAAGGGTATTTTTTGTGTAAAGGAGTGATGAGGCTACATTTTCAGGGAAGCAAGTACACTCCCCACCGCTGTTCACAAATTAGCATACTAGCCCTTCTAGGATGCCTGCAACTCTACAAACACGGCGTGAAAAGCACACGTTGTGTTTGTAGACTTGCTGAATTTCTCTTCTTAATAGAGCGCAGCTGTGGGGTGATTTACACTTTTCTGTGCTTGGCATAGTCTGCCACCCTACTTGTATTTTCCTGTTTCTGTCATTGCATCCAGATATACGATACAAGTAACATCATACCCAGGGCTTTAAGTGGGATGACAAATCTGGGGGGTCTTGCAAAGGGGCGTGTCCAGTGTAATTAAGGCCCTGGCTTAAGACACATAAGCTAAAAATCTGTACTTAGAATAGTGTAGCGCCCGACTTGTATTTTGCTGTTTCTGTCATTGCATCCAGATATACGATACAACAAGTAACATCATACCTACAAGTCAGGACTATTGGCTTTGTCAATGGTTGTTAGTTGCATAAGATAAATAAGCAGCAACTATGGCTTGTATGTAATATTGAAAAGGCTTCAACTTAAAGCCCTGGTGACACCACGACAATGTTGCTGCTCCTGAGTTTCAAAAGAGAAGGGAAATCCAGAGAGAAAATGACTCTCTTTAAAGGATTTCCCATCCCCTACAAGTAGGGTGACTAGAGCGTGCGACCCAAAAACCGGGACATTTCGCAAAAATAGAGGAAGGACCACAAATTTACATCAATAAAGTGGCAAATAATGACAGTCCTCATCCTCATAGAAACACAGAACAGGCACTAAGAAAATAAATAAAATGTAATTTTTAAAACCAGCATCATGCCTGTTAATTAAACTGCTTACTTATAACAGCTGCTTACTAGCCCTGCTTTGGAACACCTAAAAACATGCCTCTCACTGTTTTTAGTTCACCCTCTCAAAAAACCGGGACCTGAGCCACTTTTTCCGAAATCTGCCGGGACAACTGTTGAAAAACCGGGACGGTCCAGACAAATCTGGGACTCCTGGTCACCCTACCTACAAGGCTCACCAGGGATGACGTCATGCCCTAACTTCTCTACTAGTGAGAAGTGAGCAGTGTGAGCACGCGCACATCGATGTGCCTAGTGTCACTGCAGTCTGGAAAAAACGGACTGCCTGGGCCAGGATATAAAACAGAGCCCGATAGAGACCCGTTTCGAGGCCCCCTTTAAAAAACTGCCAGTGCTCAGCACCGGTGAGACCCGGCCCACTTAAAGCCCTGATCATACCTACAAGTCGGACTATTGACTTTGTAAGTGGTTGCTAGTTGCATAAGATAAATACGCAGCAACAATGGCTGGTATAAATTAAATCCATCTAAAATTTGAAAACAGCGAAACTATCCAGCCATCTTTCTAGTTGTGATGAGGCTGCCAATGACCGAGACTTGCTTGAGTGTCTGTTATGGTCACGCTGGTAGTACAGTTTTAACAACCCCTTTTGACAAAATGTGACATTTTAACAAGAAGCAGTTTGACTGTTAATGAGATTCGCTTTTTTGTACTTGCATATATTAGGGCGAAAGGGGTGATCTTCTGTACAAAACTCAGCTCTGAAATTCATCAGGTTAAGCAGACTGTCTTGTAATAGGAGCTTGCCATACATCTAGTAGTGCAGCTTCCGTACTGTGGTTGGGACAGAAAAGTGACTAATGGGAATTCAACAGTTGGCTTGCTTCTAAATATTTTTCAAATTGTAGGGTGATTATTCTTTCCAGGTTTAATGGGGTCAGAGGAAGGAAAAAAGGGGAAAGGTTTGTGGTATTTCTCTATTTTTTTAATGTAGATGCTCATTATGGCAAGTCTGAAGAATAGACTAGATAAACCTTGACCCAGTGAGACACTGATGATGGTAACAGTAGTCTTGAGCAGTGGAGGAGCAGAGTCTTTTTTAGGGTCTTAATTATTGTTCTATTATTGTCTTGAGAAACTGACATCTAGAAAGAGTGTTTTTTACGCATGATGATCTGTGACCTGAGCATTCTACGGGACTAGGTGATGTACCAGTGCAGTGATGGTGCAGGTTTTCACAGATCTCGTCAGCGTTGTAATGTTGGTCTAAGTTTGTATTTTCTCAAGGATTTGAAAGTTGCATAGCAGTTCAGTGATCACTTTTCTCACCTATAAAAGCCTCTAAGCGCACTGCCCACTCCTAGTCATCCTGTTTCACTTCATCTGAAAGTTTTCTTGTTAATTGCAGCTCCAGATGGGCTCTGCGATTAACCTGAAAACTTTAACAAAGGCCCACAATCACCCTGAAGCTGCGCTCTATTAAGAGAAATGCAGCAACTCTACAAACATGGCGTGTAAAGCACACACCGTGTTTGTAGACTTGCTGTACTTCTCTTCTTAATATAGCTGGGCTGCGGGGTGATTGTGTGACTTTTTAAACTTTTCTGTGCTTGGCATAGTGTGCCCCCAACTTGTATTTTCCTGTTTCTGTCATTGCATCCAGATATATGATACAACAAGTAACATCATACCTACAACAAGTCGGACTATTGGCTTTGTCAGTGGTTGTTAGTTGCATGAGATAAATAAGCAGCAACTATGGCTTTCATATAATATTGAAAAAGCTTCCACTTAAAGCCCTGATGACACCACGACAATGTTGCTGCCCCCGAGTTTCAAAAGAGAAGGGAAGCAAGTGTTAGTGAAGAGAATACTCCCGACAGATGGATCAGTCATTTACACACTTGCAGCTGCCATCTGCTCAGACCTGCATCTTGGCAAGATTAAAAATCTTGGCAAGGCCTAACCAGCCTTCCACCCTTCTTAGTTCGTTCAGGTGAGGTATCGATCAGATAGGACTAGGACACATACACACTGTAAGGCTGTTCGAAAGGAGCCCAGACATTTAAAGGGGGAACTAATGGAAAAGAAGAATTTTGAGAAGGAGGATACATCAAATTACCCTGATAAAGTCCCTATAAGAGATGAAACGCCTTCGCTGGGTCTGTTTCAAGCGTCTTAGAATTGGATACTTAATAAAAAGAACTTTATGGAAAAAGGCACCATCGTCTAGAAATTAATTGAAAGACAAAATATGGAAAGCAATTGAAAACAAAAGAGTGATTACAGATACATGCAATTCAAATTGGAAAGTTTAAAGTGAGCAAGGAAATTAGGTTGCCCTCCTAATATTGTGAAAACATTTACCACATGTGAGAAGCTGGCTCAGTATATGATGTACACTTATGTAAGTGGACACCTTGCACTGATCCAGACAACCCTTATGATGATTTTAGTGGTCTTAGACAACCTTAGCAAGCTCTCTAAGTGGTAGCTGTGAAGCACAGCCTTCAGTCTTAGTCCAGAAGGAGTATAAAGCAGCTTGTTTTACCAGAACATAATCTTATAGGTATAGAGTAAGAGAAAAAGAACCACATTGTATTTATAAAAATATGTATTTAATGTAAAACACTCACTAAAACATTTAAATATCTCCTAGCCAGAGATATACACAATACACACAATACTTTGCAATAGAAACAGGTAAATAGTACGGAAAACAGAGTGGTCCCCAGGGGGATACCAAACCATATACTAAAATAATGTTATGCGAACCACGACTCGAATCAAGACTATAGTCAGAGGCCGTAGTAGTGTCGGGGACCCAAGTAACCACCTAAGGTGAGTATCTAGGAGCCCCATGGAGGTCGTGTGCAGTGTAGGAACACAACCGCGTTCTCCATACAAATCAACGTGTAAGTCGTGGTTGCAATTTTAAAGAAGGAGGACCCTCAAGTCTCCATAACCCCTCTCTCTTTCATATTTATTTTGTTTAATAGCGCCACTCATACCAGTGTAAGGTGTTAAGCACTTTACATCGCATACACATTACACAGAGACAATGAATCATAGTGTGTAAATCAATGTATAGGAAATGTTACATCAGACAGAGGAATAAAATGTCTCTTCTTAACAGAGCTGGGCTGCTAGGGTTTTAAGCAAACGTTTGTAGTGATATTTGGCGCTGCACACACGCGCAGTGTGGTTCCTGGTGCACATAGCCATGGCTGCAGCGCACTGAGACCCTACACTGCCGCACACAGAGGAAAGAAATTAGAGCGAACATTGGTCCTACCTTTCACATACACTGCACCCTGCCCAGGGGGGTACCTTGGGCCTACCATAGGGGTGCCATATATGTAAGAAAAGGGAAGGTTAGGACCTGACAAGTGCGTGCACTTGCTAAGTTGACATGACAGTTAACAAACTGCGCACAGGCAGGCCTGAGACATCTTTTCAGGGCAACTCATGTGGGTGGCACAATCAGTGCTGCAGGCCCACTAGTAGCATTTGATTTACCAGCCCTGGCACACTCAGTGCACTTTACTAGGGACCTACTGGTAAAACAAATATGCCAATCAGGGAGAACAGGAGTTGGCCTAACGGCTAGGGCGTCCGAACCTGGGGAACTGGGTTCGAGTCTTGGCAATGACGCTGAACATCCTGTGATTCTGGGCAAATCACTTAATTGCCCCGTGCCTAACAAAGATGAATGTGTGTCCTAATGTAACGTAACTGGTGCTATGTAAAGCGCTCTGATACCCAATTCGGGTCAAGTTCGCGCCATATAAAACTCTGCAAAAAAAAAACAATTTACACAGAGAGCATATGCACTTTAGCACTGATCAGCAGTAGTAAAGTGCCCAGAGTCCTATAGCCAACAAACACAGGTCAGGAAAAAATAGGAGGAAGAATCAAAAGGTTTGGTGGTAACCCTGCAAAAAGGGCCATTTCCAACATGTACTTACTTACTGGAGTGGGAATAGTAAGTTTTACCCCTCCACTATTCAACACTTTCCCGACTGTTGCACTGACTGGAGTGGTAAATTTAAAGATTTTTAAACAGTTTAATGTTTTAATTTATAATAGAATGGTTTTTTAAAAATATATTTAATGTTATTGATATATATATATATATATATATATATATATATATCTATCTATATCTATATATATCTATCTATCTATATATATATATATATATGGAGATATCTACATATATATATATATATATATATATATATATATATATATATATATGTGTGTGTGCGTATATTTTTATATAATTTTAAAATTATAAAATAAATTTAAAATAATAGTTTATTAATTGTTTTAAAGTAAATATGTGTATATATATATATATATATATATATATATATATATATATATATATATATATCCAACAAGTTTTGCACCATTTGGAAGGGGCCACACAGGCGAGTTATACTTCCTTCGTGGAGAATGCAGCGGGTGGGACAGCCGCTGATGCCTGCTATCACAGCTGTACGCGTTTCGGGCTTGCGCCCTTGTTCACCAGCAAAAAACAGGATGAGGCACAAAGGGCAATCACCATTTTATTTGTCATCAGCTCCGCCCATACAGGCCTCTGAGCATTGTGGGATTTGTAGTGTTGCCGTGTTGCCACAGTGGGCTTCATGTCCTTCACCCGTTAAAATCATCAAAAATTAAAACCCCAGTGGGTTGGCATCAACAGTCCGTTGCCAAACCGCTACCAATGTCAATGTCACCACGAGGTGACTCGCCAGTCACAGACAACCTGCCATCATGGTTTCTCGATCCGCTGTAGCAGCGGGCCCCCTCCACGACCGGGCGGGCCGTAAATATTCATCCAACAAGTTTTGCACCATTTGGAAGGGGCCACACAGGCGAGTTATACTTCCTTCGTGGAGAATGCAGCGGGTGGGACAGCCGCTGATGCCTGCTATCACAGCTGTACGCGTTTCGGGCTTGCGCCCTTGTTCACCAGCAAAAAACAGGATGAGGCACAAAGGGCAATCACCATTTTATTTGTCATCAGCTCCGCCCATACAGGCCTCTGAGCATTGTGGGATTTGTAGTGTTGCCGTGTTGCCACAGTGGGCTTCATGTCCTTCACCCGTTAAAATCATCAAAAATTAAAATATATATATATAGAGAGAGAGATTATTATGTATGTGTGTTTAATTTTTTTTTAATTAAGTGTATTTGTTATATTTATTGAAATGTATATTAAATCCACTTTATTTTTTTAATTTTATTATTTAAGATATTTAATATTTATTATTTATTTTTAAAAATCGATATTTTGTACAACTATATTTTTAACATCGATATTTGTTTTCCAATATTTTTGTACTTACCTGTTTAAGTATAGGGAGTCGATATTTTTGCATTCTATATTTTTTCATCGATATTTTTTACTTCTATATTTTTTACATCGATATTCTGTCAGTGAACCGCCGGCATAAAGTTTATCAATGGAAAAATGCTGGTGCTAGCTCAATAGACATACCACTTAGCATAAGGGAGGAAAACCATGCCATAATTGGGATGTAAAATGTAAATGTAAATCCAGTACTTGTATAGCGCACGAATCACCCCCGAAGGGGTATCTCGGCGCTGGGGGCCGTTGGGAAGATTAAGCGAGCTATTGCCCAGAGTCGCATGGTGCTAGGCAGACCCCTGCCGCCGGAGCCAGGGATCGAACCGTGATCCCCAGCGTCCAGCGTCAGTCGCCCTGGCCGCAGAGCCACACCTCTCCCCTGGGCGCAACAATGACAAAATACTGACCCTGACGTACTAGAGGTAAGTTGATATAAGGGTTATACAAGGTATATTATGCCATTAATTGCAAAATTCTGACATTGGGATATTGTAGGTAAATCTTGGCATATGGGCACACCCATGGCATATGAGGGGCATCTCTGACAAAATGCTGGCCCTGGCACAATGATTTTTTACATAAGGGGTCATCCATAGTTAATCCTGAAAACAATGTGGTGAACTCCTTGACAGTGTCAGGTTTCATTGGCCTTGCACACCCTGGAAAGGGGTTGAATATGAATCAGTGGCCTTTCAGACTCTCTGGCTTTTTAGAAAATTTATGTGACCATTGTGCTTTTTAATACATTATTTGTACCCAATTTTTAAACATTTTTCTTGGTGTGAGATCCCCTTCCCCCCTAAACCCACTTAGAAGAGATCTGGTTCACAACAATTCAGGGTAAGCATTACATCCCACCACTTTCAAAGATCATTTTTGCACCCTACTATAGGTGGTTCCTAAAAATTGCCATTTGTCTGTGTTGTGTTATACTAATTATGCAGCTATTACAGAACTTCAACGAAGTCATTTATTGCGATGTCGTCAGGGTTAAGGTCATGTGACACCACTTTCTGGGGACATTTAGAGGCAAAAGTCATAAGATGTCACTTACGCTACCACTGGCATTTTGAGGAATCAACATCCATGATTGCTTGCCTGTCCAGTACCTTCCCATCTCACCTTCAAGTGCAATTAAAAATGCTCATTTGTTTCAGTAGACTACCAATGGAAGTGCAGGCTACCACCAGGTCCCTAAACACCATGGTATAGCATCACGGCTCGCTGGGGCAGGGAAGGTTCTGGCCGGAAGAGGGCAACAGAGAGTTTTTATAGCAAGCATGGAGTTAAGAGCTGGTTGGGGTAGGCACATTGGTCCTGGGCCTAGCAAAGGAGTAGAGACCACAGATTAAAGTCAGAGATGAGTAAAACCTAATAAAATGCCAAGTACTCAAGATTGCTCATATGACACTTAACTTTCTGCAACGGGATGCAGCAGATCATTTTTGCATGTGCACTTTTTGATCCTTTTCTTTAACTTGTGAATGGTATTGACCAAGAGACAGAAGAGAATGTGTATTTTTTGGGATATTTATTATACCAAAATATTTTTCTAAATAAACAAAAGCAATGTAGCCAATGGCTCAAAGTTGCTTGTGATGCATTAGGGTAGTACAAGTATACACAACAGGATCAAACATCTCTACCATTAAACTGCTGGGTCTCAACAGCCATATTGGAAACATCATAGATGGTAAAAAAATGTATCTTGTCTCTTTAAGCTCCCCATATCTTCTCCCATTTTTTCAGGCATCCTCAACCCTCATTAATGGATTTCTCCATATTCATGCTCCAGTTAGTTCCCCGTCTCCATATATTCAGGTATGGGCAGCCCCATAATCTTGCAATGTCCCTACATGCTACATTCAGAGTCAGGGAATCAAAAATTTTTATACTTCTGGAGGTTGATTTCCACTTTTACCCCTAATATCGCCCTGATAGGGGTCAGAGGTATCTGATTTTTGTTACACATGTTAATTCTCCACGTGTTGCAGATCAAAAGAGTTGGATCAGTTTACAGTCCTAGATAGTGCACAAGAACGTGGCTGCCTCTCTATTGAAACCCAATCAGGATAGGGAGCTCATCAGCCCCATCGAGTAAAGAAGGTCGGGCATGGCCAAGCCAGCCGAGATGGCTGATGCAAATTCTTAGCACTCTGCTAGCCAGCCTGGCGATCTTCATCCATCCACGCCGGTGTCAAGACAGTGAGGCTGCCGGAGTGAAGGGTCGAATCCCTGGGGTTTGTCCTGCAGTGCCCGGGGAGCAGAAACCGTCTCTGGGGCCGCTGGTTGCTGGGTGACACACATGAAGCACAAGGCAGCTGCCAACATGGTTGACATTGCGGGAGGCTGATTGGAGCCGGTGGATTGGCGATCGCTCTGTGTCCTCGACACTACATCCCAAAACTGGGGCAGTCTACCGTCTGCGGAGGCGCTGCCCCCCTCGAGCCGACACAGACACAGCGGTGCTGACAGGACAGCCGGAGCTGCCTCGAGGTGGCCGTGCTGGGCCGAGGGGGCAGCTCAGGCCTTCCTTGAGAATACAGAGCATGCTTGACCCTGGTGGGGTCCCAGGTGAGAGGCGGCAGAGAGGTGTCATGAAGCCCCATGGCACGATCTGTTGCTCACCCCTCTTCACGCTGCTGCATGATCTGTGCCATAATCAAGGCACTTGGGGAGAGCACCCATCTCAGTGCCGGGCCAACGTGACTCTCCCTGCCACCAGACTATAATTAGACATCCCCCCTGCCGGAAACACAAGGGGGGCAGCGGTGACGAACAGGGATGATTGGTGCCGCAATCCCTATGAGACGCCTCACGACCGGTGCCATAATCAATGCGCTTGGGAGGAGGGGTCCACCCCACCTAGGGGACGGCCTGAACAATTCCAGACAGGCTGCCTCATACGACCCACTATCATCAACTCGATCTAGTCGCTGCTGAAACTGCACTTGACCGACCTACAGCGAGCTCTTTGGCATCTGGAGCAATGCAACAATACTAGGTGGGGGCCCACAGGCAGTGCGGAGAGCCAAGCAATGTACAGAAGCTCACCGGCTGTGCTCCTCTCAACCACAAGGCAGGGCTGCTCAGAGTCCTGGTGGGCTTACCATCCTCAGTGCTCTCAAGGAACTGACCGGGAGAGATCCTGTCGACCCCTGACCAGGAGCGGGCGCCTCACTTCCCGGTCTGCCCCCAGATTGGCACCAAAGGTCGGGGCACGGGGGAGATGATTTAGCCAGTGGGGGTGTAGGAGTGCCCTCCTGTGACAATATACCATCCATACATTTGCTGCTGCGGATATGTGCCTTTTGCCCCTGTTCTGGCACCTACACGGGATCTGAACTGCCACCAGATCATCATTAGGTCTTACTCCCTCCCAAACTCTTGCTGCACACCATTGGGAGGGGAATTCTTGGAGGCCTTCATCCCCCACTGCTTCTCAGTGGTGACTACCAGCAACTGCCCCAGCCAGAAGGGCCACACAGAGGGGGGAAAGCCCAATCGAGGTGCGCACAGCTGACCACTGGCTGTGCTGCTTCAAAGACCAAGGCCCACCGTGACCATGCAGAATCTGGGCAGATATCTAGTTGGGCCCGGAGAGACTCCCCTGGGACCATTCTTGTGAGGACGTCATCCCTGTAGTCAGCGGGGATTCACACACTGCATTCCTCCTCCAGAGTGGTTGCAGATTCCGGAATAGGGGTGCGATCTCCAGGGCCCACGCTGCTACATGCCGGGGTTGGCTCCCAGACATGGGCTGCCTCGGCTCGGCCTCCACGGCCCACATGGCAAGCCCCGCAATCTCATCTTCGGGGGCTCCTGCCGCCCTGTTGCTGGGGGATGCGGTCCCCCTCTCAGCATCAGATAAGTTGGACAAGGTGCCGGAGGCCATTGAAAAATCCTGAGCTTCCATGGAGGCCAGGTCGGAGCCTTGTCTACAGACCATAACTTCTTGCATGACAACCACCGTAAGCTGGCGGATAAAGTCACAGAGGGGGAGAAGACACTGGCTACTCTAAAACTGCTTGTAAAGGGAAACCAATCTGTGATCCACGATCTGCATGACTGAGTTCTACATCTCAAGAACAGGGCGGAGGACTTGGAGGGGCGTCTCCGCAGGAGTAACATCCGCATCCTGGGGCTCCCGGGGGGAACTGTTGCACCTACTTGAGACCTGTTTCTAAACCTTCAACCCTGTCTTGGAGCTCACCCCATTCTACTCTATAGAGAGGGCACATTGTGTCCCGGCGAGGGCTACACCTCTGGAGTCCCCTCCTCGTCCCATGTTGGCAAAGCTCCTGCAAGATCGTGATGCCATACTTCAAGCAGCCAGACATGCTGGCCCCCTCCGACTTGAAGACAAAACCATCATGCTATTCCCTGACTACAACAGAGTCAATGTCAGTGCACCTCCTTTTTGGACATAAAGCGGCGCTTTCAGCAGCAGGAGGTGCGGTACTCACTCCTATTCCCCTTCCGCCTCAAGGTTACCGACAACGGCACATTGTTTTCTTTACATACCCTAGGGAGGCCTGGGACTGGGTGGACCTACTGGTGCCCACAGCTGATGGGGCTCAACTGACGGTTGACAACTCCGGGCGGCGCACTCAGCTGCGGGGCAAACCGTGCAAACGACCACGATCCCGAGTCTCTTCTTCTATCTCACCCAACCTGGAGCAAATCATCACTGCTGACGGCGTGCCATACAGGCAGCGCATGATTGGGGCCCAACATTGCTGCAACAGACGATGAGATGGGCCCTAACATATTCTCCTCGGAGGAAGAAACTCTCCACTCAGATGATTCCCAAAACAATTTGCAAACCCCCCTCCTCTAGTGACCCCGTAGACGGCGGACACTCTTATCTGAACTTGAACTGTTGATTTCTTCACTATAATGTCAATTGTTACGAACTGATTTTAGATGGCACGCAGCAGGTGAGCGATACGTCATGCCCATGTTGGTCCTCCTCGCCATGAGACCCTGCTTACACAAATGGCGATTAGCACATCTGCCTCGCACCGGAGGCGTGCGTTCCACAATTCTTGACACGAAAGGGCTTCTAGGCTACTCTGTTTTACATATATGAACAGCCTTACCCCCACGATACACTAGGGTATTACCACCATTCCCCGTTTGGGCATACCGCTGGTTGCGGTAGGCTCATAGTAGTGGGATGATCTCCGTCTCCAGTTGTTGCAATTTCCTTTTACTTACCATCTCCTTTACAACCCCACCACCCTGGTGGGCGGGCGTTCTATTGGTCATGCAGTTAGGGTTAAGTGCTTGGGGGGAGGCTTCCCTGCACCCTGTGCCCATATCACACCTACACCAATATGGCACCAGCACTGACAGTCGATTCTTCACTTTAAACATCCGTGGTATCCACACTGCTCGGAAGCGCAATGCTGTCTACTCCTACATCAAGCGTCAGCGGGCACAGGTGGTCTTCCTGATGGAGGCACACATCACGGCAGGGGAGCTGGACCGCTTGTGCAAGCATTCAGGAGGTCTTTTCTGTGCCATGGCATACTCCGCATATGCGCGGGGTGCCATGATGTGGATTCGACATGGGGTTCTTTTTTAAGAGACCAGTAGGACAGTTAACAGCAACGGTCGCTACACCCTTATCGAGGGTCGTCTAGATGGATGGCCAGTTCTTCTTTGCAGCGTCTATGAACCCAGTGTTGAGCAAGGAACATTCTGGGATGCCTCTCTACTGTGCTCACCCGCTGTACAGCGTTGCCTTGGATGTTGGGTGGAGATTACAATTGCGTGCTTGACCAGACCCTAGACAGATCCCATCCTCCCCTACCTCGTTCAACCCCACAAATGCATACAGACCGTTTTTGAACCTGTGCACACCACTGGGCACTTACTGATGCATGGCGATTCCAACACTCCACCTCCCGCCTCCACTCCTCCCATTCCATTCCACATAACCTACACTTGCGACTCGTCCGCTGCCTTTGCTCTACCACACTCGTACCCCTTATACAACACATGGACTATCTAGGTCAGATCATCTCTGACCATAACGCACACATCATGGTTCTCAAGTGGGCACCTCCCTTACCCCCCACACCCACCTGAAAGCTACAGCGTGACTGCCTTGAAGATGCGGTATTCCAGAAAGAGCAGGAAGTCTGCTTCCTGCAGTACTTCTCTGACAACCATAACACAGCATCCAGTAGGACACCGGAATGGGATGCCTTCAAGGTGGTTGTGAGAGAAGCCTGTATCCGGCAGATAGCGGGAGTGCATAGGACCCTGGAGAGGGACATAGAGGTGGCTGAGTGGGCTCTAGCGGGCCTTAGCGAAGCAGCAGATACTGACCCCATGCTCACTCCTCAACTGTCCAATGCGAAAACTGAGTATGTTGCACTCCTGGAAAGCCTGCGACACTACAATTTTACAGCCTATGCTGCTTGGGTCCACTGGGAGGGTGGCAAGCCAGGCAGACTCTTGGCATGGCTTATCCAGCAGGAGTCGGTGACCCACCCCATAACTGAAGTGGTCGATATCTGGGGAGTTATGGTCCCCACACAAATTGACATATTGCAGGCTTTTGATGACTATAATTCTGCAATATACAAAGCACCGCAGGGCATTCTTCCAGAACAAACGGGCGTGTTTCTAGCTGGCGTTACCATCCCCCGCATCTCGACCCCCACTAAACTCTCCTTATAAGCGGAAATTACACTAGCAGATGTAAAGCAGGCGATTCGTGACCTCGCTCGGAACAAAACACCGTGCCTGGATGGTCTGCCCCTGGAGTATTACAGCACCTTCTTGTCTCACCTCGCACCCTGGCTGGCAAACTGGTACAAAGCAGTACTTCGCGGGGGAGTACTTCCCCACTCAGTTCACGAGTCCCTCCTAGTCTTCCACCCTAAACTGGACAGAGACCCCTTGCCGTTGGCTTCCCACAGGCCCATCGCTATACTCAGGGCATATTACAAAATCCTAGCTGCTCAATATGCCCAAATCCTTCCGGAGCTGGTCCACCCCGATCAAAATGGCTTTGTTCCGGGCTGTAGCACATCCCAGAATATTTGCTGCCTTTTCCATGTGCAGGACCAGGCAAGGAGGCAGTTTCCCCAGATGGCCTGTCTCATACTTGACATAGAGAAGACATTCAATACTCTGTCCTGGCATTACCTGTTCGAGGTGCTCACCCGCATGGGGATAGGACCCAGGCTCCTGGCCTGTACGAAACCGTCTGGTCTCGACCTCCTTCCCGGTGGGTCGAGGGACGTGACAGAGGTGTCCGCTCTCCCCGCTCTTATTTGCACTCGCCATAGAGCCTCTGGCTGTGTGACTCCATGAGGGGGGCCGAGAATGGGGCATTCTGCTGACGAGCAGGACACACACAGTGTCCTTATATGCAGATGACCTGCTTCTATGTGTACGGGACATAACAGCTGATCTCACACCCCTTCTCGAAATATTGACAGACAGCACTGCTGTGGCTGGGTTACGTGCTAATTGGTCAAAGTCAGAGATCTACCCACTCAATCTTGAACAGTCACCTCGGGATGTTTATCTAGGGGACTACCGTCTCACCTGGCACATGCAAGTGCTGCGTTACTTAGGGATTCGACTTTATCACAGCCCCTCGGACCGCTATGAGAGGAACCTCCTCAGGGCCTTGGCGGGCATTCGATCCCAAGTACATTTCTGGCGGTCCTTGTCCCTGGCTCCTAATGGCAAAATCGTCTTGGCAAAAATGGTTATCCTGTCCCATCTTGTATAATATTTTGCAAATCCTCCGGTTATACCACCCCATTCTTTTTTCAGGGAACTGGACACACTCCTCTGAGCTCTCTTATGGGGATCGGGTCATCAGTGAGTCGCCCTATCTAAATTACAGTTGCCAAAGGACCAGGGTGGCTTAGGGGCTCCATCTTTTGAAGCATACTTCCTGGCAGCACAGCTTCAATGGTTATCCCACTGGACTGCTGGGCACTTTTTGGACGAGGCCAGCTCAGACCTTGGGCCTTTACAGATGTCTGTGATCCGACACCTGCTCCTCCCAGGAGTGCAACCCGCAACCACCTGGCCATTGCAGGTGACCTTGGCAAGGACTTGCATGACCAGGATACACCATCTCTCCCAAAAGACCCCACTTTATGCCCCAAATCTGCCACTGGTGGGCCTTCCCCATGGCCGAGACCACTATAATGCTGGGGAGCTGCGGGTCTGGACAGATGATTTGGTGTTCGAGGTGGACGACCTCTTCGCTGAGGGCCATCTTCTTTCCTTTGACCAACTAGCCGAGGAGAGTAGTCTCTCTCCTGGGCAGTTCCTCCTCCACAGACTTAGCCACACCTGTAGTGCCCTTTGGGATCTCTAAGAGGGAGAGCCCCCGACACACACAGTTAATTCAGTCCAAATTCAATATAGGGCATGGTCGCTATCTTATCACCTGGTTGTACAAGGCCATACATGAGTTGACGGTCACTCCCCTTGAGGCACTTCGCCATAAATGGGAGGATGAGTTTGAAAGGGTACTCCATGATAGGGAATGGGAGCGAGTACTTGAGTTCCCGAAGAAGGTATCCCACAACTCACGGTTCAAGAACATACAGTTTTTTTTATTCTACACAGGGCCTACCTTACCCCGGCCCAACTGCACCTCTACTTCCCTGAGACACAGTTTGACTGCCCCCTTTGCCACACTGCAGATGCCACTCTCATTCAGATTCTGTGGTCTTGTCCAGCCCTAAGAACCTATTGGCAAGCCTTCCATAACACACTGCGTGAGGTCACGGAGCTTCCCAACATATGCACTTGGGAAATGCTCTCTGGGCATATTTAAACGCAAGAAGCAACATAAAATACAGAACCGCTTTGCAGCCTTGGCCCTGCTTCTTGCAAAGCACACAATTATGCTCCACTGGTGCTCTCCAATGGTAGAGGCATAGAGAGGGCCAGTGCGCAAGTGGAGCGTGGTGCAGGAGGATGCCCGCTGGATATGTTGGAGACCCATATCCCGCAGTGGGCTGCCCTTCTTACACAGTTCCGCCAGATGGCGGACAATGGGGACCGGCCATCATGATAGCACCGGCCTCTCTCCACCTATGTAGGGCTCCCTTCCTGGGACAGAGACCCCAGAATCACACCCACCCCGTGAGTGTCCCTGTCTATCCCTGCTGGCTATTGAGGCACCCACCTTGCTGTCCCCCTACCAAGAACCACCTAATTCTGCAATCATCATTGCACCTCAACCCACCCGCCACCTCACCTGCTCAGTTTCCCACAGTTTACTATCAGTTACGATCTGACAGCACAAGCTAAGGCAGGCCATGAGCACTGAGCTTCCACAGGCACGGTGGGGCAGCAGGCCCGAATGTGTCTCAAGCCACAACTCCATTTGATGTGTTCATGTGTATATGTACTGCAATTTCTCCTTTACTCTGTAATATTGCCAAATGCTGTGAAATGACAAATGGTATAATTGTTTAAAATGTAAGACCCAATTAAAAGGTTTTTTGTTTTTAATTTGAGTAAAGAAAGGTCTGGTAGAGGTAGAGGTAGTATAGTATCTTTAACACTTCCAGTTAAATGAGTGTCAAGGTGAATTGTATAGCTACTTCTCATTGTTGTATTAGGGCCCCTTTGCAGTCTCCATCATCAAGATGCTCAAAGTCCTCTGAGCATCTCTTCGTAGCTCCTACATGTTATCCAGCAAATTATTCATTATAGTTCTGTATGTAATTGCACTGCACCCCTTCCCTTTACATCCATTAGGATTACATCCATTAAGACTATTGTCTCAAGGAGTGAATGGTCTTACACTAACCTATACTGTGACTCTATACAGCATGTCGAATTTTAAAATTCCTAAAAAACTCAGGGCCAGATGTAACAAGCCAAATTGCGATGATCGCAAACGCTGAAATTCTGCGAATTTCAGCGTTTGCAATCGCAATTCAGCTGTGTGCAATGTAGGAAGGTAAATACCTACTCGCAAATTAAGGAATCGCACAAATTGCGATTCATTATTTTGCTCAAGCATTTAGAGAATCGCAATTTGCGATTCCCTAAATGCTATGCTAGTAGGCATCGCAAATTGCGATATTGCCTTAAGGAATCGCAAATTACCACCAACTTCAAGTTGGTGGTAATTTGCGATTTCCTTTAAAAAAACACTTTTTGGCTTTATTCAAAGTGCAATGTGGCACACATACATGCCCTTAGGGCATGTATGTGCGCCACATGTGCACACATGCACATTTCAGGGGTGCAACAGGGTATCCCTTTGGAACCCTTGCAGCCTTGAAGATACGACGCAATTTGCGAGTACCTATTGGGTACTCGCAAATTGCGTGCGCAATTCCAATTCATACCTATGGGCCTCTAGGCCCATAGGAATGAATGGGAAGGTATCCCTTGATTGCGAATCGCAATTTGCAATTCGCAATTAAGGAATATTAAGCAATCGCAATTATTATTGCGATTCCTACATACATTCCATTTTGCGAGTCCTTAATAGCGATTCGCTAAAAATCACTATTAAGGACTCGCAAAACTGATTTTACCTACATCTGGCCCTTAGTGTGTTAATTCAAATTCTGTTTGTAGTTGAAATTTTTTTTTTTATAAATGTATTTTCCATCATATCATCTGATTTTGTAATACCTATGAGATACCATATTTTATACAATTTTAGTTGTACTACTTCTTTAAGAGGGTTCTATGACATCTTGCCCATGGACCTTCACCTACGCATGCTTTGCACCAGTGTTCCCACGGCACATTCCCCATCTAATGGGTTTCCTTGCTCACATTACTTCCATGTACCTTTTTACTCTGTAAGACTCTATCATCCCTAAACATTATGTACATCTATTTCTCGTCCCTCTCTGTTTTGGGGAAGTGTGGTACATAGAGCTGGATGGCTTCCTTTGAAAGGGGCAGAGCAGGACCATTCTGTTTTTCTATCTTTCATCTTTTTTGTTTCTTTGGGTTCTCCCCATAATTCTCTATTTTTTTATTTTACAGGTTTGGCCCCACACCACCCACAAAACTGTTTTTCTTGTTGTTTTTTTTCCATCTCCTGCAGTTCACAATCCTAAAGTGTGGTGAATGCGATAACATCCAGTAAAGAGAAAAATGCGGAAGGGAGCCTGCATGCACTTTAACTTCTGTACCCGGCCACAGTGGCATTTCTTCTGAAAATTTTAATTCCTATCTACTACCCTTGATGTTTTAGTCCATGCAGTCAATTTCACGATTGTGGCATTTTGCAGATCATTTGTCCTCTTCTTTCTTCATATGTAGTTTACGCAAGGCTTTAGGACCATAGTCATTCTGTCCAGTCTAACAGATGGTTCATCAAATGGGGAATATGACCAGTCGCTTAGTACTACCTGGTGAGCAACTCCAAAATACCCTCCCAGATCTGGAGACTTTTACCCTCATCATATGCTAATTGATATAATATGACTAGAGCTATTCCAGGGATTTGGGTGCCACTTAATAATGTATGTAGTGTATTTTCAGCTTGTTGAAAGAAAGTCTCAGGATTCAGCAATGGAGTATTTTGTTTAGTTTAAAGAAACATTGGTACTGTAATCCTCTTGAATAAGGTGGCTTGACCCAGCAATGAAAGTGGGAGCTTTCTCTAGTGTACTGCATCATTTTTGAACAATTGTTAGAGTGGGGCTAAATTTCACTCATAAACGTTAGTTCAATCCTGAGTAATCTCGATCCGTAATTAGCAGAACTCTTCACTCTATGGTGATTTGTTTGTTGCCTTTCTGGCTCCAGAATCCACCACTAAACTGGGTAAATGGTGGATGTATCCTAGTTGGAATTCAGTGAATATTTCCATCTGTCTTGGTATAAATGATTGTGGATTATCTAGTAAAAGCAGCACAACATCTGCATAGAGAGATCTACAGTTCTCTGTGCTGTCCCAGCATTGGAAACCTTACACTTTGAGCCCTGTCTCACCTAACATGTCAAGCGTTCTGCTGCAAGAACCAACAGGAGTGAGGAGATGGGGAACCCCTAACTGGCCACCTTGTCAAGAGTACATTTCTGCCAATAATTCTTACTGTTGTAATCATGATTATTCAGCAGGGGACCCAATGAAATAAAGTTGACCACATACCCATCATTCACAGGACTCCTACCAAGAAACCCTATTCCATTGAGTCAAACATATTTTTGTCATGAAGAGATCACACTGATTGAGTGCCATCAAGGGTTTTGCATAGTCCAAACAGTTGTGGAGATGAGACTCAATTTAGTAGCCCTATGCGGTATGAATCCCTACTGGTCTGAGTGCACCAGAGAGGGTAAATAGGACAACAGCTATTTAGCCAGAAAACTTGCCAGGATTTATTGATGAGGGAGATTAGGCAGTAAAATTGGCAGTTAAGTTTTGGGTTGTTTTCCTTGTGTATTGCCACCATGTGAGTACGTCGCTTATCAAGAGACATGGATATTCCCTCCTTCATGTCCTCAGACATTTGCAATAACTGTTTGTTTATTTGTTTATTTTATAAATCACAGGAATTACGGTAACCAGGGTCCTGGCACTAGACTGGACCTGTTCTGGTTAGATGAGAAAACTACTTTGGGAAAGCCTGGTTTTTAGGTGTGCGTTTAAAGGCGTGGTAATTGGTTAAGAGAAAAGGAGACGAAGGAAGAAGGTTCCATTTCTTTGATGTAAGATAAGGTGCCCCTTCCTGCACAAAAGCAATACTGCTACAACACAGACACCCTTGCACCAAGATTCAAGGGTGCCTGCATTGGCGTAAGGCTGCCAAAATGGCACAAGCACAGGAGAAAAGGACAGGAATGGGGTGTATTGGATAAATACAGCGTATTCCTGTCCTTTCCCAGTAACGCAGCACAGCAAGGTGACTTCCTGCGTTGCCCTGCTCCACAAATTTCATAAATATGGCCCTGTCCCTTTCATTGTATCACCTGTGGTGATCGCTCTCAGATTATTAACAAGGCATGCCCCCACTCAATATTCTTCTAAAGTTTATATTAAAAATCCAACCTGAAGTAAATTAGAAAAACTACTGTTATTTAATTTTAAAAATTATTAAAAGTGATGAATAGAATGAATTAAGGGTAATTTAATATTTTAATAAAATTAATATTACATTTATTTTTAAACTAGGTTATT
Organism: Calotriton arnoldi; assembly: GCA_963921515.1. Classification (NCBI taxonomy): domain Eukaryota; kingdom Metazoa; phylum Chordata; class Amphibia; order Caudata; family Salamandridae; genus Calotriton; species Calotriton arnoldi. The sequence goes on along the minus strand of CAWUFW010009320.1, from coordinate 301,811 downwards.
AAAATGTTTTAAAATTAAATAATAAATTAGACAGCTTTTTAAAATTAAATTAAATGAAATTAATTTATATTTTTAAATAGTTAAAAAACAATTAACATTATTTCCTATTGCAGTACCAGTGGTTGGCCATATGTGGATCATGGTTTACTCCAGCTCTGAGTTAGAGAACAATTACTACTGTTTTGGGTCCTTTTTGGCTGTAGTAACTTTAGAAGTGCTGCTTGTCAATAGTGATGACTTAATGTGTCTGTTGTTCCCTAAACACATCCTTAATCCTCCTTTGACCCCTCCTTACTTTCCCTAAACCACACTTATTTTGCAGTAAGTATATCCCATTTGTCAACTACTCCCCTCCCCCTGGTCTCTCCCACATTTACAACTAAGGGCCCGATTCCGATCTCGTTTGGAAGGCCTCCAGACGGGTTCTGAAATGAGCAAATCCGATTCGGAGCCTATGTTTCCGATCAAATCGTCCCCCATTCCGAACGACCAAGTACAATGCGAAGATCTAGTCTTCGCCGACCGAATTGTTTCCGAACCCGATCCTGTCAGTCTGACTCGTTCGCATCCGATTCGTGCCGCGCCATGGAGCCGGCTACCAAACGAGTGAGTACGATGCACGAGTCAGACAGCCGTATCGACTCGATTTTGCAGGGATGAAATTGCTGCGGGAACCAGACTTCGAGGGGCCGTGGCAGGCCCCCATTCACCCAGGGTCCTCCGAACCGGTCGCTGGGGGGTACCCATGGGTCCCCCCTTTCCATGCATGCACAATGTGGTGGGCAAAATTGGGGTGCCTGCCACAGGGTGCACGCTTTTCCCCACCCATCCCTTTTTGCAATGGGAGCATTTGTCGCGTTCGGTACATGGGCTCCCATTGAGTTCAACAGGAGTCCGAGCGAACCGAGTCCGTCACTATACAGACACATCGGAATCGGTCACTCGGAAAGCTCTCCAGATCCAAGTCATCCGAAGGGCTTTCCGAACGAGATCGGAATCGGGCCCTAAGCAGTAAACCTACATGTGTGAAGATCTCCCCATAGAAAAGATAGGAAAGGTGGAAATTAGCATTTTGTAGTACTTTAGTAGTATTGTTGTAATACTACTAAACATTCTGCAAAATGCAGTTTGTAATAGAGCCCAACCTGTTAAAATGTTTGTTTCTGTGCAGAAATAAATATAAAAACAAGTTTTTGTTAGTTTATATGTCTGATAACCCTCAACCCGCATGGGTATACACTAGCATGTCTTTAAACACATTTTCAAGCCTCAGCTTGATCAAACCCAGGTAGCATGGTTGGTATTTCAAGCAAACAGGAGACCCCATATGAACTTCCTGTTGCAAGGCCTGCACTGACTCCCCATCACCAACAGAATTGTCCACCAACAGAATCCTTCTATTGTAGCAAACCAGGGGCTCTTCTCTGTAGTCCTGGTCAGATGTATCCACAACCGACGATTCAAAGCTTTATGATTTATATATCTTGTCCTTCCTCTGTATTTAATCCATCGAAAGACAAACTTTGGAGGCAAAGTCTGTGATTTTTGGACCTAAATTGCAGTGATCTCTCCACCCCAAGAGTAGATTTGTAAGGAGCGTTGTATCTTTTTGGACTTATATTGCCTTCTCCTCTTCACTTTTGCATGGGAGAGACATCCATTAATCGCCCTTTCAACAAGAGCTCTTCATGAATTGCCTTCTCCACATGGTTCCTATTTCAAGCCTCAGTTACATAACTTCAACAAAGGACCCTTCCACAGACATGGCTTAAATATGGGAGAAGGCTTGCCAGATCCAACACACTCATAAAGCCCTCCATAGTACCTCAGAGTGATGAGACCAGTGCCACCACTATGCCATTTACATCTGTTGTAGGTCTAATTGTTGCTATAGCCGTAACACGCGAGGTCTTTGCCCAAGATAGCCATTTTGAAGGTCCATAAGCAGGAACAAAGGAAAGACATGTATATGAAGGAGGCTTTGGAATGGACTAATGGCAACACACTCCCTCAGCCCATATAGATGAACCAGAGGGGACATTGTATGGAAATGTGCAAGCCTACAACTTTTGATCTAATCTTCCTTCAGGGCTACAATCTGATGAAAAGGCATTTTGCTGACGTGTAAAAAGCATTCTTATAATCAATGGGTAATTTCTACTATACCTTGTAGTAAATGTGTTTTCGCATTTTCTCACTATTTGTTATAGACAAGGCCACTGGAAATATGCAAGTCTACACCCGCAATAGTTTTTGTATAAGTAGTTTTTGTATACTTGCCACCTTAAGTCACTATCTGCTACGTAATTCACAGATTTCAACAAAAATGTTTGTAACTTAAGTGGATCAGAACTCAGAAGTTACTAAAATAAAAGTGCCACACACGGTGCAGTGCATTGGAAGATCAATTCCAAAGGTTAACTGACCACCATTCAGTTGCCTGTAACTATAGTCAGGTGTTAAACTGGTAACAGTACGGTAAAACAGATCACAAGCCAGTGTTAATTTGCCTTTTCTTTCCGCATAATTGTGAACTCTGACACACAGTTTAGCCTTCGTCTGCCACGTAATTCCGGAGGTCTAGTTATAATCCTCAATTCTTGCTTAATTCGTCTCAAAATAAGTAACCTGCATTACATAGGTGAGCTCCAAACAGTCATATATTTCTGTGATTTTTGAACATCTTTGCATTATTCTTGCTTGAGGCTACATATTTGAGTTTAATGTGGTTATTCTAAGTTTTAATTTGGAATATCTGCATGTAAGAAGTGTGTGATGTTTCAGTAAAAATGCGGCTACCCATAGCTTCTCCTTGTGCATTGATTCTGGGATGACGTTCCTTGTTGGGTGTCCCATGGGGGCGGGGGGGCTGTTTGCAGTGTGGGTGATCATGCAGAATGCCTCTTTTCGGCTGCACAGCCCTAATCATAGAGCTATTATGTGAAAATCTGATTACATTCTCTGAGTATTCTGATTAATAATCACTGATGGCATTCACTTGTATTTTCATCCGTGAGTCGAGCTCTACGGCTGCGTTCCTGTTTACCATGATGTTCAAATCGAGCATCTTTCTGTGTTTGATTCAAACATCCAGAGAGTGAACCGTCTCCTCTGGGCGGCTGGAGTGTCTAGTGGACTATACATTTGTGGAGAGAAAAATTATTCCCACTTGTGTGTCAAAATTGTTGAAGTTGTGGGCACCTACATTGAAAGGAAGCACATGCAAATCTACCTAGGGCCACTGGAATTATGCACCAATGGAGAACCAAAGTATGTAGTACGCTTCACTAAATGATGCAGAAAGAAAAGGAACATTTTATGTCAAGGCACAGAGGCTAAGATTATACATGCCCTCTTTTAATGCCAATGCGCACAGCAGCACCATCAAAGAACTTCGAACAGTACTATATTCTACAATGCAATAAAAAAAAACGTGAACAAGCATCCACCTTCCTTCTTTTATGCTGCTGTTGACAAACCTGGTATGCAGGATGTGGATACATTTGTTTACTGTGATGGAGTTTTAGTAAGATTTAGCAAGACTGATTTAGTAAGAATTGTTACTATATGAATGATATGATTATTGTGGTTGAATAGATTTCAGAGGGATTATAAGTCTTTTAATTATTTGGCAGTCTTTCAAATTCACATTCATGTTTAATGATCAGTCTTTTTCTTGAGGATTGATCTGAGAATTGATTGTGGTGTTTTAAAATATATGTATTGTTATGGGCATATGAGTGCGAGTTTCATTTTCTAGTTAGTAAATTAATTTGTGCACTGCTTGAGACGTTCAAGAGTGCCTCTTTAAAAACCTTTCCAATGGGACAATTGAGGCGTGTTAGACCTGTCACCCTTAGGATGATCTTCCCCCTAACTTTTTGCCTTACTCCTCCATTTTTGTTTGATCTTGTTTTTTGTTGGCCTTAGGACTTTGTGCACTTTACTACTGATAACCAGTGTGCTAAAGTGTGTGTTCTCGCTCCTTTAAACATGGTGGAATTGGCTTACACCCAATTGGCACATTTAATTTACTTGTAAGTCCCTAGTAAAGAGGAATTACATGTACCCAGGACCTGTAAATTAAATCCTACTAATGGTCCTGCAGCACTGATTGTACCACCCACTTACGTAGCCTTTAAACATGCCTCATACCTGCCTTTGCAGCCTGTATGTGCAGTTTTAAACTGCCATTTCCACCTGCAAAAAAAATATTTTGCCAGGCCTAAACCTTCCCTTTTAATACATATAAGCCACCCCTAGGGTAGGCCCTAAACACCCCATGGGGCATGGTGCAGTGTATTTGAAAAGTAAGTTGGACATGTACTTTTAACTTTTACATGTCCTGGGAATGAAAAACTCTTGAATTTGTTTTTCACTACTGCAAGCCCTGTCTCTCCCAATAGGACAACATTGGGTTAACTTATTACATTTAATGTGATAATTTTCAATTGGCAGCAAGTTGGAGTTGTATTTTAAAACCCTCCTTAATGGTAAAATCGAATTTTAAGTCACAATTCTGGAAATGCCACTTTTAGAAACCTATTCTTGCCTGAAACATGTATCCTGGGTCACATGACTAGGTGTAGCTGGCAGTTGCTCTTTGTGTGTTGCTCCCAGACAGTGAGACAAAGGGGAAATAGTTGTTGGCAAGATGGGGCATCTTTGACATGATGAGGGGGAGAGCTTTCACGTATCACACTTGCACATCACAAAGGCTCTGCCCAGCCCATTCACAAAGGGTTTTGACGCTAGTCGTTTGTGTCCCCAGACAAGCGGGAGCCAGGGCAGGGAGGCAGGAAATTTCAAACACCTCTATGAGTGGAACCTTCAGAACCTTCTCCTACTTCAAAGTGTGCACCAGGTATAAATAGTGGACCTTTAGACCCAACTCTTCAGGACACCTCTAGATCTGTGGAAGACTTACAAGGACTATTGTGCTGCTCTGAAAGAACCTCTACTCTTCTGCCATGCTGCCCTGCTGCCTGAGTGAGAAGGCCTGAACTTGCATCTCGAACCCAGGACCACCAGAGTGACTCCAAGGGCTAGTTGGCTGGCCTCCTGATGAGAGCCTCACAGACAGAAAAGACTCCAGCCACCTTGAACCCAGCACCTGGACTCAGTCTGCTGTGAGTCTTGCCACCAGGTGGTGCCACCCCAGTTCTGTACCTGTAGAAGTGGGCCTGAGGGGTTCTACCAGCCCAACTGTGCTCCAGTGGGCAGAACCAACGCAGCGCGACGCATCTCCTCGCAGCTCTGTTTTAGAACCACCGTGGCATCACGCATCCCCGATGCAGGACCTCACATCACAGCCCCGCAGCTCCTCGGAACTGCCACTGCGCAATGCATCCTCGGCATGAGATCTCTCAACTCTCTGCAACCAGGAGTTACGGTACTTTTTTCATTGTGCCTAACTTGTTCCCTGTATCTGGCCCTTTCTCCATTGTGGTTGGCCTGAACTTATGACTTTATCCCAGTCCGGCGCGACCAGATAACCACAGTTGGCACTTTGTGCTCTAGGCAATATTTTCACATAAAACTTTATAATTGCATATTTCTGGTTCTACTGATTAGACTTTTTTCATTTTGGTCTCAAATAATTTAATAAATGTTACTCTATTTTTTTAATTGGTGTGGTATTTTTCTTGTCTTGTGTTTACATTTTATTACTGTTTGATGTGCTGCATAAATACTTTACACACTGTCTCTAAGTTAAGCCTGACTGCTTTGTGCCAAGCTACCAGAGGGTTAAGCACAGGTTAATTTTGGGTTTTCTTGTCACTACACCCTGACAGATATTGTAGTTGCTGCTTGAGTAGTGTTCCACCCCCCTGAACCAGTAACCCAGTTTCCTATAAGAGCATGCTCTCCAATAGGAGACCAGCAAAGAGGAGAGGGTATGAGCCAGTTGACAACTCCCTGGATGATAGACACAGAGGAGATTGTTTTTGATCAGGTGGCTTGCTGTACCCTTGTGCGTCATGATGCACGTACGGCAGCCATTTTGAAACATTGGACAGACTGCAACTGAATTGCATTACTTATGCAACACATAGTAGATATTGAGAGGCTGCTGATTTTTACAACTGACAACAGGGGTTTCCATTGAACAGACTTTATATAATCTCCAATAAAAAATATATTCTAGTGAATCTAGAAAGAGAATATTGATGCCCATTATGGGGGTTATGAAAGATACGTCTATCGAAGACAAGATAAAGAGGGCATTTATAAAATCTCTGAGGATATTGGAGAAAGAAAGGAGAGAAGATTAGAAGAGATCATTTATTCTTAAGGCAAGAGTAATGTTTTTAGAGGAGGTACATTTTTTGTCAGCAGGGTAGGTTGATTCAAGTAAAGAAAATGACGGAGTGAAAAGTCTCTAGAAAAAAAGAAAACATATTCAAGAACAATATATAGGGTTTAAGAAAAATAAATGAATGCATTAATATAAAGGGCCGATGCTGGATTGTGCCAAGGGCACACAAGGTGGGTGAGGCGGAGGCCCAAATGAGGATAAGATTAATAATACGAAAGTGACAACGAAGCACACAGTGGTGAACTGTAATGAGTCTTCCTAAAGTGCAGAACGTGAGTTCAGCTTTTCTACTAATTTACACTCTAATATTCAAGTGGATGTCAACAAAGACTAGAAAGAGGGAAAGATGATGAAAGCTTTCTTGATCCTATCAACCAATCAATCAGGATTTATAAAGAATGGCTAATCACCCGATAGGGTATCCAGGCATTTACAGGCCCCCGAGGCTTATTCGAACAGTCAGGTCTTGAGGGCCATTCGGAATTACGGAAGTGAGATGATGGTCCAGAGGTGCGTGGGGAGGCTGTATCAGGTCTGCAATGTGGGAAAAGAAGCATCCTCCAATTCTGCTTCGGTAGATGTGGGGAGTATGGGTAAGTGAAAGGTAGGCAGAGTTTAGTCTTCTCGATGGTTGGTGGAAGTTCAGGCGGCGGTTACTGTTGGTGGGCCCTTGGGTGTGTAGAGCCTTGTGTGTGTGGGTCAGCAGCGTGAATTGACATCTCTTCTGTATGGGAGCCAGTGGAGTATTCTGAGGTGGGGTGTGATGTGGGTTCGTTGGGGAAGGCAGAGGATGAGTCTGGCTGTGGGGTTCTGTATGGTCTGAAGTCTCTGTAGAAGGTGTGCGGCGATTCCTACGCATTGCCGTAGTCCAGTCGGCTGGTGATGAGGGCTTGTGCCAGGGTTAATCTAGGGTGTAGGGGTTGCCACTTGAAGATCTTACATAGCATGCACAAAGTGAGGAAACAGGCGGAGGAGATGGCGTTGATCTGTGATTTCATGGTGAGCTTGTTGTCAATGATGATTCCAGGGTTTCTGGCATGGTTGGAGGGTGTGGGTGTGGGTCCTAGGTCTGATGGCCACCAGGAGTCGTTCCAAGTGTAGCTGCTTTTGCCAAAGATCAGTACTTCCATCTTGTCTGTGTTCAGCTGCAGGCAGTTGTTCTTCATCCAGTCGGCAACATTTGTCATGCATCTGGGAAAGTTGTCTCATATGGTGGTGAGCAATAATATGTTTTGTCCATTAATGATTAAACATCCTCTAGCACTTGAGTGGTCCAAAGTAGAACATGTTGCAAATTACATTGAATTTTGACTACGAAGACAGAGAACTTAGAAGATTAGGGTACACTTAAGATCATAATGTCCGAGACCAACTCTGGCAAATCAGGTGACATGTATTCAAGACGATAACAAAATAATTGCTTTAATTTCTAAAGGGGACTGTGATCCACATAAAGGGTTGGATAGGGTGTTAGAACATGTCAGGATAGACTTATGGATGTAATTGGAGCCTTGACTAAGATACTTGATTTTAAAGAGGATCCATTCTTCAATAAAGGAGAAATTGATGTAGACGGATTAAGACAATGGTTTCAGCATGCTGCTTGCTTTTTAGGGAATGCTGTGCTGGCAGTAAAGAGAAAGTGGCCCTAAGTTACTAAATTTAGCTAGTAATGAGGATGGACCATCTGCCCAAGGTATGTTATTTGGTGATTCCTTTATGAAGGAGATGTCTAAATATCTGGGGCATTTACCTTGATACAAAAGCCCAAAGAAAAATCTACAAGGTATTCAATGATCTTGCTTTTGGATGACCCAGGAGAATAATGGGTTGGTTCCTCATACTGAGGAACAGGCATCACCTGGGACTTTTTGTCCGGGTTTAAAGATCCTATCAGCATAGCACATGCTTTCAGAGTGGATCACAAGGTGAGAGCTTTTTTTCCACAAAGACTTAGGACCTGATTCATGAAGGTAAACTTATGCTTTTATGTAAGTTAAATTTTTTTTTGGTATACACAAACTACGAGTTAATAGTAAGTTGTCAAATGAGGAGAGTCCGCAGTTGGGGTGGAGAACTCGACATATAAATGATACACCTGTCCTATCTGTTTATGTGTGGAGTTCTCCGCCCCGACTGTGAAGTCTCTGCAGTCATAAATTCAGCATTAACTCATAGTTTGTGAATACTAACAAAAACATAAACTTACACAAAAGTGTAAGTTTACCTGTGTGAAAAAGGATGTAGGAAGTCAGGAAAGAGCCTTGCGAGGAGCGACATTCTAGAAATGCATCAGGTTTGTTTAGAATGATCCAGACCTTCAGTTATCCAACCAATCGCGGGCAGCAAACTAGCCCAATATTTTTAAAACTGGTTAGGCATAACCTGGTTATTGGTAACCCTGTGCGTTAAAATCTGCTCCGCTCGCGAAGTTTGCGGATTTTCGGCAACTCCGCGTAGAATGCGGAGTTACCGAAAACTCTGCGATCCGCGGCGTAGCGGAGTTATTTCCTTGTTCGCGCTTTCAAAATGTGTTTTCGCACGCGCGGTAGCGACTTACCGGGATCGCTGCGTTCGCCGACGAGATTTCCTATCCGTTCGCGTGCGCCATGAGATTTTGGTAGCCGGCCGCACGATCCCGCGAGAGTGTGTGATCGCGAACACGTCATTCGGATGCGCCATCAGACATCCGGCGGAAGTTCGGTGAAGCTCGCGATGCCGAACATGCAGAAGGTGCAATCTTGAGAAGAATATCTCTTGAGCAGCATAAAACCTTCTAGAAAATGATGATTTGGATGAAAAAAACTCCTCAGATTGACATTTGGCTGTACTTTTTTGTGCAAGGAGTCCTTTTTCTTTTTTTCTTTATTTTTTTAAGGGGAAGGAAGTGCCCCAGAGTCTCCAACTTCCTGTTCCTGTCCAGCAGGCTCCTCCCAGTGCTTTGTCCATGTCCTGTTCACTTTTCATTTGGATTTGGAGCTGTAAGGATCACTCTTTGTGTCTGCTGCATCATATATCATTGGATTTGAGGACTTTTGGATTTGAGATTTTACAAGTAAGTTGGAGAATTGGTGTTGTTTGTTTGATTGGGGCATTGCAAGTTGCAACTACAATTTTTTGTACTTTTCATCAGTTTTTTAAAATTTATAGTGGGTAGCCAGTAGGCCCAGAGCTTTTGCCATATAGGCCTGCATGTCTTTCCTTTGTTCCTCTTGGCCTATGCTTTTTGTTGTTGTGGCCTGGCCATGTGGCTGGCAGCCATTTTGTGAAGCCAGGCAGTGTGCTTTTGCCATAGGCCTGCATTGTCTGTCTTCCCTTTCTTGTTGTTGTGGGTGGCCTGGCCATGTGGCTGGCGGCCATTTTGTGGAGCCAGCCAGTGTGCTTTTGCCATAGGCCTGCAAGCTTGTGGCCTAGTCTGCCAATATAGGCATTTCAGCCAGTAGGTCCAGAGCTACTCATGGGTGCATGAAACAACTGTCTCTGTGGTGTCTGTTGAATTTAAACATTATTTAGGGCATGGATGGCATTGGATTGAATTGCAAAATGTGTTTTTTGGGGGGATTTCACTTTTTTGGTGTGTGTTAAATAAATGCCTATGTTGGATGTGTGTGTGTGGTGTGGTTGTTGTTGTGTAACTTGCAAACCTTGTTTAGCCCTGTAGATTTTCGTTTTTACATTAAAGCTGTGTTGTTTAGCATGCCTCCTTTGCCTGGCCATTATAGGCCTGCTTGAGTTCATTGTTTTCCAGGCCTCCTGTTTGTTGTGACTGTGAGTGACCATGTGGCTGGTGGCCATTTTGTGGTGGTAGTTTAGTAGTGTGCTGCTTTTGCCATATAGGCCTGCATGTCTTTCCTTTGTTCCTCTTGGCCTATGCTTTTTGTTGTTGTGGCCTGGCCATGTGTCTGGCGGCCATTTTGTGAAGCCAGGCAGTGTGCTTTTGCCATAGGCCTGCATTGTCTGTCTTCCCTTTCTTGTTGTTGTGGGTGGCCTGGCCATGTGGCTGGCGGCCATTTTGTGGAGCCAGCCAGTGTGCTTTTGCCATAGGCCTGCAAGCTTGTGGCCTAGTCTGCCAATTTAGGCCTTTCAGCCAGTAGGCCCAGAGCTACTCATGGGTGCATGAAACAACTGTCTCTGTGGTGTCTGTTGAATTTAAACATCATTTAGGGCATGGATGGCATTGGATTGAATTGCAAAATGTGTTTTTTGGGGGGTATTTCACTTTTTTGGTGTGTGTTAAATAAATGCCTTTGTTGGATGTGTGTGTGTGGTGTGGTTGTTGTTGTGTAACTTGCAAACCTTGTTTAGCCCTGTGGATTTTCGTTTTTACACTTTTGCATTAAAGCTGTGTTTTTTAGCATGCCTCCTTTGCCTGGCCATTATAGGCCTACTTGAGTTCATTGTTTTCCAGGCCTCCTGCTTGTTGTGACTGTGACTGTGACCATGTGGCTGGTGGCCATTTTGTGGTGGTAGTTTAGTAGTGTGCTGCTTTTGCCATATAGGCCTGCATGTCTTTCCTTTGTTTCTCTTGGCCTATGCTTTTTGTTGTTGTGGCCTGGCCATGTGGCTGGCGGCCATTTTGTGAAGCCAGGCAGTGTGCTTTTGCCATAGGCCTGCATTGTCTGTCTTCCCTTTCTTCTTGTTGTGGGTGGCCTGGCCATGTGGCTGGCGGCCATTTTGTGGAGCCAGCCAGTGTGCTTTTGCCATAGGCCTGCAAGCTTGTGGCCTAGTCTGCCAATATAGACATTTCAGCCAGTAGGCCCAGAGCTACTCATGGGTGCATGAAACAACTGTCTCTGTGGTGTCTGTTGAATTTAAACATCATTTAGTACATGGATGTCATTGGATTGAATTGTAAAATGTGTTTTTTGGGGGGATTTCCCTTTTTTGGTGTGTGTTAAATAAATGCCTTTGTTGGATGTGTGTGTGTGGTGTGGTTGTTGTCGTGTAACTTGCAAACCTTGTTTAGCCCTGTGGATTTTCATTTTTAAATTTTTGCATTAAAGCTGTGTTGTTTAGCATGCCTCCTTTGCCTGGCCATTATAGGCCTGCTTGAGTTCATTGTTTTCCAGGCCTCCTGCTTGTTGTGACTGTAAGTGACCATGTGGCTGGTGGCCATTTTGTGGTAGTAGTTTAGTAGTGTGCTGCTTTTGCCATATAGGCCTGCGTGTCTTTCCTTTGTTCCTCTTGGCCTATGCTTTTTGTTGTTGTGGCCTGGCCATGTGGCTGGTGGCCATTTTGTGAAGCCAGGCAGTGTGCTTTTGCCATAGGCCTGCATTGTCTGTCTTCCCTTTCTTGTTGTTGTGGGCGGCCTTGCATGTGGCTGGTGGCCATTTTGTGGAGCCAGCCAGTGTGCTTTTGCCATAGGCCTGCAAGCTTGTGGCCTAGTCTGCCAATATAGGCCTTTCAGCCAGTAGGCCCAGAGCTACTCATGGGTGCATGAAACAACTGTCTCTGTGGTGTCTGTTGAATTTAAACATCATTTAGGGCATGGATGGCATTGGATTGAATTGCAAAATATGTTTTTTGAGTGGGTATTTCACTTTTTTGGTGTGTGTTAAATAAATGCCTATGTTGGATGCGTGTGTGTGGTGTGGTTGTTGTTGTGTAACTTGCAAACCTTGTTTAGCCCTGTGGATTTTCATTTTTGCATTTTTGCATTAAAGCTGTGTTGTTTAGCATGCCTCCTTTACCTGGCCATTATAGGCCTGCTTGAGTTCATTGTTTTCCAGGCCTCCTGCTTGTTGTGACTGTGAGTGACCGTATGGCTGGTGGCCATTTTGTGGTGGTAGTTTAGTAGTGTGCTGCTTTTGCCATATAGGCCTGCATGTCTTTCCTTTGTTCCTCTTGGCTTACTGCTTCCATCCCCTTTGCCAGCTGCAGCTCCCTGAATGATGTGATGCGCAAATTAATGCCAAACAGGTTCCACTTCCATTACATTTGTATTTTTGTTTTTGTTCTTCTTCTTTCCTATCCTTCCTGAGTGTACACAGTATACCATGAAAGCCCTTGTTGTCAAAGTCTCACAAATGGCTACACTGTTGTTTTGTTTTTTGTAATAACTGAGTTAATAAAATTTTATAATATAATTTATAACACTAACAATTGTGACCACCACACACTAAGTTATATACCGTTCCCCACAATAGACTACTGCAAAGACTTAAGGAGGGCGGGATCGGAGGCACAGTATTGAATTGGTTTACATCCTTTTTAAGTAACCGCTCACAAATAATCTGGTCACCACCTTTCACCGCAGAAATCCCCCCCCTGAACGTCGGGGTTCCGCAGGGCTCAATTTTGAGCCCTACATTATTTAATTTGTATATGGCCCCCCTTGCCCTTCTCGCCGAGAAGCACGGCGCTAAAATAGTGTCGTACGCGGACGACACTCAACTGCTGTTCACGTGCGAGAAGGATATTGAATTCAATGGGACTACGATAAATAACTGCCTCTCGGAGGTTTTTTCTTGGCTCAGTCGAAACCAACTGAAGTGTAACTCTGAAAAATAAGAGATTATTTTTTTCGGCTCCCGTCCATATGAACCATGGCATACCTGGTGGCCGCAGGACATGTCCCCCCCTCGTCTGCTGTTACTATCGTGAAAAACCTGGGGGTTAAATTGGATGCCGCCCTTTCCATGAAGGCGCAAGTCCAATCAGTGGCTGGGGCCTGTTTTGGGATGCTGAAAATGCTGAAGAATGTTCTCCCCCTACTTCCAATCTCCTACAGGAAAACAGTTGTCCAGGCCCTCGTGGTGTCAAGACTGGACTACGTCAACTCCTTGTATTTGGGCCTACCGGAGTACCTACTCGGCCGATTTCAGATGATTCAGAACATGGCGGCCAGGGCCATCTTTCTGACTAGATCTAGGACTCGTACGTCTCATCTTTTGTCCTCACTTCATTGGCTTCCGGTGCGGAAAAGAATTCATTTTAAAGCTCTAGTCCTGGTTTTCAAAGCTTTTCACAAGATTGGAGCCCCCTACCTAAGGGAAAGATTTCAGCCTTATACACCGCTGCGCACCTTGAGGTCCTCTACTCAGTGCTTGATCTCGACTCCGAAGGTCCTGCTCTCCCGTGTCGGGGAAGGTCTTTTCAAGCAGTAGCATCTCGATTATGGAATGACCTCCCTCTCCCTCTGAAACAGATCCCGGACCTCTTTACTTTTAGGCGGAATCTGAAAACATGGCTTTTCCAGCTTTAGGCCTATTCCGATTCTGTGGCGAGGGTGGGTTTTCTGTTTGCTGTTATGTGGTCTCTTCTCTTAGCGCCGGGACACTCTTGGGAGTAGCTGCGCGCTCTATAAATACCAAATAACATAACATAACATTATATTTGTTTGTTTGTACTAGTAGTAATTGAACCACAACAACAAATGCAACATTTCACTGATGTTCTTCTGGCTTCTTTGCTTTTAGGTGCACAAAAGACTAGGGAGGAGGTGTCATCATCATCACCAGTTGTACTGCCAGACAGAAGTCCTGCTGCGCATGACGTCACGTCACGTCATGTTTGACCACAGACATCTCTGCAACTCGTGCAACTGCGTCCTGCTGCTGACATCTGACGAAGATGGCCCCAAAGAAAGGTACCAGGTCCTCCAGTACCAAGAAAGTTGCCAGTGAGAAGAAGGAACAGAAGAAGGAAGAAGTGGCACTTACCAAGACTGGTGTGACGCCCATGTTGTTTTTTGGGAAAAAAAATTAAGCCTGCAGCAGCGGTGTCCGGAGAGCAAGCTGGGAGCAGCACCTCCGCATCAGTGGGCCCACCCCACCAACCTAGGCCCAAGCCCATGAGTGTCGCAGATGTAGCCAGTCTAATTGTGCAAACGCCAACGAGCAGTGATGTTGAAATTGACTTATCGTTATCGCAAAGTAGTACCCAATCAACGCAGGAGGAAACTCAGCAGATAAGTGGGCAACAACAGCCGCAACAACAGCCGCAACAACAGCCTCAACAACAGCCTCAACAACAGCCTCAACAACAGCCACAACAACAGCCGCAACAACAGCCGCAACCACCGCCCACAATAGTAGTTGTTCCTCCCGAAGTAGGGGCAGTTCAGGAAATCGAGCTTCATGCAGAGGAAGAAGAAGAGCAAGCCACTCTTTCAGAAGATCCATTGTCTTCCAGATCCCCAGCAAGGAAAAGGAGGGTTAGTCCATCAACTTCTTCTTCAAGTCCCCCTTCTGATGATCTAGATGTCACTTGGAAGCCACCAGCTCAGTCTGAGAGTGAGGCATGCCACGCGACAAGGCTAGGGAAAAGGAAGGTTCCAGAAAGCCTTAGAGTTATGGAGGTAGATGCAGAAGAGGAGGATGATGACGAGCCAGTCATCATGAACATCACTCCCGCCCCAGTGGAGATGGAGACCGACATTATTACCCAATCCCAAGTTGCTGTGAGGGATGTGGCACGGATACCACCAACACAGGTAACACCAACACCACCTCCAGCTTCCATATTTGCATTTGCAAAGGCCCGGAAGGGACCTACATCCAGCACAACCACCACCTCAGTAGGTAGGGGTACTGCACAGAGTCAAAGTCCAGGCATACCCTCCAGTTCATCCGGCATTGCAAGTGGCACCTCCAGCAGCACAAGAAAGTTCACCTCCCCAGTTTGGGACTTCTTTTCGGTTAGCAGTAAGGAGGAGAACGTTGCTAAATGCTCAATTTATCGACAAAGTGTTAGTCGAACGCAACCACCCAATGGCACGTTTGTACAATGCGAAGCTGGCGAAAATGTTAGCGCTGGACCTTCTCCCTTTTTCTTTTGTGGAAGGGGTGGATTTTCTGGAATTTGTGACAGCCATCTGCCCAAAATGGAAGGTTCCCAGCCGGTCCTATTTTGCCAGAGTTGCTGTTCCAGCACTACATCACAACGTGCTGGAATTGCTTGGACAAGCTTTGGAGCAGAGTGCTGTTCACAATATCCACCTCACAACAGACATGTGGACCAGTTGCCAAGCCACTGATTACATGTGCATCACTGCACACTGGATCTCTTTTGCGGGGGTTAGAGAAAATATATCTGCAGGTGTTGACACTGCTGAGATTTTTAATGCCACTCGGAAACATGTAACTGTAGCCATGTTCGCCATGGAGAAATCTCATACTGCTGCAAACATTTTGGAAGAGTTTAACAGCAAGGTCTTTGAATGGCTGCACCCAAGAGGGCTTAACATTGGTTTTGTTGCCACGGACAATGGCAGTAATATAGTTAAGGCCATGCGCACTGGTGGCTATTTCAGGGTCCTGTGTTTGGCGCACTGCATTAACATCATTGTTCAAGATTTTCTGAAAAAAGAAGACCGAGTCAGCAACTTACTGACCACCTGCAGAAGAATATGCACACATTTCAGCCATTCTTTTAAAGCCCGGAAGCAGCTGAGGATCATTCAACGTGAGCATAGAATGCCAGTCAAAGCACTCATCCAGGAGGTACCAACACGTTGGAACTCAACTTATTACATGCTTGATCGTCTGTTTGATCAGTACAGACCAATCAATGACTATGTCATGCAAAGACTAGGGGATGCTACTGTGAAAGGCATGACCGTTCAGATGGACCAATGGGGCCTAGTTAAATGCCTGACAGAGATGCTACTTCCTTTCGAGCTCTTCACACGTGAAGTCAGCAAGGAGGACTGTACTATTGGCCAAGCTATCCCATTGTTGCACATGCTAGAGCAACAGCTGAATGAGGTGTCTGATTCGTACTTAGGTGTGGAGGAAAAACAAGAAGCATATGAGTTGGTGCAGAGCTTAGCCTTTCGCTTAGCTGAAAATACAAGGGTGCAAACTAGCATTGTGTCAGACAAACGTTACATTTGTGCCACAATTCTGGATCCACGGTACAAAACAGCACTGAACACTAAGACATTAATTCCTTTTTCAGAAGTGGATGTTGCCCAGTACAAAACCTGGATAGCTGAGGCAGCCAGTGACTTGGAAAAGGAACGGCTGGTAATTAAAGGGAAAGGCCCGCTACTCCAACCCACAACAAGTACTGCAGCAGGGCATCGGGCGCAAGTTCAACTTCAGAGCCTGAGGGCAGTGCGTTTGGCTCACAGCAGTCACCAACACTATCAACAACAGCAAGAACGGGATCATCAGCCCCAGTAAAATCGGCACAGGATTGGTATCTACAGCAAGGGCTTGTTAGGTCCAGTGCTGATGCAAAGGCAAAAGAGGCCCAGCAAAGTGGAGCACCCCTGAGCATTGAGCAGATGGTCCAGGCCTATCTGGATGACCCAACAGAGGTCTACATTGATCAAAACCCATTGGTGTATTGGTATGGGAAAATGCACTACTGGCCAGTGCTCAGCAGGCTGGCGATAAACTATCTGGCTTGCCCTGTTGCAAGTGTCTCTTCTGAGCATGTTTTCAGTGCTGCTGGTGCCATTGTAACAGTGAAAAGGACCAGTCTCTCACCAAAAACGTGGAGAGGTTAACCATGATCAAATTGAATCAGCACTTTATACCACCGAATTACAAAATATGTGAATCACAGCAGGAAGATGAGGACAGCGACTTAGGTGACGGAAGTAGTGTGTTAGATGATTACCTACTTCTGGTTGAACCACCAGAGTTTGAGGACAAGCTATACTTCCCTGACAACTAGGCTTTGAACTTCTTACTTTCTTCCTTATTTACTTTTATTATTTGTGTGTGTCTCTGTCTTTCTGGTTCGAATCACAACAAATCCATCACCACCGTCTTCTATTTTTATTGCCATATTGGAGTTGCAGCTGTGTGCATTTAAGTCCACTCCTCCGAGTCCTGCTCCATCCTCCTGACTCGCCCTAAATCCATTTCCCTCAAGCCAGATGATTGGATGGAGAATAGTACAAGAAATGTTGCCTCGTGGAGTCCCTCCAAAAGAAGTGGAACATGATGACTGTAGCTATCCTCCTTTCCGAGCCAAGAGAGACTGCCCCTTAACTTAAGATGAGAAGGAACAGGAAATGATGATGGCATGCATTGGACGCGCTGACTCTGAGTGATTGGTGTTTGTGTTGTTGTTGTTTGTTGTGCATGAAGTGAAGTCAAAGTGTACTAGTATTTAATCTACACACTAAAAGTGACTCAAGTCAATGTTTCCCTTCTTGTTGTTTAATAACAAAATTGTACTACTAATGTAGGCCGATCCATTGCATTTTTGAATATGGAATCTGGACTCACTCGGTACACTGCAGACTGAGTTGGACAACACCATGATGATGATGACCACAGTGACATAGTATCTTCACAGTCAGTCAGTAGGATCGGAGATGATTGATGGAATAACTCAGGGCGTTTTTCATGAGTGGCATAAAAGGTAAACAAGTCAACAACAACCACAGCAGACCTACATGTCTGTGTGGTGGTGGAGTCGAGTCACGACTAACGAGTGTAGTAGTGGTATGACTGACAGCTGTGCATTGATTAAGTTACTTACTTTGGAAAATGCTATGTTGCTGTATATGTGTGCTCTGTCTGGCTCAGTCAAAATCTAAGCTAAGTGGAGGTTGGGTGGGCACCGTGGGCCTGCTCTGTCCTGTTGCTGTTGTAGGTTAATGCTGGAAACAGACAACAGAGTAGACATGATTTAGCCATGCCGCCTCTGAAAGTGTTTGCACTCCTCCGTAATTTATGCTTTTTTTTCTCCTTGATTTTTCAATACCCCTTTTGGTTTTCCATCTACACTTACAGGCCGGCCTTTACCCTGTGCTAAACAGAGAAAAACAACTCACACTCACCTACGAATCCGCATCCGCCAGGCAGGCAGTGGCACCCAAGATTGACGGACGCAGCGTCCATGGACAGGAGGACCAAGAGGAATGCCGAGATGCAACTCCCCAATTTTACCAGGATAACATACAGTAACTTTAGTATCATCATCTTTTAAATAATTTGATTCATTTTTTCTCTTTAATCATTACGACTGTGTGTTGTTGTTATTGAACTTATTGTTGCTCTTTGCTTATAATTGATCACTACAGCTATTTTTAAATTTTCTTTGCTAGCTTTAAAAGGAAGCCCGGTACAACAAAACATAAAATGTATGTAATTTGGGTCTCTCTGACAGGCAAGGCAAATTGCATAATAATAATTAATAATATACTGCTGCCCTGTGGTATCTACTAGTCTAGTTAGTAAGTACTACTTATCATTAACCATCAAGTCATCCTCATACATGTATTTCCTTTTTCTTCCTTAACAGAGTTATGAATATGATGGGCGTCTGCCAAGATTGTGTGTTGTTGTTGTCCATGTGTAGTGTTTGTCTTTGTCAAACCTTTCCCTCAAATACCCCTTCCCAACCATTCATCAAACCCTAACCCTCTTCCCCCGGGCTGTGTGATTTATATTGAGGTGTGACTAAATTAAATTTACACCAATAATTGATCACACACTTGCTGGGGCGGATGTGGTGAGAGCAACACTAATTCAATTTGAAGGCAGGGCGAGGATCTTCTTCTGCTTGCTCAGTATATTTGCAAGTCAATTTTTTTTCCGAAGGAACATAATCCATCATTAATTGCCGCCAACGATTGGATTCATCAACCTCCTTTTAAAGCACTAAAGGTTACACTTGTGTCGAGTGACTCAACACAACTACAGTTTGTAACTTGTTGTACTAGGCTATCCCCGCCACCATTATGTTTTATTTTACTTTAGCATTGCTAATCAGCATTATTATGGTTTATTGTTTGGCAGTCTTCTTGTGTATTGTTACTGTACTGTACTTCATTCTACTACTCCTTCCAAAGCCTCTCTCGGGCGACTGACTGTCTCATTGTCTTTTTTTGCAAATGCTACTGCCAGTGTCTACTACTACCACCACAACCATGGCATCTTGGGAAACCAAACCATCATGACCATGCAGCCATCGGTGTGCCTAAGTTTAAACATCAATCACAGGTAAGAGAAGTTTGGGGGAGGCATAATTAATAATAATGGAAATGAATTGATTCATTAATTCACACACCCACACCCTTGAGTCCAGTTGCAGACTGCATAGACTAGGAGGAGAGACTTACAGTATTAGTAGGACAAGTCACTCAATGAGGGTACCGCATTTATCTGTTCGTGTCGTGTGTTACAAAATTGGCAGATTATTTAAATCAAAAACTGGCTGCGGCCCGGCAGCAGCAAAGGAAGGAAACCATGTGATGTAAAAGAGTAACCCCCCCACAAAACATTTACATCGTATGTAAAGTTTAAGTATAAATATAATTTAATCCCCTAACAAAATAAACTATTGTAAAAATCCCACAACACCTGACCCACCCCTCTCCCTAACCCCAACCAATGTCCAAAAAGATAGTCCAAACAATGTCCGTTGAATTAAAAAATTGTCCATAATAAATAATAAATATAAACCCCAACTTTTCCCCAACGTAGCCCAATGCCCACCCACCAAAAAAAAGAATAAAAAAGGGGCAATTCAACGTGATCTCAGTCTATCGGCAGGCTCGCTGTCTCTTAAGGACCTCCTTTACCTGCTCCTCTAAGCGCGCCATTCGGAGGAGCACGCAGCGCTTAAAAGCTCGCAATTGCATCCACAGGGGGGGGCAGCAGTGCTGGATGTAGTGTGGTAGGCGACTGCAAGACCGCGGTGCCGTACCACTCGAGGGGCCTGGCTGGGGACCGGGGCATTGGAGGAGGCTGCAGCTGCTGCCGCCTCCTCCTCCTCCTCCGCCAGAGCCACCAGACACCGATATTCGTTTCGGATGGCCTCAAGCTTCCGGCTCCGGGCCATGGCTGCCAACTCCTTCCTGTCTGGTCTTGCTTTTGGTTGGGAAGGAGTAGCTATATCAAAAAAGAAAAAAGACTATTGTAATACTGTTAGCAAAACAGTAACACAAAACTGGCTACTCTGACTACACAATCATCTTATTTTTTCTATTATGAGTGGCACTGGCCATACTCTCTGTTACATCAAGGCCAGGGCAACTGCTCAATTTCACTTTCACCCTGCCTACTACAACAAGGCAGATGATATCTTATCCAAATGATCATTGCTTATATATATGTATAGGACGACATGAGGTACTTTGTTTTGATTGATTGTGTAACCGGTTAGTAACTAACAATCCATGCAGCCGATAGGCCACCCATGGCAGGCTGAAACAGTCGAAAATAAATTCACATCGGTAGTGAGTGGGCATCGGAGTCGGAGGGAAGCGCTTGATAACATACATACACAAAATATGCTGTGCTTGCAAAATACTGTGAGTCAAGGGAGTATTCTGAACTTACAACTTCTATTCTCCTTGGCTTTGCTTGCTACTCTGGTGCGGTTCCTTTTACATTCTCTTCAAAGACTCGCCTTCATCCAGTGACAGTCTCCACCTATGCTATGATGAATACCATCCAGCCATCCATCCATTCAAAGTAAACATGTCTATCATTCTTCTTAACCTCTCAACAAACCTTAGTTTGTTTTAACAACAACAAACATTTATTTTTTTTGTAAACCACCACCCATGCGTCCTTCCTTCCTTGCTTGCCTTTGAGTTTGACCCATGAAACACCCCGGAGGATTCTTGCTATCACCCATACAGTTTCATCCAACCAGGCAGGCATCTTTTCTTCTTTCACCTTCCACCCATCCTTCAACCACCCATGCATCTGATTCCTTCCTATCAGCCACCTATGCATGCATCCCACGTGGCGCGTATCCTTCTCTGCCAGTCATATATATTTACATCACGCCCGTCCTTCCTCCTTCCATCCTTCTTTCCCTTTTCGTTCAACCCATCCATCAAGGTCGTCTGACTCTTAGTCTTCTCCATAAAACTTTCCCAGCTGAGTTGAAGTCAGATTGAAGGCCATTAGTTACTCAACTACTCCCACCGCGAATGCTATTGCTCTAATGCTAAGTAAAGGGTGTCTTCTTCTTCAACCGTTGTTCACAACAACTTAGTCTCTCTCAACATACAGTGTACACCCTTGCAGCGAGTGTGTAACTATTGTCAATAAGTAAGGAATATAAGTATAACTTACCACCGCCCGCAACGGCTGCTGCCTCACCCATCCCTGTGGCAGCTGCTGCATCCGCTGCTCCCTCCTGGCTGGCATTGCCTGCCCCGCCGCTGGCCCCGGCACTGGTGGTCGGTACGCCTAGAAAAAACATTACACATTTTTAGATGCCATATACGCCTTCCCCTATTTATTCTTTTTCACTAGCAAGATTGAAAAAATAGTTAAAATACATATATATTCCACATACATCACTAGTACAAACCGGGTACTAGAGTAGAGTAGACACTAGTGGGAGTATGTCCTATCCTAACAAAAATAGTAAAAAATCTGGTTGGGCATTTTGTTGGTGGGAATTGTCAAAGCCTATCAAGATTAAGAAACCTAGAAGAGGACAACCCAAAGGACTGGACTCAGTGGCTAGAGCTATTGGTGATTCTGAGTTTTAAAACCTTTTAAATAAAAATTAAGAGTGGCCAACTGGACAAGTTTAGCTACAGACAGACTAATATAGTAGTAGTACAGAGAGTCAGAGCAGAGGCAGTTAGAGGCAGGGATAACAAGAATTTAGAAACAGATAGTCTAGGTCGAAGAAGATTTGGTAAAATAGAATTAGGAAACGGAAATAATAGTTTGTAAAAAATAAGGTGCAGTAAAAGTTAGGGGAATAAAATTATTAATATTAACAGGAGGAAGACTTACTGGGGACAGCAGCAGAGCCCTCGGTAGAGGAGCGGTCCTGGTCCTGGCCCTGGCGTTCTCCATCTGCTCCCGCCGACTCCGACCCCGTCTTCTTGCCCCTGGGTGCTGATCATGTAAGATATAATAACGAAAGAGACAAACATTGATGATTGGTGTGAAGCAAATAAAATATTTTTAAAAACGCTCAAAAAAACATTTTTGGAAACAATTGCAATAAAATGGACCTATCTAATCTGATCGACTGGTAGTATCGCGGATTCGCGGACCGTCTAGTTATTATTTATGAACACTAATCCAGTGTTCCATTCTGATGCCAGAATACTACGCCTAAGTACAACCTGACCTAGCCCACCTACTCAGACGGACCAATTGTTCACTAAGTCTGCATTTCCATTTATTTTAGTCCTCAAAAATGCATAGATGGAGGACACATGCATACATTTTTGCATACACCAAATTGTTGGTTGGTTGCTGCTGATGTTCTGCTAAGCCTATTACTCACTCACTAAACAAACTACAAAAGGTTCTGCTAAGGACTGGAGTAAGCAGCACTCAGCAGCACGTGACGTGAGTCACGTGACAGAGGATGCGTCACGATAACCACTTAAAAATTACCTACTAAGTAACTAAACTATCTATCCACCACTATCTTAGTGACAGGAGGACAAAGGAAGGACTAGAGTCTCTCTAGCATTACCTAACTTAAGTTCTCTAAAGTAAACTCTTACATAATCAGCCCAAGCGAGCGCAAAGTTGCAAACAAGTGAGATTAGTAGTGCCGAGCACCTGTGTCTAGAAGAATAACAATCACTAAAGATTTTTAAACTTAATTTACCTGCAATGTAAGCAGCAGCATTCTTGCTATTCGGAAAAAAATTATATTCGCAATAACAGTAACACAGTCTAGAGAACACACAATAGTATTAGCTACTCACCAAGCCCCACGACCTCAACACCTAGCAGGTCCAGCAGGTCCTGCTCCCAGTCCAAGATGTCTGACCACCGGTGGGTCAGCTGGTTATGGGTGCACCGGACCCCAGAGCAGCGAAACACTGCCCAGCGCACCCTCTCCCACCGGCGATGACGCTCCTGGGTAGCGTACCTGGAGCCATGCCTGCTGCCAAGGTCAAGGGGAGGTGGCGCTGTACAAAAAAAATAAGGGCGGCCACTTCCGCCTTGCTGAATAGGGACCGGGCCTGCACCCCTGCAGGGCGCAGTCTGCCGCAAGGCAGGCGGCTCTTGGGCGCAGGCGCCTTGCCCTTGGAGGCGGTTCCCTTTCCCTTAGCCATGGTTCTGGGGTCGGCGGGGGCAGAAAAGAAAATTTAGCAGGAAAAAATAAAGTTAGGGGAAGAAGTAGAAGAGTAAAGAAGGAAGTAATATAAAACAGTAGAAAAGTAAAAAACCCGCAGTAAAACTAGAAATAAAACGCAAAATATAGACTTAGGGACAGAGAGGGATAGATAATAAATTAAAAAGATCAGAAAAACAGTGTAAAAAACAAAGGATTGAAAAGATTGGAGAGGGATTGAAAAACAGGCCCCAGAACCATGCAAAAGATAGGAAAACAAGATGGCCGCTCCCATTGGCGACCGCGTGGTGAAGTTCGCGCGATATTTCCCCCGAACACGTCGTCCGCGTTGCCAAACTTCAAATACATCTCGCGAGCATACACGAGCACTCGCGAGCATGCAGAAACAAGCAACTCCGCAAGCTCGCGTAGCTACGCGTAGCGCTCCAGAGATTTTCTGCTTCTTCGCGTAGCGCGGCTACGCGAACTTCGCCCAGGGTTAGTTATTGGAAACAGTGCAGAATAGAGTTGGCAGCAGATCTTGGGCAAGGAAATGTTCCAAGGAAGTTACAGTTTTCAGAAAGGAAAAGAACATAGTGGGTTAGGAGGTTCTGGAGTTGAGAATGAAAAGAGCTATTGTGAAGGTTCACTCATACACAGTACAATTCAAAAACAATATTTTTGTAGAGAAAACTACAAGAAACTGTGTCCCCTGATAAATTTAAGAGAGTTGAACAGTTGGGTGGTTTACCATCGGTTCAAGATGGAAGAGATTCATCTTCTAAGAGACATTTTGAAAAGAGGAGATTGGTTAATGTGTCTGGATTTGAAAGATGCTTATACTACAATACCCATTTGGGAGAGGCATCAGAAGTTCCTTAAGTTTCGCTGGGCGGGAAAAAGATGGATTTTTTTTGTATCCCATTAGGTCCAATGTTGATACCTTGGTGTTTCACCAAGGTATTAATACTAGTAGTATCTTGGCTTAGAACAAGAGCTATCAGACTTATAATTTATCTTCACAACGTTCTTACTATGGCTCCAAGCAGGAAAGAGTTGTTGTGCCAGACAAAGATGATGGTCAAGTTGTTGGAAGATTTGGGCTTTGCAGTGCATCAGAAGAAATAAAGTTTGGTTCCAAGAAAGGTGACACAGTTTTTAGGGCTTATGATACATACCGTGGAGGGAGCATTAAAACTCTAGAGAGAGAAGTTGAAAGAGATTAGAAAGGAGATTCAGAGGCTTTTGGAATGAGAACAATTTGTTTGTGGATGTTTGCAAGAGTTTTGGGACTCCTATCATCAACTATTCAGGCTACTATTCCATTACCTTGACATTATCAATCGTTACAGATTTTGAAAGCGAGCCATTTGACAATGGGTATGAGTTATTCAGGGAAGATCTGTTTTTCTTTGGAAATGAAAGAGGAATTTATTTAAGATTAAGGAATTTTTCGGCTTGTAATGACTGTGCAATATATGGAGAAGTCTCAGATCTGGTTGTTGAATCAGTTTGGATGGGGAACCAGATGTGGTTCTATGGTGAAGGAGTCATTGATTGATGAGGGAAAGGTCTTTACACATAAATTGCCTAGAGTTGTTGGCA
This sequence comes from Calotriton arnoldi, assembly GCA_963921515.1. Lineage (NCBI taxonomy): Eukaryota > Metazoa > Chordata > Amphibia > Caudata > Salamandridae > Calotriton > Calotriton arnoldi. The sequence continues at coordinate 276,925 of CAWUFW010009320.1, read as the reverse complement.
GGTTTTTTGCAAAGAGATGTTTTGCAAGGAACAGAGCAAATGATGTAATTATGTTGAGAATGGAACACAAAAAGAACGATGGATTAAACCCAGATCTGTGACTGGGGGTGATTGGTTGAAAAGGTTCAGCACTCTGTCCATCATCTTGTTGTGTTTGATGTGCTTGTCCTAAGTGGCCATGGGTATGCCCAGACATGGGTCCCTTGCTCACTGTGCCACTGCATTCAAGCTAGCCTGGCTGATATGGGGTAATGCCCCAAAACCAGGCCCAGGATCCTTGTTTATGGTCCAGGAAGGACCTGATCTGGCAGTTCGGGCTGGACTGTTCACATGAGGAACAGGGTCAAGACTGATTTGCATATGGATTGGTCCAAACTGGGGTGGCACAGTGAGCAAAGGAACGATGAATTAAACCCAGATCTATGACTGGGGGTGAGTGGTTGAAAAGTTTCAGCACTCCGTCCATCATCTTATTGTGTTGCTATGTTGAGAATGGACAATGTGCCAGCAGTAAGGTTGATCAGGTTTTTAAGGATAAATTGAGCTGGATCTCAGAAAGTTCAAGATTTTCAAAATGAAGCTAATGCCAGTTTGTTCACAGTTAAAAAAAGGAAGATGGATATTAGTTCAAAGCTTTCATTCCATTGTAGAATGTAGTAGTGTTCTACATTCTTTAAAGATGCTGCAGTGAGTAGCAACATTAAAAGAGGTAATGCATTGTCTAAGCCTCCATTGGTTTATCAAAATCCAGATTTTCTGCCCACCATGCTGTGGAAAATCTACATTATGCATCATAATGAGGAGCATGTTTTGGCAGTTTAATCTCACGATTTTGAAGATTTTAAAACACAGTAATACTCTCTGAGCAAAGCTTTCATCTCTTTAGAACTAGTTTTATACTTGTTTTCAGGAATCAGCAACTGAAAGGTGACCAGGTAACGTTTTCAAAAGATATGCCACTGCACAGTACCATATGTGACAGTTTTTTTCAGTAAATTGTGATCAGTTTGAGTCAGAAATAGTTGTATTTGTTCAAACCTGGAAACTATGAGGTAGACGATGTACTACGTACCAAGTGTGGTAAATCTATAATTATTCAAATATTGACCTGGCTGCAAAAATGCATAATTCCTGTGGAACTGACTATGCCACATTTTAGTGACTAAAGAAGGAATGACCAAATATATTTAAAGGAAAAATTCATTAGCAAAAAACATTGATACTATAATGTTGATCACACATGCACGACTACCAGATCAGCCTCCCGAAAATGGAACAGAATAGCACTCGTTACAACGCATGCGTTTACAACGCATGCCATTACAACGCAAGTCGTTACAATGACGCGTTGTTACATTGCATGCCATTTCAACGCAAGTTGTTACAACAACTTGCTGTAGGGGGGGCGCTGGAGTTTGGAATAGTATAATTTACTATTCCAACTCCAGTGTGTGCAACAGTAGGGAAGGTGTTGGATTGAAAATCCAACAAATCCAACACTTTCTGCCCCCTACAGCAAGTCGTTGTAACGACTTGCATTGTAATGGCATGCGTTGTAAACAATGCATTGTAAACGTTGTTTACCAATGGAACAGCATCACTAACAAGGACTGGAACACCGCTCTCAACGCCCACGGACATGAACACAGCAGCAACCTCGCCAAAGCCATCAAGAATTTCAAGAACTAGGCATTAGCAAGCCCGGCCGCAAGATTTTCTGCAGCCTAGCGAGGCTCTGCCGGCCGGATTGGTGAATGGGTAATTATCCTGCACTATAGGGGGCATCGGGGGCTGCCCAGCAATGCCCACACATTTCTACCCCTGATGCCTCGCAGGAGCCTGAAATCGTGAAGGAAACGTGAACAGGAGGCCGCCACACCAGGAGGAGCTGTTTGCAGCTTGCTTCGGGCCTGAATTGCTGGTGGTGCTCCTCCACAGGCGTTCAGCGCACTGCAGGAAAGGAGTTATCACAGAGGGAGGAGCCGCTGGCAAGGACTGCTTTCCAGCCAGGGAGTGTGGAGGAGCAGGGAGGGTGCCAGGGCCCAGCCAGGTGAGTGTGTGACAACTGGCCGACTGCGCGAGGGTGGCCTGCTCAGGACCATTTGCATTTGCTCAGCCTGCCGCTTTGGTATGCAGTGGGCCGACCGCATCATGGCCGGGCCTGGTGGCAATCAGTGGACTGGAGATTGATGTGTTTTGAACCCGCGGCCGCATAGTACACAGGCCTGCCTGCAGGGGCCTGGAGGCGCGCAGGCCGATTGCTTAGGAGGGGAACTGGGAGAGCGGCAAGGTCGGGTCGGCCCAGGGGAGAAGCCGGCAGACACTTGTCAACTGACGTGATTCTCCACCAGTTCGTACCTGAAAGGAAAGAGACTTGTGGACTACTTGCCTGCTCTGGAGTTGGTATAATGCAGCTTGCTGGCACAATTGGGCTGGCTAGTGACCCCACGAATTGGGTCCCCGGGGTGAGGAGGGGTCCCTAAGGAGGCACTGTTGTTGATCCTAGTCCCTGGTCTCAGTGGCGGCTGGTGACATTTGAAAGTGGTGGGCGTAAAATAATTGTTGTATTGCACTGCGGCGAGCGAGCGCGGCGAGCGAGCCCGAACAATCTAAAGCATTTTTGAAAAAAGGGTGGACAAATGGTGCATTTTCAAGCAAATGTGAGGAAGCAGGAAGGTTAATAAAGCAATTGTGAATCTGTTCTAACAAAGACAATGACTGGCAAAACTGTCAGTCTAATCGGATGCATATCAGACGCCAGCCTACCACGTTCTCTGTCTATCTGTGCCACTGTGTGCTCTTCTTTCACAGTAGGTATGTGGTTGTTCTATGGCCATTGATGTTCTAGGTCTTTTTGCAGTGATATCTCAGGTCTGTGTGTGGATGTGAGCATCCTGCCCTACGCTCAGTGGGGGAGCAGGCATAGACTTAGATGAAGACTCCTGCCAAGTCAGGCTGAGACAGAAAGTGTGTGTCCCTGAGGAGAAAATACTCCATACATCATGAATAACGGGTAAAACTTAAAATGGCTGAAAAGAGCGGGCCCGTTACTCTTCGTCTCTCTGTATTGTGCATGAGGTCTGCTAAACATGCTAAACACCTAAGCAGTCTCTAGCCGGAACGAAGAATAGGTTTCATTATTACTGTGGATGGAAAGTGTAGACGCACAGCAGGTGCCTGAATACAAGGAAGCATCTATTCCTCTTGTAAGGACATAATCACAACAACAACCTCACAAAGGCATGATTATTATGAGTTTATGTCTCAGAGAACCGTGCCCCATCCTTCCCCATGGAGAGCTGGGCCCTGACAGCAGATATTACATGGAGAGCAAGTGTTCCGGTTCATTAGGAGGCCGTGATGGAGATTCAGCCAATGTGCTGTCAAATATGCTACTGGATTGTTTCATCAAGTCTGTCACCATGAGAAAAGCAGCTGCCCTGTCACTGCCGCTGTAGATAAACCCCCATTTGTGTGCCTTCTACAAGACACCCCCATCTCAATTGCTCACCAGACTAGGAGATGTCGCACGGATTTGCAGTTTGTAGATAATAAACCAAGTGTAAATAACAATGCTGGGACCTATATTTACCCTGAGGCATAGGCTTTTTCTTACTTATCAATTCTGTCCATTCGAATGAGCTCATCATTTACAAAGAGCATTTGAGCATTTTCTCAAACTAGTTGTGTACATTGTTTTGGCTCATTTTGTATCTTAAGTAAATTTTGCACTTTTGTAATTTTCTTTTAAAAAGTTAACGAAGCTTTTATGACACAAGTTTATCGAAATAAAGCATATACTACTACTACATTTACAAAGAGCACATGTTTTAAAAGGCCAATGTGTGCAAATTAATTACAATACACATCTGGATCATATAATACAGTCATATAAACCAAACATCATCCACCCATTAAATGTTAAAGCATTGTTTAAAAACTGTAGATGTTTTTTAAATATGGGCCCTGACTCAAGGAATGACACCTTACCTGGAAAGGCCACAGCTAACAGAAACAAGACACCTCAGCTAAAAAAAAAAAACCTGGTGATAGTTATTCATAGAAAGCCTTGTATAAAGAAATGGGCATGTGCATTACTTGTTGGCACTCTCAGTAGAGAGATCAAGTGCAGAGCGATCGTGGAATCTAAACTCCCCCTTTACCGTTCTACACAGGCTCAATGATGCATAATCAGAGAGGAAGTGAGAGACACAATAGTGCAGCCATCTCTGCAGGCCCAGAACACTGATGTCACACCACACCACTAGTTTATTGCCTCAGGATGGCTGTGGATTTAATGCACTACAGTAAGAGAGCCATACAGCAGGCTTTCATCGAGGCAGGAGAGGCCCTTTTAAGTACGCTGCTACCGTTTCATTGCCATTGTAGCATCACTCCTTAGCAACCACAGCTGAAAGCCCGAGACAACATCGTTTGGATTCCCCGGCCCCTCACCATTAAAATAAGGAACGATGCACACTAATGGGAAACACCGGGAGAACACCAACCAACTGCAGCAGTAAAGCTATTTCTTTTATGAAATAGCGCACACGATTAAACTGTGCGCTGTGTGCCTGCCCCCTCTCCCCTCCATCCTTCCATGCGACAACACCACCCTAAACAGGCCTATATAATTTAAAAAATGCCCGCCTGGGCCTTACCTTGTGAACTGCCCCAGTTCACAACAAGTCAGTCGGTGCAGTCCAGTCGTACTGCCCTTCTCCCTCCGGACAGCAACCTGCTGTGAAATGATGATTCAGAGCCTGAGGACAGACTGCCTGGCCTGCGATGCCTCGGCTCTGAATGCAGTCTAGCTCGAGTACTGGTGACGGCGTAAAATGGCAGCTGCTTCCACCACTCCAACTCTCACTGCAGACTCACACGCGCGGGAAGCAGTCTGTCAGAGATCGAGTCTGCGCAGACTCGGATTCCTCTGCTTCCCGCCTGCCACACCCTTTCCCATCTCGTCACAGGGAAGGGTCCCACCCACGCCCTGTAAGGAGTTGGGAAAGGGTGGGGTGACCAGCTCTCCACTTTCTGATTGACGTGGAGGGTTAGCGATCCCGGGCTTGTATTTGAAACGCCCGGGGCTAACTTTACCTCCACGCCATCAGGAGGTGGAGACTGCGCCTTGCAGCTAGGTCTTTGCCGAGCTGATGACATCACAGCCTTCAGGGCTGTGAGGTTTTCAGCCGGCAAACACGTAGGCTTCTTTGGGCCCGCCCGGGGTGTAAACAAATGAAGTGAGAGACTGAATCAGTCACATGACGCAGTCACGTAGCGGAGGTATCGGTGAATGTTCAAGCAAGCAGTTATATTTTACATAATGAGAGTAGTAGCACTGTAGACTACAATAAAGCAGTACTGCAATAAAGTTTTTTATTACATGATATGAGCTGAGCACTTTGTAACGGGGCGGAGCCCCGACGCCCATGAAGAGAAACCGCCACTGCCTGGTCTGTAGCTGCGGATAGCAGATTCACGGTTTGTAAAGCGAATGGGCCACGGTACTGGGGACCCGGATTGCTGGGATTGGTGGGTGGTGCTCATGCCCCCCTGCATTCGCCCGGGGGGTGTGGCGGGACCCTGACAGTGACAATAAATGACTGGTGATATCGCACTTGTGCAAGAGCACCTCATTACCCTGGAGATTAAGAACACCTGCCTGGTATAAGATGGGGAAATCTGACACGTGGCAATCCAAGCTCCCCTTCGAACATCGAAGGCAGATGCGAATGATGGATTTGCCTGCTGATGATCAACAGTTGAGTCAGGGTGATGCCGAGGGCCCAACCAAGGAGCCTGACATTCGTACTATGTCTTTATACCTTAAACAGAGTCTGACTAGCATTGACACTAAAAAAGATATGCTGACTGATAGGTTTGACCGCCTTAAGGAGAAAGTTGAAAAGCATGATGAGCGAATAGTTCACCTCGTGTGACATACTTCGGACGTGGAAGATGCGCACTCATTGGCTGGTGAGAAGCTGCTCCAGATCGAGGTCATCCAAAACAAGAATTAAGATCTGGAAGAATGATTTTGGAGGAATAATTTGCGCATACTAGGAGTACCTGAGTCAACAGCTATGGGTCTCATGGAGGACTATGTTGAGACAATGCTTCGAAATCTAGTGGGAGGCACATTTTCTGTTCTGCTCACTGTCAGTGGCGGCTCGACGAGGGAGTGGTGCGGGGCGGTGGGGCAGGGCGGGGGAGGGGTATGGTGGGGGGTAGTGAACTCGGACATACGACAGACAGAACTCAGAGGGAGTTCTGTCCGTCGTAAGTCCGAGTCCACTACCCCCCCACCCTGCCCATCCCCCGCCCCATTCACCGCCCGCACCACTCCCTCGGCGAGCCGCCACTGCTCACTGTTGAAAAAGCCCAGAGGTCGTTGGGCCAGCGATCTCCCCTGACTGCACGGGTCACCCAATAATAGTCCAGCTACTGAACTATAGAGATAGGGATACTGCTTTGCGACTGGCGAGAGATCAGCAGCCACTTCATTGTCAGGGAAATTAGATTTCCATGTTCTCAGATTTTACAGTTGCTGTACAGGCGGCTCAGAGGGAATTTCTTCCAGTCAAATGCTCGCTGCAGAGAACGGAAGCCAAGTACTCTATATACCCAGAGAAGCTCCGAATACACCATTCTGGGAAGACATAATAAAATAAATAAAATATATCAGTGACTGAAGCAGGATCTCCGTCAACAAACTGAAGCACGGAGCGGGGGCATCTGAGTGATAACAACTGAGGAGTAGCGCCTTCCACTTATTATGCTTTTGGACGTTCTGCCCAGCAGATGGTGGCATTGCCTCTGTCATGAATTTCTTCCTGCCCTTGGTGCTGTGGAACTGCATCCGGTGGGGGTGCTGGTGGCAGTGACTTGAATGATGGCTGTGTTAGGAGGCTTGCCTGGGCGGGCTTTGGCTCCCTTGACTCTGGTTCGCTCTAGCCACCCAGCTACAACTTGGATGAAAGAGTGCTGGACCTCTGGTTCGCCCCTTGGGATGGTCCCCTTGTTGTTCTCTTCAAATGCAAGTTGGGTGTCTTATGAAGGGTGGAATGGTGATATTTGGCCCAGTTGGGGGGATGAAGTGAGAGGTGGGTGGGGTGTTGTGGTACTGTTGATGAAAGAAACATCTTGTTTGCAAATTTTCGTATGTTTTTTCCCCCTGTTGCTACTCAGCATGATGATGTCTGCTTCTTGAAATTGCGACCCCCGCATACGCGACTGGCGATCTCACACCCTTATATAGCTCTGCATGCTATTGATTAAGTGCATGACTTGGAACATATGGGGGCTTAACAACAGGCGTAAGGTGCCCCATGTTTTGGCATACCTACAGTGACACTACATAGACATCTGCTTGCTACAAGAGTTACACCTCATGGAGGGTACTCAGGCGCGCCTGCGAGCGGACTGGATTGGTGAGTGCCATTTCGTCTACTATTCCAATTATGCAAGTGGGGTGGCCGTGTTACTCCATAAGGGTCTGCCATGATGCACACGTCAATTTCTTTGTGACCAACAAGGTCGATATATTATGATTTCTGGAGAGTTGCAGGGTCACCCCTTCATGCTACTGTTCATTTATGGCCCTAATGTAGATGACCCCTGCTTCTTTGCGAAGGTTTTGAGACTGGCAGGGGCGCTTGGCCCTGAGACGCTTCTGTGGGGAGGGGACTTTAATGGATTCTAGTGCTGATAGATCTAGCGACTCCCAGTGACCACACCTGAATGCAGCTGTGCAACTGTGACTTATGGCTGACAATGACCTCATTGACCTTTGGCACTCGCTTCCAACACCACATGGTCCAGGATTGATTATTGGTTGGCTACATGGGATATAGATGCATTGACTTCCAATGTTGTCCATCTGCCGCAGACACTGTCGGATCATGTCCCCGTCCAATATGGGATGGCCCCGCCAGATTGCATTGCGCAAGTCTTTATGTTGCACCTTCCAGCTTCGGCACTCCAAGGCCAGGTGTTTTGCAGTGAGATTAGATCGGCAATCGTTGCATATTTTGAGCATAATGCACCAGCGGTATTGTCCCAATCCACCTTGTGGGACGCCTTTAAGGTCGTGATCCGAGGGGTATGCATAGCAAACAAGGCTGGAATGCTGCTAGTGTTGCGCTGAGGGTTGGTGCATCTAGAAGAGGGAATTCACATGCTGGAGTTCCAATACCTTGAGGCATGAAGTGAATCCATGCTGGCGGCTATATGCAGCAAACCCATGGAGTATTATGAAATTGCGCAAAGAGAAACTCACAATCTGGGAAGAGAAACCTGTGCCAGGCATTATGGTGAGGGGAATAAGGCGAGTAAGACCGTAGCTAATTTCAACGCAAGCCCTGGGCCAGCGATTACAAAGTCAAATTAACAGATGGCCAACTCGGTGTAGAGGCTATACAAAGGGAGATGACTACCTTTTCCTAAATCCTATTTACGCAGGCCATGCCACCCCCCCACACCTCACTTCCTACTTAGACTCGGTGCAACTGATCTGGCTTGAAGGGGGCCACTGGTATTTCCTTGACGAGCCCTTCATGGTGGAGGAGGTTGTGCAGGTGATTGATGCGATGCCTGGAGACAAGGCCCCCAGCACTGCAAGTCATACAGACCATTAACCATGACTAACACAGATAATAAAATCCTAGCTAAACTAATAGCTCTGTGTCCCCCCTGATTTTACCACTTATAGCACAACCGGACCAATCTGGGTTTGGACCTGGTTGGTAAAAGGCCCATAACCTAAACACCTTCTTTTCCCTAGTGCACACTATTGATTCTGACCTCAGTGTAGCAGCAGTTTTCCAAGGTATTTGATTCGTTCAAATGTCCCTACCTCTTTGCACTGTTGTTGTGCCTTGGAGTGTGTCCCAAGGTCATCCTGTACGCCCAGCCAGTTGCTAGACTGCGGATCAATGGAACAATCACTCCATCTCTTCCAATATGAAAGGGTACTCGTCAGGAGTGCCCCTTATCAACTATACTATTCGCCATAGATATGGAGCCCTTGATGGCTCGGTTGAGACAACACCGCTCTCATCGAGGCCTGGCGTTCACACCCTGCAGTATCCATGTATGCAGATGATGTCACCTTGTATGTGAGGGACCGTTGGATAACTTCCACACTGTGAAGGGGGTTCTATTAGAATGTAAGAGGGAATTTAGAATGCACACTTGACATTTAGATAGAGTCTGTCAAAGGAAGAGCATCAATGACTTGTACATAAAATAAATACATACAGAGGCCAAACTAACTGTGAGTCTTACTTGAGAGCTGCTACAATGGCGATGAGTGGAAGACTCCCATGCAATATTTATTAAATTACATGCTGGCTCTACTCACCGATAAGAGCGCAAAGCGTTTGAGGCTTTGACTTACGATGATCGGCTTAGCTTGGGGTCAGCAGTAGGTGAAAGGCATTGTGTGTATGTGATAATGCAGAGTTTTTTTTAAATGTCATTTTAGTGACATGATGCTGACTGCGTTGCAGGCATCACCAGAAATCGGCCAAAGAGAAGCTAATTGCGTCGCGCGCGCATGGACAGTATTTTAAAGGACCAGCATTAATTAAAGAGAAAAGACGTTAGTCGCGCCTTGCGCACATGTGAGTTATTTGAAAGTAAAACATTATTTGCAGGTGCCATTTTAAAAGTGGGCATAATACAGCAAATAGCTATAACCTGATGTAAGGAACCCCATTTGGAGGCCAGGAAAATATTCGGCAGCGTTGAAAATCAAAATTGGAGACCAAACAGAAAAAAAACAACAAACAAAACATTGAGATACATAGATATAAGGGCACACATTTAAGAGGAAAGGCTGCAGTACAAATATAACAGAGTAACCCAAGTTTGTAACCAAATCTCGGTGGCCATTTTAAGATCAGTCACACCTGAATTGAACTCATTAGAAAGCACTGAGACTTCATTTTTAAGTCAGACAAAGTTAAAGTCCTTTTGTTTTGCTAAAACAGCTGTTTCTATTGTTTTTCAAGATCAAAGAAAGATGTCAAGCAAAGAGACAAGTAGTGAAGTGACAATAAATATGGATACAGAAGTGTATAATGATGAGGAAAATGTAGAAAATGCCTCAAGTATAATTTTCCGAAGACCCTTACCATTTGTTATATCTGATCAGCAAACCAATGCGCAAAAATGGAGAAGGAGAATTGAGCATTTTTTTAAAGCTATATGCAAGAAATATAATCAGATGAACAAGCAAAAACTGTATTGCTGAATCTTGTGGGTGATGAAGTGAAGATCTAAAAGTAAAAGTCCCTGATCAAGAAAGAACTTCTCATGAAATTTCTGAATGACAGATTTGATCTGCAGAGAAATATAGACTTTGAAAGATATAATTTCAATATAGCTTTTGAAAGAGAGGATGAATCCATGGATGAATACGTAACAAGACTAAGGAAATGAGTGACTCTCTGTGAGTTTGAGAAATGTAATGATGAAGAAGCGATAGGATTGAAGATAATTCAAGGAGGTTTCTCTCTAAAATTCAGGAAAAAGCTACTAGAGAAAACATATGATTTGCAAACGATCTTATGCTTGACCAGAACGGAGACACAAGCACAAGTGCATGCTACCAATATGGAACATGGTAGAATGAAAACCATCAAACAAGTGTGGCAAATGTCAAAAAAAGATAACAGTGCAGAAAAGATGAATGTGCAAAGATAAGAAGTTATGCTACTGATGTGGGTTGCAATTCCTGCATTTGAAAGTTTGTCTGGCTTTAGGACAAAAATGTAGAGAATGTGGAAAGCCCAATCATTTTGCAAGTGTGTGCAGATCCAAACGTGATAAAAAGGAAAATTGGACTAAGAAGGAAAATCAGAACAAACAAATTATACCACATGCTAAAAATAAATTAAGGAATGCAAAATATTTAAGACAGATGGAAAGTGTTGAACATGATTAGAATGAAGAGCCTGAGCAATGTGAAAGGTTGTACATGATGTGTGAAGAAGATTAAATTAAATAGATCAACACGATAAGAAGAGAAGACATAAAAAAACAACATCTTTGGATATCATAGCTGGCTCACAGAAAGTTCCTTTGGTGCTTGATAGTGGGGCAACCTGTAACATCATGTGTGTCACTGAATATCAGAAGATGAAAGAACAACCGTCTCCAAGTCTGTCACATGTTAGTGTTTTTCAGTGGGGAGCAAAACCTCCAGTTCCCTGCTTGGGAAAATTTGAAGAGGTTCTGCGATATGGAGGGATAGCCAGCAAAGAAGAAGTGCATGTGCTGGAGGTGAAGTTCCTGGCCCATGTTTTGTAAGCAATGTCACTGTTCAGGTTATGGGTCTACTATCAATGACTTGTAATGTCACAACATATCCTCCTGTGTTAAAACAATATCCAGAATTATTTAGGGGAAAGCTGAAAGACAAAACAATTGCATTACATATTAATGAAGCAGTAAAACCTGTGGCACAAGTCCACAGAAGAGTTCCAGTACACTTGCAGCTTCTGGTCCAACACCGTGGGTATCTTCGATTGAGGTGGTTACGTAAAAGAGTAGGAAGAACATCAGAATTTGCGCGGCCATCCGGGTACCCAGTACAGCAACTGAGAGAGACATCCAGGGCCACTTTTAAATGACATGATTAGTAATGTTAATGGTGTTACTATTTTTTCAAAGTTGGATTTATATACGGGATATCATCAATTGGAAATTGACAGTCAGTCCTGATATATAACTACATTTTCTACGCATTTCGGATTATTTAGGTACAAAAATTTAGAATTTTGGCATATGCTCAGCTGCTGAAATTTTTCAGGAAATATAATAAGGCCAGTAAAGAATGCTATGAATTACAGTGATGATATTTCGCTGTTTGGGAAAACACAAAAGAAGCATGATCAAGCATTAAATGAAGTGTGTCAGCAACTTGTAAAAGCTGTTCAAATTATTAACTTGGGAAAATGAGAAATAAATAAATCTGAACTAACATTTTATGGCCATATGTTTTCTCGAGAAGGAATGAGACCTGCCCCAATAAAGGGGTTGCCTTTAAATTCAATAGTTACTACTAAAGATGTATCTGAACTGCCTTCATTTTTAGGAATGACTAGTTATTGTTCACGTTACATCAAATACTATGCCACCATAAGTACAACACTTAGAGAATTGATGAAGAAAGGGCAAAAGTAGAATTGGAGTAGTGACTGTGGAACATGCCTTTAGAAAGATAAAAGAAGATATAATCTGCAGCTAATTTGAAATATTTTGATCCAGAACTATGCATTTAGCTAGTGGTAAATGCTAGTCCTGTGTGACTTGGTGCAATCTTGGTGCAACAAAAGCCTGGCAGAGAAACTCCTCAGCGTGTAATTTCACATGCTAGTAAAAGTTTGTCTGATATTGAATGGAAATACTCTCAACCAGAAAAAGAAACCTGGCTGTGGTCTGGGCTTGTGAGCACTCTCATGATTTCCAATATTGGAAGCAGTTTGTTATAGTAATAGATCATCAAACGTTACTTTGATTTTTGTAAACCCAAAACTTAAAATGCCCCCACGAATTGAGAGATGGGGAATAAGATTGATGGATTATGATTTTAAAATCAGTCATAAACCAGGAAAATAGTATGATCCAGCAGACTATTTGTCTAGGCATCCAACTAAAACTGAGGTAAAACAACAGTCAGAAGCAGAAGAATGCATATGTTATATAATCAGACCAACTGTTTTAAACATTGTCTCAGAAAAGAATTAATTGAAGTGACGCAAAAAGATGAAACAATTCAGGAAGTAAAAAGATTATACTTGACAACAAATGGAAACTGAAAAATAGTGGAACTCGATTTCAGGTGAATATAAGAAAAAGTGACATTTTATGCGTTCAAGAACATACACTCATAATTATCTGTAGCCTCATCTGGGGTACTTTTAAGAGGAAATAAATTCATCATTTTTTCAAGCTTACAAAGGCGTATGGTTGATTTGGCCCATGAAAGCCACATTGCGACAAAAAACATTTTGCTAGAGAAAATGTGGTTTCCAAGGTTGGACAGTCAAGTAGAGGAAATTGTTCAGACGTCATTTATGTGAATGCACTACAAAATAAAGGATAATGGAAGAACTGCACATGTCTAAATTGCCAGAAGCTGGATGGTCCAATGTGGCAGCGGATTTTTATGGGCCATTAGATTCTGGGCATTACTTACTGGCAATAATTGATGAATATTCTCGTTTTCCGATTGTAAAGGTGGCATCGTCGGCATCAACGTCAACTGGGCTTCCTGTTCTTGATGACATCTTTTCTACTTGGGGAATACCAGATGTATTGAAAACAGACGATGGGCCACCTTTCAGTGCAAATTAGTTTTAAAAATTCATGAAATACTTGGCTACTATTAAAAAGGCTGTGCAAAGAGCAAATCTTCTTAGATATCAATAAATCAGGTATTATATCAAGTTTTACATGACTATCAAACTACTCCTCCTGGGTATACAGGAAAATGTCCTTCTGAGTTGATGTTTGGTCAGTCAAGGCAAACTCGTTTGCCACATCTCCCACCGATCCCACCAAAAGATCATGCTGAAATAATGGAAAGGGACAGAGAGGTTAAAGAGAAAATGAAATAATATGCTGATGGCAAAAAGAACATTTGAGACCAGGAATACAATGTAGGAGACTTGGTATTGGTAAAACAACGGCAAATAAGAAAGTCGCAAAGTAGATTTTATCTTGCTCCTTTAAAAATGACAAAAATTAATGGGGCTGCAATCATGGCAAGAGATGAAAGCAGAATGGTAACAAGGAATAAAGCTTTCTAAAAGAAATTTAAATTGAGAGCTAATGAACAAGAACACGTGCAGTCAGATAATCAACATGTGGAATAGTTGCCCAGGAAATCTGTGAGGATTTCATGAAAACCAGATCGACTAATTGAATATTGTTGAAACAATTTTCTAATCAACATCACATCTAAAAGAGACCTGATGTTGATCAGAAAAGTGTTTTTTCTTTTCTTCTCTTTTTCTCCTTATCTTTTCTACTTTTACATAAAAAAGGGGGGAATGTAATGATGTGATGGGATGAAATGGACTGTGAAAGGGTTCTATTAAATTGTAAGAGGGAAGTTAGAATGTACACTTGGTGGTTAAATAGAGTCTGTCAAGGGAAGAGCATCAATGCCCTGTACTTAAAATAAATATATACAGAGTACGAACTGACTGTGAGTCTTACTTGAGAGCTGCTACAGACATGCTAATCAGAGAGTTCACCAGATTTGGCAGCATAACCGATATTAATATTAATTGGGCTAAATCGATCTATTCTCACTGAGAGCTGCGATTAGGGAATTTACTTTGGAATTCCCGCTGCAGTGGGCGTGAGATCCAGTGCGATAGTTGGGAGCCTAGTTGAGCAGGGACCTAGATGAACTGTGGAAAGCTTACTATGGTTGATGTCCTGGCTTGGGGAGCGGGTGGAGAGCTGGCTGAAGCTCCTATCATCACTGACTGGGAAGTTAACCATTGCTAAGATGGTGGTTCTCCCTAAATTACTTTATCTTTTTATGAACCTGCCACTCCCTCTGATAGTGTATTTTCATAAGCTGCTTAGATCACATCTGGTGACTCTCATGTGGGCGGGCAGACAGACTCGAGTTGCTTGGGAGATATTGACACTCCCCTTCGATCAGGAAGGGTTGGGAGCTCCAGATATGGACTTGTATTACTTCAGAACACAGGTGCAGTTTGCGCACTATCAGCTTTATCCTACACAGTTTCAGGTGCAAACTACACCTGAGCATGACCTTCAGTGCCAATTGTTGGCCATCCCTCTTTTCCTATTGCCCTTGATGCCGGCACCCGAAGTCGGATGTGTGGACTCAAGCTGACATCATTGTGAGCTGTGTGCCCAGAAGGCACCTTTGTCACCCCGCAGCCGTTCCTGCAGGGCCCTGCAGTTATTCTACTAGACACATTTACCTACTATCTGATGTAAGCCGCTGTTTGGTAAGTCCATGACTCCTTTCCTGCGGCCGCCCTCACGTTTCATGTATTAGAGGCAGCCTTTACATGCCCGTCCTCACGCAAGCTGGTCACTAAGCTTTAAGCTGGAATGCAGGACAATGCATCGGTGCATGTACCTGCCGCTCGGCATGTGTGGGCCGCAGAACTTGCGGTCCCCCTCAGGGGCAAACAGTGGAAGTATTGCTGCCCTGTCCCCCAACTATAGACTGCACTTGGTGCATTTCAAATACCTACATACACTCTACAGCAAGCTGGAACGGATGCATAGGATGGGCCTGATTGATGACGTGCGATGTGTGCACTGTGCCATGTCCTGTACCAATTTTTGGCATCTAGCCTGGGACTGCCCTGGGGTGCAGCGCTTCTGGCAACATGTATTTTATGCTATTGATGAAATCACTGGGCAACCCCTGGAGCGCGCACCAAGGGTTGCACTTTTGGGATACATTAAGGAGCTCCCCCAGGAAATGTGCAAACTGACAGCAATTCTGCTTTTGCTAGCTAAGTGCCAAGTTGCAATGCACTGGGGTCGGCAACTGACGCCCTGGAGGAATGGGTGGCTCCGGGATGCGGCCTATTGTCAGAAACAACTGGCCGAGTTGATGCCTGTTAAGTTACACCCCAAAGACATATGGTCCCCATTAGAGATGTTTCTAAGTGCCCTGAATGGGGCAAAGGTGCCTGATGGCTCCACAGGCCGGGTAGACAATGACCAGATGGCATCCCCTACAGGCTTGAGTCATGCTCTTTAGGCCGCTGTGTGCTATGCCTGCTGAGATGCTTCAAACTGCAATGCATGAGGGTTCTTCATAGAGGCTGGAATGTTCTTCCCTTGCTGAGTAGCTTTTCCCCTTGTTCCCTTGTTTTCCTCTCCCTTAGTGTACAAGAACGATGTACAATTGATAAAGCTGTAACTTGTTGGAAAGATTGCATTGTATATGCTGAGCTTGTATTGCAATGCATTCATTTCTTGCTTGCAAATTTCACTAAAAAGATTTTTTCAAAAAAAATAATTTCAACACCTGGATCAACTCCTACACCGACTCCCTGGCCCCCCACAAACATGGCAATACAACAAGATCCAGACCTAGACCAGTTCGTACATGGAGGACCTCAGACTGATAAAAAACCACTGCAAACAACTCAAGTGCAAATGGAAATTGAGCCAGGACAATGCAGGCAGAAGCACGATCACATCTGCCCTAAGACACTACCACCAAATGAACTGAACCACCAAACATGCCACTCTGGCGGACCGCATTGATGTCAGCACCAACAGAAACAAAGAAATCTTTGTCATTGTGAAAGATTTTACCTCATCAATGGGTGCCTCCAGCTCGATCACCCCCTTGCAGGACCTCTGCAACAATCTCTCTCAATTCTTCAGCAGCAAAATCACTGCCATTCACAGCAACTTCAGCCCACAACGAGACCCAACAGACCTCACCAAATACCTTCCAATCTTAACTTAAAGAAGCAATACTAACCACATGACCCATCATCACCCTAGAAGAGAACGCCGCCACGATGAAGTCCAACTACTCACAGGCCACATCAGACCACTGCTCCCACCACACCTACTCCAAAGGACTGCAACCCATCAGTGCCACGCTGAATGCCTTCACCACTACTGCGAACTTCCCAGATGCTTGGAAACATGCAACTGTCCTCCCATTGCTGAAGAAACCCTATGAGGACCCTTCAACACTCGCCATTTACAAACTGATCTCCCTGCAACCATTACCAGCAAAGGTCTTAGAGAAAATCATTTACAGACACCTCACAGAATACCTCGACAACCACCAACTCCTCAACACCACTCATTCTGGTTTCAGAACTAACCACAGCATGGAAATTCCCTCATCACCACCATCGACTCTGGGCAGAAGAGACACATAGGCCTTCATCTCCTGAACCTCTCCACAGCATTTGACACAGTCTCCCACCCTGTCCCCATCCAATGCCTACTTGACACTGGAATCCAAGAATATGCACTCAGGTGGATCTGCTCCTTCCTGACTGAAAGGACTCAGTTTATCAGCATGGCACAATACACCTAGGATGCCCACGACCTCATCTGCGGGGTTCTGCAAGGATCCTCCTTGAGCCCAACTCTCTTCAGCACATATATGATCCCTCTAGCCAATATCATCCATTCTCATAACATCAACGTCCTCTGCTATGCCGAGGACATGCAAGTCAGCCTCTCTTTCACAGACAAGAGACCCAGTACCCAGGTCAAGTTCAATGCCTGCATGACTAAAATCGACCACTGGATGAAAACCAATTGTCTAAAGCTAAACACAGACAAGACCGCAATTGTGATCTTTGGAAAGAAACATCACTGTGGGAATCCACCTGGTAACCAAAAGTGCTACGACCAACACCCACTACCAATGCTAAGAACCTAGGGATCATCATCGATAGCAAACTCGACATGACTGCCCAAGTCAATGCCGTCACTGTCTTATGCTTCCATACGCCCTGATGATGATGAGGAAGATTTTCATATGGCTGCCAATCATCACCTGGAAAACTGTCACGCACGCCTTGGTCACAAGCAATCTGGACACTAGGTGTGGGCAGGATGGGCCAAATTGCCAGAATAGTTGGGGCGGAGCTGTTCCCTGCCCCACTTACCTTTCAAAGGGCTTGCCTTCAACACACGCAAAGAAACCTGACACTAGTCTTTTGTCTTCCAGGCCTAGATTTCTTTGGGCCTTGGCATGGGAAAGAAAAAACCTTCCAGAACCAGATGTGAGGGTAGCCTAGAAAATTCCTCCACTTCAAAGTATGGCACTGGGTGTAAATATTGGCCCTCTTAAGCTAAACTTCAGTACACTCCTGGACCTGCGGATATTATAGAAGGACAGCCTTGCTCCCCAGAGGACTGCCTTGCTGCTTGAGGCCTGCCTTTTTCCCCCCGAGGTCTACCCTGCTGCTTGAGGCCTGGCTTGTTCCTCAGAAGGCTGCACTGCTGCTACCAGAGAACTGCCCTACTGCTTGAGGATTGCTTTGTTTCCCGGAGGATTGTATTGCTGCTTGAGACCTGCCTTGTTTCCCAGGTGACTGCTGTGCTGCTTGAAGCCTGCCCTGCTCTCTGCGAAAGAAGACTGGTCCTGCTCCCTTTATCTCAGTCTACCTGAGTGACTCCAATAGTCAGTTGGCTGACCTCCTTTTCTCAGCTGCAGGGAAAAAACAAGCTCCAGAAGTGTCCCTGCAAATGCCCAGTTGACCTACTGCAAATGTACCTACCTGGACCTGCAACTGGACCTGCCTGAGTCCTACTGGTCTCTGCTAGAGTGAGTCCCTGATACCCAAGAGGTGCCTCCCCAAGTCCTGGAGCATTAGTTGGCATCAGATTCTACTCCTCTACAAGAAAAGAAGAAACCCTGAAGCTCTGGACTCTTCTAGCGGGACCTTGAGAAGGTCATTTTTTGAGCAGGACTAACATGGTTACTCTGTCAGGCCCACGCTCCATCGCAATCGGCTTGAACTTGTGACTTTTCACCAGTTTAGTACAACCAGATGACTGTGAGTGGCTATTGTGTTTCTAGGCGCTATACCTACTTATCTACCTATTCTACTGATTGGATTCAATTTATTTAGTGTCATTTTATTTATTAAAATGTATTCTATTTTTCTAAATTGTTTTGGATTTTTCTTGTGTTGTGTTTTTACTCTATTGCTGTTTGTGTGCTGCATAAATACTTTACACAGTGCCTCTACATTAGCCTGTCTGGCTTCTGCCACGCTGCCAGACGGTTAAGCACAGGTTAATTTAGTGACTGTTTTGGTTCACCCTGACAAGGATTGTGGTTGTTGCCTGAGTGGGGCTTCCACCACCGTTAATCAACAGCACAATTTCTTGCCATCTCGGGGGTCCGATCATCATTAGAACAGAGAATGGACACAATCACATCAGAAGTGACGCTCATCAGGGCAGACCTGACGAAAATCGGGGAGAAGGTGAAGCAAATGGAGATCGTCACCACTAGTCTGATCGGAGACACCACGCAAATACAGCAAGATATCAAGGACCTGCAGGCCTTTCGTAAATTTACAGAGGATAAGCTGGACGATTATGAAGGCCGCACTAGACGGAACAATGTACGAATCATTGGTGTGCCGGAAAAAGCAGAGGGTCCTGCGGCCGACCTATTCGTGGAGGACCTCATCCTCAACCACCTTCAACCTAAGGGGTTATCCAAATTTTTTGTGGTGGAAAGAGCACATAGAGTCCCCTGAGGACGTCCGAAACCTGGGGTGCCTCCTCGTCCGATGCTGGCAAAGTTTTTAAACTTCAGGGACAGAGAGGCCATATTGCAAAACACCAGAGAGGCCCCTCCACTCAGGTTTGAGAATTCCGAGATCTCTTTCTTCCCAGACGTCACCCTCAATGTACAGAAACAGCGTCGATCATTCCTCGAGGTAAAGAAAAAACTCCGAGATAAGGGGATCAAGTACGCCATGCTGTTCCCGGCCCGGCTTCGTGTAGAGGCGGAGGGCAAAGCCTGGTTTTTTGACCATCCCGAAGTGGCTGCGGACTGGCTGGAGGGTTGGAGAGGGGCAAGAGATCACAACGCTCGCTAATTGGTGGTCTCGACCACGTTAACAGGTAGAACTGTCTGTGAGATGTCAGGCGCCATGGACTCGCTTCGATCATTTACTTGCATGGTCTACAAGAACTCGCAGTGATGTACTGAGCCTAAATGGTGAATAATGGTTTGGTTAAACGTGCTAATTATCATATGTACCTAAATGTTGTAGTTTGGCCCCCCCAGGGAGTCTGAAAGTTCCACTGATCAGGGGAGGGGTCGGGGTGGCGGAGCTCTTCACCCCCCCTATATACTACTTTTAGTTTAAAGTTTGGGCGACAGGCACTCTGCATAGTTTGAGTGATGGGCAGTTTTAGGCCCAGAGTGCAGGGGAGCAGGGAGGGGGGTAGTTGGGCTGAGTTAGGGTTGGTTCAGTTCTTTTTAGAGAAGGCGACGTTGACTATTCGCAGACAGGAGACGGAATGCATGGTTTGCAGCCACACTAATGAGTACGCATTGGGACAAAAGCTTTAGGCTCCTGAGCTGGAATGTCAACGGGCTGGGGGACAAAGTGAAACGTACCATCGTACTACAATATATCAAACGACATGCCCCGGATGTCATACTCCTTCAGAAATCACACCTGGTAGGCAACTCCTGCAAAGCAATGAATAGATGGGGCTACAGACTAGTCGCGCACTCTGGTTTCACCACGGGCTCTAGGGGGGTGGGCATCATGTTTAAAAAATCTTTCCCTCTGTCCATACAGCACTCCTGGTCTGACGAGATGGGCAGATATGCAGCGGTTTCCGGGCAGTGGGAGGGGCAGCTACTTACGCTAATGGCTGTATATGTCCCATCGGGATTACAGGGCCAAACCTTTAAAGACTTAGGTAAAATTATGTTGTCCTTCCCGGACGGTTACCTGGTTCTGGGCGGAGACCTGAACTCAGTTGTATCGGGCTCTCTCGACCATCACCCCCCGTAATATAGGTCCCTCACAAAGATGGCTCCCGGATTTCCTAGATGCACTGGGCCTTGCAGATGCATGGAGAACATATCACCCTGTTAGCATCCAGCACACCTTCCACTCAGGGGCACATAATAGCCTGTCTCGTATTGACTACCTCCTTGTTCCAGCATCCCAAATAGGTGACATTCGGGAGATTAAGCATATGGCGAGGGGTATCTCTGACCACTCTCCCATATGGGTGGAGCTGGTCTTGGGTGAGAAAAGGGTGGGAAGAATAGCTCCAATCAACCCCTGGCACCTTCAAAATCCCGTGGTCAAAAATGCACTATTGCAAGCCATAGATAATTATTTCCTGGAAAACAAGGACTCAGTGCGATCATCCCAAACCTTGTGGGAAGCCTTTAAAACAGTACTGAGGGGGCAGGCACTTTCGCTTATTGCAGGTGTGCGAAAAGAAAAATCTAAAGATTTAGTCCGTCTGGAGAATGGGATCCTCCTCCTGGAGGAAGAGGAAGAGGGAGCAGGGACGCAAGAGGGATTACATGCCCTGAAACTTAAAAGAGATGAATATAAATCTATAGCCACTGACATGGCCAAGACGTTGGGCAGAGACAAGGACGGAAGACTGTATGACTTGGGGTACAAGGCTGGTAGGCTGCTCGCCGGGTTAGATAAGAAAGAGATGGGAAGTAGACTGGTACCCGAATTATCAGACGAGTTGGGTGGGAAAATAACGGATCCACAAGAAATAGCCAACAAGTTTGCTGAGCATTATCGCTCTATATACCGGGCGAGTTCCACCCTATCGGAGGAGGATTCGCTAGGTCTGCTCTCGGATATACAACTCCCCAGACTAACCACAGAGGAAAAAAACGAACTGGATAGTGATTTCACCAACGACGAAATTGCTCAGGCAATTAGAAACCTACAGTCGGGCAAGGCTCTGGTCCCTAATGGTCTACCGATCGAGTTATATAAGTTAAAGCCAGACACAATAGCCCCACACCTACGGGCCATGCTTGAAGAGAGTTGAGAGGTAGGACTGCTTCCTCACGACCAAAGGGTAGCTACATTGGTCACAATACACAAAGTGGGTAAACCCAGGCATCAGTGTGCATCGTATAGGCCCATTTCTTTATTAAATGTAGAGCCTAAAGTACTAGCCAAACTACTGGCGACTCGCTTGGTCCAAGTGATAAATGCTTTGGTACACCCTGACCAATCAGGCTTTATGCCTCATCGAAACACTGCACTAAATCTGAGGAGATTGCATGGGGTGCTGGGAAGACAGGGCACAATGCAAGAAGCTGCAGTGGTGGTCTCGCTGGATGCTACAATGGCATTTGACACCATCGAGTGGCCATACTTATTTGCGGTCCTGGCTAAGATGGGTTTTGGGCCCAACTTTATCGGTTGGGTGCACTTCCTGTACACAGAACCCTTGGCGCAAGTGGTGGTTAATAACAAAAAGTCTGAGGTGTTTGAGCTGGGACGTGGGACTCGCCAGGGCTGTCTATTGTCCCCCTTGCTCTTTGCCCTTACCCTCGAGCCGTTGGCGGCATGGATCCGCAGAGACCCAATAATCCGGGGACTGAAGTGGTCTGAAGCATGGGAGGACCGCATATCTCTCTATGCGGACAATATCCTGTTGTACCTCGCGTCCCCTAAGGCGTCGCTTCATAGAGTGCTTAACATATTTACAAATTTCGGGAAATATTCGGGGTACACAATTAACTGGAGTAAGTCCCTGCTGTATGTCCTCAGTGGAGAGTACCCCCCTGCCCAGGGGGAGTCCTATCCAAGGGGCAGGGGAGGGCTTCCAGTATTTGGGAATTTATATCACGACAGATTCTAGGAATTGTTACGAGCGTAACCTACTACCGCCCCTGCAGAGACTGAAGCGAGACGTGGCTAGCTGGAAGGCGCTCCCACTTTCCTTGTTGGGAAGGGCAGTGCTGTTCAAAATGATGTCGCTACCGCTGTTCCTCTATGTGCTTCAGAATTTCCCAGAACCGGTCCCGGCGCGGTATTTTAAGGAGATTGAGGGACTCCAGAGGGAATTGCTTTGGGATGGCCGTCCCCGCATAGACTTGCAAAAACTAGCCTTGAGTTGGTATGACGGGGGGATCGGGCTCCCGGACGTTAAAAAATACTACTGGGCGGCCCATCTGATCGCAATTAATCATTGTACATACCGCCGCTGGGACGACCCAGGTTACAGGATGGACAAATGGTTACTGCCAAGTGGTACTTATAATATGGCTCTATACTCCAAACCCCAAAGATTTCCCCTGACGGGACCGTCCAAGCACTCTGTACAAGTGTGGCATGCTGCCAGTCGAAGCTTGGGGTGGGATCGGAAACTCACTCTGGCTACTCTTTGGGACTCGGAACAGTTGGGCACCCTGAAGACCACGAAGGGGTTTGACAAGTGGGATCTGATCAGGATCACAAATATTGGAGACCTGTGGAAAAAGGGTGAGGTGGTCACATTTGCATAACCAAAACAGGAATATGAGCTGGCCGCCGCTGAACACTTTCGATATTTGCAGGTGAGACATGCACTAACATCACGCCTACCAAAGGGTGACTCTCCCCCGGAATCCTCGCTGTTGGAGGACAGATTGCTTGATGGGTATATGCCAACGAAAGCAATATCCCCGACTTATAAAAAGTTGATTAATAACACCCCGGATCCCCTCAAACAGGTCCGGGAACGCTGGGAGAGGGATGGGCTGGAGCTCGATGATGAGGAATGGCAGGAGGCAGTGGCCTCTCCTCGTGAGGTTGCAATCTCCTCCAGATTGCAGCTGGTTCAGCTTAAGATTCTCCACAGAATATATATCACGGGGCCTCAGCTCGTCAGAATGGGTAAAGCAGACGAGGGAATGTGTATAAGACAGTGCCGCCTAATAGGTACATTCATGCATATTGTGTGGGAATGTGTGCATATCCAGAGCTACTGGAAGGAAGTCCACGATTGTATCGGTGAGGTCCTTGGGTTGGGAATTGGACTTGAAGCCAAAATATTCCTTCTGAATGTCTGGGAACCCACCGACTTAAACAGTAAAGGCAAAATATGGGTAACTCTGGGCTTGATGGTGGCCAAAAGGAATGTAGTTCAACTGTGGGGTTCCGGGGTATTGCCCAAGGTGGAAACCTGGAAAGCCGATATGGACTGGTATATGGCTAGAGAAAAAATGGTATACATTGCATGGGGGTGCCCCAGAAAATGGTCTTCTATATGGAACAAATGGAATGCATATCGTGGCAATATTTGTATCCCACCATGTACCCCCTCTCTTGAAGATCCCGTGATGCCATAATTGTTGTAAATTACCATCTAATGTCTATATAGTATATCGAAACTATCTATGTATGTATATTGGATTTCGCCATTATCCCTTCTATTTGTGTTTAACAAATGTTGACTCTCTATTGTTCAATAAAAAGAGTTATAAAAAAAAAACACAATTTCTTACAGTAATCCCCCTAACAAACTGCGGGGTTAAATGATATGCAGCACAATAATCCTTGTTAGGCTCTCTAAGAAGAGATAGTATTTTGCTTTGCTAAATATAATTTGTATACAATTGTACTTTTATGACTGTATGCCATCAGTTACGCTGTGGTGTGGAAATCGTACGCTCAGTATAGTCGGCTTGATTTGGTTATAGCGACAAGTCAATGATAAAGACTATAGGCTGGATTTTTAATTATGAAAAGTTATGATAAAGGCAATAGGCCTGGCATATTGATGTGCTGGTTACCCCATCAGACAAACCATGGATATAGAAGAGTTGTACAGTGAGAATCCTTAAACCTTGTTAGGAGAGAGAGTATTTTGCTTTGTGAAATGTAATTTTTAATACAGTTGCAATTTTATGACTGTATGCCCGATGGTTGCCTTGTGAAAAAGCTCAGTCATGCTCAGTACAGTAGGCCTCAGTTGGTTACGGTGACAAGCCAATGATAACAGCAGCCTGATTGGTTCACTAGGAAAAAATATTTCCGATGCCTAACGTCTGATCTCTTTACTATGCAAAGTTATGATAAGCACAATGGGCCTGACATATTGATTGCGAAAAGCATATCTTAGCGTCAATAGGCTTTTAAGGTTGGATTGTTATTAAAGCCTACAGGTATTTTGTTACATGAAATGTCACAGATTACGTTTATATAGAAGGATTTTGGTGTTGGTTACTGCCTCTGAAAACCCCTAGTGGGATAATATCTGTATTGTAATAATTCATGCTAAAATCTGTTTTTAGTTGTCTGCCAGGATCTTGTAATAAAATAAATCATTAAATAATACATATATATATATATATATATATATATATATATATATATATATATATATATATATATATATATATATATATATATATATATATATGTGTGTGTATATATATATGTGTGTGTATGTGTATATATATATATCTACATATGTGTGTGTGTGTGCGTGTGTGTATATATATGTATCTATATATATATATATATATATATATATATATTCACTGAAAGAACCATAGGTTTTACAGACGTTATAGTTAGAAATTAGCATTTAAAAAACCTTTGAAATTCACTGAAAAAACCATAGGTTTCAGGGGCATTATAGTTAGCTGGACATTTCACTCGTACAAAACCATAGAAATTCCACTGTTATAGTTAGTTCAGCTAACTATAACTCGCGCCCCCGCAATGCACTGCTCATGACGTCGCATATTACATCATTCATGGCATGGTCAGTGACATCACTGATGACATCACTGATGACATCTCAAATGACATCACTGATGACATCATCCAGTGACTATCTGTTTCTGTAATTTTTAAATATGTTTTACATATATTCTTGGGTGTATTGAAGAATGAGTGGGTGTATAAGTGTCTGGATGGGGGATTTTACAGGTGTGTGACTGATTGTATAAGTGAGTGATTAAACATGTCTTACTGAATGCATGGGTTAGTGACTAAACTGTGTGAATGTGTGTATCAGTCTGTCTGTTGTTGTGTAAGCTGCTACATGGGTTGGTCAGTAGCTACATGAGTGTTTATATGGGTTATTGATTGTTTGCCTGAGTATTTGTATGGGAGACTGAGTGTGTGTGTGGGTGGGTTGGAGGTGTGTGACTCTGTGCATTGATGTGTGAGTGCTTGATTCACTGGGTGTATGGGTTCAAGAGTGCATGTGGAAACAGCTGTATGGGTGGGTGAGTGTGTGTATGGGTGTGTTGGTGAGTGAATGGATGTCTGAGTGGTACATGTGTGAGTAACTACATATGTAAAAGGCAGTATATGTGAGTGATGCTGTATATAAATGAGTATATGTGAGAGTGAGTGATTGTGAGAGTGGCTGTATGGATGAGTGTGTACTTGTATCAGTGATTATATAAGAGAGTAATTATGCGTTAGTATCTGTATGAATTAGTGAGGTGGTGTGTGTATAACTGTATAGGTGAGTAAATGGGAGTGTGATTGATTCTTTGCATGACTGACTAGGTGTGTGAGTAACTCCATGGATGAGTGGCGGTATGTGAGTGTCTGAATAGGTGTATGAGTGCATATCATAGTGTTGTATTGATGAGTGACTGCATGTATAAGTGAATGTATGGGTGAATGAGTGGATGTGTGTGTAGACCTAGGAATCAAAGAGTGCGTATATAGTAACTGGTATTGGTGTCTCAATGGTTTCGAAAATGGTAGTCTGTATTTTACAGTGGGTGTATTAAAGGTTATATTAGACTGTGAGGAGGTGCATCAGATTTTCACGTGGATGATGTCATCAGTGATGTCATTTGAGATGTCATCAGTGATGTCATCAGTGATGTCACTGACCATGCCATGAATAATGTAATATGTGACGTCATGAGCAGTGCATTGCGGAGGCGCGAGTTATAGTTAGCTGAACTAACTATAACAGTGGAATTTCTATGGTTTTGTACGAGTAAAATGTCCAGCTAACTATAACGCCCCTGAAACCTATGATTTCTTCAGTGAATTTCAAAGGTTTTTTAAATGCTAATTTCTAACTATAACGTCTGTAAAACCTATGGTTTTTCCAGTGAATTTGAAAAGTTTTATAAATGCTAATTTCTAACTACAATGTCCCTGAAACCTATATTGTTTTTAACTAAATTTAAAAAAGACGTGCATACTTTTTGTAGTGAAAAACTAACTGTAACAGTACTCTGTTATAAATTATAATTTAACAATGTTTAAATCTTAATTAGCACTAATTAACATATAAGTGTGGAAAAAGTGTGACGGAGCAGCTATGATACCCGACTTCAAACAACAGCGTTCACAGTTCGATTCCCGGCTCCAGCGGCACGTTAGCCCACCACTATGTCACTGTGGGCAACACCTTGCTTAATCTTTCCGACGCCCCTGAGCGCCGGCACACCTTTCCAGGGGTAGCTGTACGCTTTACAAATGCTCGCATTTTTTTAATTTAAAACCATAGTGATGAGAAATATTATCACGTTTTTTTTTCCTTCTATTCTGATATATCTTTTTTTTATGTCTTCTATTTAGAATTATGGCAATTAATAAATGTATTTACTCATGAGAATGGAAATGACACTGTTTTCCGGGTAACAGTTTTTAAGCTCTCCAACGTATGTACATATTAAGGACCTTATACGTGTTAGGTTCGAAATCGAAACTTTTTCCGCTTCACATTTTTTAACTTTTCCCAACACGTTCACAAGTTAAACAGTTAAAACGTGAGCACGTGTCAACTGTAAAACGTGACATCTAAATGGGCGGAGCCGCATCTTCCTTCCATAGACTACTCAATAACCAAAAAGTATATAAACCACACCCGTTGATTGATTAGTTTCGTTTTTGCGAGTTATTTACGCGTCTCCATTCAGTGATGCAGGTGCTCTTTTCTACAGCCGGATTCTTCTTTTGCGGCCACAAAACATAATCCTGAGTTGTAAGTTGTTTGATTATGGCATAGTAGATATTTATAATACGTAGCTATTTGTCAATATTTAAACACTTGTATTTAGAAAAAAGTGTTATTGGTTGGTTTTGCCATTTATATGTAACGTCAGCAGCTTGTTTTCAGAAACAGACAGAATACAGCAAACATTGTTCCTGTTCTGGCTCCTTTGAGCTCATATAGTGTGACTTTGTATATTATAATATTGACACTGTATTTGACCTCAGAAGTGTTGGTGACCCGTCGGCGCGAAGACTAAAGATTTATATGTAACGTCAGCAGCTTCTAGTTTGTAGTCTATTTCCCCCTTGAGATCATATAGTGTGAGTATGTATATTATAATAACCACACATTATGATCTCAGAGGAGTTTGTGACCCGTTGGCGCGAAGACTAAAGATTTATATGTAACGTCAGCAGCTTCTGGTTTTCAGTCTATTTCTCCCTTGAGATCATATAGTGTGAGTATGTATATTGTAATATTAACATTTATACTGACCTCAGTGGAGTTTATGATCCGTCGACGCGAAGACTAAAGATTTATATTTAACGTCAGCACCTTCTCGTTCTTACTCTGTTTGTTCCTTGGGATCATATACTGTGAATATGTATATTATAATATTTACAGTCATTGTGATCTCAGAGCACTTTATGACCCGTTGGCGCGAAGATGAAAGATTTCGAAGTCCCGGAGAAAAGAAGCTCTCAACATACTCATCGCTGGAAAGTATTTCGTTATTGATCTTGTTTTGTATTGATGACTTCATTTTCATTTTCCTTTTTCTGTGCCATCAGTGACACTGTGTATATTGTAAGAGTGTGATATTTCCACACAACAGGAATTGGAGATTTGTCGCCGCCAGGAGTAAACCATCTGAAATACAGTTTACTGACCTTTATAACTTACTTGATCAGATATTTTTACACTGACAATATTTTTGGAAATTGCAGTTTAAAATAAAATAGTTTCCATAGATACTTTCTTAGTGAATACCTTTGATAAACCCTACATTTCTGAATGTTTTTTTACTATTTCTATTTTTGTCTGTTGCGGTTCCTATTCACCTTCTCCCTATAGAATATATACGACCAGTAGTGTATATTATTATACTACTATCCTATATATTCTTAAAGGAGTACGTGATTTGTTAGCGGAGCAGTGAGCGACCTCTAAGCACTACGACCGAACTATCCCGAATTCTACAGAATAGAAATTATAAAAAATGATAAAGCGTACATTCCTATGTAATATAAAGTGATTTGTGTTTAACTGTTTTTTACTTGTTATTGTTCTTGTGACCTGAGATGATGTAGTGCGGGAGTGTTTCTTGTAGCACTTCTTTTCTACTTTATCTAAAAGTAACTGATGCCCTCTTATATTATCAAGAATATGGGGCAACACTTATACAAACTCTAGCAGAAAAAAAAAGGGAGGGTGTGCCCACGCTTAAGGGATATTTTATGAATTGTGTTTTTATTTGTCACCCCTGTGATATATACAGCTTCAGTTTCCGAAGAAAGTATATTTGTAATTGCTTAATAAAAACTATTTCAAACCTAGACTGAAGATTTTGCTGCGCAACCAGAGCTCCCCGTCAGAAAAGTAAACACCACATTATAACTAAACAGTGCTCCTGGGAAGTATCCCACCCGCAAACTTAATAAAAAGAAGACCGCAACACACTTTGTTATTTTCCCGCCGTGATTTGTACACCCCACGCCAATTATATAAATGGCCCTTAAAATATATAAAAAACTATTTTTACCTTCACAATCCCTCTCCACCACCTTGTGACCACTCTACAGAGTTAATAGTGTTCCTACCCTCCCCGCTACTACTTTCTTTTCCCGTACTCCATTGAAGTGCGTCACAAAATGGTTCACAACAGTGAACCGTTCCCAGCCAATAATGAGCAAACTTGTACTAGGAACACTTTAGCCAATAAAATGTCCATGGTGTTCCACAGAGGGGAAGGGAATCGCTGCCAACACTTCTACTTTCAATGGTTTACAGCCAATGAACATTAAGCTTGGGAAGGTCCTGCTTGGAACATGTTACCCAATCAGATGTCCCTGATGCTCCGCGGAGGGGGAGGGAATGGCTGGCAACACTTCTACTTTCAATGGTTTACAGCCAATGAACATTAAGCCTGGGAACGTCCTACTTGGAACACGTCAGCCAATCAGATGTTCCTGCTACTCCGCGGACGGGGAGGAAATGGCTGGCAACACTTGAACTTTCAATGGTTCGCAGCCAATGAACATTAAGCTTGGGAAGGTCCTGCTTGGAACCCGTCAGCCAATCAGATGTCCCTGCTACTCCGCGGACGGGGAGGAAATGGCTGGCAACACTTCTACTTTCAATGGTTCGCAGCCAATGAACATTGAGCTCGTTGTTGGAACACCTCAGCCAATTAAACGTTAATTTTGTTCCAGACACACGAACAGAACACGCCCTCCCACATAATATTAAATTTCGTCTAAGAAAGTGACACTGTCCGTGATAAAAGTGAACACCGCATTATAAGTAAACATTGCTGTGCATTATATTAAAGGCAGGCTGCAATACGGCGCATTGTTATTTTCCCGATATAATTTACACAGCCTATTGCCGCAATACCACACATTCACACTACCTGTGTGTGCACGCTACACACTGCTTGCCGCAATACGGCGCATTGTTTGCCCGACGGGATTTCCAGAGCCTACGAAACCTTGCCGCAATACCACGCACCGTTGTTCTGCGGACGTGATTTCCACGGCCTACGCAACATTCAAACTCCCTGCCTCTGCACCGTACAGACTGCTTAAACTAAGACCACAGTGTTCCTACTATACCCTCTTATACAATTTTTCTCTTTTGTTTCGCCCTACGCCTTTCAACTCAGTCACAAAATGGCTGCCAACACTTCCTAGTTTCAACAGTTCGCAACCAATGAGCCGCACGCTCGTGCTCGTAACGCCTCAGCCAATCAGATGTCAGAATTCTCAAATATCGATATCTGTAAATTTTAATATTTCTCTAAAACTACTGAACCGACTTACCCCATTTAAACAAAAGCGTGCTTTCTGGACCAAGACCGTACTCCCTGCCAAATTTGGCGTAATTCCGTTCAGCAGTTTGACCTGTAGCCTTGTCTAAAGTTTCCTATGGAAATTGCATGGAGAAAACACGTTTTGGGACCCCCTTTTTTCTCAGCCCCCCCTTCACGAATCACCCCCAAACTTTCAGGATAGGAGCTCACTTCAAAAGAGGAACTTTTTAGAAAATTTCATAAAGATTCGGCAAACGACGCCAAAGTTATAAGCACATCAAAAAATGCTTTTCCTATGGAAACGTGGTCCTAACTATAACTACCTACTGGCGACCGCCAGTAGGTAATATATATATATATATATATATATATATATAAATATATATATATATATATATACACACACAACAAGGGCTCCATTTTGCCGGGGGCCCTTGACCCTGCAGGGTGGGCTCTGCACGCAGGAATGGAGATCCTGTAGAAATGGGTTTCACCAGAAAGGATCGCAGAGCCACAACTCCGTCTTGCCTTCAAGGAGACTTTATTCGTCAATGTGGCACAGCATTAGAAAATTCACTCAAATAACCTTACACGTTTCGGTATATACTGATACATAGAAGGTCTTTCGAGTCACCTTTTCTCTGCTATTTAGCTGCCTAAGTATCATTTACACTCTGCTTCCATCCATGACAGAAGACAGCATAAGGACATGGTTCAGACCACATCTGTCACTGGCTATCTTGTCCTGTAAATGATGGCATTTTCTGGTCACATCTGTGCATCCACCTGAATATGAGAGTACTTTAGTGTCAGGCCATGTTAGCCAGTCCTTTAGTTTTCAATTTTCACCTTTCATAGTAACTCTTTCATTTATTTGCTTATCCTCTTTTTTGTTCAATGTTTTGTAATAGGATACTTCTACTCTTCAGGAAATGCAAATGGGTCACTTAGACTTACAGCTCATTTCATCTGCAGTCTTCCGCATCCCATATGTCCACTTCATCTAAACAAGAAGACCATTATGGAATGCTGTGGTCTATAGTGTATCCTTGTTTAATGATTCCAAGATGGCCAACATGTTGGTTCTAAATGTAGCAGCCATGATGAAACTTTAAAAAACAAAATACTATCTGCAATCCCTCTGCAAGATGGACACCAACTGCTATGCTTTGTTTTGTTATTGCGATCACATGCTTTTTTATACTTGTATTCTTTAAACTTACCTTGCATATGTTGTTGATTTTGTGTGTGTTCAATTGCAGCTGGGTCAGAGAGTGAATGCAAGAATAAATCGGTGGATGGATGAATGGATGCATGAGCGCAGAGATGCAGTCACAGGGTGCATGTATATTGACATATTGAGTACCAGAACCCATCAATGACACAAAAGGTATGTTCATCCATAAGCCAGTCTTATTAGCACTACCAGTGGCGGTTTTGGTCTCGGTTTTCATATGGAACTGACTAAATGTTACTGAATGTGGAAATAATTTTCAGAGATGGTGCTACAAGCCTGGATACAGAGGCATTTTCAGCTATAAATGTATGTCTGTGGAAACAAATTGATTCATTTACAACTGTAAGGAATCCTTCTGTGAAATCCTGACAGTTGTAAATGACTCAATCATGACGTAAATACTTCTACCATTGCAACCTTACTGATAAGCATCATGTAACCCAACAATGTAGTAAGGCTGGGCTGGCTTTAGGACCGTGGGACCAGTGCGGCCACACTAGGCGCTGTCCTGGAGGGGGGCACTGACCTTGGGGGGGCTGGGGACTGTGTTTAGCAATAACTTGCGATTTAAAAGCACCTGCTGCAGGGTTCCTTGTGCATCCATCTGTCAGGCAGCAATAAAAATGTCAAGATAACTCTTGAGAATATTGTTCCTACTAGAGAGAGAGATTGGAGTTTTGTCTAATGGTAGTTTTGACTCGCCATAAAGTAGCGCTGAGGGTTAATATGCCTGCTGCAAAGAACAGATCTGTATTTTATGTTGATAGCTGAGTGGATAAGTAAAGCCAGCCTTTACCAGCGCTTTAAAACAAATAAAATGTATGTGAGAGAGGCCTATGGAGGGATAAGGGGCACTTTTGCCGGGTGGTAGTGAGGGAATTCGAGGAGGAGGTCATGGGCGGCACCAAAAAAAATTGTTGCACCATGAGCCACCAGCGCTAAAGCCAGCCCTGTAGTAAGGGGTTGGCTCATGGAAGGGGGACTGGGTCTTTGTATAATGCTTTAAGGCATAGACATTTTAAACATTTGATTTCTAATTATAAAAGTAAACTTTTCCCCACTCTAACCTGCAAAATAGAAGGTATCCTGTTTATTCGCTGCTCAAATAGCTCTGCCACTACTATTCGACCTGTTCTGTGATTATGTCATGAGTCTTGTTGCAGTACTCCATTGGGTTATCGGCTGTTTCCTTCATCTGATGGTTTCTTAAGAGAACTGCTGGACAATAAAATGTTTGAGCAGAATGGGATAAACAGTTCCTTCCACAAAAACTTCTCTCTTATTTTTGAACTCTTTGGACTCTCTCAGGCAAGCCTTGTGGACTAGACTCTAAAGCAACTGAAATTGATCCTGCAAAACCTAGTGCTTATGTTCTCATCTAAGTAATTTTAATAGAATTTTGAATTTGGAGCTAACCAATTGCAGCTTGACCTGTCACTTGACCAAGCGGTACACTAAATGTTCTTATTATGAAGGGCAAATGATCTTCTCTAAGAGTTATTACTTGGGCATTGGCAAAGTTAACATATGCAGATTGCATTGGGTCCTTTGAAACAGCAGCATCCGAGAGCTTAACCATGTTACTTGTTGTGTTTGCAACAAAATCAATGTTCAGTTGTTGATCACTGCTAAGGTCTAAAACAATAAAGCTCGATTGAAGACTATTGCATAATTCTCCACACCAAGTGTTTACACAGTAGTAAGCAGTAAGCAAGGAGTGGTGGGAACAAGGCGTGGTTGTTTTGTAAGTTTGTAAATGTGCAGAAACTTGTGAGTTTTTTGGCTACTTACTAACTCAAATCTGACCCGTTCCCATCCTGGAAATGGTCAATGTTTAAAAATAGCAAAGGGCTGCAAAATCTCCCCTTCCAATGTGTATTTGGTAATGGATCACTTCCAAACTTGAAAGGATGTAGAAAAATAAGTTTCTCTTCAGGGATACACTTTATCACCTTGCACACAAAAAAGAAAATGTGCACATTGGGCTGCATTTCTTTGGTGGTTAATTCTGTGTACAAGTATGAGCTTGGGAAACATGTAACCTGACTTTCACAGTAGAGTGCCTGGAAACATGTGCCTAGTGCTGCTTTTATGGGGCGCTGCTTGGAATGATAGTGAGCTCCCAAAAGTAGTAAATGGTAATACTAATACTAGGCACATTTACTACTTTTTTTTGTAATGTGGCTTTTAAGGAGATCCTTGTTCAGGCTTCTTTGCTGGGCCTGTTTCTACACAGAGCAGCAATGTGGCTATGGCGCCAGGTGACCTGCGTGTGTAAAATAGGTCAGCTCTTGAGGCAGGGTGCCTTCGCCATAGTTTGTTACTTTGTTGAAATTCAGTGAATTTTGATATAATTAGGAAAGATGCCACCACTATACAATAAATGTCAATTGTGATCACTAACAACGACAATATATGATTTACCATTAAGCACTTTCCAAAAATCATGACCTGGTTCTAGAATATCTTTGTCAGAATTTCTGTCATAGGTATTGTGTCCCAAATATCGCCTGCAAAAATATCAGACCATTGGAGTTAATAATAAAAAAAACTATAATAATTCACACCATATTCTGACCTACAGCCTAACTCATAGTAGCTGGGGGGCATATTTACAAGCCCCTTTTCGTCCGTGCAAGAGCGATGCAACTTCAAAATGAGATTTATGTGGCCACGCAAGGCCGCCTTGCGTGGCCCTGAGTGGCTTCATAAATCTCATTGTATTACGCTGTGCCAAGGAGGCGTTTCCATGGGCATTGCAGGGGGTTTCCACGCAGCATCCCTGGATTTTGACACATTCCCAGATTTATCAGAAGTAGGAGACCTGGGAATGCGCCAAAAACGTATGCCTCCCAGGTGAGGCATAACAAGGAGAAATATCTTTATTTCTCCTCGTTTTTTCCCCTTTCTAGCTGCGCTGCATTATGCAGCACACTCAGAAAGAGGAAAAAGCCTCAGGGGATTGGTTTTTTGTGTGGAGGAAAGTGTCCCTTCCTGCACAATAACAATCCTCCTTACAACGCAGGCACCCTTGCACCACGGTACCTGCGTGGGCGCCAGGCAGTCAAAAGCGCGACAGCGTAGGGGAAATGGCAGGAATGTGCCGTACGGCGCATTCCTGCCCTTTACCTGTCACGCAGCGCAGCAAGGTGACTTGCTGCGCTGCACTGCGTGACGTGGCCTTAAATGTGGCCCTGGGTACATAAGAACAGGGCTCTGATCGAGACATGTACTATAGGTTGAAGATGCAATGCACTAGTCAAACAAATAGCCGCTGGTAAATTGTGTTTACTCTTTGTACAAAAGCGTTAATCCTGCTGAATCCACTCGACCTCTGCTCTGCTAATGCTCCCAACAGAAGCAAGTGATGTGCTTCGGTGTTTATAACTTGAATCCACACAAATCCCACATTTATATAGAAGTGTGGAAGCTTTCTATAGTTTATGCTGTTTGCGTGAGCTTTACATGTTTGGTGATTAAATGTGCCTGATTTATGTCTCCCTTTCCGGCAGTCTATGGTATGTAGGTCATTTCTACAACAGTTCTTCATTATAAATCTAGTCAGTGCTTAAACCACTGCAAAGGACTAACACATTCACATCTCATTGACTGCGTGCAAACACCTGTTCCTCTGTGAGGCGGAATGCACCGTGTCCCACATTCTCTCTAATACGGCTCCTCCTCTCTCGATTTGCATGCACGTGATTTTTAGGACTATGGAAATGAAAAGGCTGATTTGCATTTTGCAGCTGCATCTCAAGTCACATTCCAATGGCGCATTCTTAGACCTATATTACGCGTGGCCAGTAAGTTCCAATGGGGCTGGGATTCCCGTGGCTGGAGGACTCCGCTGGAAGATTTCTCCTGCTGCAAGCAGGAGAGGATTCTGGGTGAAATACTGAGGCAAAAGATGTGAAAATCAACATAACAAGTCTGCTTTCCTTAGGTGATGGCCCACAAACTTGTAAACCCCATTATCCCCTCCCGCACCCCTTGAAATGATCTGACCCAGGAGCGTAACACAGGCACCCGCAGTGCAGTGGTGGGCTGGGGGGTTGGGGGGAGGGGGAGAGGTCAGTCTTCCAGGGGTCCCCAAACCCTGCAGGGGAGCCCTATTCAGCAAAAGGCCAATGAATATAGGTGTGATATGGGAGACTCAGCTGCCCCTCATCACATTCTGCAGGCAGTGGCCCATCATTTTGCGTTACGCCGCTGACCTCGACCCGGAAACTGTAATTCCTGGGCATGGGGAATAACAGGGATAATTCCAGGCAACTCATATTGGGGTTTTTAGAATTTCAACTACCGCCTGGTTTCGGCTTATTTTATTTTGATGATTTTAAAACACAATCAAGTATGGGCATACTCACGCTGAATGGCTCAGGTTGTCCTTCCCGGGGGTAAATCCACTTAGTGAAAAATACAACACTGTTAGGGGTACTGCTCTGAAACTCGTAAAATGTAATAGGGGCATATTTACAAGCCCCTTTTGCCACCACAACATCCCTTTTAAAGACGTTGTGGTAGCGATACGGGCTTCGCCTTATTTACAAGGCAGTGTTCAGCCACTTAACATGGCTTAACTCTGCCTTGTAAATAAGGCACC
Source organism: Calotriton arnoldi (assembly GCA_963921515.1). Taxonomy (NCBI): domain Eukaryota; kingdom Metazoa; phylum Chordata; class Amphibia; order Caudata; family Salamandridae; genus Calotriton; species Calotriton arnoldi. Next base: position 240,559 of record CAWUFW010009320.1, on the reverse strand, counting down.
CTTTCACGCTATCCTTAGCATGAAAGGGGAGGGCAATGGGTGTTGCTGTGGTCATTCCACCGCAACATGCATTGATTTTGACGCTGCCCCATATTTACAAGGGTGGTGTAAATATGGGGCAGCGCTAAAGTTAAGACCAGGGAAAACTTGGTCTTACCCTGGCGAAATGAGGAGAAATGTTTAATTTCTCCTCGTTTTTGCTGTTTCCATGTGTGCTGTGTTGTGCAGCATACATCGAAACAGCAAAACGCCTTTGATTGTTTATGTGCATGAAGGTGTCCCTTCCTGCACATAAAGAATCATAAAAAAAAGGATGTTTTGCAACTTTTATATGTGCTGCCTTGAGCAGCACACATAGAAGTTTCAAATCGCCATTTCAGATTGTTTATGTGCAGGAAGGGACTCCTTCCTGCACATAAACAATCACTCCCTTCAACGCAGGTGCCTGCGTTGGCGCCAGGCAGCTAAATGTAGCACCAGCGCAGGGGAAAACGCAGGGCTGCACTCTATTCTTGTAAATATGGTGCAGCCCTGCATTTCTAAAGTGACGGAGCACGTCGTTAGCCTTCTTGGCTTAACAACACGCTTCGCCACTTTCCTTGTAAATATGCCCTAGTATCGAAAGGAGATCGTCACTTGTTTGTTGCAAGGTAGGCACATTGGAAACAATTCCGTATACACCTGTAAATGGAAAAAACGTACAAAGTGTACACACACAAGGGATTACCCAGAAAGTCAAAATAATCCTATTTTGAACCATATCTCAAATGGCACTGAGCAAGCAAGCAAGCAAGCCAACCCTTCTTAGGAGGGTTGAACGGACTCTTTCCAGAGGGAATTTTGTAAAAACCAAAAAATGGGCCAAATCGTGCATTTTAAAGCTCACAAATGGTAGCAAAGCACAACCTTTTTTGTTGAATCCCCTAAACATTGTCTGAAAAGCTGTAGGCTTTACATGCATTTAACATAATCTTGGTCTGCAATTTAGCATGTCCCCCTGGTCACTGCAGATTACTACTTCATGTTGAAGGTTTTAAAATACATGCACGCTCATTTAATCAGTAAGGAGTTAACTATCATGGAAATGGCTAAAGTTTAATAGGGCTTTCAGAAGATTGTGCCACCGTTGAATCCATGGTCCTAGAGCCTTGATTTCCCTTGATAAACGATTGTAATCTATTACCTTTTTCCTGTTGAATAAATTGATGTTAACTAAAACTGCAAATCGCAGAATGTTTTTCTTGTTAAATGAATGCTTAGACCTGAAAAGGGTTTTACTTATGAGATAAGTCTCATAGAATTCGCAAATGCAAAAAAATAAGATTAGAAGAGGCCTGGGGCAGGAAACAAGAGGTAAAGGTCACAGAAAACTGCTGTGTGAGTGGTAATGTGAGGTGTCCCTATTGTAAAGTAGGGGCGTTGTTTTCACATTTTCCTCAGAGTATCGAGGGTTGTGTTGTCATGGTGATGACTGGGGAGTCAGCGGTTTAGAGAGAGGTGTTGTGCCAATGTTAATGTAGGCATTTTCAGATAAGATTAGAGTTCAGACTTTTGAGACAGTGACTGGCATTAGAAACATATTCTGATAAGTATGCGTTAGGATGCGTTAGGATGCAGTGGGTGTGTAGGCTGGGACTCCAAAATCAAGGCCGAGATTAATCAGCATTTGGTGTAACGCAGCAAGAAAACCTGCTGCGCTGCGTTAAATGCAGAGGGCCGAAATGCCCCATAATTACTAGTATATGGTGCCGGGACTGGTGTATAGTGGACTAATGCACCCCTTGTAGGGGCCTGTGTTCGACCTTATGGTCATAGGTTCAAATCCTGGCAGGCCTCAGCCTTGAATCCTTCTGAGGTCGATAAAATGAGTACCGTTGAGCAACCATAAACATCTGTTATTCAGCCCAAGATACCCTACTGAGTGACTGTGTGCTTTACAAATACTTGTGTTATGTAATTCCTGCTCTCTGTCTCCGCTGGCACACTTGTGGATGCCAAGCGCCCACGCAAGCACCCTTGCACCATAGTGCAAAGTTGCCTGCGTTACAGCCAGGATTGTTTTTGTGAAGGCAGGGACACCTTCCTGCCCAAAAACAATCTCCAGGGGCAATTTCCTCTTTCTATGTGTGATGCATAACAAGGAGAATTAAACATATTTCCCCTTGTTACGCCTCTTCTGAGGAGGTGTACCATTTTGACGCATTCCCAGGTTTACTAGTCTTATTAAATCTGGGAATGCACCAAAAACCATGGGCGGATGTGTGGGAACACCCGTACTCCACCCATAGAACACCTTCCCCGCGCAGATTAATGTAAGGCAGTGACTGCCGCTGTCTTGCGTTCCTCCAGATTTACTATGCCGCGCAGATCCACCTTGTGTGGCTCTGCCTGGCATAGAAATGTAACTTGAGGGCTCACGGCAAGCCCTTGATAAATATGGCCCCAAGTATCTTGAGTGAGCTTGGGGCTAACACTTTATTTTTGACGCCGACCTGGCTTTTCTATTTAAACAAGGCTTTCTCAGATTTCAATGTAGTATCGAACTAGATTGAAAGCCTTTCATGCGAGGAGGTGGTCGGTGAAAGGGTGTAGTTAAAATGTGTTAGAATTTCCGACAAAGAAACGTTCCTGGCAGTGGCAGACAGAGTGAACCAAAAACAGCCCTGGCAAAAAAGTTCAAATTAACCCCGCTCTCTTAAAAGATTTGCCGCTTCTTGGCAATTTATGACAGAGATCTAGAACTATAGGTTAGGACTCTCTGCTGAACAACAAATATTTTTCTCTTTAAAGAGCACATAAGCACTTTCTAGGACTAATCGTATAGAATAGATAGCTGCTAAATTCCCCATCTTTGCACTTTATGTATTACATATCCAATATTTGCACTTATGCATATCCGCACTTTCTAGATATACTGAGGATTTGATGCACTGTTGAAAATATAATGATGAAAAGGGTTGTATTTGATTTTGTAATTTAAGCACATTTTATTATATCTTATAACTGTTATGTTGGTGCCATTAAGGTATTATGCTTAATGAAGGTCTGATCTATAAATTGAATACTTTTTTTACTTCTTTGTAAATCCAACTGGCTTATTTTATGTATGTATTCTGCTATTTTATAGAAATATCTGGGTAAGCTTTTCGTTTAAGTTGAAATAACAATGACGAATCTGATGTATCCTTTTTATCTGCCTAATCATTTTTTTTTTTTTAAACCGCGCCCTTCCTCGCCTCTATCTGTATTTCCATCCATCCATTCTCTGACTCTAGTCTTTCCTCCACTTTGATCTCTCTCTCTCTCCTGAAGCACACCCTCCTACCCTCTGAATTTTATAATGATAACCATTTAATAAAGATTGTACTTACTTAATGGCACATGCCCTCAAGAGGGCAACTTTAACTGCCAGAGCAAGCTCGTAGAAACAATTTACATCACATCTGAACTTTCCATATGGCATACTCCCCCTTGCCACCCCCCCCCTTTGACGTCTTCATAAACCCGCTACACAACACAACCCCTTACTTGTGTCTCAATCTCAGAGTTAACTGTAAGCGAAAGTGAAAGTGTGAGTGAGTTCTCGCTCCTGCTTACCTACCGCTGCTCAGTCCACTCCAGATGTGGAGTGCAGGGCTGCGGGCCCCTCCCTCCCACAATGACGCATCTCTATCGCGCGCATGGGAGATTGTCACCAGTTCACATCACCGGATGAGAATGTATGTGCTAGGGGAAAAGCAGAATGCCTGCAATGTTTCCCTGTTTGGTAGATTCTTTGGCATGAATCTGTTGAGCTCAGAAAAGTCAATCCAGATGTTCTGCAGTCACTTAAAATACCAAGATCTGTGCCAAGTGCTTGTATAGCTTCCTTGACTAAAGCCAGCAGAACTGTAGGACAGCCGAGGGAAGCTGACATTATTGATCTTGGCGCTTTAAAAGATCCACCTGTTTTTAGTTAAGTGTTTAGGACGCTGACTCAACCTCTTAAACATGCCAGCCAAATCAAAGAATTTTTAGTTAAAAAAAAAGTTTATTGAGAGAATTCAAAGTAACAATACAAAGGACAATAGAACAACAAATAATCACATAAGTTAAACTAAAACTTAAGAATCAAAGTAATTGGATGCATGAGTCAGTTTAGCATAACTTGAAAGAGAAAATGACAGGGGTATGCATCTCAAATCAAAGAATTCAATAGTCCAAGCTTAACGGTATTTGCTGCCAAATGTACGCATACCCTACCGATCCAGAGGGATCTCAGCACTTATTGTACCATAGAATCAGGGGTATGTTCTGCGCATGCTTCCAGGCAGCCTATGGTGTTAATATAGCATCGTCCACATGCAGATTTGTGCGTAGCACGTCACGTAGCTAGATGAGCTGCTGATGTCATTAGAATTCGGCTATGCGTTCACTTTGAAACTACCTCTCCTCCGCTGACTTACAGTGTATTTGTTCGCTGATGGAGCGAACACTCAAGTTTTTGGATACTTGTCTGCATTATGCCTAGGGCTCCCGGTTTTATGGTATTTATTTTTTTGACATTTCCGTCTGTATTTATCCATATTTATTTTTGGGTACTTTTATCTGTATTTATCCATATTTATTTGGGTTTTGGGAAACAATAAAGCTGAAATTAGTATATTTCCACATTTATTTAACTGATAAATATGCACTCATGCTTGAACATCTGCCAGGTTTCAATGATATGAACACGTGCAGAAGATAATTGATAAATCAATGCACTTATATGAAAATATGCACATTTCAGTATCAACCTTGTGCATATCTACTGTTGTTTAAGCCTCTTTACTAAAATTATTTTCTTTTTTTAACCCTCTTACCTATCAATCCACAGTTATTAGCCTGGCAGTCATGGCAAAGTGTATTTAGAATCACTCAGAAAGCACCCAATTTCCGTTTTCATCCACATTTAAAAAAATTCAGACAAGAAAACAAATGTTTTTTGTCTGTATTTATCTGTAAAAATCAGTAAAAACAGAAAACAGGGAGCCTTAATTATGCCTAAGGTACAGTCGGAGCGCTACTGCAATAGGCGCTACCGAGAATCTCAAATAGTTACATTTGGACCTCTTACTGATTCCCGTCCTCCCTAACATTCACAGCTGTCACAAGGGCAGGGCATAATGGCACAGGTCCCGCACTTTATAACGGCCCCGCTCACCTGCTACTTTTTTGGTACATGTATAAAGCAAGCTAGCTTCTTCACTAATCAAAAGTCAGCTATACGGGGAGCACCGCTAGATGGCGCCAGATGATAAACCTGCCGTGTAACTCTTTTTTCTAGGGGATACCTAAGCTAATACGTCGAAGCAAGTTTTACCGGGCCTTGCTCAAACTTCCGATAGGCCTGCTAGCATGTCTCACATTATCTAGGCTTTATTTTCATTTACTCAAGAAAACGGTTCAAAAACATATGAATAAAAATACCCCCATGACAGTGTTTCAAGTATACTCTGGAGATGGAGACTAGTCAGCAGTGTCTGATGCTACGTTGTAGGTCCCTATTCTCTCTACCTCCCTAGCGAGGATGTATCAGAGGCATAAGATAGTTCTCTTTGACTGGTATATGTCAATTCAATTCAAATTCAGCTTTATTCGATTGTAAGATACTGCAATCATAAAAGCAATTCGTACACATAATCATGTTAAAAGACTTAAAATTGAATATCGACTGGTATATGTCAACAGAAGACAGGTTGAAGTGACTTATGTTTATATCTATTGACGTTTTCTCTATCTAGCTCTCCCCACCAGCCACTGATCCACTTAGTGTAAACACAGGAGTCACTCCTCCTGGAGCATGCTTCGGGTTCCTCTCCCACATCTGTCAAGTGCTGCTCCCAACCTCGCCCTCCTTGTTATCAACTATGAAAGTTTCAAGGGCATGCAGTACCATTGTTGGCCACTAGGATGGCGACCTGATAAAAATACTGGCATACCATTCATCCAATAAGGACACGAGGGCACACCTGTGAATTAAATACCCACAGAGTATTTTACAAAATAATAGATCTTACCTCTGTTTACATTATTTTTCTGGAGGTTTAAACACTAATTAGGTAGCTCCGGCATACAGGTAGCTTTATCTCTATTACAAACGACCTATTGTATTCAATACAGTTAGAATGTGCTTTGTAGCAATCACTTGCTCATAAGCCGATGGCTCTCGTATTTATCTCAGTCCCCTGCTCCTAATTTGATGGCTTTCCTACCTATTGTTGGGCTTTTACTAACCAAGGATCATTTCAGTCCCAAGGTGATCTGAATCTGATTGGGTGAGTTGATTTTCTTCCACAACTAATATTATGACATTGCAGTGTTTGAGGGACTACTTTCTCCCCCTCTCTCTCTCCCTGCTCCCCCTCCTGTCACTCACCCCTTTCTTTATAAAAAATAAGTTCCCCACAGCATCTGCTTGTCTGTAACACTCTCATGCTTCACCACCTCCTGCCCTCCTTCCCTCTCATCTAATTCATGTTTCTCTCCTACTTCTTCCTTGCCAATCGGATGCCTAAAGCTGGCTAACGACTATCTCTTCGTATTGGGGAAGTAGATTCCATTCATAGAACCTCTTTCTCATTCCCTCCCTCTAGGTCCTTCTTTTCCACTGTGATGTAATATGTAGGCCCTTGAGAAGGTCCTAGAAGCGCTGTAAATTGCTTTAAAAGCATCTCCTGTATAACATTACGCGGCTGCAGTGGCGGCTGGTGGATTTTGAAAGTGGTGAGGCGAAAAATTGTATCCTAGTACGAGCAAGCGAACGAAGCGAGCTAGCCCGAACTGAAAAAGGAGGGTGCGGGGGGGGACAGAAAATTTTGCAAAAAATGGATTCAAATGGTGGCTTTTATACCACATATTTACTGCAAATTGTTGCAAAAACTGGATCCAAATTTAGCATTTTAAAGCACAAGTGTGAATGGGTGCCTATTCCACCTCTGAGGGCACCAGGAGGCAGGAGCCTGCGACGCATGTGATGGTTCTCTCTCTTAGGGCAGCAGGAATAAGGGGTGCATGTTTCAGACTCTGAGGGCACCAGGAGCCAAGGGTGGGCAATCATAAGTCAGACATATACAATAGTGTGTTTATTTCATGTTACGTAAGGTTAGAAAATGACACTTTACAGAAAAAGGGCTTCTATTCCCTATGATCTGGGTTCGTTAATGGAGCACTACTTCCAAATATTAGTGAATAAATTAGGGATTATGGTTATTTCCTAATCAGAGCTGCGTTCACAAGGATTCCTCATGTTTCTATAAAATGCATTTGTCAAGCAGCATTTGGTAAACAGCAACAGAGCAAATATCTTCAAAACATGAAAGTACTTCTACAGTTTCACTTGCAAATCAGAGGTTAGAAATACCCATTCACAAGTTACGTTTAGTGTATGCTTTACTTAAGAAGAAGCATATGTAATGTTGAGCACGGACCCCGAGACTGAACGTCCCCAAATAATTGAATTCTTCACTTAATATTTCTGCAGCCAACTGTTCACAAGTCTGAAGGTGGTGAAGTTAAAATTCAACAGTTTTATGGGAATATTATAAAAGTGTACTATAGGTAAACATTTTAAAAAGGAAGGCAGCCCTTGCAAAGAGAATTTTGGGACCCAACGAGGACTGCATTTTACCTGTGGTACTAAATAAGTGCTTATCTCCCCAACGACCAGACTTTCATCATACTCATGAGGAACTTGGGCAAGCCTGCAGTGCTGGGGAAGAGGCCGAGGCATGGACTCTGAATTACTTTCCCGCCTGCCTAATCAGCATTGAAAGGGACTGAGAAGTGTAACACAGTGCTTAGAAGGATACTTTCACTGTGGTGCCGAGCCCCGGCCAGTGAACTAAGGCAGTTTGCTGAACTCTCTCAAACTTCTGGAGAGGGAGACGAAGCTGGGGGTTTGTGATCAACCCCCTCCCCCCACTGGATCATGAACTCTCTGTCTATCGCTGGTACCGCCCGTTCCTGCTGAGAGTGGTCCCTGGGGAGAAGAAGGTGTGGGGGGATCATGCAGACAGGAGCTCTTCACAGTATCAGTAAATTTATTTGATTCAGACCTCAACTGAGATCAACAAATACAAGGATAAAATTGTTATTATTAAATTTAAAGTAATCAGATGATAAAACTTTTGCTTTTAAAACACACTATAAAATGGAGCAGTAACAATATTCTATCGCCTACCTGTACAACATTTTGCTTTTAAAACACACTATAAAATGGAGCATAACAATGTTCTATCACCTACCCATACAACATTCTATAAAGATAAGATAAAAACTTCTGATTAGGCGTTTTAACTTTAGAACAGCTTTAGAAAACTTTAAAAAAACTTATACAGGTTATGGCAAACAAATTCATTTACTGGATAGTTACACAACATAATTAAATCTTGGGCCAAGAGTGCATTATACTTTAATTGAATTGGAATTATATAACGACGTCATGCCGCTACTATACTCGCATTAGGACAGATTAGTAAAATGTGAAGCAAATATTGTCGGCCAGCTTTGCATAACTCACATATACCTCTGGGATTATTTGTACCTTCCCAGCTAGCTAAGAATGTTGCTAAAGGGAGTATACCCAAACGTAAGAGTAGGATACAACGCCTTACCCCGTGCTCTAGTTGAAAACGTAAATAGGGAGCATAGGATTTAAATTCTATGTTTTCTGCAAACACTTTATAATGCTTCAATTGAATGCAATGCTCTTTATCCAATTCATAACTGATTCTAGGGGCCAAATGTTTTAAAAACAATTTCAAGTGTGCTGGAGACCACTCCTGTAGGAGTACGACAGTGCATTGAGAAACCTCAAAGGCTTTTTCCAAATTCCTATTAAAAGTATACCCAGACGCTTCCTCTCTAAAAGTCTCCAGTTTTAACAGATGCCTTAAGGTGTCTGGCGCCTCATGTAATAAGTTGTATGCCCACCTGATGATACTTGCAATTACTCTAGCAAAGATTCCCGTTACCGATAGCTCGAGACGTAGTGCTTGGACTGGTACCGAATGCAACACTTTTAACAATTTTCGGAGTATGGTTCCTTCCTTTACTTTTATAGATTGCCATGTTTTAATTTGTGTGAATTCCATGGCATATGATAAAATCGGAGGGATTTTCATACCATAAACCTCCAACATTGGTGTGAAATGTCTATTTCCCGTAGAGAGGTACAGTCTCTGTAAAGCCCCAACGTGGGATTCTGCCTTCCGACTTAAGTGTTGGAGGTGGGCTGTATCTTGTAAATTAGAAGTAAAAATACGGCCCAAATAAACATACTCTTTTACTGTCTCGATCGGTTCGCCTCCTAACGACCATGTATAAGGTAAAGCCTTCCTTCTGCCACTGAAAGGGAGTGCTTTAGTTTTAGTAATGTTTGGCACCAGAAAATTTTCAATTGCGTAATGATTTAATTCATTCAGGGTTCTTTGCAAGCCTATCGGGGTACGGTCAAGTATAACGATATCGTCGGCATACCTTAAACACAGTATATCAACTTGTGCTAATTTAGGAGGGTAATTTTTAATTAGAGAAAGACGCCCTGGTAGATCGCTAATATAGATGGAGAATAATAGGGGAGCTAATAAGCATCCCTGTTTCAGCCCATTCCGCGAAGGGATAGGATTGGTTAGACCTTTTTCTCCCCCCATTTGGACTCTGCACCATGTTGATGTGTGAAGGGAGATTATTATTGTTAAAAGCTCTTTAGGAATCCCCATATTCGCCAATTTTCTTCATAGAGTCAGTCTATCTACGCTATCGAATGCAGTCGAAAAATCAATAAAAGCACAATATAGAATTTGAGCATTTAACATAACAAACTTATCAAGCACTGTTTGGAACACAGCAATATTGTCCAATGTAGAATGCTTTGGGCGAAACCCAGCCTGATACATAGGGATCACTTTTCTCGAAAAAGCCCAGTCTTTTAAGTGTTCCAAAACGCAAGCAGCGAAGATCTTACCAGTGGCGTCGAGGAGGGCTATTTGTCTATAGTTTGCAGGATTCGTTCTTGTGCCTTTTTTTAGGAGAGGAACCACCACACTCACCCGCCAAGATTCTGGTATTTTCCCACTTTTCAAGCAATGTTGGAAGAGTGGGGCTAAGAATTTACCCCAGTCATCAGCGTTTTTTGTAGAACTTTAATCGGGATCTTATCTGGTCCCATCGCTGCTGATGACCTGGCAGAGGATATCAGAATAGAGATTTGTGCGGCAGAAATTTTCATTGGTTCCTGTTCAGATTGGTTCTTCAATGCTTGATCCAGTCTGGGGAAGATGGGATGCTGATGATTAGATTTATAAAGCCTTAGAATATACTTTTCCCAGTCAGATGATGATATTGGAGTCGCTTGAACAGTTTTTCGTATCCCCATCTGTGCAGAGATTATGTTCCAGAAAGATTTATTATTTTTGTGTTTTACTGCTAATTGGATGTCAACCCAGACACGATTTCTTAGAGCTTGTTTTTCTTTCTCCTTTTTCCGTTGGTGCAGTTTTTTTCAGTTTCCTTATTTCTCCTTGTCTTATCGCACAGAAAGAGTGAAATTGAATTCTAGTCAATTTATTTAGTTGTCTAGAATTATTATCCACATGTTTTCCCATTTTACATGTTTTAACATTTTCGCGTCTCGCAGCGTTTCCTTGGAGAGAGGCAACTACCGACTGTATAGTAGCTTCAAATCTGTTTATAGGATTGCCTACTTTACTCGCAGATGTTAACAGATCTTGGGAGATTGTATGATTTATTTTACTTATTGTTTTGGAGTTCCAATGACAGGAGCTCTCTCGTCTCCTGGATGAGGACTCGGTGAGCTACTGCTAGAGTCAGCCAGACAACACCACATGCTGCTGTCCAGATCCGTGAGGAGTGCCCTCGGGAGGCAGAGTGCATGCTTCTCCACGCAGCAATGCCCTCTTAGAGTGTGAAACTAAGTGACCACTGGTGCCACGCAGTATTGCGCCGTCTGCACTTGTTAACTTGTACCATCTCAGCCGAGGTCTGCGGCTGTAACTTAATGAAGAAGAAAGACAAATGCTCCAAGGGAGAATCCAAGCAGAGGCCTGTGCAAGCAGGGACTGGCCATCCACCTGGGTGCGATTCCTTCGCAGTCGCAGCCGGCATGAAAGGAAGGGGTCGCACGGGGGGTGGTCGCGGGTGAAGGAGCCACCACTGGAGAAGGTGCAACACACCTTCCGACTTTAGCTTTCCACTGGCTGATCTGGACCTTACGCCGTTGGGGGTGAATTTGCAATTTTGGAATGAAAAAAAACCACTTGATTTTGCCACAGAGGTACAGTATAGTAAAAAGCACAGAAACACCCAGCACATTACAGAATTAATCAGAGGAAGAGATTTCACAAAAGGAGAGTACATTTCATAATTTAAAAAAAAAACGACACTCCTTTATTTCTAAAAGAGAAAAGGCCCCGGCCCATGAGTGACTGCAACCCCCAGAATGTTCTGGATCAGAGCACTCGAGGTGCTTCACGAATAGAAACGTGTCTGCATCAGGAGGGTGCTGGCAGGAGGCAAAGAATGTGTTCTGTCTCCTCGAACTGTAAGCACCCAAAGGAGGTACACAGAATAACTATATAGGCCATATAGACCACCCTGGAACCGCCGAGAAGCTCCATAACAGGCAGAGTAGCACTAAGCAGCAAAGGGAACGAGAAATGAGTTTTTATTGCTGTCAGTACAAAAATGCCTTTCTCAGACAGAAAAAAATACAATAATTAGATAAAATATCAACGTGAATGCACGCTCAAAATCGATTAACAGTAAACAGCTACTGATAAACAGATAAGGGGAAATAGCTAATATTTTAACGGCACAAAATAAGTTTCCAGCTTTACATTCGCAGATATTGTTTCAAAGGTTACTTTATTGTTTAAATATTTATGAATAGCTTTTTATGTTTCTCTGTTTAGTGCGTCGCTCGTAGGTAAAATAGAGATCTAGTTTGTTTCGTAAAGCAGCAGGTGTGCTGCTGCGCTTGACTCTTAGAAGCGGAAGCACCCTTATGAATGAGCAGTCTGAGGCCTTCCTACCACCACCACCCATGCTCGCCCCTCGCCTCCCCCGCAAAAAAAGCCCACACACAACCAGGCGGGGGTGCAGGCACTGGAATGGTAAAGAAATTGCGTTTGAATTCCGACGTTGTGATCCCGCGTCTTCATTTCGCTGAAGATGTGGCGTAAACTTGTGCAGTACAGCTGTCATTTTCTTCACGTGCAGCAAACTCACAGCCAGCGCCTGTAGGTTCACCTTTTTTCATACATTTAATTTACACTTATTTGACGAGAGCCCTTTCCCCCGCTGCCTCCCATTGGCTGTATTGCTATAGTGAATTGCTACGGATTATCAGTCCGCACAAAAAATAGTGGGAGGAGGGGGTGGTCGCGCGGGGTGGGGGGTTAATTAATTTTTTTTTTAAATCTACGAAAAACGTACCTTCGCCTCCGGTGCCGGACTCCCGCATCGCGCCTCCTGCAGTCCTGCACTCTGCAAACAGGAAGTAAGCAGCCTCCCTCTCTTCCTCTAAGCCAATCACAGGGCTGCAATGGCAGCGTTGTGATTGGCTAGGGCGCCGTCCTTACAGGCGTCTTAGGGGAGGCCGTTTTTCGCAGCAGCCTACATGATGGTGTGTGTATCACCGATGTAGAAGGAGTACACAAAATGCTTAAAAATATATGTATCACTGGATAGAAGCACAATGCGACCAAGAAGAAGCAAGATGAAAAGGTGTGTGCATCACCGTGATGAACACAATAGATTGGAGACAAGTGCTCAGAAAATGTAGAGTTGAAGAACAATAAAGAGTGTTTATCTTTTATAAACTTGTTCAAATGCACCAGAAATAAAGATGTGCTGAAACGATGCAGCAGAACGCTGTTTGCGATGTGAACAGTGTGTGTGTATCACCGCGTGACACACTGTAGAAGCAGACACAAAGCAAGTCGAGAACCGAAGAAATTGGAACCAAACAAAGATGGCCGCTGGTGCGTAGCGTAACGTGGGGACGTCATCAGCATGCTGCAAATAAAACGTCACAGGCAGGCTGAAGGAGAGAATAGCAATGCAGAGAAGGGAATGCGCTTGATGGCTAAAACGAACGTCAGCGCAGAACAAAGCTGGTTGTCAGGTGAGAATGCCTTGATGTTGGTGAGCTCGTGGGAGGCACGATGGACAGTATTTGCTTTTGAAAAAAAAATACCGGTAGACAGGCAAGCATGGGGCAGAGACGGTGTTCCCAATGGGAACTTGTTAAACAAGAAAAAAAAATAAGGCAGCGCAGGGCGGAGGGCCAGGCTAGAGCAGGGAAAGCAAACGCCCTACTGTGTCAGTTGGCACACAAGTAGAATTCAGAGTTCACTGCTCCCCACTCTGGGTGCTGGCATCACTATGGCGGGCACACTTTGCTTGTCGCGGACGTGACCTAGAAGCTGACACTTTGCTACACCGTAGATCACGTCTCTAAAGATACTTTTTGAACTGGGAGGTCTTGACTTGTGGACTCCCTTTTGTCTACCTTAACGAATTACGGGCTCACCGTTCATATAACAAATTGTTTTTACCGTTCATTGAGACATATGATTATATATTGGTATTGCCCTGCACCCATGACATCTTCAGATTCAAGAAGAATGGGTTGCTCTCGCTGATTGTGTGCACGTACAAATTTATGGACTGAAGCCTTGAGAAAGTCATCCCACGACGAAACACGTGTCGGCTGTTCTTCTTCTATACCTACGTGTCAATTTCATTGGAGATCAAGAAGAATGTATATTGATCATTACAATTGGTGTTTTGTTTGGAATTAAACTGATCACTGACTAGTGTTAGTCAGTTAATACTTGTTTGTGCTGTGCTCTGTCTTTGTTGTTACGGGTCAGCATGTAAGGATCAAATTAGAGTTCACTGCTCCACACTCTGGGTATACGTAGTCCACAGCTCCACACGCTGGTCCATAAGTTGAAAAGACTTGCTTGCTAGAAGGATGTTGTAGATGGGTTGTTTCTTGAGGGACCTCACACGCGAAGGTAGGATGACCATGTAGCCTTAGATCGTCGCCAATAAATCTGTATTAACCACGCTGGTTAGTGTTGAGTTAAGTCGTTTATTTAAGGCAACATGGGAAAAGGGAGTTAAGTTTGAATGGTATGGTGACTGTGATGCTGCATTTGATGTCATCAAAACTGCTTTGAAAAGTGGTTCTGCCCTTAAACTTTTTGATTCCAATCTACCCTGTTGTGTCACTGTGGACGCAAGTCAAGTAGGTTTGGGCGCCATGTTGACTCAGTCAGATAATGGTTTAGAAAATACTGTGTGGTTTGCGTCCAGAGTTCTGAGGTCAGGAGTGCTTCAGTACTCTGTCATAGAGAGAGAGCTTTTGGCTTGTACATGGGCTATCGAAAAGTTTCGCCCTTACATTTGGGGCAAACGTTTTTTGTTACAAACCGACCATAAACCTTTGGTCAACATCCTTGGGGGTGGCATGAGTAAATGTTCCACTCCAAGGATTTTGCGGATGGTTTCAAAACTTCTTCAGTATCAATTTGACGTCAAGCATATTTCAGGGGGAAGCAATGGACGCGCTGATTTTTTGTCCCATTTCCCTGACAAGTCAGATGATTTTGAAGATGTTAATTTGCATTATTTTTCAAGCGAGGATTGTGATGATTGCTTGGCAGCAGCTTTGGAAATTCCCAGCATGAATTTTTGCTCAGAGGATGAATGGATGCGAGCCATTGAGGCTGACTGTGTACTTTAAGAAGTTTGCTGGCATGTGATAGGTGGCTGGCCTAGTGAAAGGACTGTTTCATCCCTTGTTCAACCATTCTGGAAGGTGCAAGACAAACTTTCTCTGGAAGATGGTTTGCTCCTTCGAGGTGATAAGTTTGTACCACCTCATACTTTCATAATGAGATAATACAAAGAGCTCACGAGGGTCATCTTCAATCAATCAATTAATCAGGCGTTTGTTAAGCGCAACTACTCACCCGTAAGGGTCTCAAGGCGCTAGGGGTAGGGGGGGTGCAGGTTCCAGTCCATCAAGGAGGGGGTCTGTCGAAGAGCCAGGTTTTGAGGTTTCTTGTGAAGATGGGGAGCGATGTTGTCTGTCTGGGGTGGAGCGGAAGGGTGTTCCAGGCTTTGGCCGCGAGGAAGGAGAAGGAGCGGCCTCCTGATCTGGTCTTTCTGGTGCGGGGGACCACGGCGTAGGAGAGCTGGGCTGATCGTAGGGTCCTTTGGGGTGCGTGGAATTTGAGTCGGCTGTTCAGGTATGCTGGTCCGGTGTCGTGGAGGGCCTTGTGTGCATGGGTGAGTATCTTGAAGGTGATTCTAGCCTCGACAGGGAGCCAGTGGAGTGTGCGCAGGTGCTGGGAGATGTGGCAGTGTTTTGGCAGGTTGAGGACCAGTCTTGCGACGGCGTTCTGGATGTTCTGTAGTTTGCGGGTGAAGTTTTTGTTTATTCCGGCGTAGAGTGCGTTGCCGTAGTCGAGTCTGCTGGTGACCAGGGCGTGAGTGACGGTCATTCTGTGTTCGAGGGGGATCCATTTGAAGGTCTTATGAAGGAGGCGGAGGGTGTGGAAGCAGGAAGACGAGACAGAGTTGATCTGGCGGTCCATTTTGAGCTCGGAGTCCAGGATGATTCCCAGGTTGCGTGCGTGCGTGGTCCGTGGGGGTTGGTGGGTTTCCGAGGGCGGGGGGCCACCAGGTGTCGCCCCAGGCGTCGGGGTTTGGGCCCATGATGAGTACTTCTGTTTTGTTGGTGTTTAGTTGTAGGCAGCTGTTTTTCATCCATTTGGTGACGGCTTTCATGCCTTCTCGAAAGTTGTGTCTGGCGGTGTTGGGTTCGTTGGATAGGGAGAGGATGAGTTGGGTGTCGTCTGCGTATGACACAATGTTGAGTCCGTAGGTTCTGATGATGGGGATGAGTGGAGCCATGTAGACATTGAAGAGCGTCGGGCTGAGGGAGGAGCCCTGGGGGACTCCGCAGGTGGTAGGTGTAGGGTCTGAGAGGAAAGGGGGGAGTCTGACCTGCTGCGTTCTGCCGGAGAGGAAGGAGCGGATCCAGTCGAGGGCCTTGTCCTGGATTCCTGGTCGTGGAGTCTGCGTATTAGGGTGCGGTGAGAGACTGTGCCGCTGAGAGGTCGAGGAGGATGAGGGCTACTGTTTCTCCTTTGTCCAGTAGGGTGCGGATGTCATCTGTTGCGGCGAGGAGGGCGGTTTCCGTACTGTGGTTTTTTATGAAGCCGGATTGGGAGTAGTCGAGGATGTTGTGCTCTTCGATGAATGTGGCGAGTTAGCTGTTGATGGCTTTCTCGATGACTTTCGCTGGGAACGGGAGCAGGGAGATGGGTCTGTAGTTTTTGAGGTCGGTGGGGTCCGCCGAGGGTTTCTTCAGGAGGGGGTTGACCTCGGCGTGTTTCCAGTCATCGGGGAACGAAGCGGTCACCAGGGAGCGGTTGATGGTGTGGCGGAGCATGGGTGCGATGGTGTCGGCGGCTCTGTTGAAGATGTGGTGGGGGCAGGGGTCCATGGGGGCCCCTGAGTGGATTGAATTAATTGTCTTCAGTGTGTCTTCGGTGGTGAGGGCTGTCCAGTTGTCAATCGCTGGTTTCCGGGCGTCGGGGGTGGTTGGTGAGGGTTCAGTGTGTTGGTTGTCTTCGTCGAAGTTGTCGTAGATGCTCTTGATTTTGTGGTGGAAAAAGGTGCTGAGTTTGTCGCAGAGGTCTTGTGAGGGAGGGATGTCAGTAGACTCGCTGATGGGTTGGGCGAACTCCTTGATGATGTTGAAGAGTTCTTTGCTGTTGTGCGCGTGGGTGGAGATTCTGTCTTCATTTGCTTTTTTCCTCGTTTCTCTGATGAGTTGGTCGTGAGCGTTGGTGGCGGCTCTGAAGTTGTTGTGGGTTTCTGTGGATTTGGTGTTCCTCCAGACCTTTTCGAGGCGGCAGCAAGTGCGTCTGGACTCTCGAAGTTCGGTGGTAAACCATCTGGCTTTCTTGACACGGGTATTGTTGTTTTTCTTGAGGGGGGCTAAGGTGTTGGCGCTGTCCGAGATCCATCTATGCAGGGTTCGGGCTGCGGTGTTGGGGTCGTCGTTTTCCACGATGGTTGGGATGGAATTGTTGAGTGAGGAGGTGAGCTGGTCGTCGGTGATTTTGGTCCAGTTTCTTTGTGGGAGCAGGTGCTGGTGTCTGTGGGTGGTGGGTGTTCTGAAGGTAAAATGGACACAACGATGGTCAGTCCATGGAAGTTTGGTGGTGTGGCTGAAGGTGATGGAGTTTCCTGTAGTGAAGAGGGGGTCGAGGGTGTGTCCTGCTGAGTGCGTGGGCTCGGTCACGATCTGGCGGAGTCCAATGTTGTGGAGGTTGTCCAGGAGGGATGTGGTGATGGGGTCCAGTTGGTTGTCGAGGTGAAAGTTGAGGTCTCCCAGCAGGGTGTAGTTGGTGGATGCGATGTCCTGCGGGTAGATGATGTCCGTGATGGAGTTGGCGAAGGGTCCGCGGGGTCCAGGGGGTCGGTAGATGAGGGTTCCTCGGAGGGTGGTGGTGGGGCTGGCCAGTATCTTGAAGTGAAGGTGTTCCATCAGGTCTGTGGGCTCGTCGGGGAGTGTGCTCAGGCGGAGGGTGGATTTGTGGACGATGGCGATTCCTCCTCCTGGGCGGGTGGGGCGGTCCTTCCTGGAGATCTTGTATCCTTGGGGGATGGCGATGTCCGGTCCTGAGGTGGTGTTGGTCCAGGTTTCGGTGAAGAACGCTACATCCGGGGTGGTGCTGTCGAGGAGGTCCCAGATTTCGGTGGCGTGTTTGTGGAGGGATCGGACATTGAGGAGGATGCATTGCAGGGTCTTCAGTTCGGTTGTGTTCTTGTGGGTGGGTTGTGCTGGGTCCGTGTTCTTGGCGGTGCTGCATGTGTGCCGGCAGCGGTGACAGCTGAAGGGTCCGTGGGTGTCGGCTGGTGATGCTAGCTTGCAGTTGTTGTTCCGGCCTGGGTTGAGTGCGTGGAATGCTGCTGGGTCGTATCGTTGGCGGGGCAGAGGTCCAGGGTTCCTGGCGCTGATCGCGGTCGGGTCTCGGACGGGCGCAGACGGGCTTGCCTTTGGTGCGCCAGCGGCGCGGCCGCACAGCGGCTGACATTAAGTAGGGGTCGTGGAGGGCTGGACAGCTGGGAGGCGGGAGCGGGGAGGGGAACTGGATCGGGCTGGTCGCGCTGGGGGGAGGGGCCGCGGGGCCAGCAGCGGCGGGAAAACGGGTGAAAAGGAGGCCAAAAGAGCGAGAAAAAGTGAAATACAGAGAAAAAGTGTAAAAAGAATAAAGGGTGAAACGGAGCAGAAGGCAGAGGAAAAGAGTGAAGGGTCAAGAGGCTAAAGGGTGAAACGGAGCAGAAAGGAGAGGAAGAAGGGGGCAGAAAGCAGAGTGAGAGAAGGAGTCAGGGGTCCACTGGACCACCAGGGATGAGGCGCAGGTGTAACCTGCGGGTGGAGGAGGGCCTCGAACACCAGCACTATGGGAGTGCAGGGGCTCACAGAGGGCCTCACTTAGTGGTGGAGCTGCGAGGGTGGGAGAGCAGTCTTACTGACAGTGAGTCAGTGGTCTTGCTTTTGGATGCACACTCACGAAGCGCCACATTCATGACACTTGCTGGTGGCCAAGAATGGACACTGAGATTGAAGATGTAGTTTCGGGTTGCTGTATTTGTGGCGCAGCTGATAAATGTCTCAAGGTGTCTGTCCCTCCAATGATTCCTATTGAGTATCCACAAGGGCCCTGGTTGAAACTTGGGATAGATATCATGGGGCCTTATGATTGTCTTCAAGGTGGTTTCCGTTTTATCTTAGTCCTCATGGACTATGCATCCAAATGGCCCGAAATTAAATTAGTCAAAGAAGCCAGCACCAAGTGCATTATCCAATTCTTGAGGGAAGTGTGGCTGAGAGAATGCTGTCCAGAAATTCTGGTTTCGGATAATGGTACACAATTTGTCAGTCATGAATTTCAAACTTTTCTTCTGGAGTCTGGGGTTAAGCACAAGAAAAGTTCCTTATATCATCCTCAGTCCAATGGCCTTGTGGAAAGGATGAATCGGTGATTGGTGAGTGTGTCAGATGGGCAAGGGCAGGAAACTATGATGTCCAAAAGGCTCTTGACAGTATGATTTGGTTTTATAGAACGACGCGTCACACTTCCACGAAGATTTGTCCTTTTCAATTGGTAGAGGGAGACAGGCCAATACCAGTTTCAGGCCTGGTTGGATGACTAAATGGGTGAAGTCTGATTATGAGATTTCAAAATTAATGTCTACTGTTATGGAAAATATGTCTGGATCTCAATCCAAACAAAAAATGTGGTACAATGCAAAAAAAGCTGTGAATGTTTCTACTCTTGATGTTGGTGACATGGTTAAAATTAAATCTCCAGTTCATACTAGAAAGGGTGACAGTAAATTCAGTGAGCCTGTCAAAGTAATTAAAATTGTTGGCAATGCTGTTAAAGTCAAGGGTGGTCATTGGTGGAACCTCAACAGAGTTGTTAAGGTTCGTACCAACGTCTCCTCCCCTTCTGGTCAGTGTCCTGAACTTTCTCATAGTGACCAGACCAAGGTTAGATGGAGTTCTAGGTCCATTGTTAAACCTGCCAGGTATAGATCTTAATTCAGTTGTTGTGTTTTTTTGTTGTTTGCTTTTGTTGTTTTTTGTTAAGAAGAAAGGAAGATATGTAATATCTTATGTGATATCTTGTTGTGAATGTTGTTGTACTCTCTGTTCTTAGAATGTTATGTAGCTCCTAGCAACTATGCTAGGATGATTGAGTTGACTTGGAGCTGCTGTTGGAGTCGGTCCTGTCCGTCTTCCTTTCCCATGTAGTCTTAAATAAACCACTTAACTCAACACTGACCAGCGTGGTTACTACACTCAGACTTTCAAGTGTTGCTGTACTTTAAGCAAATTTATTTGCGTATTTTTTAAACTTTTTTCAATATTTCAATAGTGAAGCAATTGCAGATAAATAGTTTTGATAATATTTACTTATTGTTATAGATAAATAAAAGGAGAACCATAAGAATCAAATAACTTATATGAAAACTATGAAGTGACATAGATACATGTTAAGCATAGAATAATATATATATAATTTATTTTTTTTAACCATAATTAATATGTACATTTGTTAAGTAGACCTAAAGAATATCTATATATTTAAAAACATAATTATTATACATATTTATACAAAGGAAATACACATACCTAGATACATACATATACTCAAATTAAATGTTTAGATACAGAGGGATATGCTGTACATTTGTGTTTTAGTATGGTTGTTATGTAGGGAAGAGCCAACTGTTGAGTAGTCTTCTGAAGATAACATAGTTATCCGTGGATCTTATGTTTGGGGTGATGAGTTCCAGAGTTTGGCTGCTTGAACAGAGAAGTATTTGCCACTTATGGTTTTATTTTTTTGTATGGTGAGATTTTGAGGCACGTTGCCAATCTAGAGCGGAAGTTCCTTTGTTGAATGAATTTCTTTATTTAATGCCCAATGAAAAGCGGTCATTTTCTATGTATTGCTTTGTGGGTGATACAAAGCAGCTTTAAGGTGGATCTTCTGGCAACCAGTAACTAATATAGGTCCCTCAAGGAAGGGGAGATATGGACTTGTGGCTTTACATGTAGGAGTAGTCTGGCAGCAGAGTTTTGAATCAGTTGTAGTATTTTCATAGTTGCTAAGATGATCAATGTTAGAGGCCATTGGTACAATCAAGTTTAGACAGTACAAGAGAGATAGTAGCCTGTACCTTGTGTGAATATCCCAGGTAGGGAAAGATGCTCCTACCCACTTCTCCACATGCTGACAACTTTCCCTACCTTCTGACCCATGCTTTTTTTGTTCCTTTATAACTTTTTTATTGTTTTTGCAAGGGCAAATCAGCAGCACACTACTGTAAATGGTCAGAGGTTTTCAGGATGTAAAGGGTAACGGAACACTAAAATAATTGTTGAGTTTGTAAAGAAAAGGGGCTCTCAATGGTGAAAAAAATCCTCATTGAGATTTTGTTTTAAAAGAATAACACTGTACAAAAACAAGTTTATTTTTGCATGGAAAATCATACAACATACACAATTACACATGCAGGAATGCCTCTGCATTATCAGTTCCTGGAACTGATAAATGTTTTCCATATTGTGACTCTTGGTAAGTGGACATCTGGAAAACTTTGTAATTGGCTCAAAGTTGTACTTGGGCACCCATACTAGGTGTTAAATCTGAATGTTCAGATTTATGAATTTCTTTCATAAGAATTAGGCCATTCCTGGATTAATCAAGCAAGCAAACACTGAAATGCCATTTATCACTTTTGAGCTGTAAAGCCACTCCAGACAACACAATTAGAGCTCAGAAAAGGAGTCAAATAAATGTAAGCCATTTAGAAAATGTTTTTTTCCAAGGTAAGAGGCTTTGGGGCTGCAGGTTTCTTTTTGGCTTAAATTAACTCCAGAGGGGTTTAGCATATGTTTGTAATGGTGAAAGTATGCTGTTGACAATCAGACATATGCTTGTGGAAATTTGACTTGACCAGTTGAAAACAGAATCCATTGACCCAAATATGGGTTTTGGATATCCACTGAACAGCTAGAGAAAGCACTCCAATAGCTTCTAGTGGCTTGGGGGTACTGAGTGTTATTGTATTATAATGACTTGACTTGGGCAGCGCTTTGTTTTCTCGCTACAGAAAGTCCCAGCTGTAGGTTGGAAGACCACAATACATACACACAATTCAATACAACATAAGAAAACCCTAATTATCACATATATTGATGTACACTCCTCAGTCCGAGTGATACATTCCGAGGTAATCCTCTGCGCACAAGAGGTATTACACCTCTCTCTCAATTATTAATGTGCGCCTATAATCAAAAAGCCAGATGAAAATTAATGATGGGACTCCTCATATATCTGTCGACGCGGTCGCGTTTCAGCCCACAATTGCTTTCGGCTTCCTCAGGACAAGGGTACATAAATCTACAATAGTAATCAAAGTTTTAAATTACATAAATATACATATATTCTACCGATCTATTTCTATCCCTTATTTGACCATACAGTGCTCAGTAAAAATAGTCTTACGACTAACATTTGAAAATGTACTCTCCCATATGTGTTCTAGTGGTGAGGAATTAGTGTGTAAATTCCCAAACAATCCTCTAATAACACCCTTTCTCAGTGTATATTAAATACATGTCACTGTGCCTGTGCTCACCCCCAAACAAACACCAATTAAACACCTGCTCTCAAGAAAATACCTGGAATCTATTCCAAGCTATCGAGATCGAAACAAATCCTTTTCCTCGGGGGAACTCGCTTCCCACACAACATGGTTCCAAACTTCATATGGAAACCTATTCGAGTAGTAAGGAGGCCAATCTAGATTAAAAAGGCATACTACCAATACAACACATTCTTCTCTCCTACTCCAGGCAAGCATACCAAAAGTTAAAAATTACCTTCAATATTTTGCTGCTTTACAAACAAAAGTAACCCTCCGGTCACTGGCCAATCCTTCGCCTCACTCCCTAGATCAAACATATACCAAAATTATACTGCGTCATACACAATAACAATACTCCTACTCACAACGTCTCTAAAGCACCGGTTCTCAACTATATTTACTTACCGCCCAAGTCTCCCGTCCAAAAGTACGGTCCTCACTGTTCGCGCCACACCAGTACGGAACAAACGCTCTACCAACTGTGAGTGGTTTTCTACGTGCGTAATCACGTCATACGCCGCCAGCCGGCAACATAGACAAAAGACTATCGGGAGACTTGTGTGTCGTTACAAATGAATCTAAATAACTCTCTCAGCAATAAACCTACTCTAAAATTCTGTCGTGGTTCCCCAACACATACATTCGCATAAGATTCTATTCTATACTCACTGGTATAACTACGAGTGTGCGTGCCCCCTAGATCATATAATACGGGGCTACCATCATGTAATCCAAGATACACAAAACATTGATGCCCTTCCTACGTTATTTATATTAATGCAGAAAATTCACTCTCCAGCCGGGGTTATTACTGCACTGTATGTTCAAACAATGGGCTTACAATCTAACCAGCAGTCTATATACACAATGTCTCTCATTTATACACCCTACCTATATTCAAAAAGCATCATTTCTTTGTTACATAGTAAATCTCTGGGCATACATAATTATTACATACAGTATCAGATAAATACATTTGACACACATCACTGTTGAAATACATTTTCTTTTAAATCAATGCCCATAATTCATCACGGTCATTGAGGCCCTCTGTGGCTGTATGATATCTTTCTATGAGACGTGCTTCTGTACGGTTCAGCCTCATTTCTAATTCTCCTCTGTTGCATGCCTTTATTACCACCAGTACAGACCATACAAGGTCATCCTCAGTGTGCCCACAATCAATATAGTGCTGCACCAATGGTGCTCCTTGAATTCTGCATCTTATGCGTGATTTATGTTGCAGGACTCGCATTTTAACTGCCTGAGTTGTTTGTCCAATATATGACTTCCCACAGGGACAAGTAATTACATACACCACATTTTTGGTGTTACAATTCGAAAAAGTCTGCATCATATGCCTCTTATTGTTAATCAAGATAAATTTAGAGTTATTCGTGCATCTGCACGCAACACAGTTATTGCAACGGTAGTGTCCTACCAGTGTAGGTAAACCTAATAGACCTCTTGTGTCTTTTTTAATCACAGGTTCCCTTATTGCTCTTACCAAGTGTTGTCTCAAATTTTTACCTTTTCTAAACGAAAAGAGCGGTTTAGGCATATTCAGATGTTCAATCAGTCTCCAGTTTCTCACAATAATCTGTTTAACTTTATTAGCTTTAGGGTTAAACGTGAGGACACATGTCATTTGTTCTACTTCCTCTTTTATTTTAGGAGTTAGCAGACTTTCCCTTGGTGTATACCAAGCCCTTTTAAGAGCTGATCTAACCAATTTCTTCGGGTACCCCCTCGCACAGAGTTTATTTTGTAGGCTTTCCGCATTTTCAAAATAATCCTCCTTTTTAGAGCAATTGCGACGTATCCTTAAAAATTGCCCATAAGGCAGATTTTCCTTAAGACTTCTAGGGTGCCCAGACGTAAATTGTAAAAGCGTGTTCCTATCTGTGGGTTTATTATATAGATTCACTTCCAACTCACCGTCTTTGTCAAAAATCCATACGTCCAGGAAATTAATCCGGACATTACTTACAGACATAGTGAACTTCAAATCTGGAGTACGTGAGTTCAACCACATGTGGAACCTTTCTAGCTCTTCTTTATTTCCATTCCATATAAGGAATATGTCGTCAATGAAGCGCAACCATTTATTAGTATTGTTTCGAAATGGTGCCGCCTCACCGAAGACCGCGTCGACAGATATATGAGGAGTCCCATCATTAATTTTCATCTGGCTTTTTGATTATAGGCGCACATTAATAATTGAGAGAGAGGTGTAATACCTCTTGTGCGCAGAGGATTACCTCGGAATGTATCACTCGGACTGAGGAGTGTACATCAATATATGTGATAATTAGGGTTTTCTTATGTTGTATTGAACTGTGTGTATGTATTGTGGTTTTGATCATGATTTATGTTTGATTATTGTATATTTGTCTATGTCTTATGTATCGTTCATTTGATGTTTAATTTGTGTGTATTTATTTTAGGTATCAGAGTCCCGCTGAATGATATGTGTAGCTAGTGAAATTATTTATATTTACAAATAATGTTAACGTCCGGGTAATTTACGGTGCCTGTGACGAAAATAAATGAGCGATTGATCCCTCCATACTTTTTTCTCTTTGTACATCTTGCTGATGTTTTTTGCCCAGGTATAGGAGGGTCATTTGGGCATACCCCCCTAGTTGTATATTGTTCTTTACACTTTGTTAAGTGTGAGGGTAGTAAGAATAGTTGCATGTCCTAATATATTTTAGGTTTTGAACAAAAAAGTTGATCGTGATAGGTACACATATCTTGTTCGGGGAGGTCTTTGGACTTATTTTATTTTGTGTGGAAATTAGATAAATATTTTTCTACCGTATCTGTAATGCTCATAGTAGTTTTTATTAGAGACACTTATGTTCTTATGAAAAGAGAATATGTCTGTACCCCACATGGTGAGCTATACTGAAGAAGAAATAAATAGATTGAAACAGATCCCCTCTCTGTTAGGGGGAGAGACCGCGGGAGAGAGGATTGTTAACTCAGATAAAGGAGAAAGAATAATTCAACTAAGGAAGAAAAATACAAGGACACAATTGCATGCACAAGTCCTACTGGAATACCTTAAGACCAATACCATACCGGTAGGGCTTCAGGTTAAAAATATTCCGGTTATTTTTATAAATGATAAACCATACTTAGTAGATTTTAGTGGAGTAGGGACAAAGTGCTCACGAGATTGGATTGTTCTTTCCATTAACACCGCGTTACGAATTAGTGAGGAAGAACTAAAAGAAATAAAGAAGTTGGAGGAAGAAATAGAGAGCGATTCTGCGATTGTGGATGCAAAAGCATTACTGGAGAGTATTAATAAAACCCTGACTGATTTCAAAACCCATACGGTTAGTTTGAAAACATCTAAACTAAGTAGGGACATTAAAAATTTTAAACAAGATCAGGTGTACCCGTACCTAAAGGAAGATTTCTTTAAGAATAATAATCCAAGTTCCCTTAATTTACAATATAAAGGGAGATCGCGAACTAGGTTCTTGACATTTTCAGATTCATCATCTGACTCAGATCAAGGAACGGGGTCATATTACCAACCATACCAATCATTCTATCAATATCCAAGTGCCCCTCCACCTTTTTTAGACAGAGGGGGCCACAGGGACAGAGGATTCAGAGGGGGATGGAGGACTCCAATCTACCAACCGCCACAAGAGCAGAATTTCTTCCGAACACGGCAGAAAGTGTACAGACGGTAGTTCCCTATATTGACACCACTAACCAACTCAGTGATGAACTAATGCCTATATATAATTTGTCAAAACATCTACTTAACCCATGGGAAATAAAAGTTTTACAAAAAGGTTTATCCTTTGTTCCTTTGGTGGTACAAGATCCAGTCGATACAAAAACTGAAGTATTACAATTTTTACGAAAGATTAGGTTGAAAGCCTTTTTTCGAATCAAACTGAGACACAAGAGTTAAATGTGAGTGGTCTCAAGAAAAAATCATCCTTTTGTCCTGATAGTGCGACTATGCCAGATGAGATCATATTGTTTGAAAATCAAATTCTACGGGAAATAGACAAACTTAATGAGAAACATCTATCATTTAAGTCTAACTTTACTAAGCAAGAACAGACAGCCCTTAAAAGTTTAGCGAGTAATCCCTTAACGGTAATAAAACCTGCCGACAAGGGAGGGGGAATTGTCTTATGGGATAGTGATGAATATGATAAAGAGATTTTAAAACAACTCAATAACCTTACACACTATCGTAGAATTGTTGACAGCCCTACATCACTCCTTAAAGCTAAAATTTTGTATTTGACTACTGAAGCAAGGGATTGTGGCTTTTTATGCAAAAAAGAATATGATTATTTAAATTTTACTATGCAAAAAGTGCCAACAATATATGTGCTGCCCAAAGTACATAAAGATGCCCAAAATCCACCAGGGCGTCCTATTATTGCTGCTTGTGGTTCGATACTTGAACCTTTGGCGAAGTACATAGATACCTTTTTGAAACCATTTGTGAGTACCACTCAGGCATACGTGAGAGATACCATGGACCTTATTTTTAAAGTAGAACACTCAGTGTTCGATGGAGACCGACAATTGTTGGTCTCCTTGGACATCGAGAGTTTATATACTAACATTCCTCAAGATGAGGCTTTATTGGTAATGGAATTGGTCCTGGAGCAAAGAGTAAGACCACACCAGGTTCCTACAGAGTTTATATTAGAGTTGGCAAAAATCTGTTTGAAAAATAACTTTTTTTCTTTTAAAAGTGAGTTGTTTTTACAAATAAAGGGCGTGGCAATGGGTTGTTGCTTCGCCCCAGAGATAGCGAACCTGGTGATGGATAACTTTGAAAGACAATATGTCTTCGGTGAGGCGGCACCATTTCGAAACAATACTAATAAATGGTTGCGCTTCATTGACGACATATTCCTTATATGGAATGGAAATAAAGAAGAGCTAGAAAGGTTCCACATGTGGTTGAACTCACGTACTCCAGATTTGAAGTTCACTATGTCTGTAAGTAATGTCCGGATTAATTTCCTGGACGTATGGATTTTTGACAAAGACGGTGAGTTGGAAGTGAATCTATATAATAAACCCACAGATAGGAACACGCTTTTACAATTTACGTCTGGGCACCCTAGAAGTCTTAAGGAAAATCTGCCTTATGGGCAATTTTTAAGGATACGTCGCAATTGCTCTAACAAGGAGGATTATTTTGAAAATGCGGAAAGCCTACAAAATAAACTCTGTGCGAGGGGTACCCGAAGAAATTGGTTAGATCAGCTCTTAAAAGGGCTTGGTATACACCAAGGGAAAGTCTGCTAACTCCTAAAATAAAAGAGGAAGTAGAACAAATGACATGTGTCCTCACGTTTAACCCTAAAGCTAATAAAGTTAAACAGATTATTGTGAGAAACTGGAGACTGATTGAACATCTGAATATGCCTAAACCGCTCTTTTCGTTTAGAAAAGGTAAAAATTTGAGACAACACTTGGTAAGAGCAATAAGGGAACCTGTGATTAAAAAAGACACAAGAGGTCTATTAGGTTTACCTACACTGGTAGGACACTACCGTTGCAATAACTGTGTTGCGTGCAGATGCACGAATAACTCTAAATTTATCTTGATTAACAATAAGAGGCATATGATGCAGACTTTTTCGAATTGTAACACCAAAAATGTGGTGTATGTAATTACTTGTCCCTGTGGGAAGTCATATATTGGACAAACAACTCAGGCAGTTAAAATGCGAGTCCTGCAACATAAATCACGCATAAGATGCAGAATTCAAGGAGCACCATTGGTGCAGCACTATATTGATTGTGGGCACACTGAGGATGACCTTGTATGGTCTGTACTGGTGGTAATAAAGGCATGCAACAGAGGAGAATTAGAAATGAGGCTGAACCGTACAGAAGCACGTCTCATAGAAAGATATCATACAGCCACAGAGGGCCTCAATGACCGTGATGAATTATGGGCATTGATTTAAAAGAAAATGTATTTCAACAGTGATGTGTGTCAAATGTATTTATCTGATACTGTATGTAATAATTATGTATGCCCAGAGATTTACTATGTAACAAAGAAATGATGCTTTTTGAATATAGGTAGGGTGTATAAATGAGAGACATTGTGTATATAGACTGCTGGTCAGTGCAACATACAGTGCAGTAATAACCCCGGCTGGAGAGTGAATTTTCTGCATTAATATAAATAACGTAGGAAGGGCATCGATGTTTTGTGTATCTTGGATTACATGATGGTAGCCCCGTATTATATGATCTAGGGGGCACGCACACTCGTAGTTATACCAGTGAGTATAGAATAGAATCTTATGCGAATGTATGTGTTGGGGAACCACGACAGAATTTTAGAGTAGGTTTATTGCTGAGAGAGTTATTTAGATTCATTTGTAACGACACACAAGTCTCCCGATAGTCTTTTGTCTATGTTGCCGGCTGGCGGCGTATGAGCGTGATTACGCGCGTAGAAAACCACTCACAGCTGGTAGAGCGTTTGTTCCGTACTGGTGTGGCGCGAACAGTGAGGACCGTACTTTTGGACGGGAGACTTGGGCGGTAAGTAAATATAGTTGAGAACCGGTGCTTTAGAGACGTTGTGAGTAGGAGTATTGTTATTGTGTATGACGCGAGTATAATTTTGGTATATGTTTGATCTAGGGAGTGAGGCGAAGGATTGGCCAGTGACCGGAGGGTTACTTCTGTTTGTAAAGCAGCAAAATATTGAAGGTAATTTTTAACTTTTGGTATGCTTGCCTGGAGTAGGAGAGAAGAATGTGTTGTATTGGTAGTATGCCTTTTTAATCTAGATTGGCCTCCTTACTACTCGAATAGGTTTCCATATGAAGTTTGGAACCATGTTGTGTGGGAAGCGAGTTCCCCCGAGGAAAAGGATTTGTTTCGATCTCGATAGCTTGGAATAGATTCCAGGTATTTTCTTGAGAGCAGGTGTTTAATTGGTGTTTGTTTGGGGGTGAGCACAGGCACAGTGACATGTATTTAATATACACTGAGAAAGGGTGTTATTAGAGGATTGTTTGGGAATTTACACACTAATTCCTCACCACTAGAACACATATGGGAGAGTACATTTTCACGTGTTAGTCGTAAGACTATTTTTACTGAGCACTGTATGGGCAAATAAGGGATAGAAATAGATCGGTAGAATATATGTATATTTATGTAATTTAAAACTTTGATTACTATTGTAGATTTATGTACCCTTGTCCTGAGGAAGCCGAAAGCAATTGTGGGCTGAAACGCGACCGCGTCGACAGATATATGAGGAGTCCCATCATTAATTTTCATCTGGCTTTTTGATTATAGGCGCACATTAATAATTGAGAGAGAGGTGTAATACCTCTTGTGCGCAGAGGATTACCTCGGAATGTATCACTCGGACTGAGGAGTGTACATCAATATATGTGATAATTAGGGTTTTCTTATGTTGTATTGAACTGTGTGTATGTATTGTGGTTTTGATCATGATTTATGTTTGATTATTGTATATTTGTCTATGTCTTATGTATCGTTCATTTGATGTTTAATTCGTGTGTATTTATTTTAGGTATCAGAGTCCCGCTGAATGATATGTGTAGCTAGTGAAATTATTTATATTTATATTTACAAATAATGTTAACGTCCGGGTAATTTACGGTGCCTGTGACGAAAATAAATGAGCGATTGATCCCTCCATACTTTTTTCTCTTTGTACATCTTGCTGATGTTTTTTGCCCAGGTATAGGAGGGTCATTTGGGCATACCCCCCTAGTTGTATATTGTAGGTTGGAAGACAGCATTGTATACACAACTCCACAGAGCCAATCTTTGCTCAAGATTGGATGGCTTTCATGTTGATCTCAGTTGCATTGTTCCTATTTGTTGCTTACCTCCCTTCCTGTGTTAGACCCACCAATAGCAGCTTTTTGGTTTTCCCATCGAAAGATGTGTCATTTTCCTGCTCCAAACCCAGCACTGCAATTAGAGCCATGTTGACACATCACCAATTTACGGATTTTTGTACCACTTAGTGGTCACGAGAAAAATTGCAGCAGAAATATGGAAGATATAACATCGATCTTTACAGACATTTTAGACTGCTTTAACCAAGCTTTGCAATGCCCTTGAGTCTCCTTTGCATGTAAAGTTAGTGAGACCGATTGCCATTTCCAATGCAACATCCTTTAGCAGGGAGAATACCCTTAGTTTTCTCCATGAGGCATATAAAGACCGATGTTCAAAGACCCAAATAACACAAAATAACACAAATGGAGCCTGTACAAACCATTTGGAGTTGGTCAACTGGAATTTTCAACAGGGAGAATGCATGTTTTTGGGGCTAAAAAAATGACAGCAAAATGATAGCACCTGAAAAAATGCCAGGAAACCTTCCTATGAAGTGCAGCCTGATATTGTTAATGAATAAACAGTGATACAGTGAGTGGCACGCATGTGCATTTAGGTCCACATCGTGAGTTGCCCTTAATTACGAGTAGCCATACCACATGGGGTAACACCACGCTGGAGGGTGTGCTATTTAGCAGTCTATTATTATCACATGATTCTGAGTTGCGAACCTCAGCACAGCGTATGAGGAAGTAATATTATATTCTTCCCCCATTCCAAAGTGCAAAACTCTGAATGATGTGATTCACACCCACACTCAAATTCTGTAAGGTTTTATCTAGTAAAAATAACTCGTAAAAAAACAGTGGGTCCATAATTATAGCAAAACTGAAAATCTCATTATGAGCACAGTCTCAAATGTGTGCCCAAATCAGGATCCAAAGGAAAGTTGGAACACAGTCCAGTGGCGTAACGAAATTTGAGGGGGCCCCCCTGCAAGATGCATGGAGGGGCCCCGCTCCGAACTTTAGCAGGAACTCTCGGGCGAAAGTACTGTGCTGAGGGGGCCCCCTGCAGCTCTGGGGCTGCGGAGGCCTGTGTTACGCCCCTGTTGGAACATGCTTGTTAGTCCTTACTTTTGAGTTGCCCGTTCATCCCAATTGGTCGGCAACTAGAGATACCCACCCAATTATGAGAATACAGATGTGTAGTAAATTCTCAGGAATACTGCAGCTTTCAAATTTTGATCTGAACATTTCCCCTGCTCAAAGCAGGCAAAACTGCACTGTGAAATTCCACTCATAAATGGGGAATAACTTGCACGAATCATTGCTTGAACATGGGAGCGATGCAACCTAGACAGCATGTGAGATCTGGCACACATGAAAAAGGGCACACACTAGACGCGATCTTCTCCAACGACCCCAAAATAGGGGTGGATACACCTATACCAGTTCCTTGGTCAGACCACTTTTTCATTCCACTCACCTTGGCTAAAACACATACTCAAACAGTAGTTCATAACACCATGAAGTCAGGCAGGAAATGGCCTAGAATCATACCGGACAGCATGGTTAATTCCCTAGAAGCTCAGATCCCGGTCCTGACAGGAAATCTAGAGGAGGCAGATATGATATGGTCTGACTGGCTCAACCGAGCAGCGGAATGTTGTATTCAGAAAGACAGGCCAAGGGCACACCGCACCTGAAGAAAAACGGCATGGTTCAACAACCATCTAGCCTCTCTGGAAAAAAATGTAAAAAAATTGAAAGAAATTGGAGGAAAACATATGATTCTACTATCAAGTGTCAGTATAAGAAGGTCATCAGACACTACCACAATGAAATTAAACAAGCTCAAGCCTAGCACTTTGAGGAAAAAATAAATTCAGCCCTCAACTCTTCAAGAGAACTATTTAAGGTTGTTAGATCTCTTACTACTACAGAGCAGGAGACTTCCCCTCAACAATCCTCAAAGGAGAGATGTAACGAGCTTGCAACCTTTTTCAAAAACAAGGTGGAAAACATCTATAACTCAATGCAAGGGAACACTCACATAGACAGTATAGATGTCCCTCCAGGAACCAATGACCTTTTGGGACAGGCCACAGGACCAGTACTAGATCATTTTCCGGTGATAAGCAAAGAAACCACTAGCATGATCCTGCGGAATATCAAATCAGGCTCTCCCCAAGACCCGGTGCCCCCACATATTCTACTGCAGGGCGGGAACACCACACTGGCTACCACATCAGAGCTTTTATCGCTATCTCTCACACAAGGGATAATTCCAAAAAAATGGAAGCATGCCATAGTTCGACCCTTACTAAAGAAACCCCACTTAGACCCTACAGACCCGGGGAACTACCACCCCTATCACTTTTACCCATTTTGGGAACAATAGCAGAAAAGCACGCTAACCATACCCTTTCCAGTTTCTGGAAGAGAATGATGTGTTACATCAGACCCAAGTGGGTTTCAGACCACAGCACAGCACGGAGTCAGCCCTGCTGGCGGTCACTGAGGAACTCAAGGGAATTCTCTATCAGGGGGGGGTCGCCGCAATCCTGCTACTTGACCTTAGTGCGGCTTTTGACACTGTGGATCATAACACCATGATCCACAGGCTGAAGAAGATAGGTATCCGGGATAGTGCCCTAAGCTGGCTATCCTCATTTTTAGAAGATAGATCCTTCCAGATAATGGAATGCGTGCACCTCTCAGATGTGTTACAGATCTCATGTGAAGTACCACAGGGATCCGCTCTTAGTCCCACATTATTCAACCTCTACATGCAACCATTGGCAAATATAGTTCAGGAATTTGGCTTATCTATCGTATCATACGCAGATGATACTCAACTGGTATTATCAGTGATGGAGGGCCCTCAGTCCAATTACAGCCAATTGGCACCCTGCATGGAAAAAGTAGCCAAATGGATGGCCAGGTGTACATGAAAGTTGAATGCCGATAAAACAGAGCTGAAGTTCTTGGGAAACAATTTTATGCCCCAGGCTACTATCAGCTGGCCACAAGACCTTGGCAGTCCCCCCACCCCTAAAAGTTCCATAAAAAATTTGAGAATGTGGTTGGACCACAATCTCTCCATGGAAATACAAGCTAGGAAACTGGCAGCCACCTGCTTTGGGATACTCCACATGCTTCGCAAGATCCTAGCCCTTATCCCTGAACAGACCCGGAGAACCGTTGTACAGGCCTTGGTAGTCTCTCGGCTAGACTACGGTAATTCCCTCTATCTGGGGTCCCCTAAATACGTGGTGAACAGACTACAGGTGGTTCAAAACACGGCAGCCAGGATACTCCGAGGCATACCCAGACAAGAATCAGCGAAAGCCTCATTGAAACTGCTTCACTGGCTGCCAATCCAAGCAAGGATCAAATTCAAATCTTTATGTCTGGCCCACAAAGCCATGAACAGCAAGGGACCAGCCCTACTTAGAACACTCATCACCCCATACGTGCCCGAAAGGTCTCTGAGATCATCCTCAGACCTGCTCATGAAGACGACAAGGATAAAAAGGTCAGATGCTACGAACCTGCAGCACGAGGGGGGCTTTTAAAAAACCTGTTTTTAATTCTTTTTAAAGGTGTTTTTTAACCATTGATGTGATTGAATAACTTTATTGTATTTGTGATGCACTGTGAGCTGTGTTAAAGCTCAAAGGAGATTACGCTCGTCTCCTTTCTATATCCCGCTATTTGGCAGCCATTTTGGGTCAGCGCTCTAGTCGCTGGACCCCGTTAGGGCATTTAAACTCACTTGATGCGACCGCGCAGCAGGCATTATTCGCTACGAACCTGCAGCGCGAGGGGGCTTTTAAAAACCTGTTCTTAATTCTTTTTAAAGGTGTTTTTTAACCATTGATGTGATTGAATAACTTTATTGTATTTGTGATGCACTGTGAGCTGTGTTAAAGCTCAAAGGAGATTACGCTCGTCTCCTTTCTATATCCCGCTATTTGGCAGCCATTTTGGGTCAGCGCTCTAGTCGCTGGACCCCGTTAGAGCATTTAAACTCACTTGATGCGACCGCGCAGCAGGCATTAGTCGCTACGAACCTGCAGCGCGAGGGGCTTTTAAAAACCTGTTCTTAATTCTTTTTAAAGGTGTTTTTTAACCATTGATGTGATTGAATAACTTTATTGTATTTGTGATGCACTGTGAGCTGTGTTAAAGCTCAAAGGAGATTACGCTCGTCTCCTTTCTATATCCCGCTATTTGGCAGCCATTTTGGGTCAGCGCTCTAGTCGCTGGACCCCGTTAGGGCATTTAAAAACACTTGATGCGACCGCGCAGCAGGCATTAGTCGCTACGAACCTGCAGCGCGAAGGGGGCTTTTAAAAACCTGTTCTTAATTCTTTTTAAAGGTGTTTTTTAACCATTGATGTGATTGAATAACTTTATTGTATTTGTGATGCACTGTTAGCTGTGTTAAAGCTCAAAGGAGATTACGCTCGTCTCCTTTCTATATCCCGCTATTTGGCAGCCATTTTGGGTCAGCGCTCTAGTCGCTGGACCCCGTTAGAGCATTTAAACTCACTTGATGCGACCGCGCAGCAGGCATTGAGTCGCTACGAACCTGCAGCGCGAGGGGGGCTTTTAAAAACCTGTTCTTAATTCTTTTTAAAGGTGTTTTTTAACCATTGATGTGATTGAATAACTTTATTGTATTTGTGATGCACTGTGAGCTGTGTTAAAGCTCAAAGGAGATTACGCTCGTCTCCTTTCTATATCCCGCTATTTGGCAGCCATTTTGGGTCAGCGCTCTAGTCGCTGGACCCCGTTAGGGCATTTAAACTCACTTGATGCGACCGCGCGCAGCGGACGCGCCGCAGGCGCGCCAAAGGCGCGCCTAAGGCAAGCCCGTCTGCGCCCGTCCGCGGCCGGCAGGGGCCAGGGGCCGGGAGTCCTGCCTCCTCTCAATTAAAGAGACACTTTTATAGCCCTGAGCAGCTAAAAAATTTAAATAAAACGTCTGCTATAGGATGTATTCATAAAATTAACCCTAGCAGCTTAGAGACGAGTTGTAGGTACTGTTCTTTTAGGCTACAAACTCAATCCTCTTCTTCTTCTTTGGAAGAACTACAGGGGAAAACCTACAAACTGTTTCTGCTCAACTGTAGATCACTTCCCAAACACTCATCGGAATTATTCATACTGTTGTCAGAGGAAAGTCCGGACATTCTGTTTCTTACGGAAACATGGACCAACCTCCACTCGGAACCTGACATTGTCCAAGCCCTTCCCTCTGATTATTTAATTCAGAGACTTGATAGACCCACAGGGAAAGGCGGTGGGGTTGCTATTATTTTTAAAAACTCTTTTAAGTGTCGTAACCTCGGGAGTCCTTTAAGTGACTGTGAGAATCTTCACTTTTCTATAAGACTCTCCCCCTTGCTTTCCTTTTCGGGCATTCTAATCTATCGACCGCCTGGATCGATGGGTCAGTTCTCTAACTCTCTATCTGAAACAGTCACTAAGTTGGCTAGCTGCGCTTCTAACTTTACTGTTTTAGGCGACCTAAATGTCCATATTGACGATTATGCGTCAATAGGTGCGTCAGAACTTTCTTCGGACCTTGCCGCTCTTCAACTTTTTCAGAAGGTGCCACTGGCTACTCACACTAAAGGTCACCTTCTTGATCCTGTTTTTTCCAATTTACAAGAGTTACTCTGCTTCGACCCTATTCCCATTCCTTGGTCAGACCACCATTTGATCACTTTACATTGGTCACCTAAGCTGGCTATCCCTATCGTTCAACCATTAGGGAAATTAGTCCGCGGCTGGCCTAAACTTAGCGTAGAAAAATGGACCTCCGCTCTGGACCTTTCCAAACCATCTTTAATCCTCGATCCGGTAGTAGGGAATGACCATTTTAATAACTGGATCGAAGGGACTTTAGATCAGGTTCTTCCCAAAAAGAATATCCAGATAAACATAGGACCCAATAAAGCAGCCTGGTACACGCCTAAACTTCGCGAGCTAAAGCAATTATGTAAGAGGGCAGAGAGAAGCTGGAGGAAAGATTTTTCCCTCTCCAAGAAAAAGCAATATAGGGATACCATTAGTATATATAAAAGTGAAATCAAAAAGGCGCAAGCACACTACTTTAGTGAAAAAATTTCTGCTGCTGTTAACTCCCCCGGGAGACGTTTCGCATTGTAAATAAACTCCTTAATGCACCCACTCCTCTGGTTTCTTATGAAGCAACAGACGACCGATACAATGACTTTGCAGATTTTTTTCACAACAAAATTTTAACCATTAGCTGCTTATTTCCTAACCCCCTGCCTGCTCCTCCCTTAGAGGAAATAAAGGTATGGAGTAAAGAACACTCTCTTGAAATGTTTCCTCCATTGGACATCGAAACTTTTAAAATCATGTTCGCATCGGTTAAGAGTGGATCACCCAGCGATCCGGCCCCTCTTGACATCCTGAAATCTGTATCTGTTTTAGTAGGCCCCACTATTATGGAACTGATCAACGCCTCGCTTTCCTCAGGGGTGGTCCCTCTCCTTTGGAAAAAAGCCTTGGTAAAGGCTTTATTGAAAAAACCTAACTTGGATCCCGACTGTCTTGGTAACTATCGTCCCATCTCGCTCCTTCCTGGGGTGAGCAAAATCGCAGAAAAGTATGTAAATCGATCACTTTCCAGATACCTAGAAAGGGAGAACCTTCTCCATGCGTCCCAAACTGGGTTTCGCCCAGGACATGGGACAGAAACTGCTTTACTAGCAGTCGTCGAGGATTCCAGAAGGATCCTCGATGCAGGAGGTTCCCTGGCCGTGCTTCTTTTAGATCTTAGCGCGGCCTTTGATACGGTTAATCACCGTATTTTAATCCAACGGCTTCAGGATTTGGGTATTACTGGAACTGCTTTGGACTGGCTGCGTTCCTTTCTGGACAACAGATACTTCCAAGTAGTCGATGGTGAGGCCACATCCACTCCTCGACCTCTTCATTGTGGGGTTCCTCAGGGGTCGTCCTTGAGCCCCACTCTTTTTAATGTTTACATGGCTCCTCTTGCTGACATAGTTCTTCCATTTGGGGTGCAAATTGTCACATATGCCGACGACACTCAATTGGTCGTCGCTTTGAACCACACCAATAAAGCATCTACTTGTCTTGGCCCATGTCTTGAGGAAGTGATGAGATGGATGAAACATTCCCATCTTAAACTTAATGGAGACAAGAGTGAGCTCATGCTCCTTGGCAAACCCTCCCTCACTGAAATAGCCTCTTCTTGGCCTATTTGTATGGGCCCCATGCCGGCCCCTAAATCAGAGATAAAAAGCCTTGGTGTCTGGCTTGACTCTGAGCTCGGTTTTAAAATTCAAGCCAGAAAGGTTGTTGCCTCTTGTTTTGGCATTCTAAGAATGCTGCGCAAAGTGCTTCCTTTGCTACCCCTTCAGGTCAGAAAGCTTGTAGTCCAATCGCTTATTCTATCTCGTCTGGACTACGGAAATGCACTGTACCTTGCTGCCCCTAGCCTGGTGCTGGCCAAACTTCAAACTGTGCAGAATTGTGCCGCTAGGATTCTTATGGGAATTCATAGTCGCCAAA
Organism: Calotriton arnoldi; assembly: GCA_963921515.1. Taxonomy (NCBI): domain Eukaryota; kingdom Metazoa; phylum Chordata; class Amphibia; order Caudata; family Salamandridae; genus Calotriton; species Calotriton arnoldi. The sequence continues at coordinate 202,826 of CAWUFW010009320.1, read as the reverse complement.
CTGCAAGGCCTGCCCTAAAGGCTCTCCATTGGCTTCCAGTTTTGGAAAGAGTCCATTTCAAAGCTCTGTGTATTACTCACAGGCTGATAGGAGGGAATGGACCTCCTATCATCTCCTCCTTGATCCAGCCCTATTTAGCCACTATTGACCTTCGCTCAAATAAACTTCACTTGGCGTCTGTGCCCAGAATTAAGAAGGCCCGTAGCGGCGGACGTCTTTTCTCTTACAACGCCGCTAAACTGTGGAATTCACTTCCTCTGCAGCTCCGAAAGGAACCCAACTATATGTCATTCCGTAAGATGCTTAAAACCTGGCTTTTCCCCAATTGATCGTGTCACAGCTGTTTCGACTTGCCCTCAGCGCTGGGATGCCCGCGGGTAGCTATGCGCTTTATAAATATTATTTTCATTTCATTTCATTTCATGGGGAGGAAGATCTTTTGCGCACCTGGTCCCAAGGTTGTGGAACTCCCTGACCAAAGAAATGAGACTGCTAAGAGATGAACTAAGTTTCAGAAAAAAACTAAAAACATGGCTTTTCCCCTGATGATCTATTAATCCCCTCCACATCACCGCCTCTCCGCAGCGCTGGGAAGCCCTTGGGCAGCTATGCGCTTTATAAATCCATAAACATAAACACACATTTATCTTGCTGTTCTGTATTCCAGATGTAAAAGCTGTACCGGCCAGGTAAAGTGTGGTAATAAAGCAAGGTATTGGAAATACCACTCCCATAATTAATGCTCTTTTTTACCCGGCCACTTGTTTTGAGGCCTTAATGTTTTAAAAAGGTGAAGGCATTTTATTAAAAAAACCTCGCAACACACTGTGCTTAAAAGTAACTTCATAAATAGAGGTTCATTGCCGGTGGAGCGGTGATTCTAGTTACGAGTTCATACATGCTTGCTGAAATACGATCGGTATCCCGTGTATTTTTTATTTTTTAAATGGACTGTCATTAAAATCTTTCCTTTAGCCAGTTTCTGGTCACCTTTATCTACAAAAAGATTATAATCTCTCTAAGCCTGCCTTTTGGACCCAGACAGAGAGATATATTAAAACTGCTCGTATAAGACTGTCAAAAGGCTGTCAAAAATGATCTACTGCAGAGATAAGAGGGGAAGCCTAACAGTCCTTCCTCAAATTTCGTTTATACGCCATGATCCTCACAGAAGAATAAGACATTTTATTTACTTTCACACCGCTAAAAATAAACCCCGGTGGCTTAACGGTAATGGAAACTTCACATCTGACATCTACCCGACAAGAAACCTTTCTGTTACAGCCGCATTCTCAGTTTTATTTAAGGATTGCACATGTTTAAGAGTCTGTAATGTTTGAAAGTGAGTGATAAATGAGTTACTCAGAGACTGATAATACATTTATGAACTGAATTTGAGTTTTGCTTGGAGAAAATATATCCGCCTGGGTGGCAGAACTACATCCTCTGAGAAGCTGGGGGTTGAAAGTCGGCCATATTTGAGTTCAACATGGCGGTGGTAGTTTCTCCGGCAAAGTGGACTTCTCTGCATGGGAGGGGGCAGTTTAGGGAGGAGGGATATTTGTGCTTCTTTATGGTGGTGAAATTTCTGCCACATAATGTGAACACCAGGGGTTGGAGCCAGTCACGAATGGTACTAAACGAGGGTGGCCATGGTGGGGGGGGTAAGGATGTTAAAAAATAAATAGTACTTAGCTTACAAAGCTGCCGACTCTCCTTCATCGTCGTCGTCATCTGCTTGGTCCGGCCGGAACAGGAAGCACAAACAGGCTCCCCTAAGTAAATCGCAACACTGCAATGCAACGTTGTGATTGGCATGAGCGCGGTGGTTCAGCACACAGACAGGCAGTGGGAACCTGTGCATGGGGAACATGCTAAGTGCACATGATGGTTTGGCCGGCCCAGGAGGGCCGGCCAAACCATCATGCGCACTTAGTGCATATATTTCCTCCACCCCCTGCAGGCTGCGTAGACAGCCAAGCCCTGCCACGCCCCAAATCCTGCTTCAGCGCAAAAAATAAAATGATAACAACATCGTTTTGTTATCATTTTATTTTTCCTTCTTTGCACTGCTAAAAGCAGTGGGACGACGCTCCTCCGTCTTAGCTGAGGAGCCGCTACTGGTTGGAGCATGTAGTATCAGTTGAACTAGATGAAGAGTTGTCTGGGGCAGTGGTGGCCGGTAATGGTAGGAGGGAGGGGGCAGACGGACGGAACCCACATACACATACACACTCACAACCATGCATTCACACATGCACGCACACACACATACACACACACATCCATTCACAACACTAATTACTAAATATGCACACATACATGCATGCATGCACCAAATATTAATCACACTTACCTGCAGCTCTGACCTGGGAGGTCCAAGGAGGCTTGGGACTGCTGCATTCCCTCATTGGCTCATTGGCTGACCTATGTCTTCACAGAGTGGGATGGGGTCAGTAAGACTGCTCACCCCACCCCACCCCACCCCACCCACTCTGTGATGAAGTGTCACTGATTGGTACTCGACCCTGGGCCCTTCAGGGCTTAAAACTGAAGCGCCCAGGTGTGAGGCAATGAGTGATGCTACCCCTGGTCACTGAGGGGTAGGGGCTCAAGGACCTTTGCTGAGCTGAGGAAGTCACGCCCATAGGAGCTGTGACATTCTCAGCCCACCAAAGTTCAGCACAGCTAGCCAGGAGCCTGTGCATTTAGAGCATGTCTAGCTCCTGGCTGCCTGACCTGCAAATGAACAATGTCTGTCAGGCCGACCTTTGCTCAGTCTGACAAATACTGTTCATGATGGGCAAAAGGTGAGGGGGCGTGGCCCCTCAGCCCCAATTGGACCAGCCATGGCTGGTCTGAGGGCTTCATTTTGAGGTTGGAAGTTATTGAAGGACATCTTTCAGAAATTGGTAGATGTCCTCGGAATCCACCTTTTGCTTCTCCAAACCATTTCAAGTTCTGAGGACAGCCGTTTTCTGGTTTTTCTAATGGTGAAGTTGCTGCTGGTACTCTCTCAATACAGTACTTGTCAGCGTCCTTGCAGTAGAAAAGCACTTCCCTTTTTAGGATTCCACTTCTGCTGGCTATTTTAAGCATGTGAGTGATGAGGGGAAAAAAATGCTCAAATGTCCCCCACACATTGGGAGGAAACTTCCTGCACAAGAGGGACATTCTTTTTAGGTCTTGCCTAGGCAGTGCTTGCGCTGTCTCTTCAAGACACGCTGTATCTAGGATATGGGCTTGAAAAAAGCCCATCTTTTCATTGGTTCCCGTTGCTGTCCTTTAGAAATGCTGGCTTTTCATTGGTGAATACACTTAGTAGTCCCTTCTTTTAAAATTTTGTATCCTCCCATGAGGACTGGCCCTCTTACATGTGTTCTTACTGTTCAGGTTATTTATACTTAGAGAGAACTCTTTTTTTGGTGGGCTGCGTCTTTGCTCCTTAAGTGTTCTGTTTACTTGTGCAATTAAACTTCAGTCGCTCCATTTGCTTGCGGTCCATCCCTTCATTTGCTTAGTCCCTTGATCTCCCCGTGCCTACCCCACCACCCCACCCACAACACTGCTCCAGGCCCCCACCACCCCTCCGAGGCCAATGCTGTTTTGCTCGTGACACTGCTTGCCCGTGCCTCCTCCTCACCACTCCCGCTACAATGCTCCAGGCCCCCATCACCCCTCCGAGGCCACTGCTGTTTTGCTCACAACACTGCTTGCCTGCCCAAGATTGAATTCTTATGTTATTTTACATTTCTAGCTTTTATTTATATAGCGCACCTATCCATGCGCTCAGGGGAAATGAAACAATCAGGCCGACATCAGGCTCGAACACGGATCCCCAGCTCCCCAGTCGGCAGCTCTCACGGCTGCACCATATCCTTTCCATGGACATGTTGCAGGGTGCACCACCATATGCGGCCAAAAGAGGTCCCAAAAGAGACCTTGTGACAACCTGTGGTACTGCATCCTCACAACACTGCTTGTTTTTACACAGTGCTTGGTATGGGCTCGCCAGATGCTGGATATTGAGCCTTCTGCTTTCCACATATGTCTGAAGTTGCAATGCTACTGTTGCTTGGAGATGTACAGAGCTCAGCTTAGAAATTAGTTTTCTGCCCACAACAGCATTTATTTGCATTTTTAGCACTGCCATTTTCAGAAACAACTCATCATACTTTCTAAAAGAGGGTTTTAGTGCATGTGTCAATAACATCTTTCCACCCCCGGAGGGGAAACGAGTCTCATCAATTGTTATTTTACCACGATTGTCAATAAAAACGATCATGCTTTATGTTCTGCTGTGTGTATGCTAAATAAACTATTTGCACTAAATAGATACATTGGCTTTGTTATTTGTGCTTTACTTCCCCAATTGTTGTTTTCTTAGTCGGGGATCGATGACATTTTACAGATTGAAAGTTCGGGTGGCGTATCTACAAGATTATTTATATTTAAGTTTCTGGCACCAATAGATCCGATCTGTTTTTTTTAAGGCTTGTGGGTATTTTGGCTAATCTGAGGCTACACTTCACATTAGCGGATCATGGCGAAATCAAATTAGAAGGTTCCCGCCCATCCACCAGCATGAGAATCCTGCTGAAAGTGTGCAGCGGCTGAGCTAGCAGAATTGTATTCTAATTTTCACTCGCACAATGAAAAGATCACTTGACAAACCTCGTCTGTGCTGAGAGGCAGGCGAGTCAGAAAGTAAAGGGTACGTTTTTTCTCTGTAGAGTGTTTCTGTTTGATGTTACAGCATTGGTTTATTTGGGTTAGAGCATCGCATAGGATGTTTGTAGGGGACCCATTGCTTTAAGAGTAAGGCATGTAAGCGCCCATTGTTTTACATACATTTTTTTGTCTATAAAACAAAGAGCATGTATGTTGAGATCATTTTTTTTTAAATACAGCTGTGCGTAAAAAAGTGTGTGTTCCGCGATTACACCTCATTGGATACCTTGGGCCTGTGTAATAGCACTATTTTTTCTCACTATGTTCCCCATTCTCTTGGATTAATTGTGATTAACTCGTGGATTTTCAAAGCAAGAAACATTTTTTAGAATGCATTATATCTCGCACCTTGCATGTGGCATTTATTCAAGGAAGGGGTGATATGAAATAACAACTAAGAAACTCTAAGATGCATATAACACCACCGTAGCAATTTGTATATAAAGTCACTGGCGGCTCCTCCACTAAGGCCGTGGAGCGTTGCCCCACTGCTCTTAAAGCAGTGAAAAGGAAAAAATAAAATGATAATTGCAAGGTTATTATCATTTATTTTTGGTTGTTGCGGGCTGGGTTGGCGGGGCGGGGCTGGGCTGGTGGCTCAGGGTGGGAGGAAGAGTGGACTGTGCACACTAAGGGGGTGATTACGGTGTCGTTCGGAAAGGCTCCGAACGGGATTCGGAATCTGAGAATCCAATTCGGAACCCATGTTTCTGACCGAATCGGATAGATTTCCGAATGACCAATTAGGATGCAAGGAAACCGTTCGGGCTGTCTGATTCGGTTCCGAATGGGATTCGGACAGCCCGAGTCGTTCGGAGCCGAATCGTACAGCTCTATGGACACCGTTTCCGACCGAGCGATTACAATGACCGATTCTGAAAGCTGTTCTGAATCGGTCTGCCCGACACGAAACAACTGTTGGAATCTGACTTTGGGGGCCCGTAGCAGCCCCCCTTTCACCCGTAGGCCTCCGGTTGGGGCCCTTGGGGATACCCATGGGACCCCTCTTTACCACCATGCACAGTGTGGCAGGCACCATAGGGTGCCCGTCACAGGGTGCATGGTTTTCCCCAACCACCCCTTTTTTCCATGGGAGCCTGTGTTCTCATTCAGAACATAGGCTCCCATTGAAGTCAATGCGATTCCGACCGAACAATGTATGGAAGCATCGTAATCGGTCGGTCGGACTCTCAGAACCCGATTCAGTCGGAGATGATTCAGAAACCGATTCAGTCGGAAGAGTTTCCGAACGACATCGTAATCGGCCCCTAAGTGTGCATGACTGCTTGGACAGCCGTTTTGGCCGGTCAAGCAGTCATGCACACTTTGCATATTCCCCACCAGGCTGTAATGGACAGACTGGTGGGGAATATGCACAGGCTCCCTGTCCCGATCTGAGCGCCAATCCACGGCGCTCAGACCAATCACAATCCTACAGTGCAGCGTTTTGATTGGCTCATGGGAGCCTGTGTGCCGGGTGCTTCCTGCAGCTTATTCCGGACTGGAGTCAGGAAGAGCAGAGAAGCGGGGGAGAGGCGCGGCCGTAGGAAAAGGTAAGTGTTTTCTTTTAAATTTTCAAACCCCCCTCCCCGTTCTCTACCAGCCGCTATTGTATATATATATATATAAATTGTCTTTAAATGTTGGTATTTGTCTGCTTTAATTTAACAGGTCATCTTTGCAGCGCTGTAAGGTACACATCCTAAGTTGGGTGTCAGTTCATACACACTGATTATCACATTTTAACTTTAGGTAGGACAAGCCAATTTGCATATCCTCAGATGCCTACAGTGGTAGATTAGGTTCAGTAGGTCCTGATAAAACACAATTGATCCCCTTAGGGACAGAGTAGACATGAAACATGTCAACCATTGGATTTAGCAATCTAGGAAACATGGTTTTTCCTGGGATTCGCACATTGTGTTTTTAGCTGTTGAAAGAGACCCCAGGATTAAATTGCACATATGGGGGATCCCTTGTCAATTTTAACAGTAATGAAGTCACCAATCTACACTCCTCAGAAGTGCACAAGTCACCACAATTTGGTTATTTGACTCAAAGCCAAATACCAAAAGATCTCCAGTGAAGTGCCCCCGAGAGGCACGTTGGGTCTTGCAGTGCCAGCCCAACAAGGAGCACAGCCTGATGATGAAGCATGAAGCATGCCACCATTGGTGGGTGAGGGCTTGTGCTCTCAAAGGAAGCTACCTTGGGCGACCAGGAAGGCTCCAGTATATAAATTTAGGCTGGTCTCCTGAAATTATGCTGGAACAGCACACTTTTTGTTTTTGTCTGTAGGCAGTAGACACTGGAGTTAATTTTTAATTGACCAGAACTTACTTTTCTTAATCATGCTTTGACGCGGAGCAAGAGAGAGAGAGAGAAAGGCAGACAAAGGATAAAAATGCAGGAAGAGAAAGATATGAAAGCAGTGACAAACAGCATAAGCAGGGATGAAAACTAATATGCAATAGTAAGATAAGTAGACAGGAGGTGTGGGGTGGTGGTCGAAAGAGGGATGAAGTGGAATCATCATTAGGTGGCCTTGGTATTTGGCAACCCTGTTATTCATCAGAATCACCAACAGACTCCTGAGAAAAAAAAAAAATTTTAAACAAATTAAGCACTTCTCTAAGTCATATAATATTTCTTCAGGGTAACAGAATAAAACCGTACTGGGGAAATATCTGAGGGATGGAGTGTTGGTGTGCCCCTCCTACCCAGACCACTTGAAACTTTTTAAAACCACAATGGTATTAGGAGTAAAATAGAGTACACACACGTGTAAAGTCTTTTCAGCCTATTCATTCCATACTTGCAGGAAGAGGTAGAACTGAACCATGAGATGAATGGTGACGATCAACCTTAAAATGCAGAGTAAGGGCTAGGAGGTTCCTGGTGAAGTCTTACCTTGAGTGTTTCAACATGGTGGTTGAACGTTAAAATCTAATGTGACTTTAAATTCCAGCTGTGGCATAAGTGAGGACTAGATCACATCACTTGTTTGGTTCCCAGATTACTTAAAGCTTTCATTTTACTCAATCCTCCTAGAAAAACCTTGGTTTCTCCGTGGGATGTGCCTCTTTTTCTATGGGTCCTGCAAGATCCACACTTCAACCTCTATCATTGTTCCCATTAGATCTGGGGTTATATCAGCACAGAGCCAAGCACCCCTTTTTTAGTGTATGAGTGTTTCTTAAGTTCATTCACATAACTAAGAATTCCTCCAAGTTTAAGATTGACTTTCTCTGTTTCTAACTTGTTCTGTCTAAAGTTACTTGGAGAAATTTTGAGTTATATGAATGTAATTTAAATACTTGAGGTGCAAAAAAACCAGGTGCTTGGTTTGGCGTTATGCTAGAGCAGCTCTTCATGATACAGACCTGTTGACTTTAACAGTCGTATTTCTGTTGGCCATCACATCTCTAAAACAATTAAGGGATTTAGGATTTAGGGTGTTTCTCATTCCCCCTCATTATTTCAGAATTCTTCCATTTTCTTTAGTTATTAAACGTGGTACTAGTTTGCTTCCAAATATATTGACTGCATTGTATCTGGGTCAGGAAGTGACTATTTCTGGGATTCCAGATGGAGATGAGAATATTTGTCTAAAAGGTATGGATGTACGTAACACAATTCTATTATATTTAGAATTTACAGCCAAGATTCACAACTCTGACTCTTTGTTTGTGACATCTGGAATGAACACGTGGGAAGTGAAACCACCCACATACACTCACTCTATGATCATTCAAGCTTATGAAATTGCAGAAGTTCCACTCCTGCCATTTGTGTGGGGTAGATGTGTGAGATGAGTCGCTAGTACAAGAGCCTCGGCTTCAGGTGCTCCTTTACTAGACACATGTAGAGCAGTAACTTCATCCTCTTCTACAAATATTTTGATACACTGTTATATGATTTTGTCTGATCAGGAAGCATTAGCAGTAGGCCAGCCTCTTCTTTCCTTTGGAGGACATCAATGTGTTTATGTTTGTGTTTTCCCTGTTCAATCAATCAATCAATCAATCACAGAATTTGTAGAGCGCACTACTTACCCGCGAGGGTCTCAAGGCGCTGGGGAGAAAAAAGGGGGGGGGGTGCTGCTACTGGTCGAACAACCAGGTCTTGAGTAGCCTCCTGAAGGTCAGCAGGTCTTGGGTCTGTCGTAGGCTTAGTGGAAGGGTGTTCCAGGTCTTGGCGGCGAGGTGGGAGAAGGATCTGCCGCCGGTGGTAGTTCTTCGAATGCGAGGGACGGTGGCGAGGAGAGGTCGGCGGAGCGGAGCTGGCGGTTGGGGACGTAGAAGAGGAGTCGTCTGTTGAGGTAGGCTGGGCCAGTCTTGTGGAGTGCCTTGTGTGCGTGGATGAGGAGTTTGAAGGAGATTCTCCTGTCGACGGGGAGCCAGTGCAGGTTCCTCAGGTGGGGGGTGATGTGGCTGTGGCGTGGTACATCGAGGATCAGGCGTGCGGAGGCGTTTTGTATGCCCCTGTTGAGAATCAGTGAAAAGACACTGCTGACTGCATTGAATTACTAGTGTGATGGGTATTTATTTCTAAAGATTTCTTAATTTACTGCCTAGATTATTTATGGTAATCTCCATTACTCATTCTCAATTTCTTGTTCATACCACTCCATAGCTGGCCACTCCCTCTCCCATAGGGGGTTGAAGAGGTGGTATGCTTGGCATGTACAGGAAGTGTACTGGGTAGGATTACCTACAAATATTCCTCCCAGGAAATGTGTAGTCAGTAGATGAACCTACACACTCAGCCTTCAATACAGTGGTGTCTTGTGCACCGCTCCCACAGGGGTATAGCCTTCACTAGTGCAGCACGTGCAGGGGCACTGGGCCCAGGGATCTGGTGAGCCCTCTGCATCCCAATTATGGCTGGAATTGACTACTCAACTGGAGGTAGGAGGTTTGTTTTCCTTGTTAGGATTAGTGTCCATTGCACCCTTGTTACAGCACTGTGCACGTTGCAGATTGGTGGGCATGCACGTTGATAGCACCTGTGGACCAATGGCAATGGGATCACTTCACACGCCCACCAGGCCAGCGTGAATGGCTCTGAAGCACAAGCCGGAATGACTGTCACTCACCCTTACAGTACTCTTGCACAGGCAGAGGCAACCTGCACACTAGCTCAGCCTTCGTAAAAAGGAGAAACAGTGGCAGTCTCTCACTGCTGCCAGCCTCTCAGAGGTGAAACACTGGTGACATGGCAGGTCTCCAGACACGCAGAGTTTGCAAACTTGTCTGTGTATATTAGAAGCTGGTGAACTCGTCCAGACTTCTCATATAGCAGATATAGTATCAGCCCCTCAATACTACCAATCTGTCAGCGGAAAAGGCTGCTGCTTAGAAAGAGATAGATAGAAAGAGAGAGAGAGAGAAAGGCAAACGGGAAGAAACAGAGTTGGAGAGAGACAGAAACAAAAGGAGGGAGAGAAACCGAGTGGGAAGAGAGAGAGAGAAAGAGAGAAAGAGAGCGAGAGAGAGAGAGAGAACTCGACACGTATTTGCTACTATTAATTAATGCATTGGTTGAGTTAACTATCCAAAAATAATAAAAACTGTTAAAAAAAGAATAATACATAACTGAGAAATATTTAGACACACAGACTAAACACAACTGCTAATATTATAGACTGGTTCAGTTCCTTATGCAGCATATCATAAACACTACATTGTTAAATCTTCAATACTTCACCCATAATCCATGTTTGGAATGTCTCTTTATCCAGCTACGGACATATGTTATATCCGATTATATCTTGAAAGTAAACGCTGTTTCGTCTATTTTGACACCTAATTTGATATTTGGTTTCTAAGTGGCTCTTGCTAAACCACAATTTTCATAATCATCGGGCTTGCTTTAGAAACATGAGCTCCAATGGCGACATGTTTTAATTCCTTCCAGTTTATTCCTCCCCTCCTCAACTACAGCCTTGAGGCCAAAAGTAGATGTTAAGGTAATTAAGAGGTAAATAAGAGCTAACAACATTCTATCCGCAAAATGGATTTAGAAACCCACTACGAAGGGCGAGGTGGAAGAGGCGTGTTAAGGGCACTTTCTTCCAAAAAGCAATTCGGTAAGTTATTTATCAATCAATCCTGTTGCAAAACACCTCAAAGAAGGTGTTTACTCATACGCAAATTGGAAGGGGGTCCCCTTGGAACCTCTTCCCCGTTTGCCGCCTCTTCTCTTCCTGGGTCCCAGCAGCCCCTGGGACCAGACTCCCATCCAATCCCTGTGCTGCAGAGCAGCGCAGGGATTGGTCTGAGCAGGCAGGGAAGACGCCCTGCTCAGAGCAGGGAGTCTGTGGGGTTTCTCCAGCCCAGCTGCTCCATGCAGCTGGGCTGGAGAAAACCTAAGTGCGCATGTGTGTTTTGGTCGGCCTGAGACGGCCGGCCAAAACACATATGCGTACTTTGGGAGTGGAGTGCACGTAGCACTCCTCCTCTCCCCTCCCATGCCTAAGCTCCGCCCCTCCCAAAACCGCGGGCAGAGCCGGAAAATGTAAAATAAAACGATGCAAGAGCATCATTTTATTTTACATTTCTGGCTCTGACCCAGGCAGTGGGGCGACGCTCCTCCGCCATTGCGGAAGAGCTGCCACTGGTTAAGGCAATCGGTGTTCAAGCTGCCTGAGCGGATGGGTGGGGAGAGGAACCGGAAGGATCGCGGCAGGAAGAAGGACCAGGATGCAACTTGGAAAGTTGGACTGGTGGGGTAGGTTTTAGGGTTGGGAGCTGGTTGTAGGGCTCAGGGCTGGGGTCGGGGTCGTTTTTAGGGCATGGGGCCAAATTTAGGGCTTAGGGCGGGGAGGTGGGATGGGGGATGGGTAGTTTTCAGGGCTCAGGGCAGGGGTACTAGGGTTGGGGTAGTTTTTAGGCCAGGTGATCAAATTTTAGGGGTCAGTGCAGGGGGAAGGGCATTTTTAGGGCTCAGGGCGGGGGTGCTGGGGTCGGGGTAGTTTGTTTGGGCTAGGGGTCCGGGTTTTAGGGCTCAGGTTAGGGGGTCGGGTAGTTAATAGGGCTGGGGCAGGTAAATTCCAATGCAGGAGAGCCAAATTGTAGGGCTCAGGGCAGGGGGAAGGGCATTTTTAGGGCTCAGGGCGGGGGTGCTGGGGTCGGGGTAGTTTGTTTGGGCTAGGGGTCCGGGTTTTAGGGCTCAGGGTAGGGGGTCGGGTAGTTAATAGGGCTGGGGCAGGTAAATTCCAATGCAGGAGAGCCATAGTTTAGGGCTCAGGGCAGGGGGGACTGCGGTGGGATCTTTACCACACATATACCTTTAACAATCATGCCTTTACAATGACATTTGTTGTAAAGGCTTGCGTGGTAAAGACACGGTCATTGTAAAGACCGCATGGTTAAGGCATGTGTGGTTTAGGCATGCATGGTTGTGTCATACAACCAACTGGTATGGTTCTTAAAGGGACAGCTGGCTCATGATGTCACAATACATGTCAAAACTTCATCTGATACCATCAGAGCAAGCAAAATGTTATGGTGCCTGTTGTTGATGATTGTTAGAGATGCAGGTATGGGAAAAAAAATAACTGTTTTTCCTCTCACTCACTGCCCCTTTAAGTGCCAGACAATGCCAAGTACAGCAAAAACGTTTTCAGTACCCACAATTCTAGCGCATCTTGGAAACCTTAACACTCCATGCCTCATATCTGAGACAGCAGCTTTTGAGATCATACTCCCAGTACATTATGTGGCCAAACACTGACCATTTTCTGTTACCCAAGTGTCCTCCTTGGCACACAGTGGAGGGCTCAGTGCACTGACATTTCGCAGGCCCTTGTCCCATGGAACACCCACCCTCCCACAACTTGTGCATCTGGCACTATAAGGAAGAAGAATTAGGGCTCACAACATTTTCTAAAGGTACTTGGGAGTACATAACACCATACCATGCCAGCGTAGGGCAGGGGTTTACACTGTAATGAGCTTCCAGCAAATGACATCCCTGGAAAACTGAGCATTGCTAGGCATAATCCTGTTAAAGATTGTGAATATCAGATAGGATTATCTCTTTGATCCACTTGTCATTGTGGACATTGTGAGTCAAAGTATAACTCAGGGTGGTCTCCCTGAAAACAAAACTGGACAAAGTCAAGGCAGCAACATTGTCAGCATTCTAGGGTGAAAAGTGCGAGGGGCATTCTGCCTTAGGGGGAGAGGTAGCTGTGCATTAAATCTGCAAGAATCCATAATGCCAATTGTGGTTCCTCTGCATCATTTAGAGGTGGGGGAATCACCTGGTGTTTAGAAATGGGATTCTTCATTGGCTAAGGTATGCACCTAGGCCAGGCAGGAACCACCACTCTTGTCAGGGTAAGCTAGATACATACTAAAAGATAACCTGCGCTCATGCTCTGGTTGCTTGGCAGAGAGCAGTCAGGCTTATTTAAAGAGGCAATGTGTAAAGTATTTGTGCAACACACTCACACAGTAACACAACCAATACACCATAAAAAGACTCCACACAGGTTTAGACAAATAGATTATTATAATCTGAACAAAACAAGACCAAAATGGCAAAACATCTGAATGCATAGAAGTTGAGATATTGGATTTTAAATAAATAAATGCAATAAAGCACTTAGAAGCAAGTAGCGCTAAAAAGGTTACTTTAGGTCACACTGGACCGGGGCAACGTCAAAGTTCGGGCCGACTGTGATGGAGCACCGGCTGACTACAGGACCCATGCAGGCCATGGTGAACAAAGTACCTTTCCTGGTCTCAAACAAACGAAATGCTTTGATCTTCTCCACGCAGTGAAGGCGGTGCTTCAGTTCTGAAGACGGGTGACAGAGTCGAGAGGTGTAGAGCGATGCGCTGGATTCTGCCATGCAGTTGAGAGGATAAGTCGATCTCAACAAGCTGCAGCAGCGGTGATAAGCTGTCTGATGTGTCAATCTCTGGAGGCATAGCGTTAGTTTAGTCCTTTAAGCAGCACAGCAGTTCTTCTGGCAGAGGTTAGTTACAAGTCCAGTAGTGTCTGATTTTAGGGGATCAGAGACCCAGTGCTTATATCCAAAAGTGTCCTTGATGTGGGGGTTACTTCAAAGCAGCTCTCTGAAGTGCACAAGTATCCCTATCAACCCAGTCCTGTCTGCCAGGCTATCTGTGGGGGTAATCAGTCCTTTGTGTGGGGACAGGACTGTGCCTATTCAAGTGAAGTGTTAGCCCTCCATTCCATCCTGCCCCGGAAAGGCCATCAAAATGCAGATTTATGTAGATGGGTACTCAGGCACATCTATCCTTCCTCTGTTGTGGCTGTCTAGAGGGAATGCTCAATTGTAGCTATCACCCATCCCAGACATGTATTGGAGGCAGGCTGCCAGGCACACAGAGCAGTAAGTGCAGAGAAATGTCCACTTTCTAAAAGTTTAGCAAAAACAGGGGTTAGGCCCAAAGACAGTAGCAAGGTAGGGCCTTATTAAGTAATTCAAAGAAAAGACCTAGCTATTCATTTGATATGCTGCTATCTACTTTAAACAGACACAAAGATCAATGTTCTCATTTCATTAGATCTGGTTATTTATTTAACCTTTTCTTTATGTATGTCGAATACTTTTTTTTTTCTTATTTCATAAACGTCTGAGATGGAAATAACACTTATTCATTCCAGACGAATAGACATAACAAATACTACAATCTACAAACAACATGTGCAAAAGTACGACATGAATATATACAACATAGATACAAGTGGTAACGCACAAATTCCCTTCAACAAAAACAGCAACCCTTCACAAATCGTTCATTTCAACATCAAAAGGGAATGCTACACATTGGGAACAATTGTGAAGACAACAACGTGGTTGTCGAGACGCGTTCGGTCGCGCTACCAAGATGGAGAGGAAGGAAGACTGTTGCTGCCATTAAACGCCCCGCTATTGCCAAGGTCAAGAAATTCTCCTGGCTGACACATTGTTGCAAAAAGCCCTTGTGGAGCTAATAAATACAAGAGCGCCCGTTCAAGTACTAAAACGAATTAAATTCAGCAGCCCCCGCAAGAATAGGGAGTCTTTGGCCCTTCACTAAGAATAATTGGTCACTCAACTGATGTTAAAAAAGTCATACCCATCAGATTACACCGTTGCACCAAGTCAGAAGCCCTGAAGAGAGCCCCATGAGTTTCACTGGGTCTCGAAACGCATCGGCACCTTTACTTTGACATTGAGGAACTGTCATATGATGGTTGTAACAGTTTGAGGGAGATGTAATGTTGATTTCACCCCAGCTGTCTTCACAATTGTTCCCAATGTGTAGCATTCCCTTTTGATGTTGAAATGTTGAAGGGTTTGCTGTTTTTGTTGAAGGGAATTGGTGCGTTGCCACTTGTATCTATGTTGTATATATTCATGTCGTACTTTTGCACATGTTGTTTGTAGATTGTAGTATTTGTTATGTCTATTCGTCTGGAATGAATAAGTGTTATTTCCATCTCAGACGTTTATGAAATAGGAAAAAAAAGTATTCGACATACATAAAGAAAAGGTTAAATAAATAACCAGATCTAATGAAATGAAAACATTGATCTTTATGTCTGTTTAAAGAAGATAGCAGCATATCAAATGAGTAGATAGGTCTTTTCGTTGTATCACTTTCTAAAAGTGGCATTTCTAAAACAGTAATGCTAAATCCAACTTCACCAGCGAGGAGGATTTCTCATTTCCATTCCAAAGATATGAAACATGAACAAGCTACACCTCTCTGATCAGGAATTACAACTAAAAAGCATATTAAATTAAGGAAATCCCAATTCAAGCATATGAGAGGGGTTGGCCTCACATTAGTGAATAACCAATTTGGGGGTTTCTCACTACCAGGGCATGTAAATATTAAACATACATATCCTACATGTTACTTACATGGCACCCTGCCCTTAGGGTTACTTGAGGCCTACCTTAGGGGTGACTTATATGTAATAAAAGAGGAGTTGGAGACTTGGCAAGTAGTTTTAAATGTCAAGTGGAAGAGGCAGTAAACTGTACACACAAACACTGCAGTGGCAGCCCTGAGACAGCCTTGAAATGTTATTTCAGTATAATCAGTGCTGCAGCCCACTAGTAGCCTTTAACTTACAAGCCCTGGGTTTATGGTATACCACTTTACAAAGGACTTACCAGAACCTTTCCCCTGTGAGATGTTATTGGGCCTGAAGAGAACGCTTCCTTTTCTCTCCCCCTCCTTCTTCTGGTTGGGAACCCTGACCACCCTTTTTGGAGTTTTGGGATATCTTTCTGGACACTCTGGTACTGACCCAGAGGACTGCCTCCTCAGCTAGTGGAGTCAGTAGACTTGCTATCCATCAGGTGTTGGCACTGCTCTGGAAAACAAGTATCAAGAATGTGCTCCTTTAAAAACAAGTTGTACAACCTATCATAATCATTAACTTTGCTGCCCTTCACCCAGCCCTTCAATGCCTTGCCAGCATAGTAGAAGAAATCCACCCATGTTTGAGTAGAGAGTTTGCGACTGGCACTGAACCAGTGCCTGTACTTCACAGGGGGTCAGCCCAAACTTGCTGACTAAAATCGCCTTCATGGCAGTGTAGTTGGTCTGGTCCCCCACCTCTAATGTAAGGAGTGTGTTCCTCCCCACTGTGGGCATGTACCACCATAAACGTCCCCCCCAGAACTCCTCTGGGATCCAGTGCACTTTTAAAGCCACTTCATAGGCTACCAACCATTTATCTATGTCATCCCCCTCATTATAACTGGGCACCATATATTTTGGGTTAATAAATCTGGACTCATGTGAAGACACTGAAGGTATGCTGCCACCAATATTATTGTTGTTGTTTCCCACTTGGAGAGATCTGATATAAAGCTTCCTGAGGCTCTGCTCATGGGCCATCTTCCTTTCATCCATGGTCAGCCTCTTCACTTCTAGAGCTTGCTCCTTCTCTAGCTTAGAAAGGGCAAGGGTCTACTCCTTGTCCTTCACCATCTTGGCAAGCTCTAGCCATAGTTTTCTTTCACCTGGCCTGTCATCCATCTCCTCTGGGGACAGGTTCTTTGAGGACACACTGCTGCCTGGTCTAGAGTGAACTTCTAGTCCTGGGAGAAAATTGCCCCCCCCCCCCTCTGTAGGCTGCACGACAAGACCCTCTGTCAGGTCCTGCTCTGATCCTTTCTCAGACTCAGATCCCTCCTCCTCATCCACTTCTCCTTCAGGGTGGGCTGCTGCCCATGCTCTTAAGGCTTTCTAAAGCTCTGCCTTCTTGGCACTTCCCTTATGGAACACCCTTTTCTCCTGGCAGAACCCCTACGGCTAGGCCACTGTGTATGTCTCCTAATTGGCCATCTCGAATTCCATATTCCCAGGTAGGACCACAGACATGGCAGAAAAAAATCGGACTCGGGCAAAAGGAGTTAGGAAAAACCAAAATATGTCAGATCAGGGAGAATTGAAAAAGGCTCGAATTGGTCTAAGTATAGAGTTGTAGTGAACAATGAGTTACTATATGGTATTCCACAACCTCAAGTCCTATCCTCACCACTGATCACCAGTCTTAGAAATGGAATTCCTGGTTGGCTGAGGTATATACCCAGGCCAGGCAGGAACCACCACTCTAGTCATGGTAATCTAGATTCACACTAAAAGATAACCTATGCTAATTCTCTGGTAGCTTGGCACAGAGCAGTTAGGCTTATCTAAAGAGGCAATATGTAAAGTATTTGTGCAACACACGCAAACAGTAACTCAATGAATACACCACAGAAAGCCTCCACACAGGTTTAGAATAATAGATTATTATATTATTAACAAAAGAAGACCAAACGGCAAAAATCCAATGTATAGAAGTTGAGATATTCAATTTTGAAGGAATAAATGCAATAAAGAGCTTAGAAGCAAGTAGCGCTAAAAAGGTTACTTTAGGTCCCACTGGACCGGGGCACAGTCAATGTTTGGGCCAACCACGATGGAGTGCCTGCCGGCTACAGGACCCACACAGGCCCCAGTGAACAAAGTTCCTTTCCTGGTCGCAAACAACGAGATGTGTCACTCTTCACGCAGTGAAGGCGATGCGTCAATTCCGAAGACAGGTGCCGTTGTCGAGAGGCAACGAGCAATGCACCGAATTCGAGGGGATGCGTCGATCTCACCAAGCTGCAGAGGTGGCAATATGCTGTCCAATGCGTCGATCTCAGGAGGCAAAGCGCTGGTTCGAAAATGCAATGCGTCGATTTTACTGCCGCAACCAGGTTGATTTGCCGGTTCTGCTACATGCAGACAGGAGATGTGTTGAAATCCATGTTTCAAGTATCTGGGCCACTTCCAGTGAGTCAGACATAGGAGCAGGGGTAGAGACTTTGACATTCCTGAGTCTCAAGCACCAGGAGGCAAGTATCTAGTGGGCTTCTACCACACTGGGACAGGCAGGCTAGGATTAAACCTCTCAATCTATCGCCCAGGAGGCAGAAAGACTGTTGGGACCACTAGCACAGGGGGGAACACCTCAATACGTGGGTGGTCCACTGCCACCCCATTCTTTATTGTAAACATAATACCTAGTGTCTAGTGGGCTTTCTACCCCCCCCCCACACTGAGATAGACAGCCTGGGGATAAGCCCCTAATCTACCCCAACTTTGGAGCAGATCTACTTTTGGGGCTGTTAGGGAAAGGCCCACTCCCGATTTATGGTGCACCACTGCACCCCTTTTTTTGTACAATTAATCACTGAGCATACTGAGAGAAGGGCAGATGGGGGGTAAATCCACAATCTGCTCCCCCAGCAGAAATACCGGTGGGCCAGTATGGAGTGGGAGAATGGCTTGATGCCAGGGTGGTCTGCCCCACGCCATTGTTTTTTCCAGCATAATCCCTGAAGTCTAGTGGGATTTTGTTCCCCCTGGTAGGGGTATGCTGCGGGTAATCCAGCCAGTCTGCCCTAAAGGGAGCGAAAAGACTGTGGGGTTGGCATTAGGAGTTAGGGACATGGCCTGAGGCCAGGGCAGGCCTCGCCACACCATTTAAAAAAAGAATCCCTGGCTCTAGAGAGCATTTTACTACCCTAGGGACTGGGCAGATAGGGGCTACATTTCTCTAATCAACCTCACTAGGGGAGAAGAAAGGTTAAAGAAAGGTTAAAGTGTATTTTTTAGTGAGGGGCCACTTGCCCTTGCCTCAGGGGCAGCTTTCACTTCACTCAGGTGTGACGGGTAGATCCATTGTTGGGGTTTGACCTGCTGCAGCAATCCCCAAGCAGGGATCTGTTAGGAACAGATAACAGATACTGTTAGAAAGAGGACATCACCCCTTTTCCAGTAATACCTCTCCCATTTTGATATGTGCTCGGTCTGAGATATGCCTGAGAGCACCAATCAATGTGAAAGCAGCTGGCACCTAATTGTGAAGAATGCTTTCATTTTCTCACAGTGTGACATCAGTGTACTGCTCCTGGAAGGTAAGATAAGCTTTTTTCCTTAAACCCAGAGATTATTTCAAAAACTGAAAATTCTTCTGGTGCATGAATCAGAAGAAATTTCAGCACATATAGCAGAGGTTGAGAAATTCATGTCTCTGCTTATAGAGGCACTGCTGACGACATCAACTTCTCCTGCTTTGCTAATATTTTAGGCACAGATGTGGGTACTTTTTCAGTATTACAGAAGTGCGGTCACTTTAGTTGAAGATGGCACCTCTCTTCATATGATAGCCCATTTTTGCATCCCATTCCGATCACCTCCCACCGATACTCTGCAGCACTCCTTAGGTCGCAAGACCCAGACACCATTCCCCCAACTGCTGCAGTACCGCACCTCGAACCACGGTAGGGGCTTATCACCTGTACCCACTGCCAATTCTCCAGTAGCCAATGTCCTCAACACCCCCTCCCAACACACACACCACACAATCACCATTAATGCCTGCACTTCTACCCTACTCCCATGCCACAGCAAACCCACATGTCAACACCCACCTCAACACTCACTAGCATGCATGCTTCTCAACACACAAACACCCACCCGAAATATGGGACCTTCTGAGCAGCGAACACCCAATATCCTCTTCATCACAGAGAGCTGCCTCAACCCCTCATCAGCTTCCGACATTGCTACGGTGATCCCAGAGAGCTACAAAATTGCTCAACAGGACCGCCTTCACAAGCCAGGAGGAGAACTCACTAACATCTACAAGGAATCCATCAAATGCACACCATCCACAGATAACACCACCCCATTTATGGAACACCTGCACTTCAAGCAGCAAATCTCTGAAAAATTCACCCTGAAGGGAACACTTGCCTACCGACCACCTGGACCATGAGCCACCTATACCAACCTCATCACCGACTTTGTCACTCCACTCACCATCGACTCCAGAGCCTACATTCTCCTTGGTGATCTCAACTTTCACCTGGACGACCAAAATGACCCCTGCTCCACAGCACTCCTGAAAAGCTTGTGCAACATCGGACTCATTCAGCTCATCACAGAACCAATACAAACCACACGACACACACTGGACACCATCTTCACCACAAGCGACAGGTTCAAATACAACTCCATTGCACAGCTCACATGGACCAACCACTCGATCATCCACTTTCAAATCAACACACCTCAAGTCAACATTCTTACCAGGTTCAGCACTCAAAGCCACAGCTGGAACAAAATCAAAGAAGCAGACTGGCTCAGTGCCCTCAGCACTGATCAGCCTACCCCCACAGGCAAGCTGGACAAGGACCAACAACTTCAACAACTTGGTTAAGAACTGTGTGGAATCCCTCTCACCCATAAAACCCAACAAGCATAGTAGATCAAACAAGCAGGCCAGATGGTACACCGAAGACCTCCAAGACACAAAACAACACTGTAAACAGCTACAAAGGAAATTGAGAGCCATTCACAACACCACCGATAGAACTACCTACAAGGCTGCACTCAGACACTATCATCAGAAAATTAGAGACACCAATAAAAAAGCACTAGTGGACCACATCAAAGGAATCTCCAACAGCTGCAAGTAAAGCTTGTCGATCGTCAAGGATTTCACCTTGCCCTCAGTGACTGTCAACAACATTGCTGCCTTCCAACAACTACACGACAACCTATCCAACTTCTTCCACAGCAGCAAAATCGCAAACATCTACAGCAGCTTCACACACCAACCCAACCCCAGAGAACTCATCGCTAACCTACCCACAACCAACCAAGATGGCCATCTGACTGAATGGACAACCCTCACCAGAAATGGCACAGCAGCAATCATGCGGACCATCCATTCAGCAGACCCATGCTCCCACCACATCTAACACCTGGGAACATCATCAATCAGCACACCCTGACCCATATCATCACCACCTTCATCACGTCCCCCAGATTCTCGGATGAATGGAAACTTACAGAAATCAACACCTTCCTCAAGAAGCCCGACCTAAATCAACTGAGCAACTTCCGACCCATCTCCCTGCCCCCCATCCAACCAAAGTGATTTAGAAGGCCATTAACAAGCAACTCACAACCCACCACAAACTTCACTATCTTCTGGACAACACACAATCAGAATTCAGAAAGAACCACAACACCAAAACAGCACTCATCATGGCCACCTAGGAGAAACAGTGCCTCTCATCCTGCTCGACCTCTCTAAAGCCTTTATCACTGCCTCCCACAACACCCTCATCAGAAGTTTCTACAAGGTTGGCATACAAGGAGCCGCTCTCAAATGGATCTGTTGCTTCCTCACGGGAAGAAACCACAGGGTCAAGCTGCCACCCTTCACATAAGAGTGCAAGAAACGAATATGCGGTGTCCTACAGAGGTCCTCCCTCAGCATCACCCTTTTCAACATATACATGACACCGCTCGCCAACGTCATCCAATCACAAGACATCACTGTCATCTCCTATGCCGATGACACCCAACACATCCTTTCCCTGATGGACAAGACAAACACCACCAGAACCAACTTCACCAACTGAATGACCTAGGTAGCAGACTGGATGCAAACCAACTGCCTGAAGCTCAACTTCGACAAGTCAGAAGTACTGGTCTTCGGCAACAAGACCTCCCCATGGGATTCCTTCTGGTGGCCGTAGGAGCTAGGACCAACACACACATACCACTCAAGAAATCTAGGGATTATCTTAGATAACAAGCTCAACCTTACGGCTTAAGTCAATGCAGCCTCCTGCTTCCACATCCTACACATGCTGCGTAAAATCCTCAAATGGTTGCCTTAAAACAGCAGACGGACTGTCATACAAGCACTCATCACCAGCAGGCTGGACTACGGCAACACTCTCTATGATGGTATCTCCAAACAACTCCCACACAGAACATCCAGAACACATCCGCAAGATTCATACTTGACCTCCCACGCCACACCATCATATTGCATCTCAGGAAGCTTAACTGGCCCCTCATTCACAAACGCAGCCAATTCAAACTTCTCATGCACACATACAAAGCCCTACACAATGCAGGACCAGAATACCTGAACAGCTGCATACACTTTCACCAACCCACCAGACACTTATGCTCTGCCTCTCTCTCAATCACGCACACTCCCAAATCCAGAAAATCAAAACTGGAGGTCGCTCATTCTCCTACATTTTACCCAAAACATGAACCGACCTCCCTCTACACATCAGAGTCTCCTCCTCACTTCCTGAGTTCCGCAAAAAGCTGAAGACCTGGCTCTTCATATAAGCAACTTGGGACCACACACCTACACACCTTGCCCAAACTTCTGGATACACTCTTGGGTGATTAGTGTGCTATACAAATCAACGCAACATAACATAACTTCGCTACATCTTGACCTGCCTATCTCAGCCAAATACGGATATGAAAGCATTGGGGTAGGGTGTTATGTAGGCCAGATGTGGTGCAAATTAGTCAGATGGTTGAAACTTTAGATAGGAGTTCCCACCTAACGTTTCTAATTCTTTACTCATCAATAAAATGGGATTTACCTTGTGGCATTTTTATCCACATATAACTCTAAAAGCGCTGAATGAACAGTTAGCCAATTGTTATGGCCCTGCAGTCTTTCTGTAATTTGATGCTTTTTGTTTGCTTTTGAGAAAATCTTTTGTACCATTTTGGAGGCATGAGGCAAAATGTAAGTGTGCTGTGTGCAAGTCAAAATATGCATATTTTTGCAAAAGATCGTGAACACCAGACTGTACATCTGTGGACAATCGTACACACTGTGCCTGAACAGTACGCTTGACCCTCACAAGGATTTTCCTTCCATTGTTCACATATGCTGGGAGGAAAACAAAGGACAAATGAAAAAAAGAAAGCACTATAATGAACTGATGCTGCATTATTCATATGTGATTAGGTAAGTCTGCCCACCCCTGTTGACGCTTAGGCGCAGATGGGGGGAATCACTGGGGTGGGACTTTATGGACCATGAGTGGCGTCACATTTTAGCATACCCTAAGAAGGTCTCTAGAAATATGAGTTTGAAATGTACACAATTCAACTATGTCCACATGACCTACAGATCATTTATGGAGGCGAGCAGAGAGGTTTCCCCATATGTGCAATACCAGATGCGGACTTCTGACACATGACTTGGAGTTGCCCTCATCGACCGCCTTACTGTGACAAGGTGGTCCTCACACTTAATGCCACACTGGACCACACTCTCTCGTGCACTGTGGAGGTTTGTCTCTTGGTAATGTTCCATAGAACCCAGCAAACGGAAGGTGGAATCAAAATGCATAGATTTGGATTTGGTGTTGGCCAGGAGGAAAATAGTGATGGCTTGGAAGTCACGGGTGGGTCTGATAGACGAGACGTGGGTGAAGGATGTTGCTATGTGGGCGAGGGCCAAAGAGAGGGCATTGGTAGGAGAGGATGCCCGAGGGATCCAGAGATGTCTAATAGCAGAGTTGTTGAAGGTCTTGTTGGAGGTGTGGGAGGACCCAGAGGGAGACACTGATGGGAGCCCTAACAGTCAGGCCAGGTTAGATGAGGTAGATGGGGTGGAATCCTCCAGGGAATCAGATGACAGAGAGAGTGAGTGAAGGGACAGGTGATCTGCTGAGGTTGGTGAGTACTTTGCGAATGTCGATGTTCTTCCCCTGCATTCCTCTCCTGCCCCTGGAATTTATATATGACTCTTTTCCACTACCTGACTGCTCTGGTCAACATACGCGGAGTGATCCTGCATCTCCTTAGCTGGGGCGAGGGGCTCCCAAATGCTGCGCGACCAGCGTGACCTTTGAGACAGTTAGATTATATTCTATTTTTTTTTTACTTTCAGGTTTCCATTCCTATTTAAGGCATTTCAGAGCCTCCTTCCCCAAACTCCTGGGTATTAATGTGCTCGGGCAGAAGTGCGGAAGCATGGGAGTGCAGCGTAGGGAATGTCTGAGGCATAATTATTGGGCCTTATGAGTGTTAAGTTGGGTTTAGCGAAGACTGGGAGGGACAGATCAGGCACTGTTGTTTCTGCAGTGTGGGGTCAGAATACCCCTCACACTATCATTATAAGGATTCGACTGATAGAGTTGTGGCAACCAATGCTTATATGCTGTTCTTGTTTATTTCTCTTTTTACCTTTTTTCTCTCCTGATGTATCCCATGCTCCGCACTGTCCAAAGAGAGATACGCTATGATTGTTATGTTTGTATTTTACAAAATGCCAATGAATAAAGATTTAAAAAACAAAAGAGTAGGTATGTCTGCCCACTTATGATAATTCCCCTTGGCTTTTTTGACAGGCCAGGGAGGGATCGAAATAAAGAAAATACCTTGAGGCCTAACTTCCCATGCCTGGCCAGGTCAATGGGGCTATATAAAGCTCCCCTGCCTTGCCCATGGAATGTGGGGAAGTTAATTAAATCTTTCCCTATAGTACTTTATAACTGGAGTGGAGAAATGTCACTGTCCTCCACATGTAGGCAAAGTGTGTAGGTGTTCTATATAAATTGCAACTAACCTTGCCTCAATGCCACCCTCTCCTCTCATCCGGCCCCAGGGCATAGGTAGAACCTACAAATTGGTCAACTGTAAGTGGCTGTACTCTAAACTCCCCCTTGCCATTGCCTAAAGGCAAGGGGGAATTTCCCTCTCCCACTCACCCAAGGGTGATTTGAGAGTTTACAAAGAACCCCTCTAAACTTGCTCAAATGTGAGGCGATTTAAAAACAACCCCCTTCATCATGCTGAAGAGTGAGGGGGTGACAAATGACACCCTCACTTTGTCCAAGGACAAGCAAGCTTACAAAACATCAATAAGAGCCAGTGAGCAGCCACCTGCTCCTGTGCTCTTTGCAGGAACAGGTACCAAGTGACACACTCCTCTATGGCATACAATACTGTGTGTCACAGAGGAGAAGGTCAACTGACACCTGCTCCTGTGCCCTGTACCTTTTCGGGAACAGGGCACTGGAGGTGTTACCTGGCACCTTCTCCTATGCCCAGCTCCCAATTGAGGAAGAAAGCACGGGTCACATGATTGGCTCCTTTGTGGGCTGCACAAAATAATGGCCATTAAGGGATCACTAACACAGTATAGTGGCAAACAATTTCATTGACAAAAATATTGTGTCAAAAATATCGATTACCACAATATCGTGATCCTATACTTATAATAAGTAATGTAAGTTTAAAGTATTAAATGTTAAATATGTCAATAAATGAATGCAATAATAATGTAAATTTAATATATTTCACTAATATTTAAGACTAGGGCCCTCATTACGATGTCGGTTAGAGTTGCCTTTGACCGACACTGTTTCGTGGAAGGAACCGCCCGACCACAAGTCGGCGGTTCCAACCGCGCAATTAGGATGTGACCACACCATGGTGCGGTTGCAAACTTACATTTTTCAATGGAAGCTTGTGCGGTGGTCTGAAACTGCCCGCAGCACAAGCTCCGATAGAAAAATTGAAGTTTTTAAACATGGTGCCTGCCACATGATGCAGGGATGTTAAGGGGGGCACCATTTCTGCCCCCAGGGCCAATTGCGAAGGGCCAGGGAGGAAGGGGGCCCTGCTAGGGCCCCCAAAGTCAGTTTCTGACAGCCAATCCATGTCGGAAAGGCCGACATGGATTGACTGTCGGAAACCGACATCATAATCCCGACGGTGGGAACACCGTCCTTAAGAGATTATGAGGGCCTTTCGACTGGCCAAAGGGCTCCTTGAGCCCGTCGGAACCGCATCGGATTCCACAGCCAGTTTAAACTCCGACCTCCGTCATCATAATATAGCAGTCGGACTTTAAACCTACCATGTCATTCGGAAAGCTTCCGACCAGATGTCGGAGGCTTTCCACCCAACATCGTAATCAAGCCCTCTATATAAAAATATACTCATATAAACAAAAAAGCACATATACATGTGTTTTTTTTAATATAATATATATATATATACACATTATATATATATATATATATATATATATATATATATATCCACAACAACTCCGTCAACCACCTGGGAATCCTCACCACAAACGGAGCACGGACCACAAATTGGTGCAGAACAGTTTATTAGTGCTCTCCGACCTCTACAGCCATGACGCGTTTCAGCCCGTCAAGGGCCTTGATCACATGATCATGCAAATAAATGAAGGAATTACCTTAATGCTGTTGAGTGCTTTTCTGCTGCAGAGCCATTGTTTATAATATATATATATATATATATATATATATATATATATATATATATATATATATATATATATATATATATATATATATATATATATATATATATATCTTGACAAGTTCCTTATAGTTATCTACAAGGCAAAAGTCGCACTCAGGATAGCTTTACCAGAAAATGAAATTCAATAATGACTGACGCGTTTCAGCCTCGCGGCCTTCATCAAAGTCATCCCAAAAACCCGGAAGTGATCACATTTAAGTGCATATTGACAACAAAAAATATAAACACCAAGAAAAGACTATAAACAACGATGTTGGAGTCAATCTAAAAGTGAAGAGAGACTCAAGTCACATTTTTACATTTTTTCAAATTTTTTTCTTTTGTATTCATATTACTTGTGCGCTATGCTAGGTAATTCCAAATAGCATTTATAAAAATATCAGAATAGACAAACCATAAATATCAGTTGTATAACACTTTGTCCTAAAATATGAACAATAAAGTTTTGGAAAAAACCAAGCATCTTCACAGCGCACTTAAAGACGGGAGGAGTTGTGGCCTAGTATATCAATATTAAAATGTCCGGTCATGCCCAGTGGCCTAGTCTATAATCGGACCCATTGATAGTAAATGCTAATGGCCCTCAAGTATACTGTATCCCCCTATCAATTATGGAAAAAAGAAAGAAAAAAAATAAAATAAAACAAATTTCAAAACAAAATATAGAAGGAAAGTGTTGTGAATAAAATACATAACAGTGAGTTCACCCAAGTGAAATGTGAAAAATGCGGGGAGCTGGTCACAGTTAGTCCAAGCAGCCGCTTAAGAACCATGGACAGCCATTTAAAATCTTAGAAACCTTTAGAAAACATGATGGCGACAGAGTAAAGATGCAAATGCATATGCTCAAGATGAAAAATAGGACAGAACAAGATGGTATAGGGTAGAGGCAGTATGTGTAATGAAAGACCAAAAGATGGAAAGGAGAAACCACTCGGTACTCGTGGGGAAGACATGAAGAGGTAAAAGACCAAGTGGAGAGAACAATATATACAGTGTCCAAAATCATGGAAGGGCACCACAAGTATATAATATCGTCTCTATCCTAAGTGGACATGAAGGTCTTCCTCACGATTAAGGCCTCCTGGAACCTTGCTCTGAAGCCGAACAATGTACTCGGATTCCAAGCATCGCAAATTGCGTTCACGGTCTCCTCCTCGTGGGTGCGCTGCAACCCTGTCAATCCCAAAATAAGAAATTTTAGAGCTGATGTCAGTGATTTCGCTGTGAGCAAGGTAACAGTGTTTTGCAACTGTATACGTCAGATCTCTGTTCCTCACTGCGCGCAAATGTTCTAAAATACGCTTTTTCACTGGGAAAATGGTGCTGCCTATGTAGCTCAAACCGCAGACACAAATGAGTACATATACTGTAAATTCAGTATTACAATTGATAAAAGGACGGATCTTTTCACTTTTACCTGTTGTCAAGGTGTAACTTTTGACATTACAACTGTTGCTACAGGCCTTACATCGGCCACATTTGTAAAATCCTGAAAGTTCTCTCAGCCAGGTACCCTGGGTCCTGCTGTTTGGTGTCAGGTGGCTGTGTACCAATGTATCCTGTAAGGACTTACATTTTCGATAGGTAATGTGTGGTTTAGAACTTACCAGCTTGCCAATTATCCTGTCCTGTCTGACTAGATGCCAGTGTTTAGATACAATTTTGTGCAAAGCCTGTGAGGCGTTATTAAAGGTGGTAATAAGTCTCACTTCCTGTATACTCTTACTATGTGTCTGTGGTGTGAGTAAACTGTCCCTGTCTCTTGTAGCGGCTTGCTCGACTGCTGTTCTGATTGTTTTACCTGAGTAACCGCGTGCCTTAAAACGGCCCACCATATACTGTTGTTCTTTGCTAAATGCTGCAGGTGAGCTGCAATTGCGTTTAGCCCTGAGGAGCTCACCATAGGGGATGCTCCTCTTTAGTCCTTGTGGATGATGGCTCTGGGCATGCAGCAAGCTGTTTCCTGCTGTAGCTTTTCTAAACAGCTTCGTGTGTAAACTGTCATTGTGGACCTCTACCAAGACATCCAGAAATTCTATAGTGGTGGTATGTGTTTTACTGGTAAATTGGAGGTTGAGGCTGTTATTGGATAATCCTGCAATGAAATCACAAAGTTGATCCTGTGGACCATCCCAAATCAGAAAAATATCATCAATGTAGCGGGTCCACAGGATCAAGTTGTCATTATAACATTCGTTATCTTTGTTCCAAAGGTGCTCAGCCTCCCACCATCCCATAAACATGCAGGCATAACTGGGAGCAAAGCAACTTCCCATTGCGGTCCCTGTGTATTGTTTATACCATTTGTCCTCAAATATAAAACAGTTAATATGCAGACAAAAATTCAACATCTCCAATAATAGCATGGTATGATCATACATGTTAAGAGGTCTATCACGAAAAAAGTATCTGCATGCCTCAAGTCCCAAATCGTGTTCGATACAAGTATATAAAGCAACCACATCTACTGTGGCTAAGACATAGGAATTCTTCCAGGGAATACCTTGGATTTTAGTGATGAAATCAGTAGTATCCCTACAATAGGATGGTAAGTTGAGAACATATTCACGTAGAAAATAGTCTAAATAGATGGAGGAATTTTCCAGGAGACTCTGGTTAGCAGCAATGATCGGTCTGCCTGGGGGTTCTACAGCATTTTTATGCACTTTAGGGAGCATGTAGAACACAGGGATAACCGGTTTCACTGCCCTCAAAAATAGAAATTCATTACGTCTCAGAAAACCCTGTCCCTGCCAGGTCTCAAGGAGGATGTGATACTCTGATATAGTTTTGTTGTACTCCGCCAAACTTGACCTCAGATAACTGCCAGAGAACTCCAATTGCCGTCTTGCCTCTGCCCTATATTTGTTAATGTCCCAGAGTACAACATTACCCCCTTTATCAGAGGGCTTAATGACAAAATTGTCCGCCTTTTGTAGGGACTGAAGACCTAACCTTTGTGCTGGTGTCATGTTGCGGGCAATTTGATTGCTTTCTTTTTTCCAAAGTTCCATCAAATCTAATAAAACCATCTCATGGTATGTATCCAAGTTATCATGTAATGTCACTGGGTTGAACTTAGACTTGGGCTTAAAATCATTTCTAGAATTGCGATCAGTAACTATATCCATATTAGCAAGAAGCTCACGATCGGTCGCCCAATCCTTACAACCTAATTCCATCTGTCTTAGTGTAGCAAGTGTCTCAATGTCCGAAATGGTCAGGACATTACCAGCTGCTCCCATGTCGCTGGTGGATTGAGTGTCGGTAGAGATTGAGCTCCCTAGTTTAGTGGCATGCATCTTAAGAAGTTTAAGTTTCCTAATAAATAGAAAAATGTCAATGCGTGCTCTAGGGAAGTTAAAATTGGCAGTGTTGTTGCTGTTAAAAGTCCTATACCTCAGCTGCCTTTAGTAGTAGCAGCTATAGGTGTGTCAGCTTAGTAGCTTTTTCACATTGAATCCTGGGACATGTAGTTTTAATCAGCATTGTAAAACACCCATAGTGGGTTCCGCTTTGCCACAATCATTAACCAAGATCACAGTGGTTAAATCCAGCACCACTGCGATATTTAAAGCACTCCAGTGTGCCCCAACAAGTAATGCCACCCTCGCAATTGTCGCAATATGCTGTGCCTTCTTCCACCTCGGGAAATCCCTGGTTTGGCGGCCCCTTCTCCAGCGGCTCCTTCCTCCATAACAAGGTGGTGCTCTTCCCACGACGAAGCTGTCGTGTGAAAATGTTTTTGAACAATGGCTCTGCAGCAGAAAAGCACTCGACAGCATTAAGGTAATTCCTTCATTTATTTGCATACCGAGGGTGGCTTAACATCCGTATTTTTATCTTGCTTGCCAACGCGTTTCTGAGCTGTCTGCTCCTTCCTCATGGGCTATGGCAAGGCGGTGTTGTTGCTGTTAAAAGTCCTATACCTCAGCTGCCTTTAGTAGTAGCAGCTACAGGTGTGTCAGCTTAGTAGCTTTTTCACATTGAATCCTGGGACATGTAGTTTTAATCAGCATTGTAAAACACCCATAGTGGGTTCCGCTTTGCCACAATCATTAACCAAGATCACAGTGGTTAAATCCAGCACCACTGCGATATTTAAATCATTCCAGTGTACCCCAGCATGTAATTCCACCCTCGCAATTGTCGCAATATGCTGTGCCTTCTTCCACCTCGGGAAATCCCTGGTTTGGCGGCCCCTTCTCCAGCGGCTCCTTCCTCCATAACAAGGTGGTGCTCTTCCCACGACGAAGCTGTCGTGTGAAAATGTTTTTGAACAATGGCTCTGCAGCAGCAGAAAAGCACTCGACAGCATTAAGGGTGGCTTAACATCCGTATTTTTATCTTGCTTGCCAACGCGTTTCTGAGCTGTCTGCTCCTTCCTCATGGGCTATGGCAAGGCGGTGTTGTTGCTGTTAAAAGTCCTATACCTCAGCTGCCTTTAGTAGTAGCAGCTACAGGTGTGTCAGCTTAGTAGCTTTTTCACATTGAATCCTGGGACATGTAGTTTTAATCAGCATTGTAAAACAGCAGGATGTTAAGCCACCCTCGGTATGCAAATAAATGAAGGAATTACCTTAATGCTGTCGAGTGCTTTTCTGCTGCAGAGCCATTGTTAAAAAAAATATATATATATCTGCCGAAACGCGTTATGGCGATGTGATGGTGTGTAGAATAAACTAAGAAATTAGCACTGAACCTGGGTCTGCGCTCGTTCTTTTCCTGGCAAAGGATTTTCAAGGCGAGGATTTGGCATATATATATATATATATCACACAACGAAATATCCGGCGAAACGCGTCGTTGTATGCACAATAAACTCTTGTGCTGTCCTTGTGGTGTGCCGCTTGATTTATTCAGGACTTCCCGGATATTTCGTTGTGTGATAATTTTAGCGGGTGTCATTACAGCTGCTGGCACCGACGTCGAGAGGAGGAGGAAAGGCATCGATGACAAACTGTTCATTATATATATATATATATATATATATATATTGCATACATAATAAAACCATACAAAATATAAACAATTGAAGAAAAATTAATTATTGCAGACAATATATAACATATTACAAATTGAAAAATTAAAAAACAATGTAAAAAAAATCCAAGAAAGCAAAAGCATTAAAATAGATTCAAAAATAAAAACAAATAATATAAAATATAAAACAATTAAACAATAAATGCTATAAAATCTATTAAATCAATTTATGAAAACTATTAGAGTCTAAGAATATTAAAATTACCATTCACACTTTAGTTTATGCAACAATAGGGAAAATGATGGACTTCGGAGGGGTTAGATTTACTATTCCTACTCCAGCCACTGCAATAATTGGGAAAGTGTTAGACTTCGGAGGAGTTGATTTACTGTTTCCCACTCTAGTTAGTGCAACAGTGGGGAAAGCATGGAACTTCAAAGGGGTGAAATGTACTATTCCCACTCCAAACAGTGCAATAGTAGGGAAAGTGTTGGACTTTAGAGGGGTAAAATGAATATAGCCCTTTACATTGCATGCGTTTACAACGCATGCGATTACAACGTGGTCGTTACAAAGACCGCGTTGTTACATCGCAGTACCATTACAACGACTTGCTCTAGGGGGCGCGCTGGACTTAGGAATAGTATAATTTACTATTCCTACTCCAGTGTGTGCAACAGTAGGGAAGGTGTTGGAATAGTAAACTATACTATTCCTTAGTTTAGAGTGCCCCCTAGAGCAAGTCGTTGCATGCGGATGGCTGTTTCCCGGGTAAAACATACTATTCCTACTCCAGTCAGTGCAACAGTAGGGAAAGTGTTGGACTTTGTTGGAGTAAAAGTTACTATTTCCACTCCAGTTGCTGCAACAGTGGAGAACGTTTTGAATTTTGGAGAGGTGTAATTAGCTATTCCCATTCCAAACAACGCAACAGTAGAGAAAGTGTTGAACTGCGCAGAAATTATTTTTACTATTCCTATTTCTGTGAAGAGGGGAAAACCTTCACTTAAAACACATTACATATGTGAATAACCCCATGAATGTACAAAAAATATTAAACTCATAATAACAAAATCATAATTAATGTAAATATATAATTATATATGTGTGTATTTAAAAAAACGAAAAACAATTAATCAATTTACATAATTACCATTTAATAAAAAAAGATCAACTAATAAATAATTGTTATTCAATTATGAATTAACTTCCCAACCTGTACCCCTACAAACCTATCAGCCCTCACCTCAAATATATATAAAAAATAAAGATCTCAGAAATTACATATTTAAAATAAATTAAAAACTAATTAACAATTAGTTGTTAATTCATTATTACTTAATTAACTTCCCAACCTAGACTCCTACAAATGTAGCATCCCACAACTAAAATAAAATGAAATTAATTAAGAATTCCATTACATATTCAAAATTCAATGAAATTACTAATTTAATAATTAATTTACAAATAATAATTAATAGTTAAGTAATTATTACTTAATTAATTTCCCACCCTATACCCCTACAAACCTAGCATCTCACAACTAAAATATAAGTAAAATAAATAAGTATTCCATAAAGTACATAATTAAAAATCAATTACATAATTAACAATTAATATTTCATTGGTACTTAATTAACAACCATGAGAACGCACCCCATCAGACTCTGGACTAAGGAACCCATCCAGATTTACACCCAACGCGGTCATGACTCCTAGTGAGATTCTCACTTTTGAGAAAGCCGTCCTCAAAGATGTTAACCTCCTCACACCAAGGACTCCCTTTGACAACCTACCAGCAATAGAAAGAAGAGCCATTACGGATCTCAACAATGACTCCAACATTGTCATCAAGCCGGCAGATAAGGGCGGCGCAACTGTCATCCTGAACACCGACGACTACGACATCGAGTGCCAGAGACACCTGGCCGACACCAAATACTACAAGAAGCTGGACACAGACCCCATGGAATCCTTGACCAAGAAAATAAGAATTATGGTCAATGAAGCAATCGCCAATGGCTGAATTACGAAGAATGAAGCGGATTTCTTGGTAAAAACCACACCCACAATCCCATACTTTTACATCCTTCCTAAAATCCATAAAAATGTACAACCCCCTCCGGGAAGACCTATAGTGTCTGGCATTGGCTCCCTTTTGGAACCCTTAAGCCAATTCTGCGATCATTTCTTTCAAACATTGGTACAGAGCACCCCATCATTCCTCAAGGACACAAAAGAAACACTTTGTCTTATTGATAATCTCCCCAATCAGCATGAGATTACCTTCCTCATTGCCCTCGATGTAGAAGCCTTGTACACCAACATTCCTCAAGACGCCACCATCAGGGTCATCGACGATATCCTCAGAGCAACAACGATCGCCTCAGCCACACCGGCGGAGTTCATCATGGATTGTGCCAGTGTAGCCCTTAAAAATAACTTCTTCCAATATAAGAACCTACTATACCATCAGATACACGGAACATCTATGGGCAGCACTTTCGTGCAGAGCCTGACATGCCCCTATATGGCAGACTTCGAATCCTTGCATGTGTTCACTGACACCAACCCCTAACTGACGGTCATTATCAAATGGAAGCGCTACATCAATGATATTCTGATCTTCTGGGCGTGCACCGAGAAAAAATGCGAAGAATTCCACCTGTGGATCATCACAAGAGACCCATATCTCAAGTTCACCCTCCCCAAATCCAATAAGGAGATCCCATTCCTGGACTTCCTCATTTCCCTTAACCAGGGAACTCTGAAAACTAAGACATACAAAAAACCAACAGACTGCAACAGTCTCCTCCCCTTCAATAGTCATCACCCCAAGGCACTTCGAGAAAATCTACCATATGGACAATTCTTGAGACTAAGGAGTAACTGCAGCAATACAAGTGATTACGATTCACAAGGGGACGCTCTCAGCCACAATCACCACAACAAGAGTTACCCTGAGAAAGTCATCAGAAATGCAAAGAAAAGCCGCAACAACCATCGCGAAGCCCTCTTGGAAACCACCTTGAGAACACAAGATGATATCGTGACTTGTGTCACGACGTACACCCCAACATCCAATCAAGTAAAAAACATCATTCTTAAACATTGGAACATTGTCAACAAAGGGGAACTCCAATTAGAACGTCCCAGATGTGCCTTCAAAAGAACTCAAAATCTCAAAGACATGCTGGTCCACACTCGACCGCAGATAAGAACGACGACACACCAACCCACACTATGGGACCTTCCAACTGTTAAGGGTCACTACCCTTGTGGCAACTACAACGCATGTACCTCCACACGTCACACGAAGGACCTCCAGATAGGCGACATCACCTGGACTCAATGACAACACACTAATTGTAACACAAAAAATGGTGTCTACCTAATCAAACGTCCTTGCAACTTGTACTATGTGGGGATAACCACCAGACCAGTGAAAATCAGAATCAGTGAACACAAGAGCAACATCCGCTGCGGTCGCAGCACTACTAAGATGTGCAACCATTATATTGAAAAATGCCACACCATAAATCAACTAACATTGACTATCCTGGAGGCTAATACATCTTGGAGTACCACCACCCTGTTCCGCAAGGAGCAACGCTGGGTGTTCCGATTACAAACAAACACCAATGGCTTAAACAATGAGATACCCTGGATAGAATTACAGAGTTGATCTAACCATGTTGCTTACCATATAGGGACTCATTATCAACACCCACTAACATCCTTCTCATCATCCGATGTGACTATCCTCTACTAATACCCCCCAGCTCAGTGATATCACTACCACATACACTAAAAATACACTTGTTTACGATTGATTGATTGGCAAACTCACCAATCAATTGATAAAACAAACAAAACGCTGCCTTCGAGAGGCATTAGATTCCTCACCAAGTAATAGCCACCTTTCCTGCAGGTTATTGATAATCCTGGCCAACATTATGCACCAAATTCCGTGAAATCATGAAGGCCCTCGTACTACATGACATTTCACAATAGGTGGCATTTCTAATAAGAATAACTATCAGCCTTTACTTACTAATATGTAAGTAATATTTTTCCTCTACCGCACAATAGCCATGGGCAGCTCGCAACTATAAAAAGCTATATCCACGCCTTTTTTATATGGATTCCCACACAACTCCAAGATGGCCCCTTCACTTATGGCTGGGCCCGCCTCCTTGGCGGCCTATGCACACGTGACTACCTCGTCACGACCTGTGTGCGCATGGCCACACCCCCTCCATCCGCGTCACTCAGGGAACACAAAAACCGAAGCATTCACACAGAACAACCTCCAAGCTGGCAAGAGGTCGGGTAGATTCAAGAGCCTGTGTTCTCCGACGTAACTGTGAGTACTGACAAACTGCTGCGTTGCGCATGCTTCCGCTATGAACTTCTTAAAGATACAATAGTAACACCCACTTTTTCGCACAGATCGCGACAGCAAGCACTCCCGCCATGACTTATGGAGCACTATGCCCAATTTGAATAGGTAAGCGGTCCCAGTTCACTTACCATAGACAGCACAGTGTGAATTAAGAGGGCTTGCCATCAATGGGAATCAGTCCTTTGATTAATATCACTTCTATAGTCTCCACGGTCATTCCATGACCATTTTGAACCATATACCATGCATCATAACGCGATCCTCTCCTATCATGACATTCATGGGGGATCTACGCCGATATGCTTACCACGAATATCTGGAATGATAAGATTACCTTTTCTTTATCTAAAATTTTAGCCCACCTGTTTGTTTGTCCTATATTTGTTTGTATGCATGTTGACTTATGCAATTTACCTACCCACGAGAACAACTATGTGACTTGTGGGTCTTTTTCATATCAAGATATCATGGCGCACCGATGGGGGACCTACACTTTGCATTGATACAGTACTACTCTATTGAATTGCTTATAGTGTCTATATGTTCTTTTCCCTTTCTCTGTTTTTCGTTTTAGATAGGACCACCATTTGGGTCCATCGAGTGGCACTACAACATTCAGCTAGGCCACCGTTTAACCCCAACACTTAATTCACTTCCCTTTGGTCCTGAAGAAGCGTGAAGGATCTCCTCCTGAGACCACACTGTATAGCGAGACATGTCGACCCCATCCCCCTTTTAAACTAACACTGCACTCGTCTAGCTACTGAGGGTCATAACTACCCTCGAGCAGCACACAACCTTTTGACCTTTTAAACGATGACAGAGGGATCGTTTTCATTAAAGTAGTCTACCTTAGATTCCCTCTAGTCACTTTTTAGCATTCACCCTTCACGTAACACTGCACACAGACCCGCACACTCCTAACGGCTAGATCACTAAAAAGATCTCCGACAAAGTGACCCTTTGGGGGACCCGTAGGGCATTGCAGTGCCGGCCCGACGAGGAGCACTGCCCCATGATGAAGCATAACATCCTTCGGGGTGTGTGAGGGCATCAAATGAAAGTCTCACCGACTCCTTCCCATCCTTCTATAAACGACTCATTCCTTTTCTCACTCTCTACTCAGGAATAGTGACTCTCCTTAGTGACGACTCTATTATTCAGGAGCACGAGCCACTGGACCTATATCCAGCTCCTTGTCCCCCCTCTTTTTTTAGTGACTTCATTAACTTCCCACCCTAGAATCCTACAAACCTAGCAGCCCGCAAATAACAGTAAATAGGGGGACCTGACAGGGATGCCCCCTTTCATCTATTTTATTTTTTCCTTTTTTTATAGAGCCTCTTACAATCAGGATTGGGGCCTCCCAGGAAATTGAGGTCCCTCTTTCAGGTATGGCAAAGTAAAAAAAATGTGCAGACTATGTTATTCTTTATTTGAAACCAGAAAAGGGCAATATTTTGCACATTTTAGAGGCATTTGATCGTTTTAAGGTTATTGGGGAACATAAGCTCAATCTAATAAGAACAGAAGTTTTTCTTTTAATTCTTTTGTCTATGCTCTCCCCGCCCTTTTACATCCATATGCCTGAGACCAGTCGCCGATTCGTTATCTAGGGGTTTACTTCACCCAAGAATATTCCAAGCTTTCTCAATTAAATTATCTTCAAATGTATTATAAAATTAAGGGTCTGCTTGATAGATGGACTTTGCTTCCTTTGACCTTGGTCGGCAGAGTTGCTCTTATAAAGATATCTGTTCTTCTGCTGTTGCTGTTCCTTTTTACCAATGTCCCCATTAAAGCGAACAGCAGTTACTTTGCTGATTTGGATGTGCGTCCTAAGTGGTTCATCTGGAACAACAAAGCACCCAGGGCTAAATATTATGCCCTACAGCTGGATATCTCACAAGGTGGGTTGGCTTTTCCCCATTTTCAGAGTTATTATCAGGCGACTCTTTTAGATTTGTGCGCAAGGGTTTTGGACGGCAGAGGCATGATTGATTCCTTTTTTCTTGATATTATGGTGCAGGAGGTCGGCACGCAACTGGCAGTTTTTATTAAGGTTCCAAATTTCCCAGAAAACTAGATATAAGGTTATATTAGATTTAAGTGTTAGACTCGAGTATATATCATTCTCATAATGTTTCCTCAGGCTGGATGTTTCTCACACTTCAGGAATTAGGGCACTTGGGTTTGA
Source organism: Calotriton arnoldi (assembly GCA_963921515.1). Taxonomy (NCBI): domain Eukaryota; kingdom Metazoa; phylum Chordata; class Amphibia; order Caudata; family Salamandridae; genus Calotriton; species Calotriton arnoldi. The sequence goes on along the minus strand of CAWUFW010009320.1, from coordinate 164,838 downwards.
CCATCTCCCTGACTGAAGTTAGTCTTTTTGGGACCATTCTGGGATCAGAGAAGTCGGGCATTTTCTTCTGCAAGGTAGATGGATGACATGGCTTGAGATTTAAGGCTCGGTGTTGTGAAGACGGGCTGCGACTTTTTCTGGGCTATCATCAAATTTTTTCTTTATCAAGGGCTCAACTCTTAGGGGCTGATTACGATGGCGGTCGGAAAACCATTCCGCCTGCCGTGGCAATGGGAAAAGACCGCCCGCATGGCATGCGGCACCACCGCCGATCACATTACGATGCACCGCCGGAAAAATCTGACCGCCGCGGTCGGAACCCAAGAAACACCGGCGGCGCACGTGCAGAAAATGCGAAATACCCTCCACGGCGGTCGGATTCACTGCGGAAAGGTCACAACCCGCCGATACACAAGCGGAATTTCCATGAGTGCAATTATGATCTTACCGCAGTGCCAGCGGTACGACCGCTTGTTTCCGACCGCCGCAATTGACAGCAATGATGAATGGGAAAGCTGGAGGAATGACCATTGCAGTCCGACCGCGGTGTCCGCGCGGAAATAGTAATGGCGGTCGAAAGCAACTACACCACAAAACCACCAAATGTGGCTGTGTATCTGGCTCAGCCAATGAAAACAGCCAACACACCCCATTGACACATGCCCCTGGCAAATGAGAACTACAAATCCCAGCCCAACACAGACAACACACCTGACATGAATACTCAGTTTGGACCCACCCACATAGCAGAGCATAAAACCAGCCCCTGCATGACCACAATTCTTTGCACAACTCCAGAACTGAAGGGCCCAACAACATCACACAAAGGATAGGCAACCCTGCACACATCACACCATCACAAACACACACACACCACACACATCACCACCACCACCTGCACACCTGCACTCTTAACCACTCAGCACATCACACACCATGGCACATAAGATGCCCAAATTCACTGATGGTGAATTGTCAGTCATGGTGGATGAGATAATAAGAGTTGAGCCATATATTTTAGGAAGCAGGGTCCAACAGACCCCATCGGCCAGGCAAAATCAAATGTGGCAAAGGATAGTTGACAGAGTCAATGCTGTAGGGCAAGTTCCACGCAACAGGAAGGAGATCAGGAAGAGGTGGACTGACCTCAAGAGCAAGGTCAAGGAGAAGAACCGCAAGAACCGTGAGCTGGCAAACCGGACTGGCAGTGGCCCTCCCATTCCACCAAGAACATTCAACGCATGGGAGGAGAAGGTGCTTGGCATACTGCACCCAGAGAGTTGCACTGGAATTGAGGGGGAATGGAGGCTGGTAAGTACCAACAAACGTCTGCCATAACACTGCTATGTAGTAGCTTGCACAACTAAAAAGCAACACCTCCTAGGCCCAAATGTACTCATGTCCACCACACTCCCCCAAACAGGTCTCACAGATCCCACAATAACTCCCTCTCATTCACCACAAAGGTACATAACAATATTTACATGGCGGCACATGTACAGGCAGCCAGCACTACAACTCCCAACAGGCCCCCTTGTCCCACAGCTCAGCAGGACGGAGCATCCCCCACACCCCTAAGCATGGGGCAGCCATTTCCCTCCAATGTGTAACTTTACAGGTAGGTAGCCATCTCAACAGGGAGGGGTCTCTGTGGCTGTGAAGTCTGCACTATAACTCCCAACAGGCCCCCTTGTCCCACAGCTGAGCAAGATGGAGCACTCCCCACACCCACAACCATGTGGCAGCCATTTCATTCTTCTCATCAAACTTACAGGTAGGTAGCCATCTTAACAGGGAGGGGGTATGTGGGTAGGAAGCCAGCACTACAACTCCCACCAGGCACCCTTGTCCCACAGCTGAGCAGGATGGAGCACTCCCCCACCCAGAACCATGTTGCAGCCATTTCATTGCTCTCCTCAGACTTACAGGTAGGTAGCCTTCTCATGCTCTATTGTCCCACAGCTGAGCAGGATGGAGCATCCCCCACACCCCCAAGCATGGGGCAGCCATTTCCCTCCAATGTGTAACTTTACAGGTAGGTAGCCATCTCAACAGGGAGGGGTCTTTGTGGCTGTGAAGTCTGCACTACAACTCCCAACAGGCCCCCTTGTCCCACAGCTCAGCAGGATGGAGCATTCCCCACACCCACAAGCATGGGGCAGCCATCGCATTGCTCTCCCAAAACTTACACATAGGTAGTGACTGCATGTACCCCGCCATCCTTATCTAAATGCATGTAGCCACATAACCACATCAGCACTAACATGTCAGCCAACTTGGCATCGTTTTCAATGCCACATCCAGTGTGCAGACATCTAAGTGCACGTAACTGTCACATATTTTGAACTCATACTCACCAAGTCACAAGTGAAACAAATGCATCCCACAATTGTGCACAGCAGAGAATGCAATGTGGAAGTGCCATGGTGTCTGAGCATGAACGCCCATCTCAACACCAAACATGCATGGTCTACATGGAAAAAAAGGAAAGTACATGTGATTCCAAAGCTATGTATAACATGACAATGGTTCCTACTAGCTCTGTTGAAATAGATAACATGAACATGAGCTAAATGAAAAGACGCACAACAGAAAATTGATGTCACGCAATTAGGTAGATGAGGACATGTCCGTGTATTTACACTATCTGTACACTGCACCAAGTATCAATTCCCAACGGACACCATGGACTAATAAGGTATGTACCTCAACGTCATGTCATGGTGCACAGCATATAGCAGGCATACAAAGTCATTGCATTGTAAAGTGTGTGTTGTATCAAATGTCTCAAACAATTGTCTAACATCAAGCTTGTTGTGTGCAACTCAATTACCATATCACCTCTGTTCAACAGGAGATCAACAACTAACTGCAGAGGATGACACCAACATGCGGAGCCAGTCTCCTCCCCTGGAACGTGGACTCTCGGATGCAGTTCCCCAACATTCTCGGACGAGGATTCTCAAGCTGGCCCCTCTGGTGTGGCAGGGACTAACATGTCTCAAGCCCTCATTGTCCCCACCACCACCACCAGCACCACGGTAAGAACAACCGTGCTGCCCCCATCCACTACAAGCTGTGTTGCCTCCACCACCACGGCAAGAACAACTGTGCTGCCCCCTGCCACTACGACCTGTGTGGGCTCCACCACCACCACCACCATGGCAAGAACAACTGTGCTGCCCGCTGCCACTACGACCTGTGTGGCCTCCACCACCACCATCACCACTGCTGCCTGCAACACACGCCCTGCCACGGTGGTTACCAACACCACTACACAATCATAGCATGCCAGGGAGAGTGTGCCAGTGCGTCGGGGGACTATGCCACAGGTCCGTGTCAGGAGGGCAGGTGGGAGTACAACTGGGGCAGAGACACAGGAGGACAATGACCCTGAATCCCTGGCCACCATTGCAAGAGTCCTTGGTGCCTACCAAGAGAACCATGGAGTAATGGGCCAGCTTGCTGAAGACATGCATGAGATCCGTCTGCTGCAGCAGTCCATGGACACACGGATGGGCCAACTTGTCAACCTTGTTGGCCAGCTAGTGGGTGTTCTGAGGACAGACTCCCAGCCCCAAGTGCCGCTCCACCCCCTCCAGTGGATTGCCTGCTGTGCAGCCCAACATTCCAGCTGCAGCCACAGAGAGGGGTGTGCAGGAGGAGAGTGAGTTCTCAGACACCACTGACCCTGCAGCAGATGCCCCCCTCCCAAACGCACCAGGGGCCGCCCGAGAATCCACAGGGGAGGATTTGGTGGCAGGCCACCATACCAACGCCACTCACAGAGCCAGCCATGATGGTATCTTGTTGTACCCCTTTGCATTGACTATGTTGACTATTCTTGCCCACATTGCCATGTTGATGGCCTGAGTCTGTTGGACTGTGTGACTTCAGCTTTGTGGTGACTACACTATTTGTCTCAACTACCATGACTGACAACTCATTTATTCACTGTTCACATTTATGTACATATCCCCGTCACTTGCACAAAAACTAATTCCAAATAAACACTCTTCACATACCTATGTCTGTGTGAGCTACATGTTTATTCCAGTATGTACAATGACAAATCAGATTTCAATGTTCCAACAGCTGTGAAGCAGAGGAGGCATTCAGAGGGTGAATGAACCTAGAAAGACACAAGAGAATGACATTTACTTATCAGGTGACGCCTTCACAGCAGAAATACAACACTAGGCATCAAGGTACAAAAACAAGCACCCATAGCAATGGTCAACAACCTCAACATACACATAATGTACCTGGATACACATACCCTGTGCTACACACATCATCCCTCATCACACACACAACAACAGCCAGCAGTTAAAGTTATCTATGCCTTGATAGTAACATCCAAGCAAACACACGTCACTTGTCTACAAAGTCACTTACATTCAAGGGAAGTAGTTGGCAATGAGCTGTTGACGCAGGTCAACACCTTCCTCTTCACCACTATCGTCCGCACTGGAAGTGTGTGGGTGTGCAGGAGGGGGCATCTGCTGCTCATCGTCATCCATGATCAGCGGAACGGCTTTGCGCAAGGCAAGGTTGTGTAGCATGCAGCATGCCACAACTATCCGGCACACCTTTCGTGGGGAATACAACAGTGCACCTCCGCTCTTGTCCAGGCACCGGAATCAGGACTTCAGTAGGCCAAAGGTGCGCTCCACCACACGTCGTGTCCTACCATGTGCCTCGTTGTAGCTGACTTCACCCGGGGTACTTGGATTCCGCAGTGGGCTCAGCAACCACGGCCTGTTGGGATACGCTGAGTCACCTAGGTGTGACATACACAGAGAAATGTTGTGATACAAACAGTTGACGAGAACAGCATGTCACACACAGCACACTACTTGACTCAGTGTACTCACCTACAAGTCATGCACGCTCTGGATGTAGATTTTCCAGCAGCCGGGGTACAATGCTGTTCCACAGGATGTAGGAGTCATGGGCGGAGCCAGCAAATCGCGCACAAACATGGCTGATGATCATATCAGCTTGGCATACCACCTGCACATTTATGGAATGGTAGTGCTTCCTGTTCCTATACACCTGCTCACATGCCTGTGGTGGGACAAGGGCAATGTGTGTGCCATCAATGGAACCAACTACATGAGGAATGTGGCCAAGGGCATAAAAACCAGCCTTCACAGCAGGCAAGTCTGCTGTATTTGGGAATCGTATGTATTGGTCCTTGTATAGCATCATTGCGGACACCACATCCCAGAGCACCATGCTGAATGTTGGTTGTGCCATCCCACCGGCAGTGGCCACCTTGTATTGGAAAGAGCCCGTAGCGAAGAAATGCAGCGCTGCCATGATCTTCACTGTTGGGGATAGGGCAGTTGGATATGTGCGTTGAGGCCTCAGATGGGGCTCCAACTGAGCACACAGCTCTTGCAGTGTAACGCGATCCAGACGAAATTTCCTGATGATGTCCACATCCTCCATGTCCGCCAGGACTGTGAAAGTCCGGTGCACATTTGGTCGTCGCCTACATGAAATGGGAGAGGACTAATGTTATTCAAATTACACAATGAGATGTGTCCGACTTCTCACATCTTGACTCACGCAGCAGAAACAATGAACGTACTCCAACAATTGCTGAATCCACAACTCAGATGCAGAGAGACATTCACCACATGTGTGTTTACAAGGGGTCATGTTGTACATACTGACTACCAGAAAATCATATTCAGAGGTTGTGAATGGTACACCAATACATCTGGTGGCCCCAGGCCTAGGAGTAGGTTACACAGCACAGGTATGAGACAGCAACACTGCTGACTCATATGTAGCTGCTTTACCTGCCACACCTTCTTGCTTAAGTTGCACAGACCACTAGTTATCATCACAATGTGCACAGTGTGTGTAAGCTGAGCACATATCCTACTTAAACCAGCTATGGGCACAGTAACATACCACCATTATGTGTTCAGGCAATCATTACTGTTGTTTGATTAGCCATCTCACACATTAAGTTGATTCCAAAGATGAGACAACATCATACAACCAATAGATGTACATCCACACACATATCATAGGTGACGTGAGTAAGTGCATGTCAATGCATGTCACATTTTCCACAGACATGGCATGTGTAGGCATCAGTGAGTTTAATGTCACACCAGCATTCATTGTACAAAACAAGTGCATAAAGACACTATGGAGGCATAGTGTTCAATTGTTAAATTAGACCATTGCCATTGCTAGTGCATAATGTGTCTATAACCGCGGTAGGCGTGCACCGCGGGGCCGCTCATTGGCCACACTTGAAAGATGCCGCATAGCGGCAGCGACCGCCTGTCCCCCACGGTGTGACACCCCCAATGCCATTGCAGCCAATGTGACCCGCGGTCGCGGTAGTGAAATGCTACTTTGGAACCCGCGGTAGGCGTGCACCGCCACCGCGGGGCCGCTCATTGGCCACACTTGAAAGATGCAGCATAGCGGTAGCGACCGCCTGTCCCCCGCGGTGTGACACCACCAATGCCATTGCAGCCAATGTGACCCGCGGTCGCGGTAGTGAAATGCTACTTTGGAACCCGCGGTAGGCGTGCACCGCCACCGCGGGGCCGCTCATTGGCCACAATTGAAAGATGCCAGCCAGGTGGACCTATTGCAGCAGCTGCCTGCCACTGATACCAACCCAGGGGCCTATAAATCTCTGTGGGAGAGCCACACATTTCACATGCATTCAGACACTGTAGACTGCCATTCCTCTACAACTGCATATTTTGCTGTATCCTGGACCCAGTGATGGCGAGAACAGAGAATGTCAGGGCCCGTCCCTTCACTACAGAGGAGCTGGAGCTTCTGGTGGACGAGGTCCTTGCACAGTATGGGAGGCTTTTTGGTGCACCAGATGTACTGGTAAGTGTCCCTGATTCCAAGTGTGAGAGTGATCAAAATGATACCATGATGTTGCTGTGCAGTAGTATGTGCCTGTGAGTGCAAGTCGATGTACAGGCATCCTAATAGTTGACATGGCATGCTCCATACATGTTCTGTGGGAATTGACTTTGATTATGTGTAGAAAATGGACACTCCTACAGCCATTCTTGCACAAACTTAATGAACATGTTGGGCTGAGACTAGGTGATGTAAATGTGTGTTACACTGCCATGCATGCTAACTTCATGTCAATGGTGTCTGTAGGCTTATTTCCACACCTACATAAGTTGATTGTAGGTAGGGGAGACATGCATTGTTTAAACAGCCACACAGATACAATGGTGTTCTGAAACAGCACAAGTCGGGACTGATTTTTACTGCGCCATGTTATGTGACTGTCCACTCACTCTTCACAACCTCATATGTGACTATTGAAATGTATATTGGTATGGAGCACTAACTTATGTGTGTTGACTATTTCTTAAGTGCACTATGTTGATGTGAGCATCATGCACAATAGTCCAATGCATGAGTGGAACCCACTTGATGTTAATGCAACAATGACACTTCACATCAATGTAAGTAGTAGATGTCATCCTTACATTGATTTGAACATGTGTTCAGTCTCGCATGTGTTGGCACTTTTCACCCTCTCATGCTGTACATCCATGTGATTTATCTGAGGGACCATGTTGAGCCGCACTGTGAGTTCCTCTGGCCTGCACAGACACTGTCCAATGTTACTCTGAGCCATGCCTAACTGGACTGAGTCAAACATGTGTTTAGTCCACACACCTAATACTCACTGAGCCAGCATAGTCCTGAGAATTGCACAATCGAGGACTTAACATTGTGAGAAGCGCGTGATAAATCAGATTATGTCCCAATATGTTTCCTGAAAAATGCATTGAGCCATTCACAGGCCAAGGGCATCGTGGGGTGTGTAGTGGTGGACACAGTGAGTCTGCCACTACACTTCATTATTACTGTATTGCATGTCATGCTAACTCACATACTGCATCACAGATGAGGGCCTTCTGCACATGGCTGTCTGTGCTGCCATTGTGCATGTGTATGAGATGGCCATGTACTGTGTGCCAAGCCATACATGCATTCATTTCTGTGTAGTATTGTAATGAACATGTACTATGTGTCATGCTGTATGGCCTCTGATGAAGATGTAGCGATTTGTGTGCCATGCATTTATGTTCTCCTGTGCTGACACACAGTGTGAATGACACAGGGTCTCTGATATTTCCTTTTCTTGTCTCCTATGCCTGCAGCTGAAGGTCCACCAGCATAAGGCCACATGGAAGAACATTGCACGGAAGGTGCGGACTCTAGGTGTATCCAACAGATGGCACACACACTGCCACAAGAGGTGGGACGACATCTCCCGTCTGAGCAGGACCGTGGCAGAGATGACGGTGGGGCTGGTCCCTCGCAGTGGCAGGTTGGCGCGCCGAACCATGACTCCACTAATGTCCCGCATCTTGTCTGTGACACAGCCAGAGCTGTCTGAACGTTTGAGGGACCATCAGCAGGGAGTAAGTGGTGAGTATTCTGCGTAGGCTGACTTTGGGTGTGAGTGACTGCATGAATGGCGACCGTGAGACATTGCTGATCTTGCTGCTGTGTACATTTTTAGGAACTACTTCTCAGTGGCCTATGTGTTCAGTGCAGGTGTCATGTATTTTCCCATAGATGGACTTGATCATGTGTTTCATACAATGGCCCTTGCCATTGCATGATGAGATGTGGCCTTATGACATCTTCTGCATTCTGGGTGTCATGGACATCACCAGGCAGTGTACAGCAGTGTGCATCATGTCAGTGTGCATTTAACGATGTGTGCACTGCAGGACTTGTAAATGGTGTGAAGTACACATCTGACACCAACGTGCATCAGTTTGCAAGATGAATTCCTCACCTTGTCAGACATCAGTAGTATCTGTGTTGTCCCCTTACAGTGACTCCATATGTGACAGAGGCAACATGCTGAGATGTATGCCTCTCTCACATACAGGCACGTGGGTATGCTTGCAGAGATGTTTAGGTTACATTACAAGGAGGCAGGGACCTGCTATTTGCCGGTGTGAACCTCACATGGCTCATTGATGTAAACAATGCCTTATTCCATGCATCTTCTGTGTTCAGCATGATTGTTGCACATGCAGACTGCACAGGGTGTTGTGCAACTTGGGGTTGTCATTATCTATTCTAGTTCTGTGCTTGCATTTGATGTTTGTGTGTATGGCACTGTACTGAACCTATGTCTCTGTCCATTGCAGCATCTACCGAGTGCACGGAAGGCCATGATACGGACACCAGTGCTGAAGCATGTGGCACGCATGATAGCCATGAGATCACTGACACTGATGTGACCAGCGCCTCGGAGGGGGACAGGAGTGTCCTTGAGGACTCACGCGCAGAAAGCACAACCTCAACATCATCGGACTCCAGTGGGGGGTCAGCGACAATGGTGGTCACAGGGAGTGACAATGCTGCCTCTTCCTCCACCACACATCGGCCAGTGCCCACCATCCCGGCTACTACCACTAGTGCTGTCCGTGCCCGCAGGGCTGTTAAGGGTAGAGTCGCCTTCACCCCAGGCACCGCTGCCCCTACCCCTGTCTCCCCTGCTGCCCTCAGTGTTGAGGCGGTAGAACTCCTGTGCCAGCTGTGTGTGGGTCAGACAGCTCTCCTAAATGCTTTCCAGGATCAGGACAAGAAGTTGGGACAGGTTCTGGCATTTATGGAGGGCATTCATTCGGATGTGGGTGGGCTACACAGGACTGTCCAGGGTTTGTCCTCCACCGTGACGGCAGCCATTCAGCTATCACAGCATCCAAGTCCAGCCCCAATGCCTTCACCAACCACCCTGCCAGTGGCAACACCTGAGGGGAGTGACCACACAACTGAGCCCTCAGGCCCCGAGTCGTCGACACCCAGCACACGACAGCAGCGCTCCAAGCGTGCAAGACCACAGACACCATCCCCAAAAAGTGACACAGGCACACAGGGACGCAAAGAAAAAAGCCCTTCACATGACACTCAGGGGCATCAGGCAAAGAAGCAGGCCTCTAGCTCACGGTCCACAAGATTGCACCCATCACAAGAGACTCCCATCCACACAACTGTTCCAAGTGACAGACAAACAGTTGGCATGCCTGCTGTGGTGCTGGTGCCGCTGAAGTGAAAGCCCACAAAGCAACCTAAGACTGCTTCACCCAGGACCTCTACTCCCACCCACACCCCTGTGAAGCGTGGTCAGGAGAGCAATGTGAGTCGTTCACCAGGGCCACAGGGGATGGAGGGCAAAAGGCAAGCAAAAAGCAAGGCTAAGTCCATATCCAGCAAATCCACACATGGAGGGCCACCTGCACCTGTCACACCTTTGGTGGAGAGGGACTCTGTTGTGCCAGCCACACTTCCCACTACTCCCAAGACACTTCTGCAATATCGGATACCCAAGAAGTGTAGAGGCAGCCCTCAAAATTCACCCTCACCCACTGTGTCTCACGGCAGCGTCTCTCCGCCTCCACGTGCCACCATGCCACCCGGTCCGAGCAGCCCAACACCTGCCCCAGCCACTACTGCCTCTGTGTCTCACGGCAGCATCTCTCCGCCTCCACGTGCCACCATGCCAGCCGGTCCAAGCAGGCCTACACCTGCCACAGCCACTACTGCCTCTGTGTCTCACGGCAGCATCTCTACGCCTCCACGTGCCACCATGCTACCCGGTCCAAGCAGGCCTACACCTGCCACAGCCACTACTGCCTCTGTGTCTCATGGCAGCATCTCTCCACCTCCACGTGCCACCATGCCACCCAGTACAAGCAGGCCTACACCAGCCACAGCCACTACTGACTCTGACGATCCTTTCTCTCCCAGGTCCAGTTCCGCCAGTGGCCACGACAATCAGCCACCTCCCAGTCCAACTGACAGGCAAGTCTGAGGCACAGACCCCCTCCCATACCCATCTCTCCCACAGCGGTGCCTGGACTGCGCTCTGATAGCCCCGGTGCTTTGTTCATTCACATGGCAGTGTACGGTGTTCCACATTCACTGTAAACATTTTCATGCACACATGTGCATTGTTTGGACTGTGGACTGGCCAATGGCCTTTTATTTGTTTGAAATTTTGTGACTATCAGGATATTTTGCAATAAACACTGTTACTCCTGTTGTATCGTTTGTTAATGCCCTTGCTTAATTAAACATGTGTGGGTATGGATGAATGTGCCACATGCTCTGCATGGCACTTCCACATTGCCATTTACTTCATTCACTTTGTCATTGTTTGGCAAACGTAACACACACTTTTGGTCTGCTTGACTCTGAGGTTTGGGGGTGCAATGATTTTTGTGGGTGTTGATGTACTCTTGCAATCATCATTTGCTGTTGATTTCAGTATGATTGTACACATGTCATGTTAGGGGGCTATACCACAACAGAGGTGAATTGTATACACAGTCTAACTTGTGGGGTGTCCAAGGTTGGTGATGTCTGTGTGATGTGTTTGGATGTGTGAACAGCAGTGTGTGTGTGTGGTAATCTTGTGAAGGCCTGTCTTCGTACTCACATGGGTATATTTGGATGTGTGCAGTTGAGTGGTCACACAGTGTGCTTGGCCTGTCCTTGTCAGTGGTGTTGAGGTGTATGTGGCCCTGTACATGCCAACTACAAACGTGTATGTTCCAGGTGGGGTTTGCCCCTCATACTCATCTTGGCAGTGGCAGGAAGGGGGTTTCACACCACAAGCACCTTTTTGGCATTACTTTGCAGGTGGGGTTTGCCCCCTAATACTCATCTTGGCAGTGGCAGGAAGGGGGTTTCACACCACAAGCACCTTTTTGGCATTACTCTGCAGGTGGGGTTTGCCCCCTAATTCTCATCTTGGCAGTGGCAGGAAGGGGGTTTCACACCACAGGCAGGCTTTTTGGCATTACTTTGCAGGTGGGGTTTGCCCCCTAATACTCATCTTGGCAGTGGCAGGAAGGGGATTTCACAACACAAGCACCTTTTTGGCATTACTTTGCAGGTGGGGTTTGCCCCCTAATACTCATCTTGGCAGTGGCAGGAAGGGGGTTTCACACCACAAGCACCTTTTTGGCATTGCTTTGCAGGTGGGGTTTGCCCCCTGATACTCATCTTGGCAGTGGCATGAAGGGGGTTTCACACCACAGGCAGCTTTTTGGCATTACCTTGCAGGTGTTGTTTTGCAACTTATTACTCATCAAGGCAGTGGCAGGAAGGGGGTTTCACATCACAGGCACCTATTTGGCATTACTATGCAAGTGTTGTTTTGCCACAATACACCTATGAACTTGTTCACATACATCATTATCCCTGAATATCAGATGGGCACACATTTTGATGTTGAACAGGGTGGGATGGTAGGAGCTGTGATGGTATCAGGTAATGTCAGCTGCTACCAACAGAGGCACACAATGTACATTTGGGCCAGGGCCAACACAATCCTTACACGTCCCTGTGACTGCCCATGCGTGCCGCTGGCCCTGCCTACTGGATTGTGCGGAACTTTTCCTGCATCTTCACCGCTGCAGTGACGTGACCGGGAGGATGCGGTGATGACCTTCTTGATGGATGACCCCGATGCGGAGGTGTGGCATTGACGTACCTGCGGTGTTGTCGACGGTGGCGGCGTCTTTGTTGATCGCGGATCAGGAACAGCAGCGGTAGGGCTTGTAGAGCAGGATCCATTGCGGTAGCGAACGCGTGGAGTTCTGTGTTATTGCCGTTTTCCTCCGCAGTATTGCTTCCGTCGTGTTTCAATGGGTGGTTTCTCCGTTGCGGTCCGATTGCCTATTTGAGGCATTGTGATTCGGACGGCGGTCTACACGTCATTCCGCACGGCGGTCTCCCGCTATTGGCTACGTCCGCCGTCGTCGCGGAACCAAGGTACTGGTGGTACTAAAAACACTGCGGCGGTAGGGATTTGGCCTATGTCTGCCCATCGTAATATGGCGGTCGGGGATTCGCGACCGTGGTTGGCAAAACAGCACCCGCCAGGCCGGCGGAAGCCACCGCAGCCACGGCGGTGCCGATCCGCCCGCCATCGTAATCGGCCCCTTAGATCCTAGTTGAGATACCCACTCTGTTCTTTGAGATTTTTTTAGCTCTAGGATGGTTGGGATAGGGAATTGGTAATGGTTAATACGAAATTTAGAAGGGCAATCCAATTATATTAAGAATATTTTAGAAAAAATCAGTGTAACAACACATTGCCATTTTTTAGAGGAAGAGTGGCAGACCATACCACTTTTAGGACATAAGTTATTGAGAGTGGCGAAATTTAAGAGGATGTCGTTCCTCTCTCGTTGGATGCCATATTATACTCTCGCACCCTTGAATAGAATGTATCTGGCACTGTATAATTGTTTTTTTTGTAAGCACCAGGGCGCAGGAGGCTGGTTGCACATTTTTTTATTCCTGCCCTATGTTAATGCCCTTTGGAGTCAGTTGTCTAAGGTTTTGAGTTCTGCCATGGTGTAACGATTGATTTGGATTCTGCCTTGGCACTCTTTGTTTTTTAAAAAATGGGCAACCTTCGAACTTGGTAAAATCAGGACAGAAGTTCTTGTCAATTGTTTTTATTGTAGCTCATTCCTTGATTTTTTCAAATGTGGTGAACCTGTAAGGTTCCTGTCTATCAAGAATGGCTGAATAAAATGATCAGAACAAAGCAGTTTGAGGAAGCCTATGCAGAGAGGGCTGGGGGCTTATAGCAATTGAATGCTTCCTGGCAGTATTTTGACTTGACAGAAAACCAAGGATTGGGGGTCCAGTGTACTTTGTGATCTCCTTAAGTTGAAATAGGTCTTTAAAAAAGGGTTTTAACAGTTTTTTAATGGGCGACAGGCTGAAGGATAGATCTAATCTAGTGAGATAAAAATATCATTACTGGTTTATGCACTTTATATTAGAAGTGACGTTTGGACACTAGTTGGTTTTGCTCACACTCTTTATTACACTTATAAGGAACTGAATGTATTGAATATTGCCCATACCTTAGAGTGTTTCATCCTATACTGTCCACAAAGAGTTGGGTATGCCATTCATAAAAGATCTGATTGATCAGAGTTCCATTATTTGCTGGTACAACATATGGAGTAAGAAAGGCTCTAAATTCTCAAAAGATGTCATACTTGATTGCTTAAATCTCGACTAGTACCACATGAACCCATGGTTAGGTTACATGAATACACTAATAACTGAGTCATTTGAGGGAGTAACCATTAGCAATACAGTTAGCATCCTGCAATTCAGTAAGAGGGAGTTAAAATTGGTTTTTATTAATCACAGGAGAAGCATGAGGGAGAACAGGGAGAATGGCAGATCCTCTGTGACAAGATATACGTCTATTAAGTCCCAGTTAGACTTATCTAAATATTTATCCTTAGAAAAAAATATCCAGAAGAGATTTTACTTGACACGAATGTGACTGGGCATATTACATCAGCTTGTGGCATGCCCTAAGAGGGCTACCTAGTCACCTGGTTTGCCAAAATGTCCTTGTGATGGTAGGTCAAAACAATCTACTATCCACCTTATGTTATTCTGCAGCATATAGAGAGACATTAGGAGTAGTCTGTTACGCCCACTTTTTCTTCCCCTGAAACTCTTTTTGTACCAGGATGCATTTAAACTGCTGTGTACACTGGAGAATGAATTAGTTTGTTATACTGTATCAACATATATCACACATGTTATTGCAAGAAGAAAACTATTAACAGTACTGAATGATCTGAAATATGAAAATGAAAGTTTACAGCGCTTCAAAGTCTTGATGATATTTAGTATAGCTGTTTTTAAGAAATTGATATTCATCTATCGGATTTTATTCGTATCTTAGCATTTTACACTATACATTTATGCATAGTGCAATATCGAATATAAACTGGACTAAGACACTGATTGTATAATTTGTATAAATCACATTGTTTCAAATTTCTTTTTATAATGTTCTTATGAGTATTCTCCTATGCTATATATTTTAAAATTGCTTTTATGGATAAATTATTATCTGTATAAAGATTTTGATGATGATGAATATTAATTCACTTTAAATGTCCTCGTGGTTGGGGGGTCACAGTTCTTCTTCACTATGCCACGGCTTCAGCTGATCTAATTCAGGGTGATTGAAAACATCATTGTTGGCTTGCTGTACTTTATTGTTGAAGTGTTTTTTTCATTTTGCTTTTATAGAGTGATGGGGTCATTTTTACACTATTCTGTTTTTTTTTATATTCATAAGGAATTGTCATAATGAATGTTATTCAACTTTATATGCACTTTATAAAACTTTGTATATGCACTTTATTATGTCTGAAAGAAACAGCAGTAATGGATATTTTTTTAAACGTTTGTCTTTTTGTGCATTTTTTGCAAACCTTACTAATGAATTCTTTAGATATTCTGCATTTATTAATAGGTTCAAAATGTTTTTTTAGCTATTCTGCATTTATTAATGGATTTAAGATGTCTTTTTCTGAATGTTATTTTCCTTTGTTGGTTTATATTTTTATGTGTACCCCCATTTTGTCATTTGTAATCATGATTGATGAGTCACATGTTTCTGTTTTAAAAAACTCTGCTCAATAAAAAAAATATAAAAAAATTGTTACATAATTAACTTCTCACCCTAGACTCCTACAAACCTAGCAGCCCATAAATAAGTAGTAATGAAAATAAATCAGTATTAAGTAAATTGCATAATACATATCAATCATGTAATGAAATAAAATCTATTAATTAATTAATTACCTAATCAACTTTCCACCCTATCCCCCTGGAAATCTGCTACAACAATAACACTATAAATTACTATTAGAAATTAATTAAAAATTGGACATCACTTACAATTGCAAGCTATATTTTAACAACAATTAATAACATTTATATAAACAATAGTAACACATAAAATTAATTTATCAACAAAACACATTAAAACAATTAAACCAATATATTTTTAACCCCTATATTAGTGAAAACAATATTAAAAATATCAATATTACTTACCTCAAAAAAATTATATTCTTATCAACGAAATTTCTGTTTTACAATATTTGTGTGTCACAATATTTAATTTCTGATATTTCTGTCTCCTGATATTTTTTAATTTATATTTTGTCCAAAACCCCCATGAAAGTTCAGGTGCCAACTTACCTGCTTCTTCATGGCCTGCAACATTGTATCAGGGAGAAGGGAGTCACGTGCCACCCACACCTGCTTCTTATTAGGGGTTAGTAGAAGGGTCTGTAATTCCCCCCCCCCTGGAAGAGCATACTGGAAGCAATTTAAAAGATTATTTTGTTAAAATGCTGCAATGGCATTTTATATACTTCCCCTATCGCAGGGAGGAGACTGCATTACAGGCCACCACCCTCGCTTTTTCATCAGCCAAAAAGCTTCTCTTGGTGGACATCTCTGCTGATAACTAGGCTTCTGTAACCTACTTAGGAATATTCACAAAGATGGCACCCAGGTCACACTGGAGTACCAAATGTCCTGTTTTCCTCAAAGAGGTGAACAACCTAAAAATTGTGAGTACAGACAAAGAAATCACTGCAGCTTCCATTTTAGACATGCATTGGCAAAGCCAATAAATCTTGGCTTTAAAAAGCTGATCAATTTGTTTTTCAATGCTTGTTTACACCGGTATGTGAAAGCATGTCTGGCAATCCTGAAATGTGTTTTCTATTAAAGGAAATGCATTCTAAAATGGTCGCCATACGTCATGATGTATGCATAGTGTAAGAAATTGGGATCTTGGCTTGACTGGGGCATAAGCCATGGTCAAGCAGCAACTGCAATCCTTGTCAGGGTAAGGCACAAGTAAACCGCAAATAAGCCTGCGCTAACCCCTTTGGTAGCTTGGCACAGACCAGTCAGGCTTAACTCAGAGGCAATATGTGAAGTATTTGTGCACACTTCAAATAGTAAAACAGTGAAAACACACTGAAAAGGAGCCACAGCAGATTTAGAAAAATAAAGTAATTTTTAATAAATAAAATAGACCAAAATGACAAAAATCAAATTAGTTGAACTGGAGACATTGAATTTTAAAGTTTTCAGTGACAATAGCGCGAAAAGCACAAAGCGCCAACTCAGGATATCTGGTTGCACCGGACCGGGACAAAGTCACAAGTTCAGGCCAACCACGATGGAGCACAGGCCGGCCACAGGGACCCAGTTAGGCCCGCTGAACAGAGTACCTTAAATCCTGGTTGCAGAGCATTGTGTGGATCCATGGCGAAGATGTGCTGTGCAGCCGAAGCGATGTGTTGGTTCCGAGATGCGGCCAGGCTACGGTGCGAGGTCCTGTTGCATCATCGTCGAGGATCCCGTTGAGGGGACTGGCAGAGTGAAGTTCGGTGTTGTCGATGTAGCGTGCAGCAGGTAATGCATCGGTTGTGTAGAGCTGCAAGGCTGTGATGCAGAGTCCAACGTCGGAATTAAGGCTGCATGGACGAGAGATGCGAGGACCCGGGCTGTGGATGCGCTGCGCAGTCGGGGTGATGCGTCAGTTCCAAGAACTGCGTGAGCAACGTGGGTCTTTGTCCAATCCGCGCAGCAGCTGTGATGCATCAGTTCTGCTCAGGGATGCGCTGCTCAGTCAAGGGGATGCGTTAATTCTGCTCGGGATGCACCACTCAGCAGAGAAGACGCATCGGTTCTGCTGGGAAGCACCCTAGGCCCACTTCCAAGGGTCCAGGGCTGGGGTGGCACCACTTGGCAGGGTAGACTCACAGAAGGCAGAGTCCAGGTGAAGGTGCAAGGTTGCTGAAGCCTATTATGCCCCTGAGGCTTCAGATCAGGAGGCCAGCCAACTAGCCTTTGGAGTCACTCTGGGTTCTGGGTTCAAGAGATGCAAGTCCAGTCCTTCTCAATCAGGCAAGAGGGCAGCAGGAAGTAGGTCAGCACAGCAAAGTAGGAGTCCAGCCGAGTGCAGTCCAGCAGAGTGGCAGGCCTTCAGCAGCACAGCAGTCTTTTTTCCTGGCAGAGTATCTTTAGGTCCAGAAGTGTTCTGAAGTGGTGGTGTCCGAGGTCCTTCTTTTATACAGAGTTGTGCCTTTGAAGTAGGAAGAAGCTTCTAGAGGCATGCCTTTGACATGCACAGATACCCTGCCTTCTTGCCCTGGCTCCAGACTAACTACAGGGGGTGTGGCCCTTTGTGTGGAGACAGTATTCAGGTGTAAGTGAGGCTGGGCCCAGCTCCCCCTTTTCATCCTGCCAGTGATGGCCCATTCAGTCATACCTAAGCTCCGATTGTGTGTGTGTCTAGGAGGAATACACAACACCCATCTACCAAATACACCCAGCCATGTGACTAGGCCCAGGTGGTAAACTCTGCTCATGGAGTTTGAGGAATTCGGGCACTCTACGCTCCGCGGAGGAGCACGTAGTTCCTGAATTCTGCCTTCCAGGCACGAAGCAGAGGGGTTTTTTCAGTTCACGTGCTCAAGATTTGTTTTGGTGCTCGATCGTGAGCGCCACGATACTCTCGAGTTGCTAGTGAGCGCGCTTGAGTCTTCGCACTCGATCATATGGCTTCCAATGCTACAATATAGGGCCTATCGCTGTCGCAAACACACCACTTGAGTAGCTTTTGTGCTCGAGAAGCAGGTAAAGAGGTTTTTCAAGTGTATTTTCATCTCCAACGAACCATTTCAGTTGTTTTTTTGAGCGAGAAGTCTTTTTTTAAAACTTTTTTTTCCAATAGGAAGGAAGTGCCCGAGAGACTCCAACTTCCTGTTCCTGTCCAGCAGACTCCTCCCAGTGCTTTTTCCATCTCCTGGTCAATTTTCATTTGGTTTTGGAGCTGGAAGGATCACTCTCCTTGTCTGCTGCATATATACCAATGGATTTAAGGACTTTGTATTTGAGATTTCACAAGTAAGTTAAAAAACTCTTGTATTAGGATGTTGTTTGTTTGATAGAGGGCATGCACCAGTTATTGTGGTGGGTGGCCTGCATTTTCAGTAGGAGACCTCCGCTCCGCCCGTGGAGTGTACAGAGATTTGCCTCCTCCGCATCCCGTGGAGAACGTGGAGAAGGCAATTCTCTGCACACTCCGCAGCGGAGCGGAGTTGGCCAGCCCCCGCCTCCACCCCCCCTATTTTAACAAGTAATTCTATATAACTTAAAAGTAAACTAAAACCACTTACCTGTACTGCGGCGTACCCGGGCTGCCCTCCTCCTCTTCCTCGCCGTCTGGGTAATCCTTGAGAAAACTGCGCATGCGCTCGCCCGCGCATGCGCTTTTCTTGTGAGAAATGTGCATGCGCGGCCGTGCACGCATGCACAGTTTTCTTAAGGATTACCCAGACGGCGAGGAAGAGGAGGAGGGCAGCCCGGGGACGCCACAGTACAGGTAAGTGGTTTTAATTTACTTTTAAGTAATCAAATTACTTGTTAATATAGGGGGGTGGAGGCGGGTGGCGGTGCGGAGTTTGTTCGCAATTCCGTGGACCTCCGCATAGCCCGCTACACCCACTACGCCCAGGGTTACTGTTTTCCTGCGCATAGTTCTGTGTAGGTGCAGAATCCCCGCAACATGGCGCCCAACGCGGGGTCTGGTTCTTATCTGCGAGATTCTTGAGTAGTGCTTGTCCACAATCCCCTCACATCTGTTTCCGGAGACGGTTATGACGGTGTAACCTCCTATATTGATGTTTTATAGGTTCATTCAAGCTTGAATTTTAAAAGGTTCCTTCACTTTCTATTTAACCTGTTATTGCGCTGCCACACATAGGTTGTTATTCTTTGCTATTACTTATGGCGGTTGCCATTACACCGCCTAATCGGGCGGCTGTCACAGCTTATTTGACTCAACATGGAGTCCCTAATGATGGGGTTGCCCGTATTTTTGTTGTAGAAACAAACGCAGCTTACCACTTCGAGGTCTTTTATTCTTGGGTCACCTTTCCGGCAGTGGATGGAACAGATAATTTGTTTCACGAATATACTGCCATGGCCCTACCTCAAAATTATCAGCCTTATAGGTCTCTTGAAGTTCCGCTAACGGCTTGGCAACACCAAATATGGTTTAATGGCGCCCTTCATCACCCAATAACACCGGTCCGTTTAGGCCCTTTATTGATAGCTGGGGCCACGTGGCCCATTTTGGCTGGGTATACCCTACACCTGCGTTATCTAACAACTGCAACACTTGCAGAACTCCGGGTATTACATACTTCCTTAATACGAATACATAGAACTGTTATACAGTTCATGTCGCGCAACTTCCAGGTGGGACCACCTGACGTTGCTGCGCAACCAGCTGGACCTGGTGGGGTAACCATCAGTCCTCTTATGGTTAATTCAGTGATGGGCAAGCGTCCACAGAATAAGGATGATTTTCCTTATTGGCTTGCTGAAAAATTTGGACAAATTGAGGCGGTTTTTCCGAATACCACTCCTGTGGAGAAACACAGGATTCTAACCATAAGTTTACCGAAAGACTTAGGGGCATATTCTCAAGAACATGTGATAACCACCGCAAGTTTAGCTTAACGCAACTTTGCATATCGCAGTCTATCGCGGGAAAACAACGCCGTGTTAACGTAGTATTCCGAACCTGGCAGCACCATGCGATAGTCCTACGATAACGCGTCAAATGACCGCGTTAAAATTAACGCAACGCCGCAAAAATGCAAAACGCGAATAAAGTTGCGATGAGGCCAACCGCGATACAAAAATCAGCAATAACCAGCGACAGGCCTGCAATTCCCACGCGTCATGCGGGAAAATGCACTATAAAAGCTGAACAAGAAAAACACGCCATAAACAAAATAAACTGCGTAGCAACATGGATGCACCCGGAACGGGTGCCCAGGTTAACGCGAACCCCACAAGCCCCACAGACCACCAGCAAGGAACCTTGGGGTCGGGGATGGCCAAGGAGAAGAGGAAGAGGAGGACGGGGTACAGTCCGCATGACAACCGGATCGTCGTCACGGAGATGACAGAGCACTAACAACAATTGTCCGTCACCTCCACCGAGTCATTGGCAACACAGACGGAAAAATGGCATTCCATCGTGAATGCAGCCAGAGTGTCGAGGAGGCCAAGATGTGCTGGCACGATGTGAAAAGCCAAACCAAGCAGAAACCCACTGCCAACAGGAAGGCAGCAATGGTGAATGGAGGTGGGAGTCCTGCGCCACAGGAGGAGCTGGAGCAAATGGTGGCCACAGTCAACAGTGTGGAGACGGTGCAAGGAGTCGGGAGTCCGGACACTGCTCGACATGACCTGACACAACATCAACAGTATGAGTAACGAGCAGGAACCATGGGGACGGGGGGAAGGGCAAAATAGCACACATGCACAATGACGTGTAGCACACCGCACACCCACAATGACCCTGGGTCATGTCCCTGATCCCCATGGCACACTGCAGTACACATACAAACATCAAGTAGGCCCCCGTCCACCATGTGCCCAAAGGGGTCCCACCCCACACATCACCAATTCCACAACACACACATGCACCTGTGTGAAACACAGCAAAGATGCATATGTGAGAGCCACACTGACAATGCAAGTGACACCACATGACGAGCAGCATGGCTGGAGTACAATCACCATGACATTGTGCACGCCACAAGACTGAGGTGGCAGAGTGTGGACCACATCCGGAAAGGAGCAGGTCATACTCTGACACATCCACGTGCACAAACAACCATTGACGTCAACAATACATCTGCAGACAAACAATGCACAAGAGTACAAAAACCATCCAAGAGCACAAATGACCCAAGTCGCCAACATCACAGCACCTTAAAAGCACAAAAGCCAAAGGCACACCGCCTCCAAGGGATAAGGGGCAGCAAAATCACAGCTGCAGGTGCGACTCTCACACAATGCAGCACACACACATAGCAATGACAGCACATCCACATGGACGACAATGTGGTACACAGTGCAACACTTACACTGCAGAACAGAGGACACAACTGGGTCCGCCTGTGCGTAGAAAATGGGCAATCACATCTGACATAGCAGGAAACTGGGAGATGCAAATGTACGTGTACAACCTCACCTACGTCATGTAGTCCAAATGTCCACTGGCCCGCATCAAATTGTCCGCCCCTCCCAAACAGTCACAGTGTACATTGTCATGCAGTCTGTATGTAAACTTGAACAATGCGTCAACATACATGCCAACACAATGTCAACAAGCATCTCCCCTTCACATTGCAGAGGGACAAACAACACCTCCAGCAGAGCAGACCAGACAACTCTACAGTGATGCTGAAGAGGACCTCCACACTTCCGACACCGACGCCCTACAACAGTCCATGAACATCTTAGGCAATCGACCTCCAGGAGCAGGGCAGCACCGCTGCATCGAGGATACCCCACCCCCTGCATAGACAACACAGCTGGACGCACCCACCACCCCGGCTGGCTCCCAGCAGCCCACCGAAGCACACATCGCATTCCAAGACCAGGTGTCAGACTGCCAGAAGGGGGTGGCAGAACATGTGCGGTGGGGTACTACCTCATGGAAGCCGAACTAGATCACATACATGGGTGTCTAAGTCCCATCAGGGACCACCTACACTCCCAAACAGAGACCCACACTGCAACAGAGACACATGCCTTTGCACATTTCCAGTACTGAACCACACCCAGAGCCACGGGATAATCATCCACACCCCCACGCTGGACTGGCGTACGCCGGCCCAGTTCACTCCTCTTACGTATTGAGTGGGGGATGACAAAGCTACATGTGCAATGTCTCACCCGCTGCCTGCGGTGACATGGCTGCGTCCTCTGTACACGGCACAATGTAATGTTGTAGGGCCCGGGGCCCTAATGCATACATCATGAGCACACGGACACACTCAGATAGTTTGTTGAACTGGCTACGGGCACGTGCGCTCGACACCTTTATTGGCATGGTCACATGTACAGTGACGCATGTGCTGGATGTGTGTGGGGTGAGTGTAAGCCAGCCTTCATGGAGTCATTGGTGCTGGCAACAACTTGAACAGTGATCACGATTCAAACGGAAACAGAAAAACACCAGCATAACAGAAACAACTGTGAAGCATCATGGTGGTAGCCGGAGAAAGTACAGTGTTCACCCAACATGCAAGCAGAATGGTCCATGATTTGTGGTGCACTGAGTTAGTGGCACCTGAAGAGCTGAGCAGGGTATCAAGCTGATGTAGGCACCCACGACAGGTGTGAGCAACTCTGATAGTCTGGCAGTAAGACACTTCCGACTCTGGCACCTGTTGTTTGGAGTTGGTCCTGGCGGTGGTGGCGTGTGCATCCTGCGGTGATGCAACGTCCGGGCAGTTCAGGACTCGATTTGATGTGTGAGCCCAGGTGGACCGCAGTTGAGGCCGGAGGCAGCGGACAGCACAGGGCCACAGACACATGGCCTTGATGACCCCCAGTCCATCGACCCAGAGGCCATCCAATATGCTATCAGACAAGGGCCATGACTTGAGCTGCACATAGTTAGTGGCCACGGATGCACTGCGGCCGGCACAGGCACACCGCCACGGGACAGTGACTCGCAGTGCAGTGAGATAGGGCCACGCGAGGTGAGCGGGTCCTCGTCGATGTCGAAGGTGAATGTAGCGGAGGTTTGCAGGGGACAGTGGAAGGTGTCCTCCAGGGCATGATGCAGAGGGCAGAAGCCATCCGGAAGCGGCAAATGTAATGTAATGTAATGTAAGTTAGTATTTGTAAAGCGCTAACTGCCACTCCGAAAGGAGCATCCTGGCGCTGGTTGGATGGTGGTGAGGGGGGGGCCCCAGGGATGTTAAATGAGAGAAAGGCATAATTCGTCTGAGGTGCTAAATACCCAAGTTTTCAGAGCCTTCCTGAATTGTGTTTCTGTTTTTAGCAATCTTAGGTGAGTTGGTAGAAGGTTCCAGGCTTTGGTCCCCAAGGCGGCCACTGTTTTTCCTTCTTTTGTTTTACATCTGAAAATGGGTGGTTTAAGGAGGTTGGCTGATGAGGACCTGAGAGTCCTAGTTGTGATGTAGGGAGGAACCGTGCTGAAAGGTACTTAAGTCCCAATTTAAGCATGGCTCTATAGGTGATTAGGAGGATTTTAAAGAGAATTCTCTTGTGCAGCGGAAGCCAATGAAGGACTTTTAGTGCCGCAGATGCCGAGGATCTTCGTGGAAGTTTTAAAACTAGACGTGCCGCAGCGTGTTGGACCACTTGTAGTTTCTTTAGTGTAGATTTATTGGCACCTGCCAAAAGGCTGTTGCAGTAGTCAAGGAGCGAGAGAATCAAGGCCACTGCCACTGATTTCCTTGCGGCAAGTGGAATCAAATCAAATAATTTTTTTAACGATTTGATGAGGCTAAAGCAGGTCCCTGCTACAGCCGTAGCGTGTGGGAGGAAGGAAAGTGCAGTATCGAACTGTACTCCTAAATTATTGGCTACCTTGACCATGTCAGGCGGGGGTGTTGTTCCCTCAGGCCACCATTTACAAGGCTGGAATAAGACATCTTTCCCTATGGGGAGGATTTCAGTTTTTTCGGTGTTGCATCTAAGGTGGTTGTCCCTCATCCACTGGATGACTTCAGATAGGCAGCATTTAAAGTTAAGTTCGGCGTCTGTAGAATTGTTATCCAGATAAAGAATCATTTGGGTATCGTCTGCGTAGGACGTAACTTCAATCCCAAAGGATCCTATCAGAGATATGAGCGGGGTCATATAAATGTTGAATAACAGTGGGCTCAATGATGAGCCCTGTGGGACTCCTGTTGTTATGTTGCGTTCCACTGAGAGGAAAGTACCAAGGGTAACCGCTTGTCTGCGGTTGGTGAGAAATGATTTTATCCATTCCAGAGCGGTACCTGAGATGCCGCTGCGTTCGAATGGAGGAGTAGAATGCTACAGCCTCGTTTTTGCCACAAAGTCAGTATCACCGACATGATGATGAAGACAACCCCCAGTCCATAGACTCAGTCGCCACCAAAGTTCAACCAGAAAGTGTCCATGGATGTCGGGGAACAGATTTAGTGGCACCGGAGCTGAAAGGGGATGCAGTCTGCGATGAGGCCAGTACAATGATATCAAGTCTGCCATAAATGAATCATGACTGAATTCCCAATGTGTGGCCTACTCAACCGCAGCGTAGTCATCAAGGGCCCACAGACACGTGTGGTTGGGATGCCATGCACATACTTTGTGTCACCACATCGAAGGGAGTATAGTGATTTAAACTCTGCATTGATATGTGTACTCGGCCAATGTGTAATCAAGACTCAGTTCCAAATGTGTGACCTACTTGACCGCAGTGTAGGCCCGAGGCAGCGGTCAGCAGGGACCCACAGCCACGTGTCGGTGGCCCGCGATGCACAGAGTTAGTGACACCAGAGCAGTTGTCGGCAGTGTTCGACACCACCGTAACGATGATCCTTTTCTCCTCCAGACTGAACCGCGTCTTCCTCTTACTCGTCTCCTTGCGTACAATGATATGCAGAAATCAAGACTCAGTTCCACATGTGTGACCTACTCGACCACAGTGTAGGCGAAGGCAGTAGTCAGCAAGGGACCACAGACAGGTGTAGTTCGAATGCTATGCACAGAGTTGGTGGCACCACATCGAAGGGAGTACAGTGATATAAACTCAGCTATAAAGTGTGTACTCTGCAATTGCATAATCAAGACTCAGTTCCAAATGTGTGACCTACTTGACCGTAGTGTAGGCCGGAGGCTGCGGTAGAATACGTCAACGAGAAAGGAGTAAAGCGGGCCTGTGTCGCGGAGGCTGTGATGGTCTGAGGAGGCTGCCAAGGTCGCGGGCTTCGGGCTTGGAGCTTGCGCCGGCACGTGGTGGGCCCTCTTTGACACACGCTGGTGTCGGCAGGTGAGCAGTGAGGCCTGGCTGCGCAGGGGCGGGCATGACGGGTTTGGGGACCAGTGGCCCGGGGTGCAGCAGGTGCACAGGATTGCAGGCCACACCGCTCATGGCGACGGCGTCGGCCTCGTGGTGGGGTGGGAGGCGCCGCCCCGGCAGACACATTGGGCATTCCGGAAGAGAACCACGCCCAGAGCTACGTGCTTTTTATTCACACCCCTACGCTGGTCTGGCGTACGCCGGGCCAGCCCACTCCGCACACGCTTACAGGTGGGGACGTCACAACCTACATTTCTGCGATCTTCCCCACTGGCTGGGGTGACATGGTTGCATCCACTGTCCACTACATTCCAAACACCAGCAGTGCATGTAGACATGGATATGTCTGTGGTCTGCATACTGCAGTCTGTCCAGCACATCTCCGCCACACTTGGCATTGTGTACATTCTCATTCATGGGTCACTTGCCTCCTTCGCACATGCCTGGTTCCCACCTCTCCCCACATTCCGCTATTGTGTGGCTGAGGTGCCATGCCGTTGATGGCGCATGTACATGGCTAACCAAGGTTGCCACAGTAAGTTGTGCTGTCGTGTCTGGTGGGTGGGCATGTTGTTTGGCATGTTGTATGTGATTTTGTAACGTGTGCAGTGCCAGAGTAGTGAGTTGCATGATTGTGGAGTTCAGGTGTGTGGTGTGTTCATTTGGTACTTGCCAACGAGCAGTGCATTCCCATAGGTGCCATCCTGGAGGCGCTGGTTGATGTTGGACTGTCGGAAGATGAAGGGATTATGCACACTGCCTGGGTAGTTGGCTACGACATTGGTGAGGAGTCCCCTGTGGCCCACTATTGCCTGCACGTTGATGGAATGTGTGTGCTTTCTGTTGCGGTACTTGTGTGCAGTGTCGGCAGGGGGCACAAGTAGGACATGTGTGCAGTCGATTGCCCCCAACACGTGCGGGAATCCTGCTATGGCGTATAGTCCTTGCTTGGTCTCCAGCTGTTCCTGTGCATTGTGGGGGACGTATAGGTACTGGGGTACCTAGCTGATGATGGCATCCAGGACAGGTGTGAGGAACTTGGATGGGGCTGGCTGTGAGACTCCTCCGACTCTGGCGGTTGTTGGTTGGGAGGTACCAGAGGCCAACAGGTGCAGCACAGCCAGCAGCTTTGTCTGCGGAGGGATGTTGGTTGTCCGCTGTGTTGGTACCGTCAGCCTGTGGACAATGATGTTCAGGATGCGGAGGATGGTTGTCCTTTTGAGCCTGTAGTGGGCATTGACATTGTCTGGTGTTAGGTCTGTGAGGCTAGTGCATTTCCTGAAGGTCTGCTGTCTTTGTCTGCGCTGCCTCTGTGGTGGTCCGGGGTGGGTGGGGGGTCCGGGGGTGGTGGCTGTGGGTGTTGTTGCCCTCTCAGGGCTCCGGGATGCATGGTGAGTGGCTCCATGGCATCTGTTATTCTTCATGTGTGGCTCTGGGCTGGGCTCCCTTTGATGGTGCAGGTTGTCGTCCGACTTTACACCAGGTCAGAGCAGGTGTTAATTTCCTGCCGCTAACGCTCCTTATTGCCTGTTTTGTGGTCTTATCGCCGATGTGGCTGGTCGTTGAGAATGTTGAGGTGTGGTGTTGTCACGGATTTTTGCTCGGGAACGCCTACTCTGCATCTCATTAGCGATAGTTGCCGGGGTCATCTGTGGCGATGTTTTTTGCGGATGCTTTCGCAAGTAAACTGGTGGTATCGGCTGTTAGCACCAGCTTGTGAATGGGGCGATAAATTTATCGCGACTTTGGCTGCGAAAAAGTGCCGATAACTCGGCAATAGCTCCTTGAGAATATGCCCCTTAGTTCCCGAATTAGCTGATTGTAACACTTGGGGTAAAGTGTTTGCAGTGGTATATTCGATGTGCTTCGGCACCCCCTCCATGACCGTACTCCCTTCCATGATAAAGCGTGTTCAGGATGAACCCGGAGCCGAAGCGGCTCTGGAATTGGATGAGGCTGGTGGGGGTGTTCAACGTTGTTGCTGATATGATCCTTGCTAATGTTAAGGGTGATGCTGTCAGCTTACAAGTGGCTAACCGCTTGGAGGCTGTGGCAGACGCAGACAAGCCACACGAATTACCAAAGATTATTGCAAAGGCTTATAAAACCTTCGGCCGCAATAGTCTGGGAGTAAAGCCTTTTACTCAAACGCAGACACAATCACAAACTCAACAAAAAGCCCAGACTGATAAAGATGGGCGCCCGTTCTTTCCTAAAAAGAACTGGTGAAATAAAAAACAGGGGCAGCAACAGCAGAAGCAATGTTCGCCTGCTGGTTCACCGACACCTGAGTCTTCTGAGCGTACTTATGACTTGCGCGACCGCGCAAAAATTAAGACACCTGATAGATTTCAAGTCCCTGATCAGCGCTCTCCTCATTCTTTACAGGACACTTCGGACTCTCAAGTCGGTGGTGGGGAACGCCAGGATCGTGCCAAAGGTCCGACCACACAACAGGGACAGGATCAACCTCGACAGTTTGACGTTAAAGCCAAACAGGAGGATCTGCCTTATTTTAGACCCCCGTTTCAGAAGAAGAAAGTTGCCGCTTTAACTGCGAAGTATGCCTCAGACGGTGAGAACGCGACTCCTCAACTGGACATGGGCAGTGACTCTGCTCGGCAGCGTGGTGGAGGTTACCATAGTGCGGGAGGCACTGCGTCCCTGTCTGGAGGCGACAGCAACTGATACCTTCATTACAGTAGAAACAGCAGATACCCGGGTTGCCCCCCCGGATAGACTCAATGAGATTATCATCCAACTTGAAGGTGATATACAGCGTCCAATCAAAGCGGTTTTCTGGGAAAATCTTACCTCCTCGTACGACATTTTGTTGGCGGAGGCAGATTGGCCTCCACCCTTTGTGCTAGCCGCTTCTAGAGGGGATGACGTGATACTTCAGAGTTTTTTGCGTTACGTCCCTGAGGAACATGCAAAGGCTTACGCAGCAGAGTGGGCTTTGGCCCTTGTCCCAGCGGTGTACCGTAATCAGGTGGGCTGGGATATTGATTCACCGGCACATGAAATATCATTACGGTCTATGCCACAACCACAACCGCAGTATCCAATCAGATGTGAGGCTAAGGCTCACGTTTCTGACATTCTGAATCAGTTGGAGTATCAGGGAGTGATTGAATCCTGTGTATCACCGATGAATGATCCTCTTTTTCCGGTATCAAAACCTGATGGTTCATATCGCATTGTGTTGGATTATCGAAATTTGAATAGTCATTGTCGTACCTTTGCGGTGCAAAACACTCACAGCTCTGCTCTGGTGAACAACCTGGTTCGTAAAAAATACAAAACTACACTGGACATATCCAATGGTTTTTACAGTCATAATCTGGCTCCAGAGAGCCGGGACTTGACAGCATTTACCGCTGTCGGAAATCAGAAAAAATGTACGCGCTTGCCTATGAGGGATAAGAACAGCCCCAGGGCTTTTGGTGCGCGTGTTGTGTCTTTGTTGCACGACATAGATCCAGATGCGTTCTCGTACGTTGATGATATTTATCTGATGGACGATGAACTAATGCCACATCTTGTCCGAGTCGACCGCATCATTTTATTGTTTGCCGACTACGGATACAAATTCAATTTTGCAAAATCACACATCGCTCATTATGCGGTGCTCTTTTTGGGCTATGAGCTCAACAATGAGGGTCGGGGGTTAGCCCCCCACTTTCTGGAGAAATGTGCACAACTGCAACCACCCTCTACGCTGAAGTAACTTCAGTCTTTTCTGG
The DNA here is from genome assembly GCA_963921515.1 of Calotriton arnoldi. Taxonomy (NCBI): domain Eukaryota; kingdom Metazoa; phylum Chordata; class Amphibia; order Caudata; family Salamandridae; genus Calotriton; species Calotriton arnoldi. Next base: position 135,285 of record CAWUFW010009320.1, on the reverse strand, counting down.
GATTTTTGAATTTCGGGAGGACATACATCCCCGATTATGCCCAGCGTATCAAACCGCTTTATGCGTTGATACGACCAACATATTCTTCAGCCATCTGGCTTCCGGAGCATACCACTATCCTACAATCTTTGCAATCTGATATGCTTATAACTAACTACCTGTTGACGCATAATAACACCACGAACCTGGTGATACGTATAGTACCGGGGTCGGTGGGTTTCACCTACTTGACGTTCAATGAAGGGGACACAGTACCTATTGCATACAAATCACATTTGTACAATGCAGCAGAAATGCGTTTTTCGAATGTTGAAAAAGTTTTGACGGCGGTCCAAATGGCGATTCTGAAAGAACGCTCGCTAGCGCAAGGAAAATGCATTCTTATGGTCACGCCTTTCCCTGCCTTAGAGGCAGTGACTAAGGCAAGTGTACCGAACTCTAAGGCACTACATCCCCGTTGGATACAATGGGCTACTTCTTTGACATCATCTGATGTCACGTTTATCTTTGATCCTGCCCTTCAGACACAGGAGTTTTTACAATATGAACACGTTCATCCTCCTCCGTTGTCATTGCTTCCTTTGGATGAGTGCAAATGTAATTTACACCGATGGCTCGGCTCAACTGGTAACTGATTCAAAACACGCTTATTCAGCGGCTTGCGCTATTGTGGCTCGTTCAATTGTCAATGGAGAATTTAAGTCTTCAATAGTGTATACTCAGGCACTTGGGAACTGTACAGCACAATTGGCGATGCTGCGTGCTCTTGTTCTAGCCCTTGAGTTTGCAGATCCTAATGTGAATACTCTCATTCTATGCGATTCTTATTACTGTGTTCAATCTTTTAATGACAACTTATTCTTTTGGTCTCAGAATGACTATCGAGACTCTAAAGGCAGCGCAATCAAGCATAAAACGCTTTGGGTTCGAGTGGAAGACCTTAAACAATGTCTGCCACCCTCACACATGTTATCCATTCTTTGGCTGACGAAGCAGCCAAGTCTGCAGTAGCCATGTGTTCCATAGCAGCAGTTACAAGGTCCATGACTAAAATAGATAATGATATTCTGGCAGCAGTAGCTGCTGCGAAGGAGGGAACTGCTTATCCTCAGGGTTTCGCTTCGAAATACTCTTATCATATATCTCCCGAACAAGTTCCTTATGCTAAGATTCCATCTGTTGGGGATCGGCTGATTCCCAACATGGACCGCAGACTTTCTTTGATCATAGCCGCACACGAGGGCATGGCTTCGGCACATGCCGGGGTGTCTGCGACAGTCTCGATTTTACAGCAACGTTATTGGTGGCGTGGTTTATATAAACATACCTGTAATTATGTGCTTTCTTGTGACATTTGTCAACAAATTAAACCATCTACGGTCACATGCCCACCACAAACACAGCTAAGTATTTCTAATCGACCATTTGGCTGTGTATATCTGGATCACTGCGGTCCTTTTTCTTCTGATACTGCGTATAAATACATTTTTGTTGCAGTTGATTCGTGAACTAGATTCCTTTGGGTTTGGCCACAATGCAGTGCTGACGCTCGAAATGTCATCAGGGATTTGCGTGCCTTTGTCAGGATGTTTGCCTGTGGCACCTTCCATTCAGACCAAGGTCCGGCGTTCGTCTCTAAGGCGTACAAGGATGCGATGAAAACGATGGGGGTGCTGGTGCAGTTTTCGTCTCAATACCGGCCTGAGGGCAACTCTATTGTGGAGTGAATGAACCGCGACTTAAATCAATCTTTGACAGCTAGAGTCTTAGGTACTGGCAGGAACTGGCTAGCCCATTTGTATGGGGTTCAACGTGCACTTAATAATCCCCCTAGAAGATCTCTTTGGGTGGGCGGACCCCCTACGAACTGCTCTTTGGCATTAAAATGTTTGTGCCAGACCTTGATGGTCTAGACGTTGTGGCGGCTGCCGCAACCTTTGATGTAGATAATCATTCTGCTATGTTACAGGACCTACAAAACACCCGTGACAGCTACGCAACTGAACATTTACCCTCTTCCAATGACACATCGATGCTGGTTTCGGTCACCGGCTAGCTTCCTAAGATTGGAGATTTAGTACGAGAAAAGCTGCAGAACAAGAAAGAATTTGGTCCCTCTTATCGTGCATCAGTACCGGTTCTTGGATTGAAGGGTACTCGTACAGTAATACTACCACCTTTACCTGGTCGCAAAGACAACAGATATATTTCAGTGGACAATGTCAAGTTACACCGTCTGGCCGATTCTGAATAGTGTAACTCCTGCTGTTTCATGCAACGCTATCTCAATGAATCCGGTGCATTCGTCCACTTCAAATCATCCTCGTATTGAAGGGGGTGAAACGGAAACAATTATTGACCTTTTACCAATCACCTCACCTTCCTGTTCCACTGCAGAGGTCGAGTATACTTATCCTGCAGAGGAGTCGTACACTGAAGTGCCGAACAGTCCACATCAACACCAAACTGATGTCTCCCACCAGCTTTTAATGAATATGAGTGCAAGCGGTTATTTTGGGGACTGTCCAAGCTTCACCTGTGACTCGTCCTCCTCGTCTTCTACGTTGACACTTCCACCAACAAAAATAAGTCTTTTCATCTCTTGGTTTAAAAAGACTTACTTGGTCCCACCCTGGACCTACATCTGGCTGGTCCTTATCCTGATTTTCCTCTTCATGTCAGTAGGATTTGTGATTGTCTGTTTCTTACTCATCAATGGTCATTACCTGCCAGAACGCTCTGCTGTGAAATTGGTTGATGGAATTCTGGCCCCTCATACATCATCCCTTATAATGAAATGAGATCAAGCCCTAGTGAACATTTCAGCTTTCCCAGTTGCAGATGGCATCGTTTGGGATAAGGTAGCTTTCGAAATCCATGGTCCGACGGAAGTCCTCAACATACCATACGTGTTTCTTGCTTCTTTAGGCAACGTGGTGACACCTGACATACATTCCGATGATTGGGATGTACAAGCAGTATATTCACTGTTTTCAGATTTAAAGTATTATGCTGCTTTTGATGCTGAAGATTTGTATTCGAATTCTGCCAATTATGCTGATCTCTTTTGTTATCAACATTATGGGCATCATTACTTACATAAAACAAACACGTTACGTCCTGTTTTTAATTACACGCAGTGGGAACATTGCCCAACTCCTTTACAGGGGAGTTCTAAAACACTCAGGGATAAGTTCACCTATTTCAAAGATTATGACATGTCCAATCCTGAATCCTATTTTTTTAAATTACAGTTTTCGTCGCAGTCTAAGTTTATCCTGACCCACACTAAATTGATCTATTCCAATTCCTTTAGATCTGAATTGGCCTTGCAGGGTTACGATCATTGGAGTGCTACCATTGATTTAAAAACAATATGGGGCACTAAGGATTGGCAGGTCCTGGGAACTGAAGCTTTACCTCGTGCCTGCCTCATACCTTCACAAATGTTATTTTTAAATGATACGGTATATCAAACCACTTGCATTGGCCTGGCGACTGCAAAAAATGTAAATAATACGTCCATTCCGTCCCTGGCTGAGTATGATAATTGGCACACACACACGGATTATTCAATCGATGTTTTGAAAACTCTCATTCAAAATGATACTTTCAATGTTTCTAATGTTGACCCTAGCGGATGGTTGCTGTGGCAGACAAGTTCAAATTCCTGTCAGCTGCATTTTTATAATATAACGCCAGGTTTTACACAGGCTAGACCAGATCCACGTTTTTTGCACTCACGTTCGCTCACAACATATTCGGTGGGTAAACTGTGCCAACAATGGTTGCAACACTCTACGTTGTCCTCAGTTAAACAACACTTGTCTTGCTTGTCGAGTGACATCAATTTGGATGATTTTCTTCTAGGTCCTAGGACCCCGAGGACAAAACGATTTTTGTATGCTGCGTACAATGAAATATGGAAATTATCGGAGATGGAGGCAGCATTTCGTTTGTAACAAATTGACAAAGCTAATTTGGAAAAAGTCCTTGCAGTGGTCGATAATAGCAGTAACACACTGTCTTCACGCAGTTATACCTTGGATAATATTGTTTCATCTGTTATTGATATTGTTCAGACTGATGTATCTGTGTTATATCATGGTCAGAATCAATTACGATCAGTAATGCAGTTTGCATGGACACTACAAACACTTAAAATGGGTAAAGTACCGTGGGATTATTTGAATGCTTCCGCTTTGTTTTTGCCATTTAATTTAACTGATAAACAACGGTTTATGTCCATGAAAGATCCTACATACACGATATTACACATTGAACAGTTAACCCTTGACACTTGCCGCAAAGATCCTCAAATGAGCAAACACGTTCAGGCGCTAAACACGTCAATAAGGAGAAAGGAGCTGGGAGCATAGTGTGCAGGGCCCAATGCAGCGTTCGTGCCCGCAATGTCCGTCTGGGACCGGAAAGGCTTGATTACAGTGGCAGCTGGTGACAATTAAAAGTGGTGGGCCGTAAAATTTGGGATGAGTGCCCGGTGGCGAGTGAGCCTAGGGTACGAGCCTGACCGCCATAAGGGGGTCCTTACCATCATTTTTGTAATCCCTCCGACAACACCCCAGAACTCAGCTAACCCCGGCCTATCAGTATTCAGATGCTGATGCAGCCGCTGTGTACTATCTGAAAAACTCCGGGTGACAATGGCGAACACTGCACAGAGATGGTACCCTGACCACCGAAGCACACACAGTAATGGACAGGCACACAATGCATGCACATGCGAGGTAATTAGCCAGGGCGGGTAACAACAAAATAAACGGGGACGACTGACAGCCTGAAAACAAGTGACATATGCAGGGAAGAAGCCCCAAGACAAGCTATGTGACCCAAGAATACCACCCACCATGGATGCAATGATAAAGGAGTACGCATGCAAAATGAATGGCATATGAAGAGAGGTGTGCCTGAATAAACAAACAAAAACGTAATAAACACATTTATGAATGAAATAAATGAATTTACCAAACAGGAAAGAAACACTAAAATGCTAATTTAGAGTGCGAGACTCCATACCATTCCAGCTCCTGTCAGAACATTTCAATACAAGTGACATCACACAGCCGGGCCCTTACCAATGCTAAACATCTCACCCTTAAAATACAATAATCTTCATAAACCAGAATCTCTCAGGCAAAACAATCCGTGTGACGACACCATGTGAATCTTTAAATAATTCTCTCTCTGGTATTTTAGATCAAGCCCTTGCGCACACGGTTGTGTAACTGTGGAGTGCGGTTTACATTCCACTCGCTCAAGAAACGGAGGTTCTCATACACTTAACTTCCTCACACCTGTGGCATCCACACGGTTTAGACAGCGGCTGCCATCAGCAGATGTCCACTTTTCTATTCCTAATCCCACCAGAATCACGGTTCTTTCCGTGGTCTGCCGTTTACCTTTCACCAGTTTGCCGCTTGTCTGGAAACCACTGAAAAGGTCCGATTTTCAGACTCGCTTATAATTAGAGCCAAGTCAAGTCAAAAATACTTTATTCGACAACTTAATGTCATAAAAGAAAACATATCATGCAACCATACGTTTCTTTAAAACATTATTAAAACACAAAAAATGTTTAAAATATAAGCCTGGTAACCAAAGCTTAAAATGCATACACGACAATAACAATTTATAAAATACATAGTGCAAAATGACCAAACATTATTAAATACAAAATAGGCTACTCTTGTATTATTTCTGCAATGAACAGGAATTCTAAGCCAAGGATGCATACAGTACAAAAACATTTTATAAAGTGCAAAGTGCAAAAAGGAACAAACTCCAAATAGAATATTCCGCATTTGTGACACTCCTATTGTCAGTCAGGAGACCAAGACCGGCTAAATTTACGATACCGGGCTTTCTGTAAAGTGCAAAGTGCAATAAAGCGGACTCAGTCAGATAAAATAATCCTCTTTTTTTTTGTGGGCCTCTAGATTAAAACATATAAAAGGTATAATAACAATTTAAAAGACCAAATTTTTCCTGCGCCTAATGGCTCCCATTAAAAAACTTGCAACCCCAAAACAAACCGTGGGGGAAGCTAACAACTGGAGATATAATAGGGCTGGCCTAACTTGTGCAAAGTGACAATCTCTGAGAAGTGGTAATATAAATTTCTTGCGTAAAGAAACATAATAGTCACAGAAAAAAAATAAAATGAAGAGTATCATGTTCGGAGAAATTATCACAAGTGCACGGTTCTAAGGTGCCAGGTTTGAAAAAGCCCTGAGGAACTGACAGAAACCAGGGAGCCATTTGCAGACGAAATCTTGTTAAAACAAAACGATGAAAGGGGTTACCAACAATTGATAAATAAGATTGAACTTGGTTTTGCATCAATAAAGAAGCATGGCGTCTTACCGTCGGTTTTAGCAACTCCCTTTCTTCCCTTAAACCCTGGCGCTTTGTCAAAAACTGATTTTTAATATTTCTAATTTTAATTTTGTCCATGATTTTGGGGCTTATTTAGAGTCACATACCAGCACTAGCGTGCCAGAATTCACGTTTGCCATTTTTAACACTCTCTTACTTCAGCCTGGTTACACTCAAGATGCTCATCATTCAAATGCATAAACCTCCATCTCTAGATACATAGAAACATGAAATAAGAGCAATACTCACAAATGCTGTTCCTCAGACGAAGTCTACAGAGGCTAGATAACAAGAAGCAACAAATGTACTCATATATACCTGGAAAGGACTAGCGTGGATTACCGCAACACTACCGGCTGGAAACGCCTTGCAAACTCGGGCGAAAAAGGCAGAGCTGGACGTGGCTCCATTAAAACCGAGAGCGCGGCCCATGAGTCATTAAGAATATTAGCCCAGGCCGGCCTGGCTCCCGACAACGACCGTGGTCTCATGGGTCATCGCCTGTGTCCATCTGTTTATGTGAGGCCTGAGCGAGCCAGCCTTGGTCTCTGGTGTTGTCAGGCCCGCTCCTGTTGCACTGGAAACCGTGCAAGGTCAGAGTCAGCAAATCCCACCCTAAAATAGCCAGCCACAATTCCGGGACCTGTTGGCCGAGAGGCGGGTGCTGGGTATTTTGTGCAATCCTCTCCGGTTTATAGCTTTTGAACCTGGGCATTTTTGTGCAATCCTCTCTGGGTCACAACATTCGCGCAGAGGGTAAACTTAACTCCCTGCAACGCCCAGTCAACAGGTGCACAGCTGACACCTGCAGCCTCTAAAACCAGCAGACGGTACAACTCATCATTACTAGAGAAAAGAACGAATATAAATATAAATGTGAAAACAGACCAGACAAGTAAGTGATTTGTACAGACAAAAAAGACGTCTTAATCAACTGCTTACAAAAACAGCAGTTCACCTATAAAGCGAGAAGTGTGTTCTTTTTATCATAGAGGACGACCCTTTTAACGCCCATCTCGCCCCTGTACACCAGCCGCGCCTGCTTGATTAGGTCTTAAACAAGGGGAGATTGATTGCGCTCCACTCTGTTGGGACATCATTAGCTTGTAAAAACACAAAAATAGCTGTTCGTAAAAGATACTACTTTTCACACAAAATAAGATGAAATGCTCCTTTTGAGACCTCTTTCCTAGGCTTGGGGGTTGGGCGGTGAGATGCTGAAGACACTTTCTCCAAGTCATGAGGACGTGTTGACACATGGGCATCATATATTTATAGCCACTCCAGACCTGTCTCCTTCAATGTGACAGCGGCCATTGATGGACTGCAGCAGAAAGCAGACACGAAGGGCTTCTCACTGGAGCTCTTTCTAACAGGAGGACACGCAATCGGGGAAGCCTGAATAAAAGGTACACTAGCGGCTACACCTAAATTTAATCTGATGTTTCCAAATTTAAAATGTCAAACCATGGGCACCCACTGTAATACCCTTATAGAAATGTATATATTGCTGGGGATATTCTTTGTGAGATATAATCTTGGAAAGTACAGAGGAGTAATGAGGACATCTCATTGAGACATTTTTGACTGGCACTATTTCATGTTCTCTGCAGGAGCGGCTGGTATGCTGGAGGAGCTGGGGACGGGCGGGCAGGGGCAAAGTGGATCGCAGGGGGGAATAAAAAATTTTTTTACCTGCAGCTGTCCCCGTCGTGCTCTTCTGCTCCTCTCCAGGAAGGCACAGGCTCCCAGAATGCCCTGCAGCCAATACTGAAGCTGCTCTCGCGCATGAGAGCAGCTTCAGGATTGGCCTGAACGCCCTCGATTTGCGCTCCAGGACAGATTGTGAGTCTATGCCTGCTCTGTCCAACCCTGCTTCATTGCAGGGTTGGAGAGAGCTTTCACTGCGCATGATGGTTTGGCCGGCCTGAGACGGCTGGCCAAATCATCATGCGCAGTAATGGGAGTGCACTAACACTCCCCTCAGTGCCTGTCACTACCAGTCCCCGCCCCCAAGACTCAGCAAGAAACGAAAAATAAAACAAGTGTCGTTTTATTTTTCCTTTCCTACCGTTTTTTGGGGGATAGGACAATGCTCCCCCGCCATAGCGGAGGAGCCACCGCTGGTTCTCGGTGGTAACTCAAGGCAGTGCTTGGTGCAAACACCTTTTACCATCATATTATGATAGCAGCTTTCTGGAGGTGACATTGGGTGACAAGAAATTTTGTGCATATTTGTCTGACATTTTGCTGTGGTGACGTTGTGTTCTTTTTATGCTGTTTTGTTTTTGTGCTGCATTATTGCAATGTGATGTTGTGTTTTAACGTGGTTGCCTTGCTTTCCGTTATAGTGTTTTGCTGTGCCCTATTATGTTTTATCTTGCTATGTTGTTTTGCGTATGTTTTTCTGTTATGTTCTATTGTTTACTTTAGACATCAACAAATGCTGCTACATTTCCAGCCAACAACAGCACTTTCCTTTAAATTTCCAATGACAATCAACCATTTATGGCTGTCAAACATAGTAAATTAGCACTGCTCCGGCTCTTCAACTATTCAAGGTAACATTCAGCCCAAAACTGTGGTAGAGGCTGTGCCCTAAATTATCACTTACAGCGCGTGCTCCATTTCTATAAAACGGCCTTGATGTGGGACTTAAAGACATTCTGAGAGATAAATTGTGTATGGAAGATATTCCCACAACACCACGGAGGCGAATTCCTGGCCAAGGACGTGAACAAAACCGAATGAACCTTTGTCTAAAATGCCTCCAGATATAGAGTCTTCACAAAGTCTTTGTTGAAAATCATACGACCTCAAAGGATGCCAGATCGGACGCTTTTGGTACGGAATGCACATCCATTGCGTGTGTTCCCTGGAAAGTTATTGACCTATTTTCAGAGTAGTCACTTGCGTTGGTTTCCAAATGCAGTGCATGAACCCATTGTGCAATGATAATTCAGCTATTTCCTAGTATGCAGAACTCTAATTCAGCTTTGACAGCAGTCTGTTAAAAAGCATTGGGAAAGCCAATATGTCTGCCCCGGGTATAGCGCATGCATACAATAAAAAAATAGAAAAGGGCACGCACACACGCTCATGCACACACACACACTCTCTCTTATATAACCATTTTTAACATTTTGCTGAATAAAAGTACCTTGCATGAGTGCAAGGGTGTGTGATTTCTGTAAAGCATAGTTTTTGTACTGGAAGGACACCCTTCCAGTACAAAATACTATGCTTTTTACAAAGTTTAACGCTGCTCCCATTTTGCATGCGAGCTATACAGTCCAGCACATATGCAAAGTTGGAAAAGTTTGGAGACCTTTTAAACTTGTTCTACCATTATGCCTGCCTTCAGGAAGGATGATTTTTGCCGCAAATCCCTTAGAACTGCAACAAAGCCCTTGGGTGGGTCAGGGATTGTGTAAGGAGGTCTAAAAAATGTTAAATAAACGGGCAAGCATTTATTTGCAGGTTAATAAATGCTTGCCGGTTTATTTAAAAAAAAAAAAAAATCTGAATATTAGTACTCAGCAACTGAACAGCAGCTCGTGCTGTTGTTCACCAGGGGGGCCGCATGTAAAGGTCAAAATGGCCGCAAGCGGCCCCCGGGCTGTACTTTGAGTATCACTGCTCTAGACCCTTGAAATAATATGATGTTCAAACTGTTTCAGGATAAATAGAGCGCTGATTTGCAATTATTGGAAATTCAATATAAACAAAATGTATTGTGAATCTTGTAGTTTCATTACCGTTAAGTGTCCCGCAATCGATAAATTATTTCTAAGGCATCTAGAATCCACTGACCACTTTTAAAATGCTGTAGAGCACCAAATCACTTCTAATGTAACCAGAAACCACAAATTAGCTCCAATCATTTTCAGGACCCGAGACATCTAAGAATGTGAAGAGTTACCTAACATATTATGAGCAACATTGACAATGTGAGTAGGACATCCCCATGAATAGTGCATGTACAGAAGGAAGAAATATGGAGGCACCCACACACAAACATGCTTTATAACCACACACCCACACACACAAACACTTTATGACCATTGTATTTTGACACAATACACAGTGGCGGCTTCTCCACTATGGCGGAGGAGCGTCGCCCCACTGCTTTTAAGCAGTGCCAAGTAGAAACATAAAATGAAAATAACTTAGAGTTATTATCATTTTATGCTTCATGTCCTGCTGCTTTGAGGGCGGGCTGCTCTGCTCTCAGAGCAGGGGAGGAGTGGTTTGTCCACTCCTAAGTGTGCAATGACTGTTTGGTCGGCCCTCTCGGGCTGCCCAAACCAGTCATGCGCACTTTCCCCATTCTCCATGCAGGCTGCATTACAGCCAGCATGGAGAACATACCCACCCCTCCAGCCCCTGACTGAGGGCCATGTCATGGCGCTCAGATCAATCACAATGCTGCATTGCAGCGTTGTTTTTGCCTTAGGGGAGGGAGCCTGGTTGCTTGCTTTCTGTTCCTGGAGTCGGAGGCAGGAGAGCAGGAGCAGAGATGCGAGACCCGGCCTCAAGGTAAGTTTATTTATTTTTTTATCCCCCCCTCGCGACCCCCCCTGCGACTCACCCCTGTGACCTCCCTGCACCTGCCCTACCACCCGTGAGCCATGCCGGCTGCCACTGACAAGACATGATTAAATAATTGAACCCTGTAGATCAATCACTGAGACAAGTCTCTGGTCCTTTATCATTCGAATTCACTGGCTATCTCTAGTTTTCAGAGTCAAGTAGAAGTTAGGTGCTCTAGCTTATAAAGCATGGCAAGGTCTGTCCTGAGGCATGTGCTGTCATTGTGGTTGTGTTGTCCTTAAACTGTATGTTGGCCATTTGATTTGGTGTGAAAACACCTAAGATAAATGCAAAGAACTGAAGCAGAAACTTGTAAACGAGTCAGGTGTGAACTGGGCACTCAAAGCAAAGGTAGTGGTGAGTCAGGATCTACAGATAGAGATGTAGAAAATAAATTCTGAGGTGCGTTCAGAGTTGGGCAGGTAGTGTTGTGTGCAGGAGGGCAGGTCGAGCTGGGTGAAGGAGAAAGGCAAAGGGAAGAGGGCGTGCAGACACATTTAGTCTTAGGTAGAAGGTGGGAATAAAGTCAAAATACAGAGACCTAAGGCAGAAACCTGTAAACCAACCAAGCGTGACGTGTCAGTGGGACAGTAGGTAGCTGTGGGTGAGGATGCGTGCCTTGGAAACAATGATGCCTGATTTGAGATGGGTAGAGTGGTGGTAGAGAGCACAAGGTGCAGGAAGGAAAGGTGTGCTGTTGTGGAAGGATAAAGACATACATGTGAGGGCAGGAAGGCACATGGAACCCATGCAGAAGTAAACAAGAGCCATAACGCATTACTTGTTGACAGTAAACGATGCAGGAATTCAGTGCAGAAGAGTAGAGTACACATGCTTGCACCATGTGGTTGATCCAGACCATGGGGAGCACAAATAGGTGATACATCAGCTTGTGGTGCAGGAATGCCTCCTTGTCACGGAACTGGAACTCCAAGTGTGCCTTCCACACTGCTTGGCGCTGAACCTCTCCACAGCCAGTTGCTCGTTCCCCTTCCCAAACATCTTGACTGTCTAGAGCCCAGATAGAGCAATGTAAGGACCAGAGAATGGGGGCAGCTCTGATCCATCTTATTCAGCTCTGGGCTGCGTTTCAGTAAGATATGTTTTTGTGTGTGGTATATACATCTCTTGAATTTCCACTGGAGAAGAAGCAGGATGAAAGCTAACTAGATGAAGAAAGTGACATCTGATGCTGGTCCTGAGTTCCTTCATAAGCATCACCATGTGTTTTTTACTCCGTGTAATGAGGGTGAAATGTGTAATCGCCAAGCTCGTTGCCCTGGGAGTGTGTAAAAAGATGTATAATTTTGCTTAAATGTCACTGGGAAAGAGAAATTCAAATATGGAAGTCCACCACCTGACGACAGTACAGACCGAATGTCACACATTGGTGGACAGTGCCTCAGGCACTGCTCCTGGCTTCGTCCACCATATGCATCACTGTGGTTTTGTAGCGGGAATCAAAGCCCTCTATGAAGCCCCACAGCTCCATGAGTTCCATATTGGCCAGGCGGTGTGCAGCAGGTCCTGATGATGCTATTGGGTCTAAATGAAGTCTGCTGTAATGTGGCCAAATGGTGTCACTCATACTGGCTAACACTCAAGACATCAAATGGCTGTTAGGGCTGGTGTAAGATATGAATGGCTCTAGAAAAAAAGCCAGTGGTGAGGGGGTATGCTGACTGGTGGCTGATCCAGAAAGTTAATGATGTATCAGCTTCACCATGCTTGGAGGGAGCTCATGCAAAGCCTCTTTATGGTAGTAATATTATTATGTATTATTTTTTGCAATTACAAAAGGTTTTTAAACAGCTGAAGCTGACTCTGGCCACATCTAAGACATCAGAATTGAACGTCACGCTACTGTTGCTGAATGTTAGCTCAATCAATATTTTGTGCTCAAATAATATTCTTAGGTCTTAAAAAAAGAGTCCCTCTTCAGAGTTAGGAGGTAATTATCAAAGATTCTGATCTAGCTTTATAGGCAAAAATGTTAATGCAGTGCATAAACCGCTGCTTGGTTACCCTTTCCCAGAATTCACCACTGGCTTCTCACAGTGAGTGTATCCTGATAATGGATATTCCTTATTAGACCATATCGCCTGCAGTGATATTATTTGTTGCTTTGCAGTGTTTCCCCATATATCTGAATTGTACTCTCTTCAGATAGCGCTCAAACTCAGCATATCACTGAAGTGAGGCACAACCACGTGAGACAGGGTCTAGGTTGCTTGGCATGACATGCATTTATTTTATGTGGTCTTGGGCTCACTCTGTTATTTATGTGAGACGTGTGAGCTAGTGAATATCTAAAATGTGTTGGGATTTTTATGAGCAAGCTCAAAAACTGTCTTTTTTTAATCCTAAATTGCACTGATCCTAGTTTAATTCTAGAGATTGGCAAAATGCTGACGAAGGACACTAGCTCAATATTATTGACTGTAACAACACATAACTTTGGCACATTGAGGAAAGTCTTAACAAGTGGATCTGCTTCTCTAAGTTGAAAGTCAGACTTAACTACTGGTATTTTGGAGTCGCATAGTGGGAACAACGCAATTTTTCACTTGTTTGTCTGTCTCATCTAAGAGGGAGATACTTCAGCCTCTTTCCAGGTTTCTTAGTCAAATCTATATCAGTACCTTTTTTCCTAGCCTCCTACATATCCGGTGAAGATCTCTCCTTTCTCCATACAGATGCTTACCTTCGTATTGTGTTCACTTTATCTAACAGTGATTAGCCTATTGGCATTCGGTCCTTTTCATAACCTCTGGATTGGGTATCTTTGTGATATTCATAATGACTCTTTCTCTGAGATCTGTTTAAATGTTTGTTAAGGCAATGTGTTAGACCTGGCACCATTGGCGTGGGTTTCCCCTGCTTTTTTTTTGCCTTTGCCTCCTGTGTTTTTGCTGTGTGTTGGACTTCATTTTGCTGGGCTAGATGCTTTGGTCACTTTACCACTGCTGTTCAGTGCCAAAGTGCAAGTGCTCCCTTTGTAAATTGTTGTTATGGATTGGTGTTTCCATAATTGGCTTATTTGATTTACTAGTCAGTCCCTAATACAGTGCACTGTGTGTTCCCAGGGCCTGTAAATCAAATGCTGCTAGTGGGCGTGCAGCACTGATTGTGCCACCCACATAAGCAGCCTGTAAATGTAACTCAGGCCTGCCATTGCAGTGCCTGTGTGCAGTCTAGTACTGCCATGTCGACTTGGCAAGTGCACCCACTTGCCAGGCCCTAACCTTCCCTTTTCTTACATGTTAGTCACCCCTAAGGTTGGCCCAAGGTATCCTGTGGGCAGGGTGTAGTGTATGTCAAAGGTAGGACATGCCCTGGTGTGTGTGGCATGTCCTGATAGTGAAATACTGCCAATTTTGTTTTTCACTATTGCAAGGCTACCTGTTCCCATAGGATAGAATGGGGAGTTTCCTTATAACATCTTATAAGCATAACTACCCCTGGGAACAAGGTAGAGAAATAAAGTTTAGTATGCCTGAACGCAGAATGTTAAAATGCTTCTTTTAGTGAGGGTCATTTTTATATTCTGTGTTTGAAAATACCACTTTTAGAAAGTAGGTATTTTCTTGCTTAGCCATCCAGTGTGCCTCTGCTAGAATGTGTATTTACTGTCTGGCTTTGGAGTGACAGGGGCTGGGGAGGAGCAGTGGCTCCAGCAAGTCTGGATGAGTCAGGGCTGGGCTGAATTTAGAGTAGGGGGAGGAGATTTCCTTTCACCTGAATGGGCCTGGTCTGCCTTCCACAATGCTGTCTCCACCTCCTGCCAGGAAGCTGCACCAGAGAGGCCAGAACTGGTTTTGACTGAGCACAGGGCTTCTCTGCCACCAGAGAGAAAAGGCTTTGTAGAATAAATACTGGGGCCCAGACCCCATACTTTTAGATCACTTCTGGGAATCAAGAGAAACCTTTGCCAAGGAGAAGAGCCGGAGAAGCTGAGGAGAAATACAGCCCCTGTGCTGTTTGCTGTCTGGGGTTGGCCTGCAGTCGCTACTTTCTGCCAAGGAAAGGGAAAAGGACTTTGCTGTTTGCTGTGTCCCCTGCTTGAGGAAGACCTCCAAGGGCTTGAAACTGAGCTTGCCTCCTGTTCTGAAGTCTCAGGGACACAAAGACTTCACCACCAGCTCCCCGGAACTTCCTTGCTGGGAGTTCTGACCTGCTCTGGTTTTGGACCTCAGGAGGCTGTTTGCCGCTGGGAGCTGGAAAAGTAGTGCAACTTCGAGAAGCGTGATGCATCCACACCTGTTTCTGATGCATCGCTGAAGAAATCGCCACAGCGCCTGCCCGCGGATTGAGAAATCGCTGCACGCCGCATCAAGTGCACCGATCTCCGAAGTCCGAGATTACCGCACCGATTCTGACGCTAGGCTTGCTGTGCGGCTGCAAGAACCCACGCATCGTCCCAGATCATCGCATCGCAACGAGGCGCCAAGTCTGGCGCATCGTTGGGGGACGCAGTAAGAAACTGGTGCATTACCTCCCCACACAGTAAAAAAACGGCGCATCACCTCCCCTCCGGTAAGTAACCGACGCATCACCTCCCTCGGAGCAAGGAACAGACGCATCATCTGGCCTGAGTGTAAGGAACCAACGCATCACCTTCCCTGCGACCCTTTTTGTTTCTGTGCGCGACACATCCAAGGTACTTTGTGTGAAAAGTGTTGCATCTGCAATTTGCTTTGAACTGAACTATTTCTACCATTTGAAAGTCTTATTTTTATTACTGTATAGTGGATTTTTGCCTTTTACAAATGCTTTATGCACTGCCTCTGAGATAAGCCTGTCTGCTCGTGCCAAGCTACCAAGGGGGTGAGCAGGGGTTATTTTAGAAGTGTATACCCCTTACCCTGACTAGAAGCAAGGGTCCCTATTTGGACAAAGGTACCTACCTCTGCCAACTAGAGACCCCCATTTCTAACACAATGCTTTAGTTTAAACATCTGCTTCGTTTGGTTCTGTACTGGGGTGAGGCTCACTATTTCTAGGTTTTGGGGATCATCAATTGTATACTCGCAAGATAAGAAGGAGATGTAATAAATGCTGCAACTCAGCTTTATTAGCTCTAGTCAGATTAACTCTTTCTGGCAATCCCCTGAAATCACTGCATGCTTCCTGACGTCTTGTGTTCTTCACAGCAACTGTGCGGTGATGCTAGGGCCAACAACGAAACTGAAGAAAGACGCCTTTGCATAAAGTCTGTATCCAATATATATTATCAGATCCATTTTAGAGCTTAACTGTGAGTAAAACTGATGTCATTTTCACATAAAACTTTAAGCTTCCTTCCTGGGCGAAGTTCGCGTAGTAGCGCTACGCGTAGCTACACGAAGTGCACTTCGCACTACGCGAGCTACGCGTAGCACTACGCGAACTGCGTAGTGCGGTAGGAAATGCTGTTCGCAATGATTGCACAGTGCCGGATGCTTGTCCGCACTGTGCAATCATTGCAAACGGCATCTTGCACAGTGCAAGCGGTCGTTTTCTGCCGCTCGAGTAGATTTGTACTCGAGCGGCAGTTTTCTCAACGCGGACTGGTAGTTTTTCATCGCGAGCGGTCGCGAGCATACGCGACCACTCGCAATAAGAAACCTGACCTCCCCGCGTTGAGAATCTCGCCGGGAGGTTTATTTTCCACGCTCGCGATCTTCTACTTGATGTTGCTGATCGCGAACGAGGAAAAAGTCTCGCCGGGATGTCATTTTGCTCGCTTGCAGTCGCCAACTTGACGTTGAGGACCGCGAGTAAGCAAAAAATGCCCACTACGCGTTTTTGCACTGTGCTACGTGCAATTCGCATAGCGCATAGTTGCGCAAACTACGCAAACTACGCGAGCGTAGCGTAGTTTTCCGCCCAGGCCTAACATGAACATCATTTGCAGCTTTGCAAATACCTCTGGACACATAACTCATTTAACCTGCAAGAAACAACGCAGGTAATTGATACTATGAAGCAGGGAAAAGCCCCAGGACTAGATAAATTACCAGGGGAGTTGTTCAGGCATGATAAAGAGGTGTGGGCCCCTTTACCTTAACCTGGTCACTAATGCTATAGTTTCAGGAGCGTCAATGACACCCTCGTGGAAGGGGGCAGAAATAGTCCCTATTCACAAAAAAGGAAGTAAGTAAAAACCAGAGAACTATAGACTCATCAGTTTAATTGATGTATTACAGAAAATCTGTGCCAGACAGCTCCTGAACAGATTAAACGGATGGATAGATGACAATAATGTCCTAACACCATACCAGGTAGGATTCAGAGCCCGTACGAGCATGGTTGATCAAGTATTTATACTTCTGTGCATTTTGTGGAAATATACCAAGATAAAGGGGGGTCACATCTACATAGCATTTGTAGACTTAAGGGCAGCATTCGATTTTGTACCCAGAGGACCTTTGTGGGCCTCATTAAAAAGTGAGCAAGTGCCTGAAGATATTTTAAATCAGATAGTAAGGTTGCATCAGGACAATTACGTGAAAGTCCGCTGGGGCATGAAAGGAGAGTTTACAGAGCCGATTCCCATTGACAGAGGAGTGAGGCAGGGATGCGTGCTTGCACCCACCCTGTTCTCACTCTATATCAATGATGTGGTCAACTGCCTCAAAAAATCTAAAATTGACTCCCCGAAAACTTTGTGGAACCCCTATTCCTGCGCTACTATTCGCAAATGATGCCATCTTGATTTCGCAGATGCCTAAGGGTCTCCAAAATCTACTGGATGATTTCAACATATACTGTAAGGAAAAAGGTTTAGAAATAAATATCTGAAAAACCAAATGTATGGTCATAAAACCCCATTAGAACTTCAGGAGAAACATCAGGGTGGGTGAACAATTATTCGAACATGTATCAAATTTTGTGTACCTAGGTATTACACTTGATTCACGGCTGTCATGGAAACCACAAACAAGTCATTCTACAATGGTCCTCACACAGGGATCCAGGGCTATTTTTAACAAATATAATTCATCTATGACCAAACCGATCACACCAGCCTTAGAGATCTATAAACGTAAAGCACAGGAGGCTGCCTTTTATGGGTCTGAACTGTGGGGCAATGGTATTATTAAACAACTTGCATCTGGTGAGAATACATTTATGAGAAGGATATTGGGACTACTACTGGCGACACTACTTGTCCCAATGTTTCATGATCTAAATATAAAGCGTATAGAGCACATCACCATTCTATGCTCGCTGCTTTATTGGATTAGATTATGGACAATCCCAGAGTTGGTGGGCTATAGAGAGGGCATTAAGGAAATTTTAGAACTTGATAGGCAATTAACTTTCCCTTGGCTTAGAAAGGTTCAGAAATGGTTCAATGAGCTTGGCCTCCATTTCTACTGGCCAGAACCATAATTATCGGTGCAAAGTTCAAAGAAAAATCTGAAACAAACATACTGGGAATATGTTCTGAATGCTCTTCCTAGTAATTCCAACCCAGGTAGATTGACAACATAACTCCTTACAGTTAAACCAAACCCATATTATGAAGAGTTTCTTGATACCATCCACATGAAATTTCAGTACGAAACTCTCCAAATCAAGGCATACACTCTGAAATGGAAACCACAGGGAGAATTATCTTGCACTTTATGTATCTTAGGCCACATTGAAGATATTGCACACATTGTGTTCTTTTTCCCGGCATACAATAGGACGAGGAAGAAACAAATTCACCCATTATGCAAAAGGCTAGGGTTTAGGAAGCACCAAGATGCCCTTAGAGTAATGAAGCATGATACAACGCCATATACAACCCCTAGTGTGTGCAAATATTTATTAGCAGTAGGATTTGTACGTGACAAGATGGGGCTGAAATTGTGATGTTGGAATGAGCAATATTATTTTTCTTTTTTAAGCACTGTACTGTTGATGATGATTGTTTAATGTAAATTTTGTACATAATTTATTATTTTAACGAACAGAACAAAATATGAATGTTATACATATGTACTTTTAATGGTTTTTAACTGAAATAAAAGTTATTTGAATACATAGAACTTTACACTTACCCAATTAGCAACCCTGCATTGCACAGATACCCAGTATCGAAGTTAAAGTGCGATGCACCCTAGGTAACAGTGATAAGCACAGGCAGTAGTCCATTATGTGAGCTCTGCCACTTCGCCCAGTAAAAGGAAACTCACTCGTTCCACACTGAACTGTAAGACATATTAAAAAATATTTATTCCGGTTTCATTGTTGACAATGTGAGCCCCACTCGCAAGATACTTTCTATTCACAGGTTCTTTGTTTTCCCCGCGATTAATACCAGGCTTACTCATATGCACATTTCTTCCTATCATGTCCATATGAGTCACAAGCTAGCCAACTTTCTAATTTTGCTGAAACACCTGCATAATGTCATCATGTGATGTTTTGTGCAGCAGGCATGTAACAGAGTGACGGGACACAGCGAGTATAATTTTTGCACTGGTGCTGAGGTACTGAGGCAATGGGCGGGCATCACTTTTTATTGAGCCAATTATGCCATGGGTTGAACCAAAGTACTTAGCAAAAGCAGGGAACACCCTGATCAGCACTAGTTTGTGCAGGTGCAACACTACATTCATCCTAAACCACACAGCACAAAACATAGCGTTAAAAACCTAACAGTAAACCTCAAAACAGTTCAGCCGGGGTAGAGAAAAAAAACCTGCTTTACAGTAGTAGGGCCTGTTTCACAAAGGTAAACTCACAAGTTTGTGTAAGTTTATGCTATTTCAGTATTCACCAAACTTCATTTTAATCTAAATTTTAGGAGTGCCGAGACTCCGCAGTCGGGGCGGAGAACTCCAAAACTTAAAAAGATTGGCCTGTCACATATAAACGTGTAATTTTACGCTTGTGAATCAGGCCCTGAGTCACTGCACTGATGAGACGGGGGCGAGTTGGTTCTCAAAACGAATCTATGATGACCTGACCTGTCTCAGAGAGAGGATGATTGATTCTCTAAATCAGTCGACTTGGCACATTGTGTCACAGGCTGTTGTTAGGGTGTTGGTAACTCAGTGACACATGGAGGGTCACGCTCACATAGCGGACAATGACTTTCTCTAGGAAAATTGGACAGATGAAGCCTGTAGTGGTAGTTCTTGGTTGGGAGTTTCAAAAGACTCTGGGGCATATTTACTAAATGCTTGTGTTGCCCTTGTGTGGTGAAAGTCATTGCAAGGCGACACAGGTCCTTAAAAAGTATTTACTAAGCCATGCAAAGCCACCTTGCGTGGCTCTAAGAGGTTTAGTAAATCCAAAGTGATGCAAGGTAGTGCATATAACTGCTCTGCATAACTGTGCGCAGGGAGGCGGTCACGGGTTGAGGATGGGCATTCCTTTGCATCCACGCATGATTTTTGACACAATCCCAGATCACTAAAGTCAGTAAACCTGGGATTGTGCCAAAATGCTGCGCCTCCATGACCGAGGCGTGACGAGAAGAAATATTTTTATTTCTCCATGTTATTTCCTCTTTCTAAGCGAGTTGCATTGCGCAGCACACATAGAAAGAGGAAAATTACTCAAAGTATTGTTTGTTTGAGGGAAGGTGTACCTCCTTGCAAAACAACAATCCTGCTCGTAACTCAGGCACCCTTGCACCACTGATTGTGCCACCCACTTAAATAGCCATATAAACATGTCTCAGACTTGCCTTTGCAGCCTGTGTGTGTAGTTTTAAAACTGCAAATTCGACCTGGCACAATTAACCTTTTGCCAGGCCTAAACCTCCCTTTTTAGGTCTCGGCTAGGCAGCGCTTGCGCTGTCTCGTTGAGACATGCAGTATATACTTTAGTGAGGGTCTGACCGCCTCTTTTTAAATAGTTCTTCTCATTTGTTCTCCAGTGTGCCTTTCAAACCGTTTCTACTTGGTATTGGTTACTAGTGTTTGAAGTCCCTCCTTTTGGGCTGTTAGCCACGCCTATGGCTATTGGCCCCTTTACTTGTATTAGGGGCGTTGTTTTGGTTGTTGGACTTTTTTATTTAATGCACGTGATGTTGATGGAGTGCTTCCGAGGCACAGACACATGGGCGTGTCCACACATGAGCAGCGCCACACACGCAATGCGTGCATTTCTATTCCCAGCGCAGCCCGTGTCTTCGGCATTGCTGTGTTGTACCTTGCACTTTACAGTGCCCCAGGTCCACACACGAGCAGCGCCACACACACAATGCGTGCATTTCTATTCCCAGCGCAGCCCTTGTCTTCGGCATTGCTGTGTTGTACCTTGCACTTTACAGTGCCCCGGGGGCACAATCAGGGACCGACTAGAGTGCTCCTGTACAAGCACGCAGTCTATGGTCCCCCGGGCACAAGCAGGCATCCACTCCGGCGTGCTTTTCTTGTTTTAAAACTGGAGCGCGGAAAAAGTGAGGTGGGCAGACGTGGACACTGGTAAGGTTTACTAGAATGGAATGGAGTGCTTGTGTTTACAGATATCTGCCTCGTGTACTTCTCCCCCTCCGCTGTGTGTAGCACTGACGCCTTTGTGCTTCTCCCTGTCCCCCTCCGTGTTGCTGTCTGCCTCGTGTGCTCGCCCTGTTGCATTGTCTTGGCTGCTCCACATTACTTTCTCTTTTTCCGGTTTGCTCTCCTCTCTGTGCTCCACTTTGTGCTTTCTCGCTCTGTCGTCTGCTTCCCCCAGTGTTGCCTCCTGCACCGGACTCCGTGTTGCTCCCCCCTCATCAGTTAATGAAAAAACTTTGCGTTTCATTCCCGTTTATACATACTAAGCATTACAAAAGTGTCTGTGCAGACCAAAAGCGCCTATGTAAACCACACGTTTAATATTGGGAAACTCAAGGGCATGCCGAAAATGAAGGAATCTACACATTTTCTGTTACATGTTCATCGTACCAAAATACATAGTATGTGGAAGTACAAAGTGTTGAACAATAGAACAACATTTTGAATAAAAAATCTGCATATACTAATTGCGATAATGAAAGGGTTAGTTCATTGCCTTTCAAGAAGTAAGGAACGTCATTGCCAATTTGTTGACAAGAAAGTAAGTGACATCATGTTCAGTCTGGTGGCGAGAAAAGTAATGTTGGCTCCTGAAAGCATGACAATCATAGACTGACTTCCAAATGGTCTCTTATTGATGACTTGATACCTAAATTTGGCACAGCCGAAGACACAAATAGTTAATTGAGCGCACTTAACAGTTAATCATCATCTATGACCCTGTTAACGTATTTTCGTATTTTAAATAAAGTGGCCTTCCTGCACCAGAAAGTAATTGTGCTTTGATGTTCCATTTCTCACTAGATCTAATTAACCTTTTTTAAAACACCACACATTTCGAGCTGCAAAGTGTACTGAGAAGACAGGCTAACAGCATAATTGTGTTTCCCTACAACACTTTTTTTACCCTGACATTTAGAAAGACCTGATAATGAATGGATTTAATTTAAGTCAGCAGGCGCGAGAGCTTGTATTATGTTTGGTAACTGCTCTTGCTCTATTTAGCCGACAGATTTGATCACCTTTGTAGTAAAGTATGTGAAGAGTCACAAATACAACACTGTTCATCTCCCTGTCACATCCAGATTTAAAAAAAAGTGTGGAAGAATTCTGAAACAGGAGCAATTTCATGTAGAGGAGTTTGTTGTGGATGTATTTGTACCAGAAATATGAAGGACAATGGCGGCACACATGGGGTGGAGGATGTGAAGGGCAGGAATTTTAGGGAATACATGTGGTAGGGCGCAAGTATAACTGTTGAGTGGTATTGTGGTATCAGTGAAGTAAACTGAGACCGTCAGCTAAACCAGAAGAAACAGTTAGGTGTTTGCTGGGAGTGGTGGTATTTTGTGGTGCTGTATGGTTATGCATTGTAAAATGTATGGTTTAGTGTTGTGCAATGAGCTGTTTTATCTGGGCAATTTTTAGGGTTCTGAATTTTGGATGATGCCGACTTGTGTGTTGTAGTATAATGTGTAAAAAGTGGTTTACTATGACCAAGAGCTGTCGTGATTGCATAATGCTGTGCATTGTGATGAAGTTGGCGTCTCTTTAAGTACATTGTGCAGTTTAGCTACTGTTTGATACAACATATGGGTTGCATGTTTTTTTTTGTGTTATGTATAACGTGGTAGAGTTCATCTGAAATGATGTTCTAGTAACATGTAATGGTGTGGCGAGGGTGAGGTGGCATGGCAGGCAGAAAGCCCAAGACAGGAGATGCATGGACCGCCTCCCACTATCATGCAGGAGTATCTTCCACTCCAACAGGGCACAAAGGAAGGCATGTCAGTAGGAGGGCTACAAAATGGACAAGAGAGGAGAGAAGCAAGCAATAAGTCCAGGGCGAGTGAAGGAAGAGGTAAGAGAGCCATTTATTAGTCTGACAGGTGTGTCTAGGGATTGTGGGAGAGTTCACTCCAACCTTTTACCAAAGAGAACCTTGGGGCATTATTCACAAGTGATGTTGTAGGCTCCCCTGGTGGGCAGCCTGTTCTAGGTCCTCCATCATGCCTATTCCAGCCTCCTTCACTCATCTGTAGATTTCAGAACATGATGCTTTTAGAGGCACTTAAGTCGCTCTTGTAGTGCTACAATAAATTGATGGCGAATATTCAAGTGGCTGTTTCTTTCATTGGGGCCGGTCTTGCTTTTGCAATGTACATGCCTGGAGTCGAACATGTGGGACTCTACACATAGCCGCTTTAGTAGACCCGAACAACTAAAACAGGCTGTAAGTGCTGAGCTACTTTAAGTCTTCTGCTCACGAGTTCGGATGTGACAAATTAAACGTATGACAAGTCTTTGAAAGTGATAGAAAGGGTAAATAAAGTGCTGTGTTTGAGGTGCATGGAGAGAACAGTTGTCCATCTCGTGGCCGTAATATCATTTGGTGCCTTCAGTCAAGATTGAGGTACATCGCCCGAGCTCGCATTTCATAAATAGGAGGTGGAGTTGTAGATCAGAATTGTTTCGTTCTAAACAGTGAATAGAAGGGTGTGCTGAATTGCAAGATCGAGGTGCGTTGGCTGAAATGTGCATGGCTCAGCAATACTCAGGACTATACGAGTCAAGACTGAGTTTCATTGGGCTAGTTAATTCTACTGGAACAATAGCAAGTTGATAGAAGTTTACAGAATGAATTATATCATTGAAATGAGCGCTTCTGAGGGTTCGGGACTAGGCGCATCGTTAAGTGTATGTGGGTACCAATCCCAGTAAATTAGGTTTGATCAACAGGATTAACGTACATTGACATAACCATGCCTTCTAAACTATGTTTTATGTGAGCACTTATGAAAATACAATGCACGTTGTGTGGTCCTATTACTGGAGTAGCATTTGATGCTGCAGAATGAGTATGTGGCATGGTTAAAACTTTATTTATAACAAACTGGTGTTAGTCTTTCTTAGTTATTTTTTCCAGATGCCGGTGGTTTGGTTGGTTGGTTGTGTCTTATTCAAAACGTATTTGGTGGAAATGAACCACCAGCACCTCTGTCGATAACCCCCACTATTGCGACTTGCAGATTCCACCAGTGACCATGTTGTGGCCGTTTTAGAGCACTATTTCCCGTCCCTGTTTCCCGGTGGAACCGCTACCGGCCAACCAGCTGCAAAAAATATGCTGCATGGTTAAATACCTATAAGGCCCCAAAGGCGAGACCGATTGCATTGCAAATGCTTGTTAATACATGCAAGTCACTCTTAGTGTAGGCCTGATGGCATGCTGGAATCTACTCCTCAGTCTCTTGGTAAAATCTTCAAGTATATTTCCCCGTTGGTCGTATGGATCTTTTGTTAGTTGACTTGAAGCGCTGTTAGGGAATAAACATCAGAAATGCAATTCCAATTTGTGAAGCCAATGTGACTCAACAGTAAGGACCAAAAATCAATGATTTAGATTTAATGGGTTTATTTTAGGATATTAATCCATCCAGTATGAATGCTGAGCAAAAATAAGTTCATGAGATACAGCAATGTAGTTTGAAGGCTGAAATGTGCCAGTAAGTTAAATCGTAATAAAATGAGATACTATATATATATATATATATATATATATATATATATATATATATATATATATATATATATATATATATATATTCACTGAAAAAACCATAGGTTTTAGGGACAGTTATAGTTACTTGGACATTGCACTCGTACAAAACCCGTGAAATTCCCCCGTTATAGTTAGTTCAGCTAACTATAA
Organism: Calotriton arnoldi; assembly: GCA_963921515.1. Lineage (NCBI taxonomy): Eukaryota > Metazoa > Chordata > Amphibia > Caudata > Salamandridae > Calotriton > Calotriton arnoldi. The sequence goes on along the minus strand of CAWUFW010009320.1, from coordinate 110,100 downwards.
CTCGCGCCCGCAATGCACTGCTGATGACGTCACATATTACATCACTCATGACATGGTCAGTGACATCACTGATGACATCACTGATGACATCTCAAATGACATCACTGATGACATCATCCAGTGACTGTGTGTTTCTCTAAAGTTTAAATATTTTTAATATATATAGGAAAAGACGTATTGAAGAATGAGTGGGTGTGTAAGTGTCTGTATGGATGATTTAGTAGGTGCGTGACTGACTGTATAAGTGAGTGATTTAACGTATCTTACTGAATGCATGGGTTAGTGACTAAACTGGGTGAAGGTCTGTATCCATCTGTCTGTTGCTGTGTAAGTGGCTGCATGTGTTTGTGAATAGCTACATGAGTGTCTATTTGAGTTATTGAATGCTTGTGTGAGTATCTGTATGGGTGCCTGAGTGTTTGTGTGGGAGAGGTGTGTGCGACTCTGTGCATAGATGTGTGAGTGGGTGATTCACTGGGTGGATGGTTTCAAGAGTGCATCTGTGATAGACTGTATGGGTGGGTAAGTGTGTGTAAGAGTGTGTTAGTGAGTGAATGTATGTCCCAGTGGTACATGTGTGAGTAACTACATATGTGAAAGGCAGTATATATGTGTGTTGGAGTATATAAATAGCTATAAGCGAGAGTGACTGATTGTGATAGTGGCTGTATGGATGAGTGTGTGCTTGTATCAGTGATTGTATAAGAGCGTAAGAATGTGCTAGTATTTGTATGAGTAAGTGAGCTGGTGTGTGTATAACTGTATAGGTGAGTAAATGGTAGTGTGTTTAATTATTTGCATGACTGACTAGGTGTGTGAGTACCTCTATGGATGAGTGGCGGTGTTTGAGTGTCTATATAGGAGTATGAGTGCATATGATAGTCCTGTACTGAGTGACCGTAAGTATGAGTGACTGTACGGGTGAGTGAGTGGATGTGTGTGTGTAGACCTAAGAATCAGTGAGTGGGTATGTAGTTATTGGTGTTGGAGTGTCTATGGTTTTGCGAATGGCAGTCTGTAATTTAGAGTGGGTGTATCAAAGGTTATATTAGGGTGTGAGGAGGTGCATCAGATTATCACATGGATGATGTCATCAGTGATGTCATTTGAGATGTCATCAGTGATGTCATCAGTGATGTCACTGACCATGTCATGAATGATGTAATATGTGACGTCATCAGCAGTGCATTGTGGGGGCGTGAGTTATAGTTAGCTCAACTAACTATATCGGCCGAATTTCTATGGTTTTGTACGAGTGAAATGTGCAAGTAACTATAACGTCCCTGAAACCTATGGTTTTTTCAGTGAATTTCAAAGGTTTTTAACATGATAATTTGTAACTATAACGTCCCTGAAACCTATGGTTTTTTCAGTGAATTTCAAAGGTTTTTTAAATGCTAATTTCTAATTATAATGTTCATTAAACCTATCTGCTGTGCGATCCAAAAACAAGCTGGTGCGTGTAGTGTTGTGGACAGTGGACGCAACCATGTTACCTCAGGCAGTGGGGAAGATCTCGGTCATGAACCTGTGTCGTCGCCCCCTGTAAGCGGAAGCGCAGTGGGCTGGTCCAACATACGCCACTCCAGCGTAGAAGTGTGAATAAATAGGCCGGGGTTCTGGGCGTGGTTCACTTCTGTGAAAGCCAACGCGCCTGCCAGAGCGGCGACCCTAACCCTGCCACGTGGCTGCCACCATGACCGCGGGCCTCCTCGACACAAGCCCCCTGCGAACACAGCGGCACAGCACTGCACAGTTATGTCTGTACAGACTACTGCCTTCGATCTACACTGCAGACAGCAGGGCTCACAATTCAGATTGAGTCGCGATTGCAGATGACGCAGTCCAGTAGGCAAGACACATTGCTCCCAGTGCGGCCCGCCCGGACCACGCATCATCGCAGGCTGCGTACACGCTGAGCGCCAGAGGTACCACTAACTCAGTGCACCACAAGTAAACGCCACAAGGCCTTATTAAGGCAGAATTCATTAAACAAAACACATTGCTACCAGTGCGGCCCACACAGACCACGCATCATCGCAGGATGCGCACACGCTGAGTGCTTCAGGTGCCACTAGCTCACTGCACCATAAGTCATTGCCACGTACCCTTAAACCTACATAATATCCTTTTAGTATCCTTGCTTCAAGAACTTTTTTTATATCAATTATAGCTTTAGTACAATGACCAAATTCATCTTGCAAGTCCAAAGGAACACTGAATGGCAGTCTACACTGGGGGTAGCAGAGCCCACAATTCGAATTCAGTTTTGATTTATTTATTGCAGAGTGAACTGTACTTTATGTCGTTGGATTTTCTCAAGAGGAAGTCACAAAAAGCATTCCTCGATGTCTGTGCTGACTACTGCCTTCGATCTACACTGCGGTCAGCAGAGCTCACCATTCAAATTCAGCCTTGATTTATTAATTGGACAGAGAATTGTACTCTATGTCGTTGAATTTTCTCAAGAGGAAGTGACAAAAAGCTTTCCTCGATGTCTGTGCTGACTACTGCCTTCGATCTACACTGCGGACAGCAGGGCTCACAATTCAGATGGAGTTGCGATTGCAGATGACGCAGTCCAGTAGGCAACAGACATTGCTACCAGTGCGGCCCTCCCGGACCACGCATCATCGCTAGCTGTGCACACACGGAATGCTTCTGATGCTCCTACCTCAGTCCACCACAACTGATGGACCCTTTGTGACAGAATTTTTTGTGTATGATTTCAGATCTGGTGCTCCTAACTTAGTGTAGCACAAGTCATGGACCCTTTATGATTGAATCTCTGTGTGTGATCTGATGATTACTGTTGTACTTGTTACCAGCACCAACCATTCCCGGAGGGCTGGCTTACACTCACCCCACACGCATCCAGCACAGACGTCACTGGACATGTGACACTGGTAATAAAAAGGAGTCGAGTGCACGTGCTCGTACCCAGTTCCACTATCTATCTGTGTCCGTGTGTTCATTATGTATGCAACATGCTGCCCCTGGGCCCTACCACATTACATTGTGCTCTGGACAGTGTATGCAACCAACTTACCTTTGACAGTGGGAGAAAACTTTGGTTATGTAACTTTGTCTCGGTCATTGTACAAGTATGTATGTAGAGACTGGATGATTAGAGTACTGCAAGGAGAGTGTATAGTGAATTTATAAGTGTGTGGGGATTGGCGGAGTGATTGTATAAGTACATATGTTGGCGCACCCTAACTCCGACAACGAGCTTGTCTCTAATTGGCTGCCCTCCATGTCCCAAAAACTGAAATTTGGATTTTGCATGGCCCAGTATTGCTACAGCTGCAATACTCCAATAAACATTCACACCCACACAGATGTGTCATGTCCACCATCTTGCTTGTGTGGAACAATGGATGAATGTAGGGTCAGTGATTCCCCGTACCTTCCATGTTGGCCATGTTCAGGGACTTGGCTCACAGAGTGACACATTGACGCTTGCGACCCGGGTGACGGCAGCACTACAACAAGAACACCCGCATGGCAGTGTTGCAAGATTTCTTAAGCATTCTCTAGCCCAAAGACAACCAAAAAGTAGCCCAAACTAGCCCAATATTGCTACTTTAAGGAAGGAGGGGCAGGGACATCTTCAAGCAGGCGGTGAATGGATTGGAATTGATGTTGCAGCAGGCTGCCAAGTAAATATTTGTCTAATAATGCGCTTTAACATACTAGTTTGCTGGAGCGCTGTATATATATTTATAATCTGGCAACTAGCACAAACCAAAATTTTACAGCACAACCGGGAAAAATATAGCCCAATTGTGCGTGATCTAGCCCAATCTGGCAACAGTGCCGCATCAGTTGATTCCTCATACAGCTCACGATGGAGCCACGCCCATAGCTCCGGAGTCATTCTTCACAGCCTCACGCAGGACTGGCATACGCCAGGCCAGCCCACTCTGCTTACGCTTACAGAGAAAGACAACAACGCTACACGGCCCAGATTTTCATTGCAGTGATCTGCTGGTCACACCCTAGTTGTCAGTACGCCACAGCCACTCCCTCACGGCTGGTATACACCCACACCACACCCATCCAGCACAGGCGTCACAGGACACGTGACCCTACCAATAAAAAAGACCGGGCACACGTGCTCTAAACCATTTTAGAGTTGCTCCCACCGCATGCACTGTGATGGCCCGTCTCGGTGGTTCGGACACCTCATGTAGGCCTGAGCCACTGAACAGGGAGGCCTACCACCATGTGCATGGCCTCACTGTTCACTGAGTTAGTGGCACCGCAAGGACTGAGCGGGTGTGCAACCTGAGATGATGATAGGTGCACTAGTATGTCCTCTGCCATGGCAAAATCAAGGCGCAGCACCAAATGTGAGACCTGTTGGCCTGCGGAGCGGGACTGCATGATGCGGAGGGTGCCCTGTCCGCAAAAAGGTGAGCAGTGAGGCCTGGGTGCGCAGCGGTGGGCAAATGCGTCTGGGCGGCGGGAGTGGATACACAAAGGCGGCACAGCGATTTAGGCGTATGCAGTCGTATATACTCTCCCATTACTAATTCTGTACTATGTTTAGATGTGGGAGCTTGAGGGCTCCACTAGGTCCCGGCACGTGGTTGGAGACACAGCACTCACTGTCCCTCTTCATCTCTTCCTTTCTCTCCTTCACACTCTTTCTCTCTCTCTTCTTCTCACACTGTTTCTCTCTTTCTCCCTCTCTTCCTCTTTCTCACACTCTTTCTCTCTCTCTTCCTCTCTCTCTGTTTCTCTCTCTCTTCGTCTCTCTCACTCTTTCTCTCTTTCTCTTTGTCTTCCTCTCACTCTTTCTTTCTTTCTCTCTCTCTCTCTCTCTTCCTCTGACTCTCACTGTTTCTCTCTTTCTCTCTGTATTCCTCTGACTCTTTCTTTCTTTTTCTCTCTGTCTTCCTCTCACTCTTTCTTTCTCTCTCTTTCTCTCTCCTTTGATGGACGCATGACGCACAATCTTATCTTGCTTTTTGTCTTGCAGGCCTGCGATGAAGCGTGGCCATCCTGCAATCAACACTCAACCTGAATTGTGAGCTCTGCTCTCCGCGTGTACACAATGGGTGAGGAGGTTTCTTCGGCACGTTGTGGACCCTCTTCGACACACGCCGGTGGTGTAAGGTGAGCAGAGAGGCTTGTTTGCGCAGCGGCGGGCAGTCACCTCCGGGCAGTGGGAGTGGATGGGGTGCAGCAGCCTGGGTGCTCAGCGGCACGCAGTCACCTCCGGGCAGTGGGAGTGCATGGGGTGCAGCAGCCTGGGTGCGCAGCAGCTGTCATACACTTCTGGGCAGTGGAAGTGGATGGGGTACACTAGCCTGGATACACAAAGGCAGGACAGCGATTTGGGCATACGCAGTTGTATGTACTCATCCATTACTGATTCCATTTTTATGTTTCAGATGACTAAGCTTGAGGGCTGCCCTATATCCCGGCACGTGGTTGGAGACACACCGGTGACAGAAAGGTGAGCTGTGAGGATTTTCTCCACAGTGTCAACACTCACTCTCCCTCTCCATCTCTTCCTTTCTGTCACTCACACTCTTTCTCTCTCTCACTCTCTATCTCTTCCTTTCTCTCTCTCACACTCTTTCTCTCTTTCTCTGTCTCTTCCTCTCTCTCTCATTCTTTCTTTCTCTCTTCCTCTTCCTCTCTCACTCTTTCTCTCTCTCTTCCTCTCTCTCACACTGTTTCTCTCACTCTTCCTCTCTCTCACTCTGTTTCTCTCTTTCTCTCTTCCTTGTATGTCACTCTTTCTCTCTTTCTCTGTCTTCCTCTCTCTCACACTTTCTCTCTTCCTCACTCTCACTCTTTCTCTCTCTCTCTTACTTTCTCTCACTCTTTCTCTCTCTCTCTTCCTCTCTCTCACTCTTTCTCTCTCTCTTCCTCTCTCTCACTCTTTCTCTCTCTCACTGTTTCTCTCTCTCTTCGTCTCTCTCACTCTTTCTCTCTGACTTCCTCTCACTCTTTCTCTCTGTCTTCCTCTCACTCTTTCTTTCTCTCTCCTTTGATGGACGAATGACGCACAATCCTATCTTTCTTTTTATCTAACAGGCTGTGATTCACGAATCGACGTCCCCCACCCACACCACCACAGCTGAACGCGTGTACAAACTGTGATGATGCGTGGCCTTCCTGACAACGCCTGACAAAGTTGCTTCAGCACGTGGTGCACCCTCTTACACACACGCCGGTGGCAGAAGGTGAGCAGAGATACTTCTTTCCGCAGCAGCGGGCAGTCACCTCTGGGCGGTGGGAGTGGATAGTGTGCAGCAGCCTGGGCACACAAGAGCGCACAGACACCTCCGAGCAGTGGGAGTGGATGGTCTGCAGCAGCCTGAGTGCGCATTGCCGAAACAGATAATTAGGCGTGTGCGGTTGTATGTACTCTGCAATTACTAATTCTATACTATCTTTCAGATCACTAAACTTAAGGGTGCACTATGTCCCGGCACGTGGTTGGAGACACACCGGAGGCACAAAGGTAAGCTGCGAAGATTTTCTCCTGTGTCAACACTTCCTCTCCGTCTCTTCCTTTCTCTCTCTCACACTTTCTCTCTTTCTCTGTCTGTTCCTCTCTCTCATTCTTTCTTTCTCTCTCTTCCTCTCTCACTCTTTCTCTCTCTCTTTCTCTCTTTCTCTCTATCTCTCTCTCACACTGTTTCTCTCTCTCTCTTTTCCTTGTATCTTACTCTTTCTCTCTCTCACTCTTTCTCTTTCTCTGTCTTTGTCTGTCTTCCTCTCTCTCACTCTTTCTCTCCTCTCTCTCACTCTTCCTCTCTCTCTTCCTCTCTCTCACTCTTTCTCTTCCTCTCTCTCACTCTTTCTCTCTCTCTTCCTCTCTCACACTATTTCTCTCTTTCTCTCTCTCACTCTTTCTCTATTTCTTTGTCTTCCTCTCTCTCTCACTCTTTCTTTGTTTCTCTTTCTCCCTCACTCTTTCTCTTTCTCCTTTGCTGGACGCATGACGCACCATCTTATCTTTCTTTTTGTCTTACAGGCTGTGATTCACAAATGGTCCAGCGATGACACGACATGGCTGTACATAGTTTTATTTGTTGTCGTTTTGTTTTAATAAAATGTTTTATATGTAAATCCATACATGACTAAGATTCTTATTTGTCCAACCTAACGTGACTGTCACATTTGTTTGTGGGGGTGGGGGTGAGGGGAGATGGCGGACAAGGAGCTCCTACTGGGGGAAGTGGGAGCAGTGTTGGGTTTCCGACCTGCATGATCGTTGCCTCCATTACATCTGTTCTCAGAGACTTAAGAGCCGGCGGTCTGGCTCGTAGATGAAGAACTGCGAGCCGACTAGCAGGCTCATAGAGGGAGAACCGCGGCCCGTCAGTTCGCAGAGGAAGAGCTGTGGGCCAGCTCGCAGAGGAACACCTGCGGGCCGACTAGTATAGGGAAAGGTGCGGGCCATCGGCTTCCAAAGGGATAGCTGTGGAACACTGATGTGGGGAGAGGGAGCGTGAAGAGCGTATCTCGCAGAGAGACACCTCCGGTATATTTCCAGTATTGGCTTCACAGATACAACTGCGGGCCCGAGAACGCGCACCCAAAGAGCTGTGATCCAACAAGTGGTTCGCAGAGGCAGACTTGCAGGCCCAAGTATGTTGTTGGAGGTATGCTGTTGATGGTGGAAAAGGGTGCGTTACCTGCTGATGTAGGGAGACGCAGCGTGAAAGCGGTATCTCGCACAGACAGCTCCGGTATATTAAATTGCCCCTGGGACCTTTCTTTTATATTTTCACTCGATGCGAGGCACAAGATGGCTGCTAACACTTCCTGGTTTGAATTGTTAGCAGCCAATCAGAGGCAAGCTCGTGCTCGGGAGTTAGGCACAGTCCAGATATATATATATATTTTTCCTTTAATATCTCAAAAACTACTGAACGGATTTACACCATTTCCACAAAACCACGCTTTCTGCACCAAGACCTTTCTCCCTGCCAAATTTGGCGTAATTCCGTTGAGCAGTTTGACCTGCAGCCTTGTCTAAAGTTTCCTATGGAAAATGCATTGCGAAAACACTTTTTCGGACCCCCTTTTTTCTCAGGCCCCCTTCACCAATCACCCTGTAATATGTCTTCACAGCTCAATACACATCTAAACTTTCAAGATATGAGCTGATCAAAAAAGAGAAACTTTCTGGAATATTTAGTAAAGATTCGTCAAACGACGCCAAAGTTATAAGCACATGGAGGTCTCCAGGAGGGGGGCCGCGCAACCCCCCTCCCAACATGAGTGAAGCCCCAGGCCTGCGGGGACCCCAGCGGGCCCCCGCAGCACCACCGAGCCCCCGCTATTATTTTTTAAGAAATGCCCCCGGGACCTAGCCCACCCCGGGGTCTGATTAAAATAAAACGCGGGACCCCGCGACCCCAACGCGAATTATGCTTTTTTTGGCCCTGGGGTCTTTCTGGGACCCCCTGAGCAGGCCTAGGGGGTCACGGTGTTTCTACCCTGCCCCCTTCTCTTGTTTTATACTTTTGTTTCTCTGTTTTCTTGTGACTCGCTTCTACCGAGCCACAAGATGGCTCCCAACACTTCCTGGTTTGGAGTGTTCGCAGCCAATCACAGTGAAGCTTGTGCACGGGACTCAGGCTCCGCCCAGATATCGAAACTTTTATTTTTCTAATTTCTCAGTAACTACTGAACGGATTTACACAATTTAAAAAAAAGGTCGCTTTCTGATCCAAGCACTACCTTTTGCCAAATTTGGGGTAATTCCGTTCAGTAGTTTCGGCTCTAGCCTTGCACAAAGTTTCCTATGGGAAATTGATTTTTGACTCTTATTCTTTGAATTTCTCAAAAACTACTGAACGGATTTACACCATTTAAAAAAGGTCGCTTTCTGAACCAAGCTCTACCTTTCTGCCAAATTTGAGGTAATTCCGTTCAGCAGTGCGGGCTGTAGTCGTCGCAAAATTTCCTATGGAAATTAACATGGAGAAAATGCGTTTTGGGACCCCCCTTTTTTCTCAGCCCCCGCTTGACAAATCACCCCCAAACTTTCAAGATAGGAGCTTACCTAAAAAGTGCAACTTTTTGGAAAATTTCATAAAGATTCGTCAAACGATGCCAAAGTTATTAGCAAATCAAAAAACGCTTTTCCTATGGAAACTAGGTTGTAACTATAACTATCTACTGGCGACCGCCAGTAGGTAATACATACACATACATACACACATATATATGTATATACATATATTGAACCATGCCTTTGTTGTTCTGATGCCCACCAGAGGAATATAAATATGCTAAAAAACAGTTTTTCTTGCAGGACCCACCGAGGGGTAATGATGGTCTCCAAGCAGACTACAAAGTCTAGCATGCTTTGCAAGAACGTGTACCTGAACGGCCCACTGGGGGCAATAACTAATAGAATTCAGCATGCGGCTTTAAATGCTTGGAGTTACCTGCGGAGACCAGCTATGCCACACCTATAATTAAGGAGCAGGGGGCTCCGAAACCGGTCAGGCGCATTGAGTCAGGACTGAAAAGCCGGTTCCCCTCAAATAAATATTCTTCTGAATAGCTGCTGTTGAGTGCGTTCTCACGCTTTTGGGCAACTTTTGGAAATTATATATATATATATATATATATATATATATATATATATATATATATATATATATATATATCACACAGCCTTCCGGAAAGTGCGGGGCTTGAACTTGCGGCGGTCCTGGGTGGGTTCCGGACACCCACTAAATAATAGTCACAACTTCTCCTTTTACGAAAAAGCTGCCACGACACTCCAAAGTGCTTTTAACTTGCTTCGTTTATTGTCACGAACGGCTCCCTACCAACGCGTTTCACCTTACGGCTTGATCACGGTATTTTTTACTTTATTATACACATTTTGACCAAGGAAATGCAATGTAGGCGAGGTAAAGGTTGCATATTAGTATAGGAAGGCCCACTTGGGCATTATTTTACAGTTTATTTAGCAGCAGAACTAGGGGTTGTGCATTTAACTTCAGTTAAGAGCATCTTGGTAAAGTTTGGTGCAACTATATTGCAGAAAATAATTTTTCCGTTTGCACACAGTGTTTTATAATAATTTTTTAACGCATACAAGCATATCTATTTATATTTTATTTATATTTATGAGCTTATTTATTGAATGCGTATCAAGTTTTGCACATATACTGTAATTTATTATGCTGCTATTAGTAACTTTTCAGTCTCTATGCACTTGCACTTTGACTTCATGTCGTCATTTCCTGGCACTTACCACTTTAAATGCCATGGGGCTTATTTACAAGGCCCTTGCGTCACTTTTACGTCATTTTTAACATGGGAAAAGTGACGCAAAAGTGGCGCAAGGGGCTTGTAAATCTGCCCCCATGTTTCTTCTATGCAATGCGTCATGTGATCAAGACCCGAGTGGGGGTCGAAACGCGTAATGGCGGATTTGCTGGCATTTAATTAAACAGCACTGGATTTGCACCAAGAACTTTGGCTCTGCTCTCGTTTTCCTTGTCCGTGTGAGGCTTCTTTGGCTGGCGAATTGAGTATATCTAAGTACCGAGGTGCTTCAGTGGTACGAGCGGAACCCCTCCCCCTGATTGGGCACAGCAGCAGGAAGCAGCCGGTCTGGTCACCCGGAACTGATTTTCGTAACTCCGGTGAGGAGTAAGCTGCGGGAGCCCCTGGATGCTGCATATTGACCTGCCTTTGATGCGGAAGTCGGTGTAACCCGTGTCGGCTGACCGGAGTGAGCGCCAGGCATTCTGCCAAGGTAGGATCCGGCAGAGATACCAGTGGGGGAGTGTGCACGGCGCTAAGTTCGGACATTGTTTCAGGGGACTAGCGGCCGTTCTATATCCTGTTTCAAATTTAAGCCACAACTTCCAAGCAATAATGTCTGCTGACGCATTGCGTAATCGTGAGGAGGCGGCTATGTCAATGTTTAATGAATCCCCGGCTGGGGGGTCGACAGCTGTGGAACATACAGGCACCCTACTATCAGAAAGTTCTACTGCCAGAGACATGTTTAAAAAGCTTGAGAAACTCATGCGTTCGGAACAATCAAAGTGGTGGGAGCACAAGTCTTTGTCCCGCTACTTGGAGGTCGGGAGGGTTCCGAGAGGGTTGAGGATCACTCTAGCACCCAGTTATGAGAACCCCGACCCCGCAATGCTAATGGAATGGGCTGAGTCCAACCTAGAATCGTCCAGCAGGCTTATGACAATATTGGTGAAATACGCAGAAAGTGACCGCGCAAAATTACAATCTCAGATAGAAGTATTGGAGGTGGAGATTGGGAAATTGGAGAAAACGGAGCATGTTAAAAAATTAAGGGAAGATATGTTGGCCCGGTTAAGTAAGGATGAGGACATAATCAAGAGAAGGAAGACCTTTAAGTTTGAGAGGGATAGGGCGGACTATCAAAACGGGCAAGTGTTCACGTTCGCCCGTAGATATGATGCAGTTAAGGCGAGGGTCAATCGACCATTTTCAAGGAAAACCAGCGAGACCACTGCAGCATCTACTTCGATTTCAGATTTGAGTTCAGCTGCCGAAAGTGATCCCGAAGGAGATACTTCAAGGGCACACAACTTGGGGTTTACAAAATTGTCTCTAGCACAGGAGGTGGACTGCCTGTGCCAAGACAGAAGGGACACATTGAGACCTCGGGGTCCACCGGGCAGCAAAATAAAAGACACAACTTCAAACGCAACCAGAGAAGAAAATGCCACAAAAGAAGGCAAAGCGGTTGGCAAAAAAGTGATGAGGGGCAGATGGAATCGATTTCAAAATCGGAACCAAGTACAAGTGCAAGCACCGCTAACACCGACGCAGTAGTGAATTTGACTAATTTGCCACTAACACCGGCAGAGAAACGGATTCTTGGTTTAGGACTATCATATAGTCCACCTTGTAAATTCAACTATGTGGATGTTCGTTTGGATACTTTTAGATTTGTGAGAAAACTCAAACTAAATAAATTTCATATCCTACAACCCAAAAAGAAACCAACACCTGACTTGCATGGAGCTATTGCTAGTCCCTCATTACTGACAGCTGGTGATTACAGCCTATTTCAGGACGCCTGGTCCCTTCAGAATGAACAGAACGGTGAATCACTTGTTAAAGACCTAGAATTGTTGGACAAAGGAGAATTATGTCCAACGCCTTTCAAACCTAAGTCTGTTTTCCAGCCAATCATGCTGCATGATAATTTGGATGTATACCATGAGTTAGTCACTAGGGACTTAAAGAAACTGTATATAGCAACTAACAGAGTCCGCCATGGCATGGATAAACAAAATCTGTGTTACAGACAGCTAATGAAAAAATACAAGCTGACAACAACATTATTGTGCGGCAAGCGGACAAAGGTGGAAATGTCGTTTTGTGGCCACGCCTAACTATACATGGAGGAAGCGGCACACCATTTGGCTGATTCTGCATGTTACAGAAAAAGTAACATCCACATAGTGAAAGCAGCATGGAACGACCACTATCAGAAACTATTGGCTTGGAAAAGTGCAGGATTAATTACGGAGGATGAATATCGCTTCTTAAAAAAGGAACACCCGGTTATTCCCACCTTCTATCTTATACCAAAGATACATAAAGATATTGACAAACCTCCGGGGAGACCTATTATCTCTGCTATAGACAGCCTTAATGGAGAACACCTCTAAATACGTTGATTATTTTCTCCAAGATTTGGTCAAGGGGTTGGCATCTTATGTGCAGGATACATCAGATCTTTTGCGAAAAATTGAACATGTGGTGTGGAGTTCTGATATGCTTTTAATAACTCTTGATGTAGCATCTCTCTACACCTCAATTAGGCATTGCGATGGTTTAAAAGCTGTGGAGCATTATTTGAATCTGCGACCTATGAAATTCTCTATGCATAATAGAATGTTAATCTCAATGATATCGGCATATTTAGAACAACATTTTTTTATGTTTAATAACCAGATCTATCAACAGATCAGGGGAGTCGCGATGGGGGCCTGCTTCTCCCCCAGCTATGCTTGTTTGCATATGGGGCTGTGGGAGGAGCAGGTCCTCTTTGGACAAAGCAAAGCGACAATGAAAGAACATGCAATTTTGTATTTACGGTACATTGATGACTTGTTTTTAATCTGGAGGGGTTCAGAGTCAAGGGCAAAGGAATTTGTAGATACGCTAAATAGCAATTGCCTTAATCTCCAATTTACATCTATTATTAATGCCACATCTGTTTGTTTCTTGGATGTTGAGATATATGTAGATCATGGGCTCTTGGCCACCAGATTGTTCAGGAAGCCAACTGCAGGCAATACGGTCCTGCATGCGACCAGTCACCATCCGCCCCATCTGATACGCAGCATCCCATATGGTGAGATGCTGCGTATCAGGCGGATCTGTAGTACAGACTTGGAGTGTCAGGTTGCGCAGGAGGCCTGCAAACAGAGATTTTTGGAGCGAGGTTATGTTCATGGGGTTATAGACAGTGCTATTGCAAAAACCAGGAGCCTGTCTAGAAAGGAAGTTTTAACTCCTAAAACTAAGCAGACTGCGGAGAAAAGCTTGCTCGCGACTATAAATCCCAGGGTCATATTGACGTACAATAGTCAACATCAGGAACTCAGGAAAATCTATTACCGTAACTGGAATCTGGTACAGGGAGATCCAGTTATTGGTTTGCTGGTTCCGGCGAAACCAGCATTGACCTTTAGGAAATCTCCGTCTATGAGAAGTACCCTTGTGAACAGCAGCCCTGAGATGCTAACTCCTACCACTTGGATGGCACAGAGTAAGGGGTTTAGAAAATGTTCCAGCTGTAAGGCTTGTAAATTTGGAAGTAATAGAACCCAATACAGCAGTCCTTTCAAATCGGACCCCATTATGATTGACAAGAGGTTGACATGTAAAACCGAATTTGCAGTTTATGTGCTGGAGTGCCCTTGTGGGTTGAGGTATATTGGTAGCACCAAGTTACCGGCCCACAAGAGGATACTCCAGCACATAAGGGCAATTAGTGGTAAGGATCAGGCATACCCAGTCGCCAGGCATTTTGAGCAAAAACACGACAGTAACCCTGTATTCCTCCAGTATTTTGTAATTGACACGGTTCCACCGCTCAAACGAGGTGGAAACCGGGAGGCCAAATTGCGCCTCCTAGAAACCCGACATATACTGGAACTCGACACGAAATCTCCTTCAGGGTTAAATGCCAGTGCGGATCTTTACACTTGTCTCTGAGCGTTGGGAACACTGAATTATGGATTCTTACCATATTGTATGTTAGGATCAGCTGTTTTGTATATATTTTAGACATCAAAATCTTGCCTCTATGAAACTTTAAAATATGGCATTTTTTTACATTTATGGTATTTTTAGTATTTTTGACTTTATTATACACATTTTGACCAAGGAAATGCAATGTAGGCGAGGTAAAGGTTGCATATTAGTATAGGAAGGCCCACTTGGGCATTATTTTACAGTTTATTTAGCAGCAGAACTAGGGGTTGTGCATTTAACATCAGTTAAGAGCATTTTGGTAAAGTTTTGTGCAACTATATTGCAGAAAATAATTTTTCCGTTTGCACACCGTGTTTTATAATAATTTTTTAACGCATACAAGCATATCTATTTATATTTTATATATATTTAGGAGCTTATTTATTGAATGCGTATCAAGTTTTGCACATATACTGTAATTTATTATGCTGCTGTTAGTAACTTTTCAGTCTCTATGCACTTACACTTTGACTTCATGTCGTCATTTCCTGGCACTTACCACTTTAAATGCCATGTTTCTTCTATGCAATGCGTCATGTGATCAAGACCCGAGTGGGGGTCGAAACGCGTAATGGCGGATTTGCTGGCATTTAATTAAACAGCACTGGATTTGCACCAAGAACTTTGGGTCTGCTCTCCTTTTCCTTGTCCGTGTGAGGCTTCTTTGGATGGCGAATTGAGTATATATATATATATGAACCACTCTTCCAATGAAGGAAAGGAAAGGAAATTGTCAGCTGACACTATCAGCTGACAATAAAGTAACTGTGGCGAAACGACACAGCGTCGACTTTCCTTCATTGGAAGAGTGGTTCATATTTCGGACCGAGTTTCGGAGGTCCGTAAACGCCAACGCGCCCTTTGGTTTGGAGGTGGTGGGTTCACCGAAGCAAACGTGGAGTCTATATATATATATATATATATATATATATATATATATATCCATGTTAACTTTCTTCACCCTCCGCCTCACCACACATCCCGGATGCAACCCCCGTAGTGGTGAGCTGCTACATAAACGTGAACACCAGCATTCCAATCCCAAAGCCAGTCGCGGGTGCACTCTCGGGTGGGTTTCAGTAAAATGTTTTAATGAGCAAGTCAAAGAAGCACTGACGTACGCGTTTTGGCACAATGCCTTCCTGAATGTCAGCATAAACGATAAATCTTTACCAATTTAAACAAAATACGTTACGTACATCATTGTAACATTTCATCGAAATCGAAGATGGCCCAACAGTTCTACTGCATACTCTATAATGATAGCAGTCATCTTGAAACATGTTCTATAGCTCAGATATTACAGCCTATCCCAACATGTAAAAACAATCAAAGTTCATTATTTCGGAATGAAGTAAGCTGCAAATATTAAAATTAGCGGACAAGGGAATATGGGGAGAAATTCTTAGGTTACAGTAACCATAATATCATCTTTTAAATAACATCCTGTCCTTAAATCACTTCTTGAAACGAGAAACTCAATAGTGACAGTATTGATGGACTACTCCTCAATAGAGCCCTGAATGGGCTGGCTCACATGTGTCGTCTATGAACAACAAACAGAGGAATGTAGGGGAAAGCAGATTCAGGGATTTCAATAATCCTAAAATCTTCTCCTAAATGTCATCCCCCTACTGAAGTCACTTCTTCAGATGTGAAGCACAATTGCGAAAGTGTTCCTAAGATCGTCTACAATGACTCCCTGAATGGACTACCTCACTTGTGGAGCCCAACAAGGTATCTAATCCAGTGGCGTAACGATAATTGAGGGGGCCCCCGTGCAAGGTACGTGGAGGGGCCCCCTCCAGACTCTATCAGGAGCTCTCCGGCCGAAGTGCTGTGCTGAGGGGGCCCCCTGGAGCTTGGGGCCCCCCGCACTGCGGGGGCTGCGGGGGCCTGTATTACGCCCCTGATCTAATCTCTAAAGTGTTGTATAACTAAAAGCATGAAACAGATAGTGACACCAGAAAAATATCTCCTAGCTATTAAAGGGAGATGCGAACCAGGCACCAATATTGCAAGAACCAATAAAGTAATCTATAGTCAATTTAACTGATTGACAATTCACGTCCAATGAAATATCGCTATTGGAAAAGGGATTCTCTTTTGTTCCTGTTAAACACACTGACTTTGCACTTCTGAAAATAGAATCTTGGAATTTTGTAGAAAGATACATTTCAAAGCTTATTTTTTTAATGATCCATATCAACAACCACAGGAAACATCAGGTCTGAGAAATAAATCCACATTTTGTCCACCGCCAAATCTAGTTCCCAAAGAGGTACTCATTTTTGAACAAATGGTACTTTCAGCAATTAGCCCATTGGAAAGTAAAAAATACTTCTGTATGAGTAACCTTTCAAAATATCAATGAAAGGCATTATTTCAACTTAAAAATGACAATAATCGTCATTAAGCAAGTGGATAAGGGAGGATGCCTAGTCATCTGGTCAAAAGAGGACTATATAAAAGAAGGCCATAGACAACAATTGGATGAAGAACATTATCGAAAGATCCCTAAAGACCCAACGTATTTAAAATGAAATTGTCAAAATATTGCAGGAAGCATTTGATGATTAAATTATTGGTCCAAAAGAATTTGAAATTCTTAAAAAAACAAACCCTCGAATCCCAGTAATGTATTTTCCGCCAAACATACATCAAGATGGAAACTGTCCTCCAGGAAGGCCGATAGTATCGGGTGTGACTCAATTCTTGAGCCAGTCTCAAAATATGTTGATGTTTTTTAAAACTCTTCATCACAGAAGACGGATTTCATCAATAAAGTTGAGGTAATTAAATTCGATCCCTCCACACAATTGTTGGCAACGTTTGATGTGGTCTCGCTTTACACGAAAATTCCTCAAGACTCAGACCTTGAGACTTTGGGGAACTTTTTAGAATGGAGACCAAGACCACAGAGTCCCCACTCAATTTATTCTACAACTAACAAGTTTGGCTTTGAAATGAAATTATTTCAAATTTGAGAATGAATTCTTTTACCAAACAAAGAGGACTGCCATGGGTTGTTCCTTTGTGCTGGAAATGGCGACATTGTTCATGGCGGTATTTGAAGAAAGGTTTGTATACAATAATAATCCCTATGCCAATAACATAACAAAATGGTACCGCTTTATAGATGACATCATATGTATCTGGAAAGGCAAAGAAGACGACTTGAAAACACTCTATGTCTGGTTAAACATCAGGTTACCAGATATAAAATTCAGTACAACACAAAATTACAACAAAATTACATTTTTGGATGTTGAGGTTCTATTGGAAAATGAACAGATATCAACTTCACTCTCCAAATAACCTACTGACAAAAATATCGCTCTGCACTATTCAAGTTTTCACCCACGGAATCTAAAAAACAATTTACAGTAGGGCCAATTCCTAAGAATAAGAAGGAATTGTAAGCAAAAAGTACTTCAAACATGCAACAAATTTGAATTAAAAACTGAAAGATAAAAGATACACTCATAAGCTGTTAAATCATTCTTTAAAGCATGTATGGTATACCCCAATGGAGTCACTTCTGGAGAAAAAGATTAAATCACCATCAGAATGGTGTGTGTGTCTCCATAGTTTGCCCTCAAATGAATCAATTTAAAAAGATATTCCAGCAGAATTGGCAGTTAATGCCAAAAGTGGATACAACATTTGTACACCCACTCTTTCCATTAAAGAAAAATGCTAATTTAGGAAATCAGTTGGTCAGGGCATACTCTTCCCCAACATCAAAAAGGATTTAAGACAACAATGACAACTCCCACTGATACAAGGTCATCATAAATGTGGCACATGTACAATTTGCGGCCAAACTATAGATGGATCGGAGTTCCAACAGGACAATATCAAATGGAAACACACTATGTTTTTGAATTGTCGCACTAAAAATGTGGTTTACGGCATCATCTGCCCATGTAAAAAAATTATACATTGGGAAAACAAGTCAGGAACTACACCAAAGAATTATCCAACATAAATCAAGAGTCCGAAAAAAAGTAATTTCAGCACCCTTAGTGAGCCACTCTGAGGAGAAGGGCCATGAGAAAAATGATCTCAGGTGGACCATTTTAATGGCAATCCAACCAAGCCCAAGAGGGGGAGACACCGAAATAATTTTGCTCCAAAAAGAAGCTTACCTCATTCTGCGCTTTAATATGACAATAAAAGGACCTTGGGGCATATTATCAAGAACGGCGACAAAATTATCGCCGCTTTAGCGGCAGAAAACTGCCGCTAAAGCGGCGATAATGGGCTTGATAATATGCCCTGGAGAATTCCAATAGAAGCCCATGTTCTGGTGTGAACATGGGCTTCTATTGGAATTCTCAAGGGCATATTATCAAGCCCATTATCGCCGCTTTAGCGGCAGTTTTCTGCCGCCACAGCGGCGATAATTTTTAACGCCGTTCTTGATAATATGCCCCTTAATGAGTTGTCTGAAGTCCAAAGACTCTAACCAAATAGGGAGTGTACATGATCTATGAAAAGACTCCCAGAGATCCCTTTAAAATCTGTACCTAATTCTTGAGTGCTTAAATACAAAACTACAAAATCCATTGAGCATCAGAATGAAGAATACACGAGTAAAGACAATCAACATTTACACACTGGCGAAGACACCAACGTGCTTTATAATTATGAAGAGAGAGTCAGTGGAATCGCAGAAAAAAAACCATATTCATTGATTTTAAAATGATCCCGAAGAATATCGTGCAATATATTATAAAAAAGAGGCTAATAGGCAACTGATTCTTTGAGACTGGCGAGCACATGAGCAGTATCTCCCAAAGAGCTCTCTAGAAATCTGTACGAAATTCTTAAGTGTTAATGAAATTAACCACAAAACCCATCATGCATCAGAATAAAATAGACGAATAAAGGTAATTGACTTTTTAATCCTCGCGACTACCCTAACATGTTTTATCAATATGGAGGGATTTCAGTGGAACCCCTGTACTAACCAAACATACTCATTGTTTATAAAAGAATAACGAGGAACATTGTGCACTGTAGCTTATAAAAACAAGAGGTAAATAGGCAATCAACTCTCAGTGACTAGCAAACATATGAAGAAAAGCAATGGCGGCTTAAACAGGGACGGGGTCTCATTATACAAGAAGCCGAGTTGGAGCACGGACAGGGGTCGTACTAAGTAAATGATACAATAAATCCCATTCAAAGCATAGAACATTGCAACAATGTTGCCAGTAAGGCAGAACACTACTGCGCACATTGAGAGAGTGGAAGACAACTGAAGCCGTTCTAATGATTGTCTTATAGATTGCAACAATGTTGCCAGTAAGGCAGAACACTACTGCGCGCATTGAGAGAGTGGAAGACAACTGAAGCCGTTCTAATGATTGTCTTATAGATTGCAACAATGTTGCCAGTAAGGCAGAACACTACTGCGCGCATTGAGAGAGTGGAAGACAACTGAAGCCGTTCTAATGATTGTCTTATAGATTACAACATTGTTGCCAGTGAGGCTGAACACCTTGAAACACATTAGAAAATCAGTGGAAAGGAAATAAAAGCTGGCAAAATGATTAGAGTGAATGCACAGGCATGCATTTTTTGAGTCCAAAAACAGTAAAACACAAACGCAATAGCAAGCCGATATGTTGATCAACTGTTTTCATTTCAAACAGTGAGGAAAATGAAAAGCGGATAGCAACTCTATGATTTACTCTAAATTCATGAAAGATGTCATTCAGGACACAATCAACAAGATGCTTCCAATGCTACAAAATATAAAATCCTCCAGTTGAGTGTACAGAAAAAAGGTATGGAAAAGAGTATAATACGTTTTTTGGGAGAAGCCTTCTTTTAAACGTGCACAGCATTATGAATTGAAAAACAGTGATATATATTTATATTTCGTTATTTTTTCAGTAAAAACCACCCTTGAAGGACCGCACACAAAAGAGGTCGAAATGTGTCGTCTTTTTCCGCAAATAAAAAGGGAGTTGAAAAATTGTATTAATTCCTTGAAGGGCAACCAAAGGATTGTCACAGGTGCCCTGGGTTATTAGTGGTTGTTCCAACCCCTTAGCAATGCGAGACCTAAAGAGTCCTTTCAAAAAGTACAATTGAACATTGACTCTCTGGTGTTCTATGAAAATTACAAGACTATTTTTTGTGTTATGTGCTAATATAGTGTTTGGAAACAGGTTCTTGGTTTGAGAAATGTGGATGTCAATGTGTTATGTGTAATGCATATGTAAAAAAATACTTGTGAAGAATATATAATATACAATGTTGATTGATCAAAGGCCAAAGGGCCCGTGATAACCTTGTTGCATGCGATCTAATGAGTTTGATACAAGAAATGTTTGTAAAAAAATTAAGAAATTAGTC
Source organism: Calotriton arnoldi (assembly GCA_963921515.1). NCBI lineage: Eukaryota > Metazoa > Chordata > Amphibia > Caudata > Salamandridae > Calotriton > Calotriton arnoldi. The sequence continues at coordinate 89,466 of CAWUFW010009320.1, read as the reverse complement.
AAATAAAAACCAAGGTTCAAGGTAATCCATATCCTGAACCTAAAAGAAGAAAGTCATAATTCCAGCTAAGGCAAATGAGTTGTTCCTAATATTAACGTGGTCTAGCCTTAGGCTGAGTTATAGGCCCAACCTCTACATTTGGATAACTTTAAGAAAGTTGGCATTTTCTTGCCTTAATCATTTGGTGCCTGTATCCTGGGTCACATCACTAGGTGTAGCTGGAAGTTGGTCTTTGTGTACTGCTCTCAGACAGTATAAAAAAGGGGGAATAGGTGTTGGCAGGATGGGCCATCTCTGTCAGGATGAGGGGGAGGAGCTATCACCTATCACACTTGAACAGAAAGGCTCTGCCTCATCACACTCACAAAGGGTTTCACAATAGTCTTTTGTGCCCCCAGACAAGCTGAGGCCATTGCAGGGAGGCAAGAAATTACAGACACCTCTATAGGGAAAGGACACTAGAAGATTCTCCCACTTCATAGTGGGCACCAGATTCTTCAGTTCACTTCTGGACCTGTGGAAGTCTCAGAAGAAGGACTGCTGTGCTGCTCTGCTGCAAGAAGGACTGCTACTCTGCTGCCCTGTTGTCTTGCTGCCTTAGTAAGATGGACTTGACCTACACCTTGAACCCAGGACTACCACCACCACCACAGTGACTCCAAGGGCTAGTTGGCTGTCCACATGATCAGAGCCTCAGGGACAGAAAAGGCTCCAAACATCTTGACTCCTGCACCTGGACTCTACCAACTGTCAGTCCTAATCCCCCAAGTGGTGCCACTCCAGTCCTAGACCCTTGGCAGTAGGGCTTTTGGTGACCCAACAGCCCAGCTGTGGTCTCCACCACAACCGGTGCATTATGATGCAAACCCAAGGCAGCTTCACAGTGCCTCATCAGAACCAACACAGCATGACGCAGCCAGGACGCAAGCTCACATTGCAGCCCTTGCAGCTCACCATAACCCCCGCTACACGACACATCCTTGATGCAGACCTCGCAGCTTCTCATCGGATCCGAAGGAGCACAACATAGTCTCTACACAAGTCCTCATCACAACCCTTGCAGCTCATTGGAACCACCATTACGCGACATATCCTCAAACTGGACCTCACATCGCTCATCGGGACTGCCACTGTGCAGCACACCGTTCCACAACTGGGATTAAAGTACGTTTCTCAGTGGGACTAACTTGGTGCCTATCTGGCCCCCGCTCCATCATTGTTGCCTGAACTTGCGAATTTACTCCGGTCTGGCACTACCAGATAACCATGATTGCTGCTTTGTGCTTTTACCTAAACCTTTAAAATTGCATATCACTGGTTCTCCTAATTAGATTTTTGTCGTTTGGTGTCAAATAATTTATTATATTTTACTCTATTTTTCTAAATTGGTGTGGGATTTTTCTTGTGTTGGGTTTTCACCTTATTGCTGTTTGGGTGCTGCATAAATACTTTACACATTGCTTCTAAGTTCAGCCTGACTGCTTTTGTGCCATGCTACCATAGGGTTGAGCACAGGTTAATTTTGGGTTTGCTTGTGTTTTATCCTTCAGAGAAATGTGGTTGCTGCTTGAGTAGGGTTTAATCCCCCCCTTAACCTTTAACCCAATTTCCTACATTGGCGGTCAGCTGTGAAATTCAGTACTTGTCTTTGTGCACTGCCATACAGTGATTTTGTGTAACATCAAAATCCCAGATAAATAATTTGATAATGTTTCAAGTTTCTTTTAAATTGTCCTCAATAGGCTCTTTTTATTTGTTCCAAATTCACTCTCTTTCTAACTAACTGGCTGTCTGTGATTACACCTGCAAGGATGGAGAGTGAGCCTGCTAACCTGGATAACTACACTGTTGGTGAGCTCAAATAGTTCTCTAAGGAGAGAGGACTTTCGGTCAATAGGAACACCAGGAACCAAGAGCTCCAGAAGGGTTTGAGGTCTTGGGCAGAAGTTCATCAAGCCCTGACAGCAGCAGAGGACCAGGAGGGGGATGATGATGTGGAGGAACGAGAGGAAGACTGGGGCACAGGTCCTGGGTTGCAGCCTTGGAGGAGGAGAACAACTCAACCCCAGGATAGATGCCCACTGTCGGGCCGAGAGCAGTGTATCTTCCCACGGTGTGCCCCCAGAGGAGCTGGAGGACAGATAGGCTGAGAGGGACCTCAAGATGCAGCTCATCAAATTAAAATTGGAAGAAGAGGAGAAAATGGTTGAGGCTGAGAGGGCTTTGGCTGAAAAAAAACTGGCCCTGGAGGAAAGGAGAATGGCCCATGAACTAAGTCTCAAAGAGCTGGACATCGGATTCCAAACAAGTGGAGTCCAACAACAATGGTGACAGTGTATCTACAGTGTCCACTGGAGACAACACGGCCCATGTTCCCAAGGATCTTGTGCCTAACTTTGTTGTAGGGGAATACACAGATAAGTGGTTTGGCCTAAGAGGTTGGCTTGGAGATGCATAGAGCCCCTGAAAAGAATGGGGTGGCAGTCTCTTGAGGCACATACCTATTGAGGGAGGGATGCCCTGCTGGCTACAGGAAAGGGGGACAGGATGATATACCTCCCATGAAATACAACCTTATCAAAAAATTGGGCTTACCCCAGAAGAGTACATTCAAAAACGTAGGGACAGCCGGAAGCCACCCCAGCAGTCCTGGGTGGATTTTGTGGATTACTTTAGCAAGGCACTGGAGGGATAGGTGAAGGGTAGTGAAGCAAAGGATTCCCAAGGGCTGTACAATTTTATGGCAAGAGAGCAGAGGTTCAGTCTTTGTTTTACAGAGCTGTGCCAACACGAGGTCTATAGTAAGCTCACTGACCCCAGGGAGCTTGCTAAGGAGGCAGACCTCCAGATTAGTACCAGAGTGTCTAAGAAGGTACCTGAGAGTGACCCCAATAAAGGAGGTTCAGGTTCCCCTCAGCAGATTGAGGGGGAGGTTAAGAAAGACACAGACATGTCCCAGAGTAAGGCAGAGGGAAATGGTTCCCATGTCCCTTCTGAAAAACATGGGGAGGTTCTGTTAGGTGGTGGCTCAGGGCACCTCATTTCCAATCACCACTGCTCTGAGTGTTCCCAGTTAGGGCATAAGCAGGGGGACTCTGTCAGTCGTAAGAACCCCCATTCCCCCCACTGGTGGGAAATCTACAGGAGTGGTCAATATGGCCTTAGTTTGGAAGTAGGTCCCAGGAAAGGTCATAGACCATGCCACCCATGATCTCCTGTAGCTGGGAGTTAGACTCAGAGGATGAGCTTATGATCCCATAGGGTGGAAAGCGTCACTTGAACTAAGTGAAAGTGAATGGAAACCCTGTCACTGCTTTACGGGACACTGGGGCTAGTTAGACCATGTAGTGGAAAGGCTGGTTTTACCAGAGCACTACACCACCCAGGTGTGTAGGGTCACTCAGATCCAGGGGCAGGAATTTTTCGGCCCCATGGCCTTGGGATACCCGGAGTGGGGTGGGGAGCTGACCCAGAGGAGGGTCATAGCTAGTCCCCAGATGCCCTTAGACTGCATTCTGGGGAATGAGTTGCCACCAGTGTCGGGAAAGCTGGGAGGGACAGCCAGTTAGGGCAATCTGACAGTTCAGTTTTCTGGGAGTACCACTCCCAAGTGGAGAGTACAGGAGACAAGATAGCAGGCAGGGTGAGGGCGGGCTTTCCACTGTTCAGCCTCAGAGTACAGACCCTGGGCTGGAAAACCAGTCTCTGCATAGGGTGCTGCATAAGCACTTTACAATTGCCTCTAAGTTAAGTCTGACTGCTTTTGAGCCATTCTACCAGAGGGTTGAGCACAGGTTAATTTGGGGTTTGCTTGTATTTTACCCTGAAGAAAAATGTCAATGTTGCTTGATTAGGGTCTCTCCCCTCACCCCCCCACCTCTTAACCAGTAACCCAAATTCCTACAGTTTGGCTCTTCATTGTTTATTAAATACAAAGTAACTCGACTGGTGGGAGGTAGAGTGGAAGTAGGGTGCCTAACACCAGGGGCTGTTACCCTCCACTCTGAGAAACCTCAGAGGTCAGAATGTCAGAGAACCCTCAGGTATCCATAGGGAACTCCTTGCCAGCCCCCAGTCTGGAAGAGAACCATACCCAATGTCCCCGCTTGAAGCTTTCCCCTGGCAGTGGATGGTCCGGGGCCTGGCTCCTGACACTGACAGCTGTCAGTGGCCTCTGTTGGTTGTTTTCCTTATGGCAAAAGTTTCCTTAGGTTGGGACAGCAGTGTGATCCAAGGGGTGGATTGGGCCACATCACCTTGTTGGTCATGGTGGTACTGTCTGCCTACTGGGATGCAAATGTGAGCAAGTTAAGGTTAGGTGCTTCACAGAACAGATCCACAGATGAGGAGAAAGTTCCCCATAAATCAGTCTAGTCACTCAGGAGAGTGTAGATAGAGGCATTCAACTGAGTTCAGTGGGGCATAGAAAGGACAAGTGGCGCTCCATAAGAGGGCCTTCATCCATGTTCTATCATATAAGCAGGGAAGCCTATCAAGACATTGATGAGTCTACCCTGGATTTTGGCTGGAGGAGGGTCATTTTGTACTTGGCCCTCTTCGCAAGGTCATCCCAAACATTTAGCCTTCACCCTCCTGTTTTCTGAACCTGTTTTTGTTGGCCATAGGGCTCTGCGTACTTTAGCACTGCTAATCAGTGCTAATGTGCTTGTGCTGTCCTTAAACATGGTGAAATCGGTGTACACCCAATCGGCACATGTAATTTATCTGTAAATCCCTATTAAAGTGGTACTACCTGTACCAAGGGCCTGTAAATTAAATGCTACTAATGGGTCTACAGCACTGATTGTGCCACCCAGTGAAGTAATAATAATAATAATCCCTATTTGTAAAGCGTGAACATATCACCCCCTTAAGGGTTTCAAGGCGCTGGGGGCCGTCGGGGAGAATAAGTGAGCTATTGCCCAGAGTCACAAGATGCTGAGCTGAGCTGCCACTGGAGCCAGGGATCGAATCATGAGCCCCACGCTCCGGAGTCACTGCCACTGTTATTCTGCAATTTTGACCTGGCAAAACAAACCTTTTGCCAGGCTTAAACCTTCCTTTTTAACACATATAAATCACCCCTAGGGTAGGTCCTAAACATCCTATAGGGCAGAGTGCAGTGTATTTAAAAAGTTGGTCATGTACTTTTAATTTTTACATGTCCTGATAGTGAAAACTCCTACATTTGTTTTTCACTACTGCAAAGCCTACCACTCTTATAGAATAACATTGGGTTACCTTATTACATTTAATAAGTGATAAATTACTTTTGGAAGCAGATATAAATGTGAGGGTGGGTGGAGTTGGCGGAGTGGCACTATGCGGAATTCCACGGAGTTGCCTAAAAACTCTGTGGAATTCCGCAGAGCTCTGCTCCCTATGCAGCAACAGCGTCCCAGACCTGGCTGGGCAGCGCACTGTACATTAGGCATGTAGGGTTCCTGACCCCCAGACTGCCACCTGCTTTAACCGGCTTACCTCTGCCGTGGCAGTGATCCGTGGTGTTTCTTCTCCAGTCCTGAGCTGTAACTAATGAAACCGCTTCGCTGCAGGACTCGTGAGGACTGCGCATGCGCGTGCATGGAGAGTGGAGACCTTAACCCGGTCTTCACTCAACAATGCGCACGCATGCGCAGTCCTCGCGAGTCCTGCAGCAAAGGGGTTTCATTAGTTACAGCCCAGGAGAAGAATCCTGCACCGCTGAGGAAGAGGAGACAGCCCGGGCATGGAGAACGCCACGCCAAGATCCAGGTAAGGACTTGGGCAGGAGCAGGGCTTGGTGGATGGCAGGGGCAAATTCCGCCACGCGGTGGAATCAGAGTTTTTTTGCCGAACTCCACGCTCCTAGTGGAGCGCGTAGTTGACAAAACTCTGCAAACTCCACTGGCGGAGCGGAGTTCGCCACCCACCTTTATATAAATGTCGAGTTTGGGCTCTAAACAAATTGTCATTTAAAACCCTCTTTAATGGTAAAGTTGGATCTTAAGACACAATTCTAAAAATGCCACTTTTATAAAGTTGGCATTTTCATGTCCCATCTATTTGGTGCCTGCAGCCTGTATCCTGGACCACATGACTAGGTATAGTTTGCAGTTCATCTTTGTGTATTGCTCCCACACAGTAAAACAAAAGGGGAATAGGTGTTGGCAGGATGGGTCATCTATGTCAGGATGAAGGGAGAGGATCTGTCATTACCACACTTGCACATCACAAAGGCTCTGTCTCAGCAAATTCACAAAGGGTTTCACACTCGTCATTTGTGCCCCCAAATAGGCGGGGGACAGGGCATGGAGGAAGGAATTTGCAGGCACCTCTGTAGGGGGAGGACTCTAGAAGCTTCTCCCACTACAAAGTGGGCATGATATATAAGTAGTGGATGCTCAGGCCCAACTCTTCAGTATACTTCTGGCCTGTTGGAAGACTTAGAAGACGGACTGCTGTGTTGCTCTGCTGCAAGAAGTACTGCTCTGCAGCCCTGCTACTCTGCTGCCCTGCTGTCCTGCTGCCTGAGTGAGAAGAACTAGACCTGCACATCGAACCCAGGAGCACAAGGGTGACTTCAAGGACTAGCTGGCTGGCCTCCTGATCAGAGCTCCAGGGACAGACAAGGCTGCAACCATCTTGACCCTTGCAACTGGACTTTACCTGCTGTGAGTCCTAATCCCCCAGGTGGTGTCACTCCAGTTCTGGATGCTTAAAAGTGGAGATATAGGTGCTCTGGCAGCCCAGCTGCAGTCTCTGTCAGAACCAACGCAGCGTGACAAAAACCCAGTGCAGTTGCACAGTGCCTCATCGGAACCAATGCAGGGCAGTCACAATGCAAGACCCCATCACAGCCCTTGCAGCTCATTGGAATTGCTGTTGCGCAACACATCCTCGACTTGGACCTTACAACTCCTCATTGGAACCACGGCTGCGCCACGCATACTCGACCCAGACCACGCATCACTCCTCAGGACCACCACTGTGCGGCACAATGCTTTATAACCAGGATTTAAGGTACATTTCTCAGAGGGAATAGCATGGTCCTTGTATCCAGACCTCGCTCCATCCACTGTGACTTTACCTCAGTCGAGGGTGACCTGATAATCACAGTTGACGCTTTGTGCTTTTAAGCACTATTTTTAACTAAACCTTTAGAATTGATTATTTCCAGTTCTACTGATTCGATTTTTGTCATTTTGGTGTCAAATAATTTATTACATTTTACTCTATTTTTCTAAGTTGGTGTCGGATTTTGTTTGTGTTGTGTTTTACTTTATTAATTAGGGTGCTGCATAAGCACTTTACAATTGCCTCTAAGTTAAGTCTGACTGCTTTTGAGCCATTCTACCAGAAGGTTGAGCACAGGTTAATTTGGAGTTTGCTTGTATTTCACCCTGAAGAAAAATGTCAATGTTGCTTGATTAGGGTCTCTCCCCTCACCCCCCCCCCTAACCAGTAACCCAAATTCCTACAGTTTGGCTTTTCATTGTTTATTAAATACAAAGTAACTCAATGCAGAGCATAGCCCTGCTTTGCATTACTTTGCGTCTGGTAGGCGTTACATGGGTGGAGCATGGGCATTCCCATGCACCTACCCATGTATTTTGATGCAAACCCAGATTTACAAAAACATGAAAACCTGGGTTTGTGCCAGATTGGTGCGTCTACACAACTGAGGCCTAAAAAAGAGAAATATCTTTATTTCTCCTTGTTATTTCATCTTTCTATGTGTGCTGCATTGTGCAGCACACATGGAAAGAGGAAAATGCCTCTAAGTATTGTTTTTGTGCAGGAATACATCCCTTCATGCCCAAAAATAATCCTTCTTGTAACACTGAAACCCTTGCACTATGATGCAAAGGTGCCTGGATTGGCACCAGGGAGCACACATTGTAAACTTAAATAAACTTGTGTTAAAAATGACATATTTATTTCAAATTAAATGTATCGTTCTAAATTAATGTTTTAAAATTAAAAACAGATTTGTTTAAATTAAATGTACAATTACTTTTTTACATTATTTTAATAGCATAGTTTTGATATTTTGTAGACTATATGTTTGTAGTCGATATTTGTGTGCTTATGTTTTGTGTTACTGCTTCTTGTTTCGTGTATTGACATTTTTCTACAATGACAGTCTGCATTGCAACGTGCAGTTACAAAGTCCAGGCAGCTGCTTGTGAATCTTCCTGTGGTCTATATTTTGCTGCTGTAAATACATACAGTAGTGAAACTTTCAACAAATATATATTAACAACTTGTGACATGGATAATAGCTAGTGTAGAAAGACTACAATGGCGTAGTTTAGTAAAGGGAAAACCTTGCAGTGCTACTGATTCGTCACATTTGGTATCTTCTTAAACAAAGAGAATTAGTAAAACAAAGCTTAAACACAAAATAAAAACTCACCACGAAATAAAGAGGACTGGCCGTTCTGAAGGGAATTATAATATGTAAATTAAGAGGTTGCGTGATGCGTGAGTGTAACATCAATGCACTCAGCCATGTAAAGTCCACACCCCTCATTGGTATTTGTAACAGACCACACTTTAATATATGGGAACTTGCTAAAACAAATTTTATGTATATTCGATGAATATGCACATGACCTCCTTTCAGATCTATGGTACAGAAATGTCTAACATTAATATTTGTTGTAGAATTAAGCCTACTTCACTTGATTCCACACTTGGGTACACATTCTCGCACCCATCTATAATCCTCCCAATTTGCATACTTGTTAACAGAGGGGGCCATTTAGACCTGGTTGTATAATTGTGTGCAACCAACCTCCCTATCCCCCTCCTCCCAATTTAGGTGCTCATTTACAAGCCCCTTGAGCTGCCGGTACCTCACTTTTTCCCATATTAAAAGTGACGCACTGGTGGCGCAAGTGTCTTGGTGTGTGCTGGGCCTCCAAGCTTTTGTGCCATGTTCACACATCTGCACAAACATGCCGCAAAACGGACGAAAATAGCGTGTTGGCACTTGTATTACTTGCATTAAATCTGCATTTTCCCTTTTGCCCTTTTAGATACTGGCAGTTAAAGTCCAGTTGTAACAGGGCACAAGCCTAAAAAAAGTAGTGGGGGGACTCTCCAAGTTAGGTAGTATCACAGGAAGTGACATCACGGCGCGTGGCATTGCAGGAAGTGACATCACAGGAAGTGAAATCACGGCGCGTGACAGGTTCCTTTACAAAAGGATTGACAAACTAACTCTGCTGCCAGCCTACCCCACCAGGCGTAATATTCCATGTGCAGCACATTTCCATGTAGATGTGATTGCTTTAGCTGTATGTTGGTTAACACATTTGATGGAAAGATCTGTTTTTGTCTAGTCCTAGTTTTGACTTAAAGTAGCATACAGGGTTAATGCGCCTCCTGCAAAGCACATCATGTAACATGCAGATGGCAGATTTTATTTTATGTAGATAGGTAAGTAGGTTACTGCTTTGAACACAGAGATCCTTTTGTTACACGCAGTTGCATGGTAATCCTTCTAGTATAGCACAGTAACATTCACTGTCTTATGTAACACATCCTGTGGAGTGATTTACAAACTTGTGTGATTTATTGACAATATAATATGTATGTTTGCTGTAAAGTGATCTGGCAACGTACATTGGGATGAATAGCGCTGTAAAACAAATAAAAAATACCGGTATTTAAATTGTTATTTTGCACTGGGACAGAGTAACGCATCTGACATTCTTACAGTGCAAGAATATCTATTATATATGGGGGTCCGAACAAAGTCAAAATCGTGCCTCTCTTATGCGCCTTTGAAGTGTTAACAAGCTGCTGCTTTTGCTCCCCTTCTTCTGCATTTACATCTAGGTGTGATGCTACAGGCAGCCCCCAGCCTGGGTACTCGGACAAAGAAGGCCTTTGTTATGGCCCAGCTGGATTCTCAAATAACAAAACCCCCTCCCAGTCGGCACGTTGCTGCTCGGAAGGAAAGCAGATAATGAGCAGGCGCTGCTGAATGAGTCCCGGTGTCTCAAACTTACACCGGGACGAGTTCAGCATATTTTAGAGTGGGGCTCAACTTCTTGGCAGGGTGGACGGCGTCCACCCTGTGAAAAGAGTGGGTGGACGCCGTCCACCCGTGTGTACCCCCGACTCGAGCCCTGGATTGTAAGTCTGAGAGTGCAGCACGAGCAAAGGACAATCCCCCCCCCTCCCCCCTCCCATTTGCCACCAGTATGACTGTGTTGGCAATATGACTGATACCAAGTATATGTAATACAGCCAACCTCCCCGCACAGAGCTAAGAGTTACAAGTCATTTCTCTCATCTTAAAAGCCTTTTTGGATTGGTTCTTAGAATCATGCGTACATTCTTTATTGTTCCAAAGCATTAATCCCGGATTTATGCTGGACAGTCAGTGCTCAAATCTGTTCCCTTTGCAACTGGTTATTACAAATGTTGCTATTAAGCTGTCTCCTTGCTTCACACGCTGAGCAATTTTATGCTGCTATTGATCCACTGGATTGAGGTGCAGGTTATCCTGTTCTTCAAGCTGATTTTTATTTCACATCACAGTTATGTTTTTATATCATTCATAACCTGAAACAGAGAATAGACAGATATATACGCAGACAACCAGTTCATTCATTTGGCAATGTCAAAAAGGTCATCATTGCGTCACATTTGAAGCATTCTGGGGCAGATTTACAAGCCCCTTGCGCCACTTTTGCGTCACTTTTCCCATGTTAAAAAAACGCAAAAGTGGCGCAAGGGGCTTGTAAATCTGCCCCTCTCTTTTTAACCAAAATTTGTAGGTGGAATACTATATAGAATACTGGTCCAGTTGTACGAAATTTCCATTCGCAAAATATAGTAGCAAATAGAACATCGACTTTTTGTGAATAGAGAAGAATTTTGCGAACCGACCTATATACTAATAGGTTGGTTCACAAAATTTCAAACCATAGTGGGTCTTAATACGACCTACCTCATAAATATTTAAGATGTAGGTCACAATTGGTGTGGTTGGGCACGGACCTCCATGACTGTGATCGCATTTAAATTAAGTAAATGTTTTTTATTTTTTAAATGAAGTCCATTTTCCTTAAAGTAAATGAGCTGCATTTAAAAGCTTATATTTTTTCATTTTGTTTGAGAGTTTGCAGTGTTCCTCTGGACCACTTTCTGCTATCAAATTAACTTTTCTTTTACATTCACAACAAAGACCCATTCCCTTTCGCAAATGTGTTACCACCGCAACTCAGGAGTCAGTAACTTTTCAATGTTTTGCAACCAGATTTCAGTCGCAAAACATAATGAATCGCTATTTAGAAGGAATGCCCTTACACAGACCCCTTCCAAATAGAGGCTTGTGATGCCTTTCTAAACATACTTTGCGAATCAAAAAAATGGGTTTCATACATTAAATAAAAAGCCATTTTGTGGTCACAAACACTGTTATTTTGCGAATTGCAGGCTTGGCAAACGCAAAATGATTTTATACATTTAGCCCTTATATTGAGTTCGGTCGCACAGACCATGAAGCACTCCCTTGGCTGTTGGAGGGACATGAACACAATGTATAAGGGATGGACATGGAAAACAGAAAAAAAAACAGATTTGGAAATGCGTAAAGAACATGTCATGAATATGTCAACATTTCTGTGAGATAAGAATAAGCTCACCGGGGACAAGGAATACATTTTGACAAAGCTTGGGGCAGCAGCCTGGCCAGCCCCGTCGCCTTCATTACCACTGGGTCCCTCGGTGTCAGTGACACCACCTTATGACCCCCAGTGGCTCTCCTGCGTGTCCCTTAAAGTCTGTTCAGTGTCTCCCTTGCATGCTTTGGAGGAAGCAAAAGACACACAATTGATGGACGGAATGCAGAACAAATCAAAACATTCACCCCCAGTAAAGAGATCTGGGTTAAATCCATCATTCTTTTGCTCACCATGCCACCCCAGTTTAGACCTGGCCATATGCAAATCAGTCTTGACCCTGTGCCTCATGGGAACAGTCCAGCCCGAACTGCCAAGCCAGGTCCTCCCTGTTTGCATTGTCAGCATTCCGTCCATCATTTGTTTGCTGTAACACTTTTCGCCCTAAGTGGGATGGGTATGCCCAGACTTGGGTCCCTTGCTCACTGTGCCACTGGATTCAAGCTAGCCTGGCTGAAGAAGGGTGACATTCCCTGAAACCGGTCCCAGGATGCTTGTTTCCGGTCCAGTGAGGACCTGGCCAGGCAGTTCGGTCGGGACTGTTCCCATGGGGCACAGGGTCAAGACTGATTTGCATATGGCTGGGTCCAAACTGGGGTGGCGTAGTGGGCAAAAGAACAATGGATTTAACCCAGATCTTTTGACTGGGGGAGAATGTTTGCATTGTCAGCATTCCGTCCATCATTTGTTTGCTGTAACACTTTTCGCCCCTAAGTGGGATGGGTATGCCCAGACGTGGGTCCCTTGCTCACTGTGCCACTGGATTCAAGCTAGCCTGGCTGAAGAAGGGTGACATTCCCTGAAACCGGTCCCAGGATGCTTGTTTCCGGTCCAGGGAGGACCTGGCCAGGCAGTTCGGTCTGGACTGTTCCCATGGGGCACAGGGTCAAGACTGATTTGCATATGGCTGGGTCCAAACTGGGGTGGCGTAGTGGGCAAAAGAACGATGGATTTAACCCAGATCTTTTGACTGGGGGAGAATGTTTGCATTGTCAGCATTCCGTCCATCATTTGTTTGCTGTAACAGTTTTCGCCCTAAGTGGGATGGGTATGCCCAGACGTGGGTCCCTAGCTCACTGTGCCACTGGATTCAAGCTAGCCTGGCTGAAGAAGGGTGACATTCCCTGAAACCGGTCCCAGGATGCTTGTTTCCGGTCCAGGGAGGACCTGGCCAGACAGTTCGGTCTGGACTGTTCCCATGGGGCACAGGGTCAAGACTGATTTGCATATGGCTGGGTCCAAACTGGGTGGTGTAGTGGGCAAAAGTGCGATGGATTTAACCCAGATCTTTTGACTGGGGGAAAATGTTTGCATTGTCAGCATTTTGTTCATCATTTGTTTGCTGTAACACTTTTCGCCCTAAGTGGGATGGGTATGCCCAGACGTGGGTCCCTTGCTCACTGTGCCACTGGATTCAAGCTAGACTGGCTGAAGAAGGGTGACATTCCTTGAAACTGGTCCCAGGATGCTTGTTTCCGGTCCAGGGAGGACCTGGCCAGGCAGTTCGGTCTGGACTGTTCCCATGGGGCACAGGGTCAAGACTGATTTGCATATGGCTGGGTCCAAACTGGGGTGGCGTAGTGGGCAAAAGAACGATGGATTTAACCCAGATCTTTTGACTGGGGGAGAATGTTTGCATTGTCAGCATTACGTCCATCATTTGTTTGCTGTAACACTTTTTGCCCTAAGTGGGATGGGTATGCCCAGACGTGGGTCCCTTGCTCACTGTGCCACTGGATTCAAGCTAGCCTGGCTGAAGAAGGGTGACATTCCCTGAAACCGGTCCCAGGATGCTTGTTTCCGGTCCAGGGAGGACCTGGCCAGGCAGTTCGGTCTGGACTGTTCCCATGGGGCACAGGGTCAAGACTGATTTGCATATGGCTGGGTCCAAACTGGGATGGCGTAGTGGGCAAAAGAACGATGGATTTAGCCCAGATCTTTTGACTGGGGGAGAATGTTTGCATTGTCAGCATTCCGTCCATCATTTGTTTGCTGTAACACTTTTCGCCCTAAGTGGGATGGGTATGCCCAGACGTGGGTCCCTTGCTCACTGTGCCACTGGATTCAAGCTAGCCTGGCTGAAGAAGGGTGACATTCCCTGAAACCGGTCCCAGGATGCTTGTTTCCGGTCCATGGAGGACCTGGCCAGGCAGTTCGGTCTGGACTGTTCCCATGGGGCACAGGGTCAAGACTGATTTGCATATGGCTGGGTCCAAACTGGGGTGGCGTAGTGGGCAAAAGAACGATGGATTTAACCCAGATCTTTTGACTGGGGGAGAATGTTTGCATTGTCAGCATTCCGTCCATCATTTGTTTGCTATAACACTTTTCGCCCTAAGTGGGATGGGTATGCCCAGACGTGGGTCCCTTGCTCACTGTGCCACTGGATTCAAGCTAGCCTGGCTGAAGAAGGGTGACATTCCCTGAAACCGGTCCCAGGATGCTTGTTTCCGGTCCAGGGAGGACCTGGCCAGACAGTTCGGTCTGGACTGTTCCCATGGGGCACAGGGTCAAGACTGATTTGCATATGGCTGGGTCCAAACTGGGTGGCATAGTGGGCAAAAGTACGATGGATTTAACCCAGATCTTTTGACTGGGGGAGAATGTTTGCATTGTCAGCATTCCGTTCATCATTTGTTTGCTGTAACACTTTTCGCCCTAAGTGGGATGGGTATGCCCAGACGTGGGTCCCTTGCTCACTGTGCCACTGGATTCAAGCTAGCCTGGCTGAAGAAGGGTGACATTCCCTGAAACCGGTCCCAGGATGCTTGTTTCCGGTCCAGTGAGGACCTGGCCAGGCAGTTCGGTCGGGACTGTTCCCATGGGGCACAGGGTCAAGACTGATTTGCATATGGCTGGGTCCAAACTGGGGTGGCATAGTGGGCAAAAGAACAATGGATTTAACCCAGATCTTTTGACTGGGGGATGTTTGCATTGTCAGCATTCCGTCCATCATTTGTTTGCTGTAACACTTTTCGCCCTAAGTGGGATGGGTATGCCCAGACGTGGGTGCCTTGCTCACTGTGCCACTGGATTCAAGCTAGCCTGGCTGAAGAAGGGTGACATTCCCTGAAACCAGTCCCAGGATGCTTGTTTCCGGTCCAGGGAGGACCTGGCCAGGCAGTTCGGTCTGGACTGTTCCCATGGGGCACAGGGTCAAGACTGATTTGCATATGGCTGGGTCCAAACTGGGGTGGCGTAGTGGGCAAAAGAACGATGGATTTAACCCAGATCTTTTGACTGGGGGAGAATGTTTGCATTGCCAGCATTCCGTCCATCATTTGTTTGCTGTAACACTTTTCGCCCTAAGTGGGATGGGTATGCCCACACGTGGGTCCCTTGCTCACTGTGCCACTGAATTCAAGCTAGCCTGGCTGAAGAAGGGTGACATTCCCTGAAACCGGTCCCAGGGTGCTTGTTTCCGGTCCAGGGAGGACCTGGCCAGGCAGTTCGGTCGGGACTGTTCCCATGGGGCACAGGGTCAAGACTGATTTGCATATGGATGGGTCCAAACTGGGGTGGCGTAGTGGGCAAAAGAACGATGGATTTAACCCAGATCTTTTGACTGGGGGAGAATGTTTGCATTGTCAGCATTCCGTCCATCATTTGTTTGCTGTAACACTTTTCGCCCTAAGTGGGATGGGTATGCCCAGACGTGGGTCCCTTGCTCACTGTGCCACTGGATTCAAGCTAGCCTGGCTGAAGAAGGGTGACATTCCCTGAAACCTGTCCCAGGATGCGTGTTTCCGGTCCAGGGAGGACCTGGCCAGGCAGTTCGGTCGGGACTGTTCCCATGGGGCACAGGGTCAAGACTGATTTGCATATGGATGGGTCCAAACTGGGGTGGCGTAGTGGGCAAAAGAACGATGGATTTAACCCAGATCTTTTGACTGAGGGAGAATGTTTGCATTGTCAGCATTCCGTCCATCATTTGTTTGCTGTAACAGTTTTCGCCCTAAGTGGGATGGGTATGCCCAGACGTGGGTCCCTTGCTCACTGTGCCACTGGATTCAAGCTAGCCTGGCTGAAGAAGGGTGACATTCCCTGAAACCGGTCCCAGGATGCTTGTTTCCGGTCCAGGGAGGACCTGGCCAGACAGTTCGGTCTGGACTGTTCCCATGGGGCACAGGGTCAAGACTGATTTGCATATGGCTGGGTCCAAACTGGGTGGCGTAGTGGGCAAAAGTATGATGGATTTAACCCAGATCTTTTGACTGGGGGAGAATGTTTGCATTGTCAGCATTCCGTTCATCATTTGTTTGCTGTAACACTTTTCGCCCTAAGTGGGATGGGTATGCCCAGACGTGGGTCCCTTGCTCACTGTGCCACTGGATTCAAGCTAGCCTGGCTGAAGAAGGGTGACATTCCTTGAAACTGGTCCCAGGATGCTTGTTTCCGGTCCAGGGAGGACCTGGCCAGGCAGTTCGGTCTGGACTGTTCCCATGGGGCACAGGGTCAAGACTGATTTGCATATGGCTGGGTCCAAACTGGGGTGGCGTAGTGGGCAAAAGAACAATGGATTTAACCCAGATCTTTTGACTGGGGGAGAATGTTTGCATTGTCAGCATTACGTCCATCATTTGTTTGCTGTATCACTTTTCGCCCTAAGTGGGATGGGTATGCCCAGACGTGGGTCCCTTGCTCACTGTGCCACTGGATTCAAGCTAGCCTGGCTGAAGAAGGGTGACATTCCCTGAAACCGGTCCCAGGATGCTTGTTTCCGGTCCAGGGAGGACCTGGCCAGGCAGTTCGGTCTGGACTGTTCCCATGGGGCACAGGGTCAAGACTGATTTGCATATGGCTGGGTCCAAACTGGGGTGGCGTAGTGGGCAAAAGAACGATGGATTTAACCCAGATCTTTTGACTGGGGGAGAATGTTTGCATTGTCAGCATTCCGTCCATCATTTGTTTGCTGTAACACTTTTCGCCCTAAGTGGGATGGGTATGCCCAGACGTGGGTCCCTTGCTCACTGTGCCACTGGATTCAAGGTAGCCTGGCTGAAGAAGGGTGACATTCCCTGAAACCGGTCCCAGGATGCTTGTTTCCGGTCCAGGGAGGACCTGGCCAGGCAGTTCGGTCTGGACTGTTCCCATGGGGCACAGGGTCAAGACTGATTTGCATATGGCTGGGTCCAAACTGGGGTGGCGTAGTGGGCAAAAGAACGATGGATTTAACCCAGATCTTTTGACTGGGGGAGAATGTTTGCATTGTCAGCATTCCGTCCATCATTTGTTTGCTGTAACACTTTTCGCCCTAAGTGGGATGGGTATGCCCAGACGTGGGTCCCTTGTTCACTGTGCCACTGGATTCAAGCTAGCCTGGCTGAAGAAGGGTGACATTCCCTGAAACCGGTCCCAGGATGCTTGTTTCCGGTCCAGGGAGGACCTGGCCAGGCAGTTCGGTCTGGACTGTTCCCATGGGGCACAAGGTCAAGACTGATTTGCATATGGCTGGGTCCAAACTGGGGTGGCGTAGTGGGCAAAAGAACGATGGATTTAACCCAGATCTTTTGACTGGGGGAGAATGTTTGCATTGTCAGCATTACGTCCATCATTTGTTTGCTGTAACACTTTTCGCCCTAAGTGGGATGGGTATGCCCAGACGTGGGTCCCTTGCTCACTGTGCCACTGGATTCAAGCTAGCCTGGCTGAAGAAGGGTGACATTCCCTGAAACCGGTCCCAGGATGCTTGTTTCCGGTCCAGGGAGGACCTAGCCAGGCAGTTCGGTCTGGACTGTTCCCATGGGGCACAGGGTCAAGACTGATTTGCATATGGCTGGGTCCAAACTGGGGTGGCGTAGTGGGCAAAAGAACGATGGATTTAACCCAGATCTTTTGACTGGGGGAGAATGTTTGCATTGTCAGCATTCCGTCCATCATTTGTTTGCTGTAACACTTTTCGCCCTAAGTGGGATGGGTATGCCCAGACGTGGGTCCCTTGCTCACTGTGCCACTGGATTCAAGCTAGCCTGGCTGAAGAAGGGTGACATTCCCTGAAACCGGTCCCAGGATGCTTGTTTCCGGTCCAGGGAGGACCTGGCCAGGCAGTTCGGTCTGGACTGTTCCCATGGGGCACAGGGTCAAGACTGATTTGCATATGGCTGGGTCCAAACTGGGGTGGCGTAGTGGGCAAAAGAACAATGGATTTAACCCAGATCTTTTGACTGGGGGAGAATGTTTGCATTGTCAGCATTCCGTCCATCATTTGTTTGCTGTAACACTTTTCGCCCTAAGTGGGATGGGTATGCCCAGACGTGGGTCCCTTGCTCACTGTGCCACTGGATTCAAGCTAGCCTGGCTGAAGAAGGGTGACATTCCCTGAAACCGGTCCCAGGATGCTTGTTTCCGGTCCAGGGAGGACCTGGCCAGGCAGTTCGCTCTGGACTGTTCCCATGGGGCACAGGGTCAAGACTGATTTGCATATGGCTGGGTCCAAACTGGGGTGGCGTAGTGGGCAAAAGAACGATGGATTTAACCCGGATCTTTTGACTGGGGGAGAATGTTTGCATTGTCAGCATTCCGTCCATCATTTGTTTGCTGTAACACTTTTCGCCCTAAGTGGGATGGGTATGTCCAGACGTGGGTCCCTTGCTCACTGTGCCACTGGATTCAAGCTAGCCTGGCTGAAGAAGGGTGACATTCCCTGAAACCGGTCCCAGGATGCTTGTTTCCGGTCCAGGGAGGACCTGGCCAGGCAGTTCGGTCTGGACTGTTCCCATGGGGCACAGGGTCAAGACTGATTTGCATATGGCTGGGTCCAAACTGGGGTGGCGTAGTGGGCAAAAGAACGATGGATTTAACCCAGATCTTTTGACTGGGGGAGAATGTTTGCATTGTCAGCATTCCGTCCATCATTTGTTTGCTGTAACACTTTTCGCCCTAAGTGGGATGGGTATGCCCAGACGTGGGTCCCTTGCTCACTGTGCCACTGGATTCAAGCTAGCCTGGCTGAAGAAGGGTGACATTCCCTGAAACCGGTCCCAGGATGCTTGTTTCCGGTCCAGGGAGGACCTGGCCAGGCAGTTCGCTCTGGACTGTTCCCATGGGGCACAGGGTCAAGACTGATTTGCATATGGCTGGGTCCAAACTGGGGTGGCGTAGTGGGCAAAAGAACGATGGATTTAACCCGGATCTTTTGACTGGGGGAGAATGTTTGCATTGTCAGCATTCCGTCCATCATTTGTTTGCTGTAACACTTTTCGCCCTAAGTGGGATGGGTATGTCCAGACGTGGGTCCCTTGCTCACTGTGCCACTGGATTCAAGCTAGCCTGGCTGAAGAAGGGTGACATTCCCTGAAACCGGTCCCAGGATGCTTGTTTCCGGTCCAGGGAGGACCTGGCCAGGCAGTTCGGTCTGGACTGTTCCCATGGGGCACAGGGTCAAGACTGATTTGCATATGGCTGGGTCCAAACTGGGGTGGCGTAGTGGGCAAAAGAACAATGGATTTAACCCAGATCTTTTGACTGGGGAGAATGTTTGCATTGTCAGCATTACGTCCATCATTTGTTTGCTGTAACACTTTTCGCCCTAAGTGGGATGGGTATGCCCAGACGTGGGTCCCTTGCTCACTGTGCCACTGGATTCAAGCTAGCCTGGCTGAAGAAGGGTGACATTCCCTGAAACCGGTCCCAGGATGCTTGTTTCCGGTCCAGGGAGGACCTGGCCAGGCAGTTCGGTCTGGACTGTTCCCATGGGGCACAGGGTCAAGACTGATTTGCATATGGCTGGGTCCAAACTGGGGTGGCGTAGTGGGCAAAAGAACGATGGATTTAACCCAGATATTTTGACTGGGGGAGAATGTTTGCATTGTCAGCATTCCGTCCATCATTTGTTTGCTGTAACACTTTTCGCCCTAAGTGGGATGGGTAGCCCAGACGTGGGTCCCTTGCTCACTGTGCCACTGGATTCAAGCTAGCCTGGCTGAAGAAGGGTGACATTCCCTGAAATCGGTCCCAGGATGCTTGTTTCCGGTCCAGGGAGGACCTGGCCAGGCAGTTCGGTCTGGACTGTTCCCATGGGGCACAGGGTCAAGACTGATTTGCATATGGCTGGGTCCAAACTGGGGTGGCGTAGTGGGCAAAAGAACAATGGATTTAACCCAGATCTTTTGACTGGGGGAGAATGTTTGCATTGTCAGCATTCCGTCCATCATTTGTTTGCTGTAACACTTTTCGCTCCTAAGTGGGATGGGTATGCCCAGACGTGGGTCCCTTGCTCACTGTGCCACTGGATTCAAGCTAGCCTGGCTGAAGAAGGGGGACATTCCCTGAAACCGGTCCCAGGATGCTTGTTTCCGGTCCAGGGAGGACCTGGCCAGGCAGTTCGGTCTGGACTGTTCCCATGGGGCACAGGGTCAAGACTGATTTGCATATGGCTGGGTCCAAACTGGGGTGGCGTAGTGGGCAAAAGAACGATGGATTTAACCCAGATCTTTTGACTGGGGGAGAATGTTTGCATTGTCAGCATTCCGTCCATCATTTGTTTGCTGTAACACTTTTCGCCCTAAGTGGGATGGGTATGCCCAGACGTGGGTCCCTTGCTCACTGTGCCACTGGATTCAAGCTAGCCTGGCTGAAGAAGGGTGACATTCCCTGAAACCGGTCCCAGGATGCTTGTTTCCGGTCCAGGGAGGACCTGGCCAGGCAGTTCGGTCTGGACTGTTCCCATGGGGCACAGGGTCAAGACTGATTTGCATATGGCTGGGTCCAAACTGGGGTGGCGTAGTGGGCAAAAGAACGATGGATTTAACCCAGATCTTTTGACTGGGGGAGAATGTTTGCATTGTCAGCATTCCGTCCATCATTTGTTTGCTGTAACACTTTTCGCCCCTAAGTGGGATGGGTATGCCCAGACGTGGGTCCCTTGCTCACTGTGCCACTGGATTCAAGCTAGCCTGGCTGAAGAAGGGTGACATTCCCTGAAACCGGTCCCAGGATGCTTGTTTCCGGTCCAGGGAGGACCTGGCCAGGCAGTTCGGTCTGGACTGTTCCCATGGGGCACAGGGTCAAGACTGATTTGCATATGGCTGGGTCCAAACTGGGGTGGCGTAGTGGGCAAAAGAACGATGGATTTAACCCAGATCTTTTGACTGGGGGAGAATGTTTGCATTGTCAGCATTCCGTCCATCATTTGTTTGCTGTAACACTTTTCGCCCTAAGTGGGATGGGTATGCCCAGACGTGGGTCCCTTGCTCACTGTGCCACTGGATTCAAGCTAGCCTGGCTGAAGAAGGGTGACATTCCCTGAAACCGGTCCCAGGATGCTTGTTTCCGGTCCAGGGAGGACCTGGCCAGGCAGTTCGCTCTGGACTGTTCCCATGGGGCACAGGGTCAAGACTGATTTGCATATGGCTGGGTCCAAACTGGGGTGGCGTAGTGGGCAAAAGAACGATGGATTTAACCCGGATCTTTTGACTGGGGGAGAATGTTTGCATTGTCAGCATTCCGTCCATCATTTGTTTGCTGTAACACTTTTCGCCCTAAGTGGGATGGGTATGTCCAGACGTGGGTCCCTTGCTCACTGTGCCACTGGATTCAAGCTAGCCTGGCTGAAGAAGGGTGACATTCCCTGAAACCGGTCCCAGGATGCTTGTTTCCGGTCCAGGGAGGACCTGGCCAGGCAGTTCGGTCTGGACTGTTCCCATGGGGCACAGGGTCAAGACTGATTTGCATATGGCTGGGTCCAAACTGGGGTGGCGTAGTGGGCAAAAGAACGATGGATTTAACCCAGATCTTTTGACTGGGGGAGAATGTTTGCATTGTCAGCATTCCGTCCATCATTTGTTTGCTGTAACACTTTTCACCCTAAGTGGGATGGGTATGCCCAGACGTGGGTCCCTTGCTCACTGTGCCACTGGATTCAAGCTAGCCTGGCTGAAGAAGGGTGACATTCCCTGAAACCGGTCCCAGGATGCTTGTTTCCGGTCCAGGGAGGACCTGGCCAGGCAGTTCGCTCTGGACTGTTCCCATGGGGCACAGGGTCAAGACTGATTTGCATATGGCTGGGTCCAAACTGGGGTGGCGTAGTGGGCAAAAGAACGATGGATTTAACCCGGATCTTTTGACTGGGGGAGAATGTTTGCATTGTCAGCATTCCGTCCATCATTTGTTTGCTGTAACACTTTTCGCCCTAAGTGGGATGGGTATGTCCAGACGTGGGTCCCTTGCTCACTGTGCCACTGGATTCAAGCTAGCCTGGCTGAAGAAGGGTGACATTCCCTGAAACCGGTCCCAGGATGCTTGTTTCCGGTCCAGGGAGGACCTGGCCAGGCAGTTCGGTCTGGACTGTTCCCATGGGGCACAGGGTCAAGACTGATTTGCATATGGCTGGGTCCAAACTGGGGTGGCGTAGTGGGCAAAAGAACGATGGATTTAACCCAGATCTTTTGACTGGGGGAGAATGTTTGCATTGTCAGCATTCCGTCCATCATTTGTTTGCTGTAACACTTTTCGCCCTAAGTGGGATGGGTATGCCCAGACGTGGGTCCCTTGCTCACTGTGCCACTGGATTCAAGCTAGCCTGGCTGAAGAAGGGTGACATTCCCTGAAACCGGTCCCAGGATGCTTGTTTCCGGTCCAGGGAGGACCTGGCCAGGCAGTTCGGTCTGGACTGTTCCCATGGGGCACAGGGTCAAGACTGATTTGCATATGGCTGGGTCCAAACTGGGGTGGCGTAGTGGGCAAAAGAACGATGGATTTAACCCAGATATTTTGACTGGGGGAGAATGTTTGCATTGTCAGCATTCCGTCCATCATTTGTTTGCTGTAACACTTTTCGCCCTAAGTGGGATGGGTAGCCCAGACGTGGGTCCCTTGCTCACTGTGCCACTGGATTCAAGCTAGCCTGGCTGAAGAAGGGTGACATTCCCTGAAATCGGTCCCAGGATGCTTGTTTCCGGTCCAGGGAGGACCTGGCCAGGCAGTTCGGTCTGGACTGTTCCCATGGGGCACAGGGTCAAGACTGATTTGCATATGGCTGGGTCCAAACTGGGGTGGCGTAGTGGGCAAAAGAACAATGGATTTAACCCAGATCTTTTGACTGGGGGAGAATGTTTGCATTGTCAGCATTCCGTCCATCATTTGTTTGCTGTAACACTTTTCGCCCTAAGTGGGATGGGTATGCCCAGACGTGGGTCCCTTGCTCACTGTGCCACTGGATTCAAGCTAGCCTGGCTGAAGAAGGGGGACATTCCCTGAAACCGGTCCCAGGATGCTTGTTTCCGGTCCAGGGAGGACCTGGCCAGGCAGTTCGGTCTGGACTGTTCCCATGGGGCACAGGGTCAAGACTGATTTGCATATGGCTGGGTCCAAACTGGGGTGGCGTAGTGGGCAAAAGAACGATGGATTTAACCCAGATCTTTTGACTGGGGGAGAATGTTTGCATTGTCAGCATTCCGTCCATCATTTGTTTGCTGTAACACTTTTCGCCCTAAGTGGGATGGGTATGCCCAGACGTGGGTCCCTTGCTCACTGTGCCACTGGATTCAAGCTAGCCTGGCTGAAGAAGGGTGACATTCCCTGAAACCGGTCCCAGGATGCTTGTTTCCGGTCCAGGGAGGACCTGGCCAGGCAGTTCGGTCTGGACTGTTCCCATGGGGCACAGGGTCAAGACTGATTTGCATATGGCTGGGTCCAAACTGGGGTGGCGTAGTGGGCAAAAGAACGATGGATTTAACCCAGATCTTTTGACTGGGGGAGAATGTTTGCATTGTCAGCATTCCGTCCATCATTTGTTTGCTGTAACACTTTTCGCCCTAAGTGGGATGGGTATGCCCAGACGTGGGTCCCTTGCTCACTGTGCCACTGGATTCAAGCTAGCCTGGCTGAAGAAGGGTGACATTCCCTGAAATCGGTCCCAGGATGCTTGTGTCCGGTCCAGGGAGGACCTGGCCAGGCAGTTCGGTCTGGACTGTTCCCATGGGGCACAGGGTCAAGACTGATTTGCATATGGCTGGGTCCAAACTGGGGTGGCGTAGTGGGCAAAAGAACAATGGATTTAACCCAGATCTTTTGACTGGGGGAGAATGTTTGCATTGTCAGCATTCCGTCCATCATTTGTTTGCTGTAACACTTTTCGCCCTAAGTGGGATGGGTATGCCCAGACGTGGGTCCCTTGCTCACTGTGCCACTGGATTCAAGCTAGCCTGGCTGAAGAAGGGTGACATTCCCTGAAACTGGTCCCAGGATGCTTGTTTCCGGTCCAGGGAGGACCTGGCCAGGCAGTTCGGTCTGGACTGTTCCCATGGGGCACAGGGTCAAGACTGATTTGCATATGGCTGGGTCCAAACTGGGGTGGCGTAGTGGGCAAAAGAACGATGGATTTAACCCAGATCTTTTGACTGGGGAGAATGTTTGCATTGTCAGCATTCCGTCCATCATTTGTTTGCTGTAACACTTTTAGCCCTAAGTGGGATGGGTATGCCCAGACGTGGGTCCCTTGCTCACTGTGCCACTGGATTCAAGCTAGCCTGGCTGAAGAAGGGTGACATTCCCTGAAACCGGTCCCAGGATGCTTGTTTCCGGTCCAGGGAGGACCTGGCCAGGCAGTTCGGTCTGGACTGTTCCCATGGGGCACAGGGTCAAGACTGATTTGCATATGGCTGGGTCCAAACTGGGGTGGCGTAGTGGGCAAAAGAACGATGGATTTAACCCAGATCTTTTGACTGGGGGAGAATGTTTGCATTGTCAGCATTCCGTCCATCATTTGTTTGCTGTAACACTTGGAGGAAGCCGAAAGCACACATACGCATATCATCAGTTACATGCTATTGAGGTCAATGACAAACAGTACACACATCAAAAAGGGCCAAACATAAAACATTTTACCATGCTAATTTCAATAAAAGGAACACAATGGGATATAATAAAGAGCCTAATTTTGAGTTAGGAAGAGCTGTTGCTCCTTCACAAATGTCAAGGATACTCTGTCTGACTTATTACAAGAGCATTATATTATATAGCACTAGTAATAAGGCAGATGGAATATGCTTTCTTTTTGTGACAAATTATCCATTTGTAAAACTCTGGATCATGCATTATTATATGCTATTTAGCTAATGTTAAGTCAAGCTACATGAAAACAACGGGCCTGATTGAGAGTTTGATAGATCGACTACCCCATCACAAATGTAACCTAAGTCCTGTTTGCCTTATTACAAGTGCCATAGATTATAGTTCTCTTGTAATAAGGCAGACAAGATATTTGTTATGTTTGCGACAGAGTAATCTGTCTGTCAAACTCTAAATTAGTCCCTAATTCACCCATCTCACATACTTTTTGGCCAATACAATACATATTACATTTGCTTTTATACTCTTGGAAAATGCTGTATGTCAGTTCTGCCATCTTTTTTAAAGGACTATCCTATCTGGCAAAATGAAACTGTGGCACACATTGGTATTTTTGTCTTTGAAAGCAAAACAATATTTAGCACATGGTGTCTACTCATAGGCCATTCCCAGCATTCACATTTCGATAAATCTGCTCTCACATTTGCACAACTATATGGACCAAAGCTAAAAATAACAGCTTGTTGTATGTCAATGCATACCACCTTTTTAACAATAGTTCATACACGTTACCAGGACCTAGATGTTTTATACAAAATACAGTCTGAAGTGCTGACCAAAGGATAATTTTAATGTCACATAATAGAAATTGTAACACCGTTGTGGCGAGACGTCATTAAATATACATTTTATCATTTCCAATACTGTTTATATGCACCATAGGAGTGTGAGCCTCATGAACTATTCGATAAAAGGGCAGGTTGGAAATAGTTTTGAGGGTATAATCCATCAGTGACAGATATGACATCAGCCATGTTACAAATACAATGTTGCCACTGTGCCGCATTTTGACAGTTATGTTACTGTGTTACAAATCTGACAGCTATCTGGTGTGTATTATTGCATTTATGAGTGTATTAGATGCAATTTCAATTGTAAGAAGGTGGATGGGATAGCTTCCATATTTGTGACCGAACAGCAAAATCTAAATCTGGTGCAAAGTCAAATATATCCTATGCTACTTGTGATGGCAAATTTTTAAAAACTTGTAGAGGCTGTTTTAGAGTTTGGCAGATGGGTTACTCTGTAACAAATGTGACAGATGTCTCATCTGCCTTATTACAAGTGCATTATATCCTATTGCACTTGTAATAAGGCAGACGGGATATCCATTAGGTATGTTATGGAGTAAATCCATCGACCGAACTCTAAATCAGGCATTTATAATTGTGATATTATATTGCAACCTAAAGACTTGAAAGAATGGTTAAGAACAATATGCATATTTTTCATGGTGAATATACTTAATGGATGGCCAGTCCACTGTAGTGCCTTTTATAGCATGGGCCTTCTATTTATGAGTATGGTCTATATTTCACATTGGGCTAGAGTAGCCATTCTGACTAAAAGTAATGCAAGGCTGTTGTGTTGTATGTAGAGATTACTCCTTTTAAAATACCTGGGAGTAGCCAGTCCACAAAAGAAGGCATTTCTGGTCATTGGTAAAGTCACTCTGCGCTGGTCTAGGTTCGTGAGTTAAGATGTCAGTGAATTCGGGCTGTTAAACAAAGTAGCCGGTCGTACGTTGATGCGAAAATGCGGAAATGAAACAAGGCAGACCAAGGGCGGGTCAATAGACGTGTCCGTCTCGTGCTGAGGTGGATAAAATTAAGAAATGGAAAAGGCCGCCATGTTGGGAGAGTGACTGTTTTTGAGCGATCCTGTTCAACATAGAGGGGGACAACCAATCTCCTTTGTCAGATATAATTCCGAATTTACGGATGACCGGCCTCCTCACCTAACATCCTGAATTCACGGACATCATAATACACTAGCCCAGACCAGAGCAGCGTGACGGTCCTTTAGCGATCTTGATCTATCTTGAATTTTTAACCCAATCCAGTATTTACGTTGATCACGGACATCAATCCCCGTGCAACATCTTTTTCGATTACCAATTTATACATTGGCACCTTAGGACCTTTTATCCAGGCCTGGTGTGACCTATACATCTATACATTGTGAGTTGAAGCTGATACCACATTTACAGACAGAAAGAGGTATGGCCCTCCTGATGAAGGCGCTGTTAGTGCCGAAACGCGCGTTGAGAAGAACCATCTGTTAGCCACCTCACATTATTTGTTGTTGTCCGTGTCATTTTGTCTTTCATTATGTTCATGTATATTTATTAATGTTTGTCCATTTTAGACCAATTGTTTGGCTGGAAAATATCAGTACTATTTTGTAGTTTATTCAAAATCACAATTGCATCAGAATTATGTATTGTCTACAACATTAATGGAATGAATGTTTATCTTTTTTTCTTATATATAAAAAACATTATTATCATGAATAAAACAATTTTTAAACATATTTCAATGTAGCTTTATTATATTCACACTGAGTTCTCCTTATCATTCTTGTTTTTGTTGATGAGTGTTTAAACCAGTTTAAGCCATCTGACTGCCTAGGAACTTTGCCTTATACTGTAAAGGGGGGCCAGCAACAGGCCCTCAAAGACAGATTCCGACAGCCGTTTCATGTCAGGGAGAC
Source organism: Calotriton arnoldi (assembly GCA_963921515.1). NCBI lineage: Eukaryota > Metazoa > Chordata > Amphibia > Caudata > Salamandridae > Calotriton > Calotriton arnoldi. Next base: position 62,224 of record CAWUFW010009320.1, on the reverse strand, counting down.
CGAATCGAAACGGCTGTCCGAATCGGTCATCGTAATCGCCCGTCCGGAATCGGCTCCGAAACACTCAGGCTGTCCGAATGCCTTTCGGAACTCATTCGGACTGCCCGAACGGTTTCTGGGCATCCTAATCAGTCATTGGGAAATGTGTACGATTCGTTCGGAAACAAGGGTTCCAAATCGGATTCTGCAATACCGAATCCCATTCGGAGCTTTTCCGAACAACATCGTAATCAGCCTCTATATATTATTTTTCAATATTTTTCTTCATTTTAAAACTTATATCTGCATTTTTGTATTGGATATTTTTGAACTTTTCATATTATTTGTAGGTCTATATTTTGAAATCAATATGTTTGTTATTTTAATAATAGGTTAGGGTTCACAGTATTTTTGTAGTCAAAACTTTGACCTCAATATTTTGGCAGGTTGATATTTTTGTTGTCTATATTAAGCACTACAAACAAGGTTTGAGTTGTAAGTAGCTTTCACCTTTATTTCTTGTTTTAGCGGCTGAGATTTTTATAATTATAATGGTAATTTTTGATCACATGACATACATGAAAAGAGTACAATAAATTCTAATATCTCATGAAATAAAATCCTTTGTGTGTATGCTAATTCTGGAGTTCAGGGTGAAACATTCCAATGTCATCTGAAGATGTAAGATTGTCTGACAGGTTTGTTTGACTCTTAACACTCCTACTGCGTCGCTGCATAATACGCCTGTGAGCGGGTGAGGAACATGAACCAGTTTTTCTCTCCTCATAATAGTGGGTTTGCGGCAAATCTGTGTGGATTCACCGTGTGTCAAGCAAATATCTTCAATGTCTGTAATTTACAGTGATCTTTGAGCAGGTCTGGTTTCGAGTATGGAGAAAGGAAGTGGAGGATAGAAATAGAAAGGAATTATTAGGGTGTGCAAACAGTAAGGCAGACGAGGAGTAGGTATGCCAAGAAAGAATAGGATTTTAGAAGAGAGAGACCTGGCAATAGAAAAATGAAAATGAAAGGGTTTGGATAAATGTTCTTCCTCCTCTTCCTAAAGGTTGTACTCGGTTTAGTGACTGCAGGTGAGGATGGTCAATTATATATACAGACTGGTTCAATGTTTTTTTGATCTATCCGAATCATTGGCTCTGTTAAGTTCATTGTTTTGTCTCCTCAGCACTGCTTTAAAATTGTAATAATAGTAAACAAGGCATCGGGTAAATCAGTTTCTGACAGCTGTCTGAATGTCATTCATTACGCATATCTCTTATCTGTGGTGTTTAGCTTCAGTGTGCTCTTTGAAGTTGACCCGGAAGGTTAAGTGAATCTTATTGCTTTGACGTGATTCACCGTAGCCTGCAATCATAGCTAAGCAGCCGTGACTGCAAGCTCCAGCGACCTCTGCTGCCATGCGCTGATCCATTTTTTTCCCTCCGCCAGCACACAATAAGTTTATTTCAGCAATGTGCTGATAACGAGGGTTAATGCCCTTTACTAAAGACCCTTTGAAAATGACCAATTTGACTGCGACTAATCACCTGCACCTCTGCATCAGAATTATGTTATAATATAACACGTCAAATCGAACATTCTGATTTAACAAATTGTGTATTTGAGCCTTCCACTCTCTATTCATTGTATGAATAGTAGTAAATTTAGAGTGCTCGCACCTCTGCTGTGGAGTGACTGCCTGTAGAAGCCTGTGCTTCGGTTAAATACTAGATTAATGTTGTTACTGCTTGGTACAGTGGACATGCCAAGGGATTATGCATGAGGGTAGAAAGGGCAAAAATACTGAGGGGCATATTAGCAAGGGCACTATCGCCGCTTTAGCGGCACTTTTTGCCGCTAAAGCGGCGATATTCTTATCGCCCTATCAGCAAACTGTCTCTAACAGCAGTTAGAGACAGTTTTCGGGCATTAGCGCCCGTGTTTTTACCGCTTTGCATGTCAGCGATATTTATCGCTAATGACATGCAAAGTGGGCATTCCCGACGAACAAACCTGGGAAACACCCGCTAACAGGCCTATCGCCTATTAGCAAGGTGGCCATGGCCCCAGTTAGCGACGTGAAAAGTCGCGCTAACCGGGGTCATCGCTATTTATTTAACACCTGCAATTAGCAGGTGTTAGCCATATCTAACATGGGGGTGGATTATGCTGATACGACCACAGGGTCGTATCAGCAAGGTTATCGCCGATTTCCATGAAACATCGCTGGAAAACCAGCGATGTTTCATGGAAAACACCGCTATGGCTGGAATAATTATCGCCATAGCGCTAAATGTCGCTAATACAGCGTTAGCATGGCAAATTATTCCGACGATAGCCGGCGATAAAAAAGTGCTCGCTAAACACGCTTTGCGATGTTTAGCGCACTTTTTAGATAATATGCCCCTATATATTTCTGCCCTTACTTTTTCCCTATACCTTTATAATAAAGTGTTCTGTTTTTATTGAAAATATCAATAACAACACATAAACCAAAAATACCGGATGCGTGCCTAATTTACTGTTTTGTAGGCACATAAAACAACATTGGCATGCAATTTGGCTTTTCTACAACTGTAAATTAAAACAAATTCAAAGGACTACGAGAGTACATTGCTGATTTTGTTCTCTTCAAGTGGCATCCCCCAGGAAGATAAATGCAGTTGGCAAATAAATAATAATTGAATTTCAAAGGCAGAAAATGTAAGTGTTACACAGGTTCCAGCGAGTTTCCGGACACTTCTTTTAAAATAGAACCAGACATAGTGGCACCCACAACCATGCTGGCTCTAAGGATATCAAGAGATTTGGCCAATGCAACTCATGTTGCTTCTGTCAGTTTGAGACAAGAATTTCAGGGCCCATGAGAGAAGTTTACTCCAGCTGAGGAGGTACTGCACTCAGGGCAGGACCTCTGATATGCAGTTTCCCATTGTGGAGGTTCCACCACAAGTGTGCGGCCCCCTTCACAAGTGCACACCCCCTCACAACTGTGGGCCTCCACCACGAGTGTGGAAGCCCTTTGTGAATTGGCCCCCATCTATTTTTGCTTTGCACAGTTCTTTTAAATTTCATGGTAAATTAACAACATTTCTAAATAACCCTCTATGGTCTACATGAAAATTATATAGATACTAGATTCAAAACCATTTTTCGATTGGTTGTGTACTAAAAGAAGGAAGTCAACAAGAAAAACCTCAATGTTAAGTAGAGGATTAAACAAAATACATCACTTTCATACTCAACAAGATATTTGGATAGGCTTGGCATGGCGTAATTTAAGAGTCTGTACTAACTGTAGCAAAAGTCTTTAAAAATGCACTATAGTTATGAAACTACAACAATATTTCTTGGCATTCAACAAGTGAGAGAGTAGAAAGGGTCTCTGGCTAGGCACAATCCAGACCCTTTCCAATATCACTTATTAAGGTATCAGTTTCTTCTGTAAAATCATAAAGTTTTCAGATAAGCCAGAAGGTGTGACATTTCCGATAAAGGGAGAGGTTCCATAGTCCTTCGTTCAGAATGCAAAGGGACTACTGTTTTAAGGTCGTAGAACCCTCAACCACTTGCGTGGCATGCTTCATCATTTGATTTTCCCCTTAAATATTGGGAAAGCAAAAGATCAACGTGCTCAATGGGCTCCAATACATGGGCGCTTCTTTTGATGGAGATCTTTTTTAGGGAGATGTCTGTCATTAGTTGAATGAGTAATGTTATTTAAATGGGACCCTAATGACAGAATGGCTGCATGACAAAATATGGGCAACAGAAATAACGTGATACACAAATATTGCAACAAAATATATGGAGCCAAAATATTGTGTTTACATCTCAACTCAATATTTCTTTATTTCGGATGCTCATGGCCATAAAAGATTACAATAAAATAATCCATCAAACATTCAATACAGTCCAAAAGAAAAATGTGCAAAGATCGCAGTTCAACTGACAGGGTAGAATAATTGAAGATTGCCAGCATTAAAAGAATTTAGAAAATTGTCAAAATACATAAAACAAGGCCAAATACAGCTAACCACCACGTAATGCAGTCAATAAGCAAATCATCATCATAACTAAGATCATTCCTATGAATACAGATCAGGATTATCCTGATTGCCCAGTGCCCAAAGATTTGGTTTATTTAGTTAACAACATTTCTTGATACTCATCATAGAAGAAAATGGATCCACAGTTATCATAAATCTTAATCTCCAATATACATGCAAATAATTAGCCTCAGCATTAGTTTACTAAAATAACTTCAGTCCTCTCCTTGGGACAGTTGATCCATGCTAATCTTGTGTCTTAGCTTCCAGGCTTTATACAAATAGTTGGACACAGTGAATGTATATTCACTGTGCTATCTGAGGTTAATATTCTAAGGGTGTTTACAAAATTTCTCTCTCCCAGTTTTCTACACGCAGGGACCAACCAAGATTTCCTAATGCCCACATATACGGGGCAAAAAAACATGCAATGTTCTACTGTTTCAAGAGGAGATGTACAGCACCGGCAATTTGGAGGTATTCTCAGTAGCACACTCCAAATACTTATTCACAGGTAAAATTCCATATTGAAACTTCAAGTATAGGGATCTTGCCTCAGGGGGCTCTATTTTGTCTCCGAATTGAGGAACAAAGGGGCATATTAGCAAGACCCACGTTAAAATTATCGCCGTTTTAGCGGCAGGAAACTGCCGCTAAAACGGCGATAATGAGCTTGCTAATATGCGTTATGGAATTCCAATAGAAGCCCAGGTTAGATGTCCTGCACATCTAACCTGGGCTTCTATTGGAATTCTATAACGCATATTAGCAAGCCCATTATCGCCATTTTAGCGGCAGTTTCCTGCCGCTAAAACGGCGATAATTTTAACGTGGGTCTTGCTAATATGCCCCATATTTTGTTTCTAGAACCCTTTCTGTTAAACTACCTGAGCAAAACGTCAGGTAACGTTTGTTATCAACAAAGGCCCAGTACCTGCTGTTCAGATGTTCCACCATCCCCTTGTTGCATAAAGAAGGATTATTCCAAAGTTCACTCAGATCAAGATTGGAGAGCCAAGTCTTAATAAATTTGAGCCAAGGTCTCCTAGCACCAACATTCAGATCTTTTAATTCGCTAGTTGGAAACTATACAAGTGCTCAATCACCCCATTAATATAGAAAGAGTGAACAAAGTTGGTTTTAAAAATGTTACTATCTGGCAGTCGCCAGTAGGTAGTTAAAATTGGGCCCCATTTGACGAATCCCCGCAAAATGTTCAAAACTAGTTTGCCACTCACTTCAGCTCCTGCGTTGACAGTTTCGGGGTGATCCATCAAGCGGGGTCTAAGAAAAGGGGGGGGTCCCAAAACACGTTTTCCCCATGCAATTTTCCGTAGGGATTTTGAACACGACTACAGCCCGAACTGCTGAACGGAATTACACCAAATTTGGCAGAAAGCCAGCTCTTGGTCCAGAAAGCATGCCTTTTGTTATTTGGTGTACAACCATTAAGTAGTTTTAGAGCTATTAACTGAAAACCAAGGGGCAGATTTACAAGCCCCTTGCGCCACCAGTGCGTCACTTTTCGTGACGCACCGGCGGCGCATTTCACTGCCACATATTTACAAGGACAGGAAAAGCCACCCTGCGTGACTTTTCCTGTCCTTGTAAATACGGCCCCTTTACACACAACACTTTGCGTGAAAGGGGCGTTCCATGGGTGTTGCTGCGGGTGTTCCCACAAAACACCCATGGAACCTGACACATTTCCAGATTTACGAGGAATCGCAAACCTGGAAATGCGTCAGAATGCTACGCCACCCTAGGGGTGGCGTAGCGAGGCACAACGAGGAGAAATGTTTTCATTTCTCCTCGTTTTTTTCCTCTTTCAATGCGTGCTGCATTCTACAGCACGCATTGAAAGAGGAAAATGCCTGTAGTGATTGTTTGTGGTGCAAGGGTGCCTGCACCGGCGCATGGCAGCTGTTTGTGCGCCAACGCAGGGGAGAGCACAGGAATGCGACCTATTATTGTAAATATGTCGCATTCCTGTGCTTTGAAAGTGCTGCAGTGTAGCGCAGACAAAGGGTTTTTACTTTCTTGTAAATCTGCCCCCAAATTTGTAGATCTACAGATGCGGACCCTTCGCAGAACCACCTGCGGTGCTTCAGCAGATCCATGCACCACAACAAAGCCTTGATTGGCTGACTGCAACCTGAGAGAAAAGTTGTTGCTGTCAATTTTTATCTTGGAAACGGTTCCCTGGGGCCGAAATGTTTCTTGCATACTAATCGAAGGGGTCAGGTGAGAGCTTTCATGACCCCTTGTGTATGTTATAAATGAGGTGAAAGCATGTTTAATGGTCAGTAAAATACCTGAAAAAATGTTTGGGTCACTCGCGAGATCCTCTGAGCTGTCTCAGCGATCAGGCTTCTTCACAGGAAACATGTAAAGGGTTAAAGAAATACTGACCATTTAGAAGTCGTATAACAATGAAGAAAGATGAAAGGAAGCCTGTGATTTGTTAACTGGAGCAGCATTAAGTAAGAGCACATGGTGAGGGGTGGCCATTTTAGCTGCTTTTCTACTGAGAGAGGAGGTGGTTTGCAGGAGTTCTAACTGGAGATTTCGAATGAAAACAGATACTACCAGACATAGAAATAAAAGTGAGAGAACAGCAAAGAGCTTTTATGGGTATGTTAATTAGGTTGTAGTATATAAATATATATTTAGAAAAAAAATAGTGAGTGCATGTAAGGTGAAAGAAAAGGTGCAGCTTTTAGACAGTATACTAGACGGGAAAATAGACGGGTGCTTAGATGAGAATATTAACTAAAAATACAGTGAGCAGGAAAGGAGAAAGATGAACTGCTACACTGAATGCATATTGATTTTACTATACTAGTATGAATTAATGCATTTCAACTTAGAAGTGGGTGTTTACTTATGGTATGTAATTTAATACTATGTCATTTGCATACTCTCACACAGTCAGGGAGTCACTTACAGACCCAGTTACACTCTCACAAAAAGAGTTATGTACCCATCACTCATGTAGCCAGACAGTGACTGCCACAGTCACTCACATACCTATAAGACCATTCAAACACCCATTTACTCATGTGTACGTCCAAGTTTGAGTGCTAGTTCACCCTAAGAACCTGGGGGGACATCCGCAGAATGCAACCTGCACAACAAGTTTGCAGAGAACTACTTCAGCATGCTTGAAAAGGGAGAACCCTGATTGTATTTGACCTCAGAATCATGGCCCAACAGGGTAGTGGGTTTCAGAAGGAGGGAGAGGAGTGGAGAAATGAGTGAGTAAAGTCTCCAAAGGAGGGAGGGGATCCCCCAGAGAGAGAGTTCTCTATTGGATATGGTGCAGGAAGTTCTGTCTCCTGCCAAACCAGTCCCCTGAGGACCTCAAGGACAGACAGGCTGAGTGGGACCTGAGGCTGCATCTGGCTCAGCTCAGTGCAGAGTGGAGAAAAGGTGAGGCTAAGAGAGCCCTGGAGGAGAAAAGGGTCTTTCTGGTTTAAGTGTCAGGAGTTGCGCTTGAAGGCCAAATAGATGTTAGAGTGAAGCAAAAATTGTGGCAGCACCACAACTGAGTCCAGTGCAGAAGAAAGAGTTAATATATTCAGAGACTTGGTGCCTGACTTTAAGGAGGGGTTTCATAAAGACAGGTTATTTCTGGCATAAGTAGTAGCTGTAGAGGGACAGAGGATCTCTGAGTCATATTTTGGTGATGGGAGGGACAACGTACATGCTCTAGAGAAGAGGAAGAGGTTGAGGTATCCCACTACAAAGGAAGCCCTTGTTGGTAGGATGAATTAACCCCAGAAGAGTGCATGTTGAAATTCAGGGTTAGTTAATAACTGTGTCACTACTGCTCAGAGGACTGTGTGGGGTACTTTTGATATGCATTATAGAAGTGCAAAGCGCCAGGACACTCTCCGGAGTAGCAGTGCGCTATACAAATGCCCTTTCATTTAATTTCATTTCATATGTTTGTTAAAAGTACTGATGTTTTTTAATAAGGTGTTTCTAACAGTTTTATACTTTTTCTTTTTTTCCAAAGAGAACTGAAAAGAAGCAACTTGTTTCAGACATCAGATGGAATACATATGGAATATGAAATCTAGGGTGCTCAGAATATAATCTTGTAGACTTGTACTCTGCTTCAGGTATTTGCACAGGGCGGTCATCATACCATCCACCTAGTCCAGTTCGAAATAGTTGAGGAACATATTGAGCCTCTAAACTTTTCTCCAGACACTCATTTAAGTGCTTTTAGCTTGTTTCATCTGATATAGTTCAATGGCATCCCCAATAACCTCTTTTGAATGTAGTAGATAGATACTGTAATGCTCTTATATTTTTTCAGATCTACTTCTATTCACTTTTCAACCTGTCCACTTGAAGGCAACATTTCGTCTTCCAGGCACGCACTGATGAAAACACTGACACAACTAGGCACACACTGATGCACACACTGCCACACCCAGAAACTTACAATGCAACACTGACACACCCAGGCATACAGTAATGCAGACACTGACACACCCAGCCAAACACTAATGCATCTAATAACACACCCAGGCACACACTGATGCACACACTGATATGCCCAGGAACTTACCAATGCAGACACTGACACACCCAGGCGTACAGCAATGCAGACACCAACACACCCATCTACACACTAATGCATCTAATAAGACAACCAGGCATACAGTGACGCATAAACTGACACACCCAGGAATACACCAAAGCAGACTTTGATATACCCAAGCATACACCAATACAGACACTGACACTCCTAACCTAACTCTAATTCATCCAATAACAGCCAGACACACACTGACGCATGCAGTGACACACCCAGGGTGATCCTAATTCATCTGGGTATACATTAATGCATGACACTGACATGGCCAGGCAGATACTAAAGCAGGCACTGACACACCCAACCAAGCACTAATACATCCAATAACACACCCAGGCATACACTCCTGCACACACTGACACACCTACTCTCACGCCGATACAGTCACTCACATATTGAAAACAGTTAGCTTTTTGTTTGAGTAGATGGTGGTTGTTATAAGAACTGATTTTTTTTCTAGAAGTGTTTTTTAAAAAAATGTCTTCTTGTTTTTTTTAACAAAAAGTGAACAGAGTAGGAAAAAGGCTAAGGATGGGAAAATACAAAGAAGAAACTCGCTTCAGTCTTCAAAAAACATTATGTGGCCACTGGAAACAAACAAAAACAAAACAGTGATGCTTCTTCACAGCATCCAAGAATGCACCCATAGAAGACATTTTTATAGCAACAAGCATGTGGCATTTCATGCAGTGAATAACCATGTCACTCAATTCTTCGCAGGCAGCTGGAATTGTAACAACTGCAGCTGATCATGGTTCTCCCAAGTCTGTTGTATAGGTCGACTGTCCTGCTGCACCTGCTTTCTCTTGCATCTTCCGGTTGTAGACCCTTTCATGAATTGTTTTTAGGTGCTTCCACATGGAACTTGTCCCATGTGAATACTTCTTCGCAGTACCTCTCGATAACTGCTTACCGCAAATATTGCACTGCACATATTTTGCTGTTACCTTCTGTTCCCCAGAAGGTATAGTAAAGTGCTTAAACTTATAACTTTCTTTTCTGCAAGATGGTGTGTCTTCCTCCTCATCCTCAACAGGTTGTGGATGCTCATCTTGGACGGATGACATAGCTTCAGCCATTGTGTAAAAGCAAAGCACCACTGGTTCTCAATCCTCATTCTAGAGACTTCACTGGAGAAGTAAGTGATTTTGGGTGTGGTTTTCCATGTGCAAGGGTGGGGGTCATAATACATTTGATCAGAAGACAAGGTCTGGGTGTGCTTGCGAGTGAGTTTGTGAATCTGGCCCATAAATGTGCGGATTTGTGAAAGTTGCAAAATGGGTAACTTTGTTGGAAAACAGATATAAGGTGGTTTATATATACTTGTAAATTTGTTCACACGGATGTGATTAATGACAATGGAGTAGTGTACATATTTGCAGTGATCTATAAAACGTGAACGTGATTAAAAACCATAGAGTAGTAGTCCATCTATGTTTACGGACCCGTAAAGGTACTGCGGTACCCAAAAAATATTTTTTTAAATCTATCATTTGTTTAATCACATAAAAAAACATCATGTACTTTACATTAACTACATATGTGTTTTTTTGTTTTTAAATATATAATGCATATAATTATTTAAAAAAAAGAATGTCTACAGTACAAAAAAACTGTAAAAAAATCTAAATCAATTGTAATACACTTAGGGCCTCATTACGATGTCGGTCGGAAAGCATTCCGACGGACTCCTTGTCGGAATCGTTTCCGACTGATTGGGTTTCGGGGAGTCGGGCCGGCCGATTGCGATGGTTCCGAACACCGTTTAGTCGGACTCCCATTGACTTCAATGGGAGCCTGTGTTCCGACCGACAACACAGGCTCACATTGAAGAAAGGGGTGGCTGCGGAAAACCGTGCACCCTTTGGCGGACACCCCATGGTGCCTGCCACACTGTGCATGGTTGCAAAGAGGTGTCCCATGGGTACCCCACGGGCCCCAACTAGAGGCCTCAATGGGAAGCGGGCCTGCTAAGGGCCCCCAAAGTTAGTTTCCGACAGCCGTTCCGTGTCGGACAAACGTATTCCGAAAGGCTGTCATAATCCGATATCACAATGCGTCAGTTGGAAACGCGGTCCATAGACCTGTACGATTTGGCTCTGACTGACTCGGAGTCTCCGCATGCTCGGACAGAACGAACGGTTACCTTCCTTCGTAATCAGTCGGTCGGAAATGTTTCCGAGTCGGCCGGAAGCAGGGGTTCCAACATGGATTAGGTAAATCCGAATGCCATTCAGAGCCTTCCCGACCGACATCGTAATGAGACCCTTAGTATTTAAATTAAACCCCACACATTTACTAAAAAAATAAACATTAGCGGGACATAATACTTTAGAATTGGAATTTGAAAAACCTTAGAAATTCACTGAAAAAAACAAAGGTTACAGGGACATTATAGTTAGGCTCAGATTTCACTCGTACAAAACCAGAGAAATTCAGCAATTATAGTTACCTGAGCTAACTATAACTTATGCCCCCGCAATGCACTGCTTATGACCTCACAAATTGCATCACTCATGACATGCTCAGTGATATCACTCATGACATTACTCCTGACATCTCAAATGACATCACTGATGACATCATCCACAGAAGCACTCACACACCCACGCACACTCCCATACTACATCTCATATACCCACTCACACACCCACACAACCATTCGCATACACATTCACAGGCCCATACAGCTACTCACAATCCCACTCACTCATCCAAAGAGCCACTCACACACCCACTCACTCACCTATACATCCACTCACACATCCACTCAGTCACTCATAGAGCCACTCACATACTCACTCACTCACTCATACAGCTACTCACACACTGATACAGACAGTCATGTAGCCAATCACTCACCAGTGTGACCACTCACACATCCACGCACTCACTCATACAGTCACTAACACAGCCACTCATTCACTAATACAGCCACTGATGCAGCCACTCACTCTCCCATACAGTTACTCACACAACCACTCACTCACCCATACAGTCAGTCACACACCCCTGCACTCACACATACAGCCATTTCCACACACCCTCACTCACTCATACAGTCACTCACACACCCACTCACTCTCACATACAGCTACTCGCACAGCCACTCACACAGTCACTCACTCATCCATACAGCCACTTACACAGCCACTCACTCACCCATAGGGCCATTAACACACCCACTCACTCACAAATACAGCCACATACGCAGCCACTCACTCACACATAAAGCTACTCACACACCAACGTATTACTCAGACAGTCACTCATATGCTTATACAGCCACCCAGACACACACTCACACACAGATACACACAATCACACAGCTACTCACATAATATAGGTTAGAAATAATATCACTCATTAGTAGTACACAAAGTGTAATAATTTAACTTTTGAAGTACCTTTGTATATATCTTCGACACTCATAAACTATTCATAAAGTCTCATAATCACTGGATGATGTCATCAGGGATGTCATCAGTGAAGTCATTTGAGATGTCATCAGTGATATAATATGTGAGGTCATAAGCAGGACATTGCGGGGCGTAAGTTAAAGTAATATCAGGTAACTATAACTGTTAAATTTCTATGGTTTTGTAGAAGTAAAATCTGAGCCTAACTATAACGTCCCTGTAACCTTTGGTTATTTCAGTGAATTTCTATGGTTTTTGTCAGTAAATATGTTATAGTTAGGACCATGTTTCCGTAGGAAAAGCATTTTGTGACTTGCCTATAACTTTGGCGTCGTTTGACGAATCTTCACAAACTTTTCCAAAACAAAGTGTCAAGTTAGGTCTTGTTGTACATGGAAAGTTTCCAGGAGATACGTCAAGCGGGGGCCGAGAAAAAGGAGGGTCAAAAAAGTGTGTTTTTCCATGTTAATTCCCTTAGGGGCTTTGAATACGACTACTGCCCAAACTACTGGACGTATTACACCGAATTTGGCAGAAAGGCAGATTTAGTTCCACAGATCACGCTTTCAGTTATTTGGTGTAAATCCGTTCAGTACTTGTCGAGAAATTAAAGGAAATCCAAATTTGTACATCTAAGATCGCAAAGAATTAGCGAATAATAACAAGCTTGTGCAGAGATCTGCTGAGCTCTGATTGGTTGCTAGCATTCCAACCAGGCAGTGTTGGCAGCCATCTTGGGACTCTGCTTCAGCCGAGTCTCCAAAAAAACCATGAAAAAAAAATGAATGGTGTTTTTTGTGAAATATTTGCGAATACCACCATAAATTTACAAAAAAAACTAGGGCAGTCTACCGTACTTGTTTTTGAAGAAGCCCCCAGGAGGGCCAGGTCTGGGGGCATGTGGGCAATTAGAGACAAAGGAGGGGGGCACATGTGGCCCCCCTCCTGAGGCTCTTTGCGCCCAGGGGATCACCACTTCCCCCTTGGGCTTTAGTTTAAATATTGGAGGGGTGCCGCGTGGAACCCACTCCATGTGCTCAAGGGAACCCAGAGGACCACCACCTCCCCGGGGCTTTATTATTAAAATGGATGAGGGGCACGCAGGCACCCCTCCATGGGCTCTTTAGAGCCCAGGGGACCACCACCTCCCTGGGGCTTACATAAATATGTAGCAGGGCCATGCGGATCCCCCAAATCCCCGGGACCACCACCTCCCTTGGGGCAAGAATTAAAAAATATATGTCGGAGAGAGGCCACACTGCCAGCCTCACGGGTCATATATATTGCAATTAAAGTATGTAACTTATTCCTTAAAATGGTTGTGGGAAAAGGCTCAATATAAATCACACTATTGATTCGACTGACTTTTTAATGACTTTCTACAAGTCAGCTATTTTCATTAGCCTGGAATGAAGATGTGATCTTCATGATCTTCTCCAGTAGTTAGCTTCTTATTGCACAGATGGAGAATGTATTACTTCTTAATGAGTTAATATAGATTTATGTCTTTCACTTCGGATTAGAATTATCAGACTGCAGCATCAGCAGAACAGAAAGGCACTTGCTGATGCTCTACCACTTGAATTTCAGAACACTCTGGAGTAAACAGACTAGGATAACACAAGTGGAAGATATCAATTTCAGACAAAGGCCAGTTAGAGCCATTTTAAAAATATTGCATGTGTGAAATGTGATTTGAGAAACCAAAGGACACATTCTAATTCTGCCATTGCAGAATGACTTCCCACCCAAAGATCCCTTTTTGTATTGCCCAGGGCCATAAAATCCCCTTCAATCTAGAAACAGAATTGAACTTTACAATAACAAGATGTTACACTCGACCTTTGAGCATTTTTGCACCATTTTCAGGTGCTTACATCCATGCTAAACTGAAGAAATACCTTACTTGTCTGAAAATTTCTATGTCGCAGAGATGCTTAGTATAAGCACTGAGAGTAACAGCAGATATGTGTAAAGCATTTGGGAATTGCTTGTAGTTCCAGTAGCAAAGTAATTCAGTGGTGCTTGAAGTTTCTAATGCTGAAATCCGTGAGCCCTGACAACTTTTTGCTATCTCTTGTCAATGAGGCTTCGGACATCTGCATTAACACACATGGTTTGTGGAGTGAATGCATAATGTCATCAAGGTAGGACCTCGGAACAGATGTGAAAGCTCAATTCAGTAAACTATATTAGGCGGGAGATTATTTGAGAGCAAATAATTTTATCCCAGCTGAAAGGACGTTTTAAACCAGCCATGGGTACCGCATATCTTACAGTTAATCACTAAGCATGGGCAGATATGCCCTCCTCATGCAATGGAAATTTCCAAGCAGCGCATATAGAGAACCAATAAACATTCTTTAGTGATATGTGATAGCTCATCCTGGCACTGTTGCGAAGGCTAATAAGAAAGAAACATTCCTCCTACCATGGATTTAGCCTTGAACTGCAGCTACAAGTATAAGACCAGAACACCAAAGACATCCTTCTTGATAATTCTCTCAGCACAGGAATGTTGAGCTCTGCAAAATACCATTTTATGATTTCTAATGCTAATCCTACTTTGTGCTTGTGTACCGTAGCGGTTTGAACATCTGATCTAAACAATATGGAGTCAGCTAGATTTCGTAAATACTGTCTAGATGTTCACACTGGTTCAAGATGTCCACCCCACTTTTTCCAATATGATGTGCTTTCTGTTCCAGGTCAAGATGAGGTATCAAGGAGCAGTGCAAGAATAAAAGAGAGAATTTCTGAACAGTACATTCCATTACAATGTTTGTGGCTACTTTTATAGCCTTTGCGTTCACCAGAATTTTAGCTTCTTTTCTGTTTCCTCATAGATCTTTGTTCATGCTCCTGACTCCTGGTCATATTTCATTGCTCTTGCTTCCTGACACATGCATCCATTAGCTACACTTCCCTCACTTGTGGTAGGTATCTAGGTCTGTCAGTGTGAATACAATAGATGGACAACCCTTTCGTCTCTCCTCCAAGGAGAACATGATGCCTCTATGCCCAGTCATTGACATTCTAGAGGTCTGCCAATCTGATGAATCTCTAGGAACGGGAGGGTACTTTCATTTCCTTGTTGAGAGATCAATTTTCTAGAAGGCCAAAGAAAGGCAGAGTCTGGCAGCTGTGGTGCAATTCCCTCTAAGATTTTATGAAATCCAGCTGTCACAGTCTGCATGTATGTATGGGAGTATATGGTATTTTCATAGTGCAAACCTAGCCAAAAAGTGGTGGAGAGCTATACATGGTCAACGACAAACATAGCATTAATGAGTAATAGGACAAGAAGATGGGTTGTGGACAGTTAATACAATGTGATGTGGTGTTTTTTAAAGAGGTTAGGGCCAGATGTATCAAGCAAAATTTTGTTCGCAAACGTTTGCGAAAGCAATTTTGCTTAGTGGTATGTATTAAGGCAAAACTGCCTCGCAAAATAAGGAATCGCAAAATTTGCGATTCCCTATTTTACGATTGCATTAAGGAATCGCAAATTGCGATTCCTTAAATCCAATGTAAGAAGCACCAAAAAAGTGCAATTTGGCCTTAAGGAATCGCAAATTACCACCAACTTCAAGTTGGTGGTAATATGCGATTTCTTTGAAAAATGCACTTTTTAGCATTTTTCAAAGTGCCATGTGGCGCACATACATGCGCCTGGGCATGTATGTGCGCCACATGTGCACACATACATATTTCAGGGGTGCAACAGGGTGTCAAAAGGACACCCTGGCACCCTTTAAATTGCATTCTCAATTTGCGATTCTCTAATTGCGATTCGCAAATTGAGAATGTCTTCCCATTCATTCCTATGTGCCTCTACGCCCATAGGAATGAATGGGAGAGTATTCCTTAATTGCGAATCGCAATTTGCAATTCGCAATTAAGGAATATTAAGGAATCGCAATTATTATTGCGATTCCTACATACATAGCATTTTGCGATTCCTTAATAGCAATTCGCTAAAATTTGCTATTAAGGAATCGCAAATGCAATCCTTGATACATCTGCCCCTTAGTCTTGAGCTCATTCCTAAATTGTAGCAGCTTTGGGATAATCCTGATGGGTGCGGGTATGATTTTTCCAGATCCTGGGTACGTAGATGGAAAAGGCCTTCTGTCGTATTTTTTTCCTTTTTTTACTTGTTAATCTGCATTCTGATGGTGTCCTGGCTGCAGGTGTGCCAAGAACCTCCAGAAATGTTGAACTTGTCCACAAGATAAGCAAAGGTGATAGTCATATTGGCTTTGTAAATTATGTTTTTAGTGTTAAAGATGGTACGGGCCAGCAGGGAAGCCAATGGAGTTCCATCAAGATGGGGTGATGTGATCATATGTTTTCAGGCCCTAGATGAGAAGTGCTGTGGCGTCCAGGGTACAAGTAAGGGGTGTCAGTGTGGAGTTTGGTATGCTGTGGAGTCCGGCATTATGACCATCCAGATGCAAGTGGATGAGGGATTGAACAGCAATTCTGAAAAGCTTCTCGGAAGAACCATTTTAACTTTCTTTAGAAAAGAGAGCTGGTACTAGGCCGTCTTTGTTTAACAGTAGAAAGTATGGAACACTTGGGGGCTTCACAGGTTATAGGGATCTTTTGTGACCTGGAGGTGCCCATGTGAACAAACTGGTGTCAGTTGGAAATGAGGAGGAGAACCTGTGAAGGACATTACCTGTGAACCCCATGCAAGACTCCACAGTGCGGTGTTGAAGGCAGCTGAGAGGTCCAGCAATATCAATAGGCAGGGTCATCTTCATCTATTTTCAAGAGGGCATTGTCTACCATGTGTAAGGTAGTGGTGTCCATGCTGCAGTGTGATCTGAAGCCAGACTGGTAATTCTGCAGGAGATGTTTATCACTAAGTGATCTTGAAGTTGAACAGACTTCTTTTACAAAACTTTTGCCATAGGACGATGGCAAGTTTTTGGCAAGATCATCAGGGTCTAGAGTAGGTTTCTTTATGAGTGAGTGGATCTGGCCTGTCATGAGAGCTGGGAAGATGTCTTGAGTAAGGGAAGCAGTGACAATGGTATGTAGGGGTAAGGGAGCATCCCCAGAGAGAACCTCAATGAAGGACACCATCTTCATAAGAAGTGGATTTGAGGGAGTTGAGTATGTCAGTGAGATCTGGGAGAGAAAGGGCTTTGAAGGCTGTCCACTGCTGGATTCTATGAGAAGGGGCAGGTGTAAGAGATAAAGCAGGATTTGTGTTGTCGATGTGCTGTTGGATCTTCTGCAATTTTTCACTGAAGAAAATCTTGATGGCATTGCACTTTTTTGTGGAGTGAAAAATAAGCGGGTCCAACATGGGGTTGATGCAGTGTTTAATTACCTTGAACTGCATTCTGCTTCTGTAGGTGGCTTCAATCATGGTTTGTACAGTACTTTGCTTTGGCTGATGTGATGAACTGTCTGCGTGTTGCACAAGGACGTCGGTATCAAGAGGTCCTCAGAATTTTCTTTTTCTCTTCCAACAGTTCTGCCTATTTTTTTCCCTAGAATATTTTTCTCCAGAAAGATTGCTGGGAAATTGTGCTTGTAAAAGAAAAAGTGATTGGATGTCTATCTGTGTTTAATATTAATGACCACTTTTCTTGATGAGCAAGAAAGAAAGCTGTGGATTCAGCTTTGTCAAAGCAAGACAAGCACTTCCCAGCCAGAGTCAGAGTATCCAGAAACAGCTCCTGCAAAAAATCCACAGAAGCCTACCACAAAAAGCTAATGATGCATGACTTGCCTCTGTATTGCCTGTCTATTGCTACTGCAACAGTGCCCCTTGTATATTTGGATGTGAGCACAACTACTTGGGATTTCTAGCAGCAGGTATAAATCCATAGACACATTTAGAAGTGTAGTTATTATTTCATCTCCACAAGACCAGAGGGGAAGCTCCTTTCTACACTGAAAATCTCAAAGAAAGATTTCTTTAAAAAGCACAATGGTTTTGTGGATCCACACTCTCCTCCATGTAAATAAACAGTGGTAGTCTAGTTTCCTGAGTGACCTTTTCCAAGCCCCTCTGAAGTGTATGAATTCCCTTGAAATGCAGAAAAAGCTGTGCGACTCATCCATTTTACATTTTTTGATGCCTGCCCTGTAATAAGTTCTCCCAGTGAACTCAAAAATCTCTGCAGTGCAATTCAAATCAAACTTAATCACATTTAAATCTTTTTCTGGTTCTGCCCCACTGTTATGGAACTCTCTTGCTGAGGACATCAGATGTCAAAAGGACATTGCCTCTTTATGGAAGAAACTACAAACTCTTTTCTTTAATACAGCATAGGTCTGCATGTTCATGTAGCATAGATGGGGTATTCTGTTTCAAATTAATCCCTCAAGCTCTCCGTCTGAATCTGGTAACTCTCAAACTTCACATGGATGTGGCCATGTGAAGTCAGAGAGTTACCAGATTCCAGACAGAGAGCTGTATTTACATGTAGACCCACTGAGACAATTTGGGCGTACCCAATAATTCAGTCAGTCTCCCGGGCCATTTTTCCTTAAGAGGCCTGATTAGTTCCCCTGCAGACGAGGAGCTGTCTGGCCCTCACCATTTGAAAACTTTCCACAGTTTCCTCACCAGAGGACTGAGCATTCTAGGTTGCTCCCCTCTATTCTGTCACCAAGTCTTGATGTAGACCTGCTGGCGAGGCTGTAATTGACACCTTACCTTTTGCCGGGTCGAAATGTCAACATTTTACAAAGCCTTTATTGGATAGTTGGTCCACCAAAGGGCAATTATGATTGAAACAGTTGCCCTCTCTCAATGAGATCACATTCATGTTGTACAATAATTGTGACTGACAGGCTTCTCTGTATTGATTATGACATATTTATTTCTTCCTTTAGTCCTCTATTTAAATTTCACCCATGTGGACTACTTTTGGAGCACTTCCTTTTCCCCACACTTGCTGTCTGGAGCAACCATATGTAATTTTTTTTAAAAGATAATGTATTTATACTGCTTAATTTGCATATATAAAAGAAGTCCATGCATTTACCTGCTTGAGTGTGATAAATATTGATACGGATATATACATTTTGCTGTATTGATGTAAATGTATCTTACCTCCTACCCCAGAGTTGAGGAGGTGGGTTTTGGTATTTAAAAGTAGGATACGCTGATTGAGTTAGCCTTGTCCTTTCTACTGGTCTCTTTGATTGAACCACTGTTGTTGCATATCCCAAAATATATTGGGGCAAAAGGCTAGTAAAAAAGACAAAACATGGATTTCAGCGTGTTAAAAATAATTTTTCTATTGAAAACTGAGTTCCAGGATATTTACCAGACGTGGTAAATACCTCACCCTTTACCACCCAACAAGTAATGAGGCCCATAGTGCTTTATTCTGAACTTTGTACAATAATCTAGACAGTTAGCGCCAGACCGCCTGTGGACTGTCAACCAGACACTGAGGGGCCGATTCCGATCTCGGCCGGTAGGGCTCCGAATAGGATTCGGCTTTACCGGATCCGATTCGGAGCCCTTTTCCCGACCGAATCGTACGCGGGTCCGGCCGAGCGAGTACGATGCGAATTCGCCGACCGACCCGTCCGGGCGACCCGACCGCTCCGACCGACTCGTACCCGGATCGTACCGCTCCGACCGACTCGCTCGGACCCGATTCGCACCGCGCAATGGAGACGTTTTCCGGCCGGGTAAGTACGATGCGCACCTCGACCGCTCCGACCGACTCGCGCCGTCCGACTCGAACTCGCTGTCGGAGCCGTACTTTGGGGGTCCGTGTCGGACCCCCTGTACGCGTACCCGTGCGAGGCGCACACAGGGGGGACCCATGGGTCCCCCTACCTGTGCGTGTACGCCGCGAAGCGCTTGCGGCGTACTCGCTGTAGGGCGCCCTTGTCCGCCTCGCACCCATTGAGGCAATGGGAGCCCGCGTACGCGTTGTACGACCGGCTCCCATTGAGTTCAATGGGAGTCCGACCGACTCGTGTCCGGTGGCATACGAATGCATCGGACTCGTTCGGTCGGACTGCACGGGTCCGATTCGGTCGGAAATCTCTCCGGGTCCGGCTCGGTCGGAGAGATTTCCGGCCCGAATCGGAATCGACCCCTGAGACTTTTGCAAAAACATTCCATTGCTATCCTAATTCCATTTTTTTAACTTGGATCTAATAGCCACTTGACTTGGACTCCCAGGGTTCTTGGAAAACTAAAGATAAGGCTACGTGTACTGTAGAAGACTTGATACATTTTATTGTATTGTATTGTAAAGCCCTGGACTTCGAATAGTATAATTTATTATTCCAACTACAGTCTGTGCACCAGTAGGGAAAATGTTGGACTTAAAGTCGAACATCAGTCCAACAACGATTTTCTTAACGCAAATCGTTGTATCGACTTGCGGGCTAAAGGAATGCGCTGTAAAGACACATTTGTGGTTCAAACCGCGTTGTTAAGGCACAGCGTGGTTCGAGCCATTATGTAAAGGCTGTTTTCCCTCTTTGCAGTGCAGCAGCACCATGCTAAACTGCTCAATAACAAAATTAATAAATAAACAGCATGTACCTGATGACACATTGAAAGGGAAGAATCAAATCTTCCTTCAAAGGTCATTATCAATTGTATTGTGTTTGCACTCTACAATCTATTCATGGCATAAGGCCATCACTGGCATAACATAACATAGCATAACATGTGTATATGTGACGCGCTCGTTCACCCGTGGGCATCTTAGTACTGAATAATAGATGTTAATTATTACTCAACTCAATGGCACATGCCATTGTTAAACATGCAGCTGATACATCCTGTTACTCCACAAAATAAGGAGGGGCTTGGTGTCTGTCATAATATTATTAGGCAGTCTCAGCTAAGCTGAGACTGATGTGACATATTAACATTCTAATGACAGGGTCAACATTCTGGCTTGAGCAGTTGGAGTGGTGTTTGTAACTGCGTCTGGCTCAGACACAGCAAGGTGATTCCTGTCTCTTGAAAATAAACCTACTAAAAGAAAGAAGAGAAACGTGTGGCTACAATTATTTGCCACATTTTTGGAAACAATCTGCAGTGCCAGGTGCTGGTGAAGAGACAGTGATCCATCTTAACGAACCTATGTTGAGCGTCGAGTGAAGACGGAGTGTCAAAGTACATACCAGCTGCTAAGGGAGGCAGTGGACAACATTGCAAAGGCAATCATGGGGACTTGCCTGTCAATGTATTGTGG
Organism: Calotriton arnoldi; assembly: GCA_963921515.1. Lineage (NCBI taxonomy): Eukaryota > Metazoa > Chordata > Amphibia > Caudata > Salamandridae > Calotriton > Calotriton arnoldi. The sequence continues at coordinate 40,965 of CAWUFW010009320.1, read as the reverse complement.
TGTGTGATGAGACCAGCGAGGTGTGCAAGCAATCTTCCGAGCAGACTATGCGCATAACCAGAAGCAGAGGAGAGGTGCGTTACGAAGTGTAAAATTTGCACGCACCTCATATTACGCTACGTGTACGCCTTAGAGCCCCAGCGTGTTCAATGTGTTGCATGCGTATTACTCAGCATGCTGTGTATACATCTGTGACTTGATGTGGCATGCCAGTTTCATTTTTAAAATTGCCTGAAAAGCCCATCAATCATTTTGTGCAGGCACGTCAGTGTTATTTTAAAAAGCACCATAAACATTCATCAAGCGTTCTGGGCAGGCGCGAAAGCAGCTAGTCGGTGAAGGAGCCTATCTATAAGCTGGCGATAATAAAAGCTCACATTCAACTTCGGCATGTGTTGTAGGTGCTTCAGATGCGTGCTTACCTCAGGCAGCGGTGTGGCAAATCTGTGCAGCACGCACTGTGTACAATGACTCTGGATCGGCAGCAGCAGCAGTTTACCTCCATTCAGATGTAATACTTTAGGCATTTTTGGGCTACTACCAAAATACTAACAGGAGAGGAATAATTCCCTTGAGATACAAGATAACATTTGCTGTGGTGACACTGACACCTTCAGGTTGAAAGCGTACCAGATTCTAAGTACAGATTATTAAACCTGCATAACCATGTTGAAACAGTTATCAAACGATAGTTTAGGGTATATATCTACCTAATCCTTGCACTCAAGCAAGAATAAATATTTGTATTATTATACTTCAAAAAGGGCACTGATTGCTTATAGCTCACACAGCTTTTGTAGTTAAAATAAATGTATCTAATACAATTACAGCCTACCTCCCTTCCTAATGTCAGCAGGGGAATCCACCCATAGAATTGCGACGATTGGATTGACTGCTTTGAGAATTATTTGGTGGCGTTGGATGGCACCGGATTTCCAGCTCTGAGAAAAAAAGCGTTGTTGCTAGAGGGCACTGGGCAAAGAGAGGCAAAACACATTCAAATATCTCCCAGCCACAGGGAAAGAAGTGGAAGTCGTATACAAGGATGCAGTCATGAAGGTACGCACAAGATTGGCAAAACAAGAGAATATTGCTATGCGCAGGCATACGTTTTACACATAACCGCAACACACTACGGAGACAATAGATGAGTTTGTGTCCATACTACATGAACTGTCTGCCAAGTGTCAGTTTGGGCACATGGCAAATAAAATGATAAGGGACCAGTTAGTTTGTACAGTGCAGCAGCAAGAAAGCTCAAGAATGATTGTGGGCTGCAACTAATCCTACTTTAAAAGAAGCCATTGTTATAGCAAAAGTGGTGAAGGAATCGGAGAAGTGCATGAGGGAGATGAAAAATCTCCAACTGAAGTAGCAACCATGCAGGGTGACCTTGAGTATGTTAATATAGTAAGAAACAAGACAACTACAATTTGGTCGAGTGCCAATAAACCTAAGGTGAGCAAGGGCGTGTTTGCTTCTGGAAAGAGTTCCATTCGGATGTGTCACAGGTGTGGAAGTACTTTTCACTCTAGTGGACTCAAAAAATTGCTTTGTGCAAGGGAAGGAGTGCCATAAGTGTGGGAAGAAGGGGCACTACGCATGCATGTGCAAGGCGAATACTAAGAAAGTAGCCATAATTGAAAATGAGGATGCAGAACACAGAGTGCTCATAATAAAGGAGGAGGATTCTTTGGAACAAAGATATTCGACCAAAGGAAGACTTTGACATTAACTGGAAAATGTTGGCCTTAATGGTGGACACAGGCTCATTGTACACTATAATCCCTAAGGCAACCTATGATACAGTGGAGAAAGGGGTGGAATTAATCTCCTCTGATGTTAGTTTGAAGGTTTACCAAGGAGCAAACATTGAGGCATTGGTTTATCTGACAACTTCTATAAAATTTGCAGGTAGGCAGACAATTGGAAAAGTTTATATTGATCCAGAAGGTCCACTAATCCTAGGATGGATGCATCAATATGACTTGTATATTAGGGTGGATCCAAGAGCAGAAAAACAAGTTATGATCGAGGAAGAGAGTAATGTGCAAGATATACTAAAGCAAAATACACCAGTTTTTGAAGGTAGGTTGGGGGAGGCTACAGGGTTTCAGCATGAGATAAAGTTAAAGAAAAATGCTGTCCCGGTCAAACATGTAGCGAGAAGAATCCTGATGGCAGCCAGAGCACAAGTCAAAGATATAATCAAACAACTACTAGATGATAAGGTCGTAGAGACAGTGGAGGTGGAAGAATGGTTGGCCCCAGTTGTAACTACCAAGAAACCTGATGGTTCACTTCGGTTCTGTGTGGATTTGAGAAGTTTAAATAAAAATGTGAAAATGGATAACTTCCCACCACCTAACATAAATGAAATCCTGTTAATGCTGTCAGGGGGGAGATTCTTTTTGAAACTTGATTTACGTAGTGCCTATCACCAAATTAAGCTTCATCCACACTCAAACCAATGCACATCCTTCATAACGTCTATGGGGACATTTCAATTCAACAGGCTCCCTTTTGGGTTATGTTTAGCAGGCAGTGCTTCCCAACATATCATCACTAACATTTTCAAGGGGTTAACAAAGTAGTTTTTTCCAAGATGACCTTTTATTTTTTGGAAAGGATGAGGAGGAGCACAACAGAACACTGCGGGAAGTGTTAAAACATTTGAGAGAGGCTGGGCTAACATTGTGGAGGGAAAAGTGTGTTTGCAGTACAAAAGGTAGACTAATTGGGGTACCACATTACAAGGGAAGGTTTACAGCTTAAACAGAATTTAGTTAATGCCATAGTGAATGTAGAAGTGCCTAATGATAGGGACAAACTAAGGTCTTTCATGGGCATGGTGGCGTATAACTCCAAGTTTGTACAGGATTGTGCACATAAGTCTGAACCCCTGAGGGAATTGCTATGCAAAGTAGAAAGTTCAATTGGGGTGAAAAGCAGCAGAGTGCTTTCATGTTGATCAAGGAAAATATAGAACAAGCAGGAGTCTTAGTACTGTTCAGAACACGTTTCCGAACCATACTTACTGTGTATGCCAGCACTGTGGGCATTGGTGGTGTCTTAGCCCAAATGCATAGTAGGGAGAAGAAAATGGTAGTCTTTGCCTCACGCTCCTTAACCGATGCTGAGAGGAACTGTTCGTGATAGAGCATGAGGCATTGGCAGTTGTGTGGGCCACTAGACATTTGCGAGTATTTTTGTGGGGTGGTGTTTTCACATTGAGAAGGGACCATATACCACTCCCTAAATTTTTGCGTCCTGATGGAACAAAGAATTTCTCGGGTAGATTGGCACGGTTGTCTGGGAGACTGCAGGATTTTTCGTGTTGTGTAGAGTATGTAACTGGGTGGAGGAACAAAGTGGCTCACTGCCTTTAAAGTTTACCAGACAAAAATTACGGAGTGTGTTGACTTGCAAGTAAAGGATGTCATAGCAAGCTTGGATGATATTATTGAGGGTCTTGGAAATCCCATCCCTAGAGAAGATTGGGTTATGAGCACGCAATTTGATGAAACATAAGGGTGTTGTGAAAATGATGAGATGAGGAGTGACGAGAGAGAGTACCATACCAGAAGGTCACAGACCATTTTAAAATGAATTGTCCACACAAGATGAGTGGGTGGTGGTGAGGGGTGTAGGATTTGTGCCACCCGAGTCCATCAGGGATAGGTTAATTGGTTTTGCACATGAAGGACAATTGGGCCGGACATTAACTGACAGGACAGTCAAGGAGAGGTTTTGGCATTTTATTGACAATGACAGCAGGCGATTTAGGCACCAAACTCCGACGCATTTCAGCTCCTCCTATGATTCCGAATCATTAAGAAGGCATGGTGATCGCTCCTCATGCTTTTCAAAGTGTCCCCATCATGGAAAAAAGATGATTTATCTGTTGTTTTAAATCTTTTCTTAGTTTGTTCATAAAGTGGCAGAGTCATGAATGACGCTCTGCATTCACAATTGGTATGCAGACAGAATATCAAGTTGGAAATGTCGACTTACACAAATATCGAGTTGGAAATATCGTGATACAGCAATATCGACAGCAAGAATTTTGTGGTCAAGAATATCGACTTTACGGGAAGAAATACAGTTTTTAAAAATATCGAAGTCATTAGTGTTATGTATTATAGTATGTATTTTAAATGTATGTGATCTATTTTTTTTGTAGGAGTAATGTTTTTGTTTTTTATTATATGTGTTACATTTTTAGTAGTTCTCAATTTTATTTTAATTAAATTTTGCGTTTTTTAGTTCCGTAGCGGGTTGTGGATTTATAGGGGAGTAGGGTGGGAAGTATTTTAACTATAATAAATTAATTATTATTTTTTATTGAGTAATATTTATTTAATTTAGATTTTATAGTGTTAATTGTGGGAAGTAATTTACTATTAATTAATTATTAATTGGTTGTTAATTAATAATAATTAATTAATTGGTAATTAATTATGGTAATTGTGTTATTTTTTTACGAGCGGGTTGTGGGGTTTATAGGGGTAAAGGGTGGAAAGTAATTTAATTATCATAAATTAATGATTTTTTAAAATGTATTAATATTTATTTCATTTATATTTTATAGTGCTAATTGTAGAAAGTAATTTATTATTAATTAATTATTAATTGGTTGTTAATTATTATTCATTAATTGGTAATTAATTATGTTAATTGTGTCATTTTTTATGAGCGGGTTGTGGGGTTATAGGGGTAAAGGGTGGGAAGTAATTTATTTGTAATGAATTAATAATTATTTGTTATTTAATGCTAATTAATTAATTAAAATTTAAATATGGCAATTGTGTAATTAATGTTAGATGTGAGTTGTGGGGTTTATAGTGGTAAAGGGTGGGAAGTAATTTATTTTTAATTAATTATTAAGTAGTTGTTAATTGATATTAATTTATTATTTTAAAATTAATTATGGAAATTGTGTCATGATTTTTAGGTGTGGGTTGTGGGGTCTATGGGGTAGAGGGTGGAAAGTAATTAATGTTTAATTAATTAATAATTAGTTGATCATTAATATTAATTCATCAATTGATAATTAATTAGGGTAATTGTTTATTTTTTTGTGTGTGAGTTTTGGTTTTATAGGGGTAACGTTTGGGGAGTAAATTAATTTCTATCTGTTTTAATTTGTTTTTTAATTAATAATATTTCTTTAATTGATAGTTAATTATGTTAATTATGGAGGTACATTTTTTTAAATTTAGATGTGTGTTGTAAATTGTACGGTGTTGCTAATTGTAGAAAGTAATTTATTATTAAGTAATTATTAATTGGTTGTTAATTATTATTCATTAATTGGTAATTAATTATGTTAATTGTGTCATTTTTTTATGAGCGGGTTGTGGGGTTATAGGGGTAAAGGGTGGGAAGTAATTTATTTGTAATGAATTAATAATTATTTGTTATTTAATGCTAATTAATTAATTAAAATTTAAATATGGCAATTGTGTAATTAATGTTAGATGTGAGTTGTGGGGTTTATAGTGGTAAAGGGTGGGAAGTAATTTATTTTTAATTAATTATGAAGTAGTTAGTTGATATTAATTTATTATTTTAAAATTAATTATGGAAATTGTGTAATGATTTTTAGGTGTGGGTTGTGGGGTTTATAGCGGTAGAGGGTGGAAAGTAATTTATGTTTAATTAATTAATAATTAGTTGATCATTAATATTAATTCATCAATTGATAATTAATTAGGGTAATTGTTTATTTTTTGTGTGCGAGTTTTGGTTTTATAGGGGTAACGTTTGGGGAGTAAATTAATTTTTATCTGTTTTAATTTGTTTTTTAATTAATAATATTTCTTTAATTGATAGTTAATTATGTTAATTATGGAGGCACATTTTTTTAAATTTAGATGTGTGTTGTGAATTGTGCGGTGTTATAAGGTAGGAAATAAAAAGATTACATTTATGTAATAATTATTGTTTTTGTTTATAAATAATTTCTAATTAAAAACAGTTGTTTGTAAATTACTTTTAAATTTATTTAATATAATATTTCTAGATATTTGTCATATCTATTTAACATTATAATATGTTTCTATTTTTTAGATTTTTTAAATATTTTTATATATTTTTCATTTTTTTTTCTTTAAATATTTTGGGCCCGATTCCGATCTCGCTTGTAAAGCCCTCCGTACGATTCGGATCCGTAGGGTTTTACGAGCGAATCGTGCACCTGTAGTCCGAGCGAGTGAGTACGATGCATTCACATGCTTACAGACTCGGTTCGCTCGGACTCCCGTTGAACTTTATGGGAGCCTGTATACTGGACGCGTAGACAGGCTCCCATAGCAAAAAGGGGTGGGTGGGGAAAAGCGTACACCCTGTGGTGGGCATCCCATGGTTACGGCCACACTGTGCATGCATGAGAAGGGGGGACCCATGGGTACCCCCACTGGTTCGAATCGGAGGACTCCAGGTGATGGGGGGCCTGCTACGGGCCCCAAAAGAACGATTCTGGCAGCTTTTTCGATCCGGACATACCGAATCGTGAAGGCTGTCCGAATCGTGCATCGTACTTGCTCGCTTGGTAACAGACTCCATAGTACTGTACGAAGCGTCTGCGTACGAGTCATACGGACAGGATCAGGTTGGGAAACAATTCGGTCGGCGCGTACGCAAACTTTGCATCGTACTTGGTCGTTCGGACCTGTGCACGATTCGGTTGGGAAAAGGGGCTACGAATCGGATCCGTAAAAGCCAAATCCGATTCGTAGGCCTTCCGAGCAAGATCGGAATCAACCCCTTTGTGTTGGTGATATTTTGTTTGTTTTTAATTTTGAACTGACTGGAGTGGGAATATTAATTTTAACCCCTCCGCTATCCAACACTTTCCCTATTGTTGCACTAACTGGAGTGGGAATAGTATTTTTACCCCTCCGCTATCCAACACTTTCCCTACTGTTGCACTCACTGGAGTGGGAAAAGTATTTTTTACCCCTCCGCTATCCAACACTTTCCCTACTGTTGCAGTCACTGGAGTGGGAATAGTCATTTTTATTCCTCCGTTATCCAACTCTTTCCCTACTGTTGCACTCACTGGAGTGGGAATATTAATTTTTACCCCTCCGCTATCCAACACTTTACCTATTGTTGCACTCACTGAAGTGGAAAATTTAAGTTTAAAGACTTTTAAATAGTTTAATGTTTTAACTTATAATATAATGTTTTTTTATTAGATTTTATGTTATTGCTGTATGTATATATATATTTATTTGTAAATTTTCATATATACATTTATAAAATAAATTAAAATTAATAGTTTATTAATTGTTTTAAAGTAAATATATATATATATATATACCGCCACAGCCGAAGAAAACGAGCACCTGCTGTGAAATACAGACCATGACTTCACGGGGAGCCACAGTTCACTGAAACAATGTCTCCGGGTATGTTTTATGTTCGGCAAGCTAGTGGCAGGAAGTAGGGGCCAAAAGACTTTTTCTTTTCATATTTTGGAGTACTGATGGTGGTGGGCAATTGAATTTACATGTCATCTGTGTGACCGCACCTTCTTTGGACAGCCCATACTCGCTAGGAGAACGTAGGTGCATTGGACTGTAGAGACCATATTTTCCCTGATGAAGTGAGAGGCATCGTGAAAGTTGCAGTCCTGGTGAGGATCAGCCGTACTCCCACTAATGGGAGTCAAACAGTATGATCAAATATCGTCAATGAGTGACCCCCACCATCAAAGGCATTTGAAGAAGGCATATTCGCCGAAACGCGTCATGCCGTGCATCTAAAATAAAGGAATCCTTTTGTGACCCCGCTGTGTCCCCATGTTTGCTTCGGAGTGAAGGGAATTGGTGGAATATATATATATATATTACATTTTACAAACAATTGCCCTGGAGCTTTTTCAGGACGCACTCGACATGCTGCATGCTGGGAATTGTATTCACCTAGAGCCTGCAGTCGAGTGCGTCCTGAAAAAGCTCCAGGGCAATTGTTTGTAAACTATCAAAACGCGGAGATCCGGCCGCATCAGGACTGCACCATCTTTGCCACAATTAAATGAAGAGGCTGGGGATCAAAACTACTTTGGACCGTTCCAGCGTTGCAAGCCTGATATAATGCACTCACCTGAACGTCGTGGATCCTACTATAGGACTGAGAATATGTCTTATAAAATCAAGTGAAAACGGAACCCACTGAGGGGATTGAAAAGATGGCTCTAGGTGAATACAATTCCCAGCATGCAGGATACTTTTTTTGCACGAACTAGTGCAGCCCACTGAGGGCTGATAACCAATGGCAGCATGCGGTAAAATTTAAATAAAGGAGCACTTCGTAATCACTTGTGACAGCCTATGATTAAGGGGCGCCAAGCCCTGAAACGCGTCAGGCACCCATACTTACCGTGATGCGAAGGCGAGTGAAATCACAGAAAGCCGGAGGGCTGGCCTGCAGTCGAGTGCGTCCTGAAAAAGCTCCAGGGCAATTGTTTGTAAAATATATTACATTTTATATACGTATGTTTAAATTTTTTAATTAAATTTTTTGTTATATTTGTTAAAATGTATATTAAATCTAATTTATTTATTTAAAGTTAATTTTATTATTTAATATATTTAATATTATTTTTTATACATATATTAAAATCGATATTTTGTACAACTATATTGTTTACATCGATATTTTTCCCCCGATATTTTTGTACTTACCATTATAAATATAGAATGTCAATATTTTTGACATTGATATTTATAACTCGATATTTGTGTATGGGGATATTTTGGGGGTTGATATTCTATCAGTGAACATTCACAAATTGCCTATTTAATTGTTAAATGTGCTGATGGTAGTTGCAGCAGTTCAAATACACCTCAAACAGTCAAATTCTCAATAGACACAGTTGCACAGCATTCAGCAGTATTGCTCATCAATCCTTATTGCGGATCTGCGCCTGTCTCAGTTCAAATACCTTAATCAAATACGTTAAACTTCAAATCCATGTCTCTGCGTTCATGAAATCCACAGGAAAGGTATAGTCCTTCCTCATGTTCCCCTTGCTTGCAATCCTTCACGCAATTTCTGGCGGAGTACTCCATACCTTTTCTGCTTTCTCAGATTGCAGGATGGTCATGCTTCCTTGAAACAAATTATCCACAGACTGTCCATCAAAGGAAGCCTCCAATCCTAGCAGGGTGGCTCCAGGCCGTGGGCGACAGGACCCACTAAACAAGCAAACTATTCTCCCTCAAGAAAGAAGACACTTAAGCCCAATTTCTTGAACCACACCAGGCATTTTATAGACAATTACAGTGGGTGATTTAGGCGACAAATTCCGACTCATTTCAGCTCCTACTATGCGCCTCAGTCATGGAAAGGCGTGGTGATCGCTCCTAATGCTTTTCAATAGAGAACCCCATCATGGAAAATAGACGATTTATCTGTTGTTTCAAGTCTTTTCTCAGTTTGTTCATAAAATGACAGAGTCATGAATGACACTCTGCATTCACAAATTGCATATTTAATTGTTCAATGTGCTGATGGTAGTCACAGCAGTTCAAATACACCTCAACACAGTCAAGTTCTCAATAGATACAGTTGCACAGCATTCAGCGGTATAGCTCACCAATTCTTATTGCAGCGCTGTGCCCGTCTCAGTTCAAATACGTTAAACTTCAAAACCATGTCTTTGGATTTGTGAAATCCACAAGAAAGGTACAGTCCTTCCCCATATCCCCCTTGCCTGCAATCCTTTACGCAATTTCTGGGCGGACACTCTATACCTTTTCTGCTTTCTCAGATGGCAGATAGGTCATGCTTCATATATGTATATAGGTTAGGTCTGCTATTCCATAGACAGAGTGCTTTTTTATTTGCTTATAACGTTGGCGCCATTTGATGAATCTTCACGAAACTTTCCAATAAAAAATTCATCCACCTTAGCTCCTTCTTGGAAAGTTCCTGGGTGATCTGTTAAGCGCGGGGTGAGAAAAAAGGGGATCCCAAAATGCTAAATCCCCATGCATTTTCCATAGTCTAATTTAGACAGCGCTACAACAAAAACTGCTGACCGGAATTACATGAAATTTGGCAGAAAGTAAAACATGCTTTGTGGTTTGGTGTAAATCCATTCAGTAGTTTTTGAGAAATTATGGGCTAAAAATATTTGTATATCTGGATGGTTGGGTCCGAGAGATTCCTGCGAGAGTCTTGAGGGAATGTCAATTAAAAAATAGAGTGTTCTGATTGGCTCAAGGAGTTTTTTTTTCCCTTGAGCCAAGTTGCTCTCACGAGAGTCTGACTACTGCTGGAGCGAGCGCTCTGATTGGCTGCCAGCAACATAAGTAAAATATTGCTGGTAGCCATTACAGGACTTAGGGACTGAGTCCTCTGTCCTGAAGTATAAAGAAAATATTATATAAGGGGGGAGGGTATCCCTACTATGCCCCTAGACCCTGTAGTGGTGACCCAGAGGGACCACCCCAACCGGTGCAAAGAAAAAACAAATCAGCTGATTTTCGAGCAGGGTCCTAGCCTTTTCTTTATTAAATATATAACGAGGGGGCTTTGAGTAGGGCTCCCCTCCCCGAGCCATCCCCAGGGGTGGAGTATATTAATTAAAGAGAGGGAGTGTGCTGCACCCCTCCCCGAGCATTGTAAGGCCCCTGGGACCCCATCCCCCAGGGCTGAAATCGTAAATAAGTGGAGGGTTTTGCACTGCCCCCCCTCCCCAAGCTTTGAAAGGTACCGGGGATCCCATCCCACAGAGTTAAATAATGCTTATCGGAAGGGGAGGTGCTGCCCCCTCTCTCTGAGCCTTTATAAGCCTAGGGTGCCCCATCCTCAGGGCTGGCTCATTTACTGTGTCCTGTGGAGCCCACACTGGGATGCAGTCGTTTCCCTGTCTGCACCAGAGTGGGCAGGGAAATGTGTTTGCTCCCACCTGGCGGGAGGATTTTTAAATCTTCCACCAGATGGGAGAAAACGTGGAAATCTCCTCCCATCCAGAAGGAGATTTAAGTATGCTCCCGCTTTTTGGGAGCAGACTTGCATTCAGATGCCCTGCCCGCACTGCTGCAGGAAAACAGAACACATATTGCTCCTGCCTGGAAGGAGCATGCAGAAAACAGCTGTTCCTTCTGAGTGGGAGCAATTGCAGCTCCCTCACCAAGTTTAGAGCTGGCTGGGGCCACAGGGGCTCTGGGGCTTGCCCCCGTGGACCCCAAAATGCTGGTTGATGGCTGCCCTGGGTGGGCACCAGGGCACCCACCTATAATTAATGCAGGCCCTGGGGAATGGGGTCCCCTGTGCCAAAATAAGCTCGGGGAGTGGGGCTATCTATAAAGTTTTCACCACAGTATGAAGGTAGCAGGTAGTATGAACTTTAGCACCTTCAGACCTTGGTTATTTTAAGTGAATAGTCTCTCTTTGGACAAGTTTTGCATACAGTGTAGTTCTTAGTAGAAACTTTTATTACTCTGTGGTGTATTTCAAATGAGAGTTTCACTGTCTGCAAACAGAGTGGTACAGAGTAAACTATCTCCATAGACTGCCACTGTTTAAAGCGCCCACTTTTCTACTCATATCAACTTCATTTTCAATGTAGGTTCGGTGACTGTGAAGGGTTTGATATTGATAAAAGCTGTCCGTAGTAGGGCATTAGCTATGGAGCAGATGTTGAGTATCTTGAAGAACTTGATTTTCTCTCAACAGCTGTATACAGATTTAACACTCTGTGCAGTAAGTGTTTCCCATATATCTGTGGTTGATTGTTAATGTGAACTAGGCTACCAGTGAAGTGGATGTAATAGGGTCAATGTTGCACTGAACACAAACTTGCTACACCTAAGGAGGTTGTATCTGTGATGGTATTAATGATGCTTCTTATTATTCTGAGCTATTTTGTACTTACTTTCAGACCCCTAATGCAACACTCGTCTATAGAGTAATATGTACAAAAGAAGCTTGGATGATGTCATTTGAGATGTGATCAGTGATATCATAAATGATGTCATAGAACATGTCATTAGTGATGTGATATGTGAGGTCATAAGCAGTGCATGGCGGGGCGCAAGTTATAGTTAGCTCTACAAACGATATATTTTGTTGGAAATTGGGTTACTGGTTGGGGGTTGAACCCGACTCAAGCAGAAATCACAATTCCTGTCAGAGTGAAGTCACAAGAAAACTCCAAATTAACCTGTGCTCAACCCTCTGGTAGCTTGGCATAAAAGCAGTCAGGCTCACTGTATAAAGTAGTTATGCAGCACTTAAATGAGTAATAAAGTAAAAACACAGCACAAGAAAAATCTCACAACAATTTAGAAAAATAGAATAAAATGTAATAAATTATTTGAGACCAAAATAACGAAAACTAAATCAGTAGAACAAGAGATATGCAATTTTAACAGTAGGGGATCATACTGCCTAAAAGCACGAACCGCCAGCAACAGTTATCTGGTCACACTGGACCAGGACAAAGTCACACATTCAGGTCGACTACAATGGAGCGAGGGCCGGATCAGGGACCAAGTTAGGCTCGTTGAATAAAGTACCTTAAATCCTGGTTGCAGAGCATTCCGAGATCCTGCATTGAGGATGTGTCGCACAGCTGCGGTTCCGGTGAGCTGCAGGCAGTGATGCGAGATCCTGCATCAAGGATGTGTAATGTAGCTGCAGTTCTGATGGATCTGTCGACGAGGCCTGCGATATGAGGTCCTCACTGAGGATGCCATCAATAAAGACTTGTGATTCAAAGTCCTGCTTCAAGGATGCATCACTCAGCGTTGGTTCAGATGAGCTGCAGGCTGCGATGCGAGGTCCTGCATCAGAGATGCGTCGCGCATCGGCGATTCCAATGCAAGGCTGTGAAGAGATGCATCGCGCTGCGTCAGTTCTGCCCAAGAGACCACAGTTGGGCTGGCACAGCACCTTTAGCCCCACTTCCAAGGGTCCAGGACTGGGGTGGCACCACTTGGGGGGCAAGACTCACAAGAGGTAGAGTCCAGGTGCTTAGTTCAAGGTGGTTGGGGCCTTTTATGTCCTGAATTCTCTGATCAGGGGGGCAGCCAACTAGCCCTTGGAGTCCCTCTGGTGGTACTGGGTTCAAGATGTAGGTCCTGAGTCCTGAAATGGTTGCCACCACATCATTGTGTATGTGATGGCAGCCAATCAGATCTTATCTTAAGATGTGTTGGCTCAGTGGATCCTCCACGACATGAAACATGCAATGTTTTTAGCCTTAATTTCCCCAAAACTACTCAACGGATTTACAACAAATAACAAAGAAACTCTTTCTGGACCAAGATTTAGCTTTCTGCCATATTTGATGTAATTCGGTTCAGCAGTTTTTGCGGTATCGGGGTTCAATTAACTATAACTTATCCTTAACATTTGTTATTTTAATGAATTGGAATGTTTTTTTTCAAATCATGGTGTTGAGTTTCATTTATTAGAGTGTCGTAGATTGTAGTGTCATAGAGTGGAGTATTGTAGAGTGGAATAGAGTACAGTGGAGTAGAGTGGAGATGCATATGGTGTAATAGCATAGAGTGGAGTGGCATAGAATGGAGTGGCATAGGGTGCTACAGCGCAGTGTGGAGTAGTATACAGTGGAGTGGCGTACAGTTGAGTGGTGTAGATTGGAGTGGCTACAGTGGAGTGGGGTAGAGTGTAATAGCTTACAATGGAATGGAACTCTAGTCCATTGGAATGAGGTCCAATGGAATAGCGTAGAATGGAGTGGCGTAGAGAGGAGTGTCATACATGGCAGTGGCTACAGAGAAGTAGCGTACAGTGGAGTGGCATACAGTGGAATAGTGTACAGTGGAGTGTTGTACAGTGGACTGGCATACAGTGGAATAGCATAGAGTGCAGTTCATAATATCCTCAGCACACGTCTGTAGAGTGATATTAAATATCAATGCAAGTATACACAAATTCTAAACACAGTTTCAGAAATCTTCTCTTTCTTTTCTTTCTGATCTCCCAACACGTGTTTCGTCGCACAAACTGGGAAATCGTCCCGCGACTTTCTCAAGGCTTCAATGTCATTGGTAGCAACTTTCCATGTGGTGAGGGGTGGGCGGAATTTGCGTAGTCGCGTTACGCAAAGCTCCGCGAAACGGTAAAAAATCTCCGCGAGCACGCAAAAGTTCCGCGAACACGCGGAATTGCTTGTTCCGCCCGTTCGTGATGCTTTTTTCCTGTACGCGAACGCTGTTTGCGTGCTCGGGGAGAAATATCTCGCGAACACGCATTTTGAAAGCACGAACAAGCAAAAAATTCCGCAAAGCTGCGGATCGCGGAATTTTGGGTAATTCCGCGTTCTCCGCGGAACGCAAAATTACCCAAATATCGCAAATTCCGGGAGCGGAACAGAATTTACCGCCCAGGCCTAGTGATAATTCCATCCCACACGCTTTAGACTGCGGGTGAGTCTAGTATCCTTGCTTCAAAGTGAGTAAATCCGTAATTTTCAGTAAAAGCACCCGGAGTACTCGAGGACCGGACAGACTAATCTAGTTGCGGCTGTACTACGGCGCGTAGCGGGGTGCTTTTACTGACTTAAGTAATGCATTGCCCATGTGACACCATGTGTAACATAAAGGTACCGCAATACAATGATAGAGCTAGGCCTTAGTTATATTTTGTGCCACGGTATACTGCAGAAGCTTCGCGGTATACCATGGTATATGGCAATGGCAAGCTACTGTATGTTTTAACAAAATTAAAAGGCAGTCATACTGTATTAACTACATGTTGTCTTTGTTCTCTGTTAGGGCCTTACATATAGGTAAGTAGATGGTTTTATTGTTCTTCCCTACCTATTGCCACTTTTTATATTGGTAATAGGTGGGAATTTTAGTAATTTTTTACATCTTTTTAAATAATTTTATGGAGTACTATGGTAACACCTAGTAGGTAATTATTATTTTTTTAAATGTACTCTTTTTTTCCTTGTTTTTTTAGTTGTGCTGTATTTGCTCGGTATTATTTCAGTATTTGTTGGTAATGGGTACACTTTTTTAGACATAATTAAATATGTAAAAAAAATCATAAACACACTGTAGTACACTATATTTGCAAACTATAGTGTATTACAGTGTTTTTCTAAATTGTTTACATTTTAAAAAAACAAAATTTAAGTACTGCAGTACTACCTAGGTAGTATCACAATTCTCTGTGAATTTGTTTTAAAATATATACAAACTTATAATTATTTTTCTCTACCTATTACCACTTAAATTAAGTGGTAATAAGTCGGGCAAATATGCAACCTAATACTCACCTATATTTAAGGCCATAAGCCAGAACACAGGCAAAGTGGCCTTAAAGCAACATGACGGCTTTGAATTTTCGTAAAGGCAGTCATTATTCAATCAGATAATGACTTGTCATCGTCATGTACCATGGTAGTACTGTGGTACTACCATGACAACAGATATCACTACATTTTGATGTCTTATAACTTAATAACCACTAAACCATTTGACTTGAAATCTCAAAAAGGATCATCTACATACTATAACGTATATTCCTGTCAAACTTGAAATCCTTTCAGCCGTTTTTGGCAATACAAAAAGTCTATGGAAAATGCATTGATGTCAAAACTTGTTTTGGGATCTCCCTCTTTTCTTTGCGTCCACATAATCACCACAAAACTTTGCATCATCTGCCAATGTAGAAGGAAGAATCGGTCTGCAAAGTTTTGAGAAGATTCATCAAACAGGTGCAAAGTTATTGTTGATCAAAAATCTGAGGAATTGCTATCTCTGGTAACCCTATAGGTTATATAAGGGTGCGAGGAGGTGCATCAGAGATGAAGTGGATGATGTCATGTTATTTTATTTTGTAGCGCGCACAGATACTCCAGAGAGTGTCCCGGCGCAAACCAAGAGGGGTAGAAAAGCTAACACTAGACAAAGAGATAAGTTTTCAGGTTTTTCTTAAAAACAAAGGGGTCTTGGATGTTCCGTAAAGCAAAAGGAAGGGCGTTCCACACCAAGGCAGCTTTCAGGGCGAGAGAGCAACCACCCAACCTATGTCGTTTGAAGCGGGGAACCTGGGCTAGAAGTTGAGACGTAGAGTGCAGATGTCTCAAAGGGGCATAAAAGGAGAACCGCTTCTGCAGGTAGGTAGGGCCCCGGCCATGGAGAGCCCGGTGGGCGATGACTAAGGATTTGAACTTGACCCGTTCAGCCACGGGAAGCCAGTGGAGTGAGTGCAGGTGTTGTCTCACACTGCTTCTTTTTTTTTTCTTTTTTTTCTTTTCACTTCAGAAATCATTTAATAACATACCATTCACATATGCAAAAATGTTTACTTCCCTGTCATTGTACTTGAAATCGGTCACAGAAGAAGACCTTTACATAAGTATGGTGCAAGAATTTTAGAAAATTGTATGAAGAACTCTACTGAAAAAGACCAGTTGATTTCCCTTTAGAATCCTTGGTAAGGGCAGTATTCAGATAGCTCTATACCATTCTAAGGCTGGAAGATCTGCTTTGATTTATATGCCTTTTCAAACATAAGTCATCCAATATATTTGCTGGAGAAGAATTCTCAAAATATCTAAAATAGTTAGCCAATAAAACAGCTGAAGGAACATTTTCAGAAGAATTTATTTTCTCCAAATATTTATTTCAGTTGTTCAAAATTTTGATTCTTTAAAATGTCAAATACTCTCCTCAGCTGTGATAGCCTTAATGTAAAGCCTTTGTTTTTAATCTTTAAATAATTAGCCAATCAGTTCTAAGTACTCATCTGCCAACCATATTATTGTGTGCTAGCTTTCAGCAACAAAATAGCCAGCACTCTCAGTAGATCTCTTAATAACTTCCATTTTTGGTATTAGGAGGTGTCCTAAAGATTTTTATCATTAAAAGTAAACATAGTATTCTATAATATTTTAATATTTTCAATGCCAACTAAAGATTCTTTCTCACTCTGCTTCTGATAGGAATGTCGAGAAGAAGCCTGGGTGCCGCATTTTGGACCACCTGAAGCTTATTCAGCGAATAGCCAGGGATGCCAGCATACAGAGCATTGGCATAGTCCAGCCGAGATAAGATAAGAGCACGGATGACCGTTTCTTTTGCAGCCCTAGGAAGGAGAGGGAGAAATTTCCTTAAGGTTTTAAGAAGACCAAAGCAATTGCCGGCAAGCTTCTTGACTTGAGTGAAGAAAGAGAGATTTTCTTCAAACCAAACCCCCAGGTTCTTGATGGGTTTCCCTTTCG
Organism: Calotriton arnoldi; assembly: GCA_963921515.1. Classification (NCBI taxonomy): domain Eukaryota; kingdom Metazoa; phylum Chordata; class Amphibia; order Caudata; family Salamandridae; genus Calotriton; species Calotriton arnoldi. The sequence goes on along the minus strand of CAWUFW010009320.1, from coordinate 23,744 downwards.
AAGTCGGCATAGAGAACTCGGGTGGCCAGAGCGTTTCTCTGAAATTGGGGGGGAATTTACCGTAGAGGAGAATCTCCGACTTCTCTTCATTGCACTTGAGTTGAGCGGCGGCCAGCCAATTAAAAACAGAGGACAAACAGTGTTGGCAGAGGAGACGGAGTCCACATTTTTTTCCCATGTAAAAAGGAGCTGAGTGTCATCGGCGTAGGCAATGACTTTAGCCCCCAAGTCTTCGGCCAGATAGACCAGAGGGGTAACATAGATGTTAAAGAGAAGGGGGCTAAGGGAAGACCCCTGAGGGACACCTGTGGCCACTGACTGGGGGGATGAAGAGGACGGCGGAAGCCAGACCTGCTGCACCCGACCTTCTAGGAAGGACCTGAGCCAGCCCCAGGAAGTGCCAAAAACACCAATCTTGGCGAGTCGAGTGAGGAGCAGCGAGTGAGGAACCGCGTCGAACGTCGCCGACAGGTCGAGCAAAATCAATGCCGCCCTCCCGCCGGCGTACAGACACTCCCGAATGGCTTCCGAGACCTCAACCAAGGCTGACTCAGTGCTATGGGAGGCCCTAAACCCTGACTGGGCCGGGTGCAAGAGGCCTGAGCTTTCGATGAACTCTGTGAGTTGTTTATTCACCACCTTTTCACAGACCTTAGCCAAACTAGGCAGCAGGGAGATGGGACGGTAATTCCCTGGGTTAAGGGGATCGAGAGAAGGCTTTTTTAAAAGAGGAATAATCTTGGCCTGCTTCCAGACCTCCGGGACGCGGGCCTCCTGAAGGGACGTATTAATGATGCTATTCACGTCAAAGTTGATGGTCTCTGCAGCAGCTGCCAGCAATCTGGCTGCACAGGGGTCAGAAGGCGAGCCTGATTTCAAGCCCTTCAGAATTTTAAGAGAGCTAGGAAGATCAACGGGAATAAAGGCATGCAGGGAGTGAATAGGATTAACAGGTGGTGACACCAGAGGCAAGGAGACAACTGTAGCACTGCGGCAGGAAGTGAAGGCCGCCTGAATAATGCAGATTTTATCCATGAAGAAGCTGGAGAGATTATCGCACCAGGCATCTCTGGATGGAGACGTACTCGATTGTGCAGTAGGGAACGTAAAGCTCTGGACAATGGCGAAAATCTCCTTAGAGTTGTTTTTGGCAGAATCAATGTGGGCCGAATAGTATCGCCTTTTGGCCTGGGCTATTGCCGCGTAGTAAATTTTTTGTTTATGCTTAGCCAAAGGACAGAAGTCTCTAAGACGCCAGTCCCGCTCAAGTTTCTTGCATTCATGTTTAAGCACTTTCAGGTCGGGCTGAAACCATGGGTTAGAAGGTGACTCCCTAGAAAACCTAGGGGGAGGGTCAAGGATAGCGTATCCATGGTGTTAGAGACCCAACTTGTAAACCCTGCAAGTCCCCCCTCAAGATCCCGCGGGAGGGCGGACCTGGAGGCAGCCAAGGACTGGTTAAACACAAACGGATCAATTTTGCTAAATGGTGGTTTGCGATAGCAGCGAGCTGGTGGGTCAGCGTTGGCAACCACCCAAGAGAAATAGGTTAAAAAGTGGTCAGACCAGGGGACCGGAAAAGGATCTTCCACCAAGATGTCATTTGAGATGTCATCATTGATGTCATCAGTGATGTCACTGACCATGTCATGAGTGATGTAATATGTGATGTCATCAGCAGTGCATTGCGGGGGCACGAGTTATAGTTAGCTCAACTAACTATAACGGATGAATTTCTCTGGTTTTGTACGAGTGAAATGTCCAACTAACTATAACATCCCTGAAACCTGTGGTTTTTTCAGTGAATTTCTAAGGTTTTTTTAATGCTAATTTCTAACTATAACGTCCCTGAAACCTATGGTTTTTTCAGTGAATTTCAAAGGTTTTTTAAATGAAAATTTGTAACTATAACGTCCCTGAAACCTATGGTTTTTTCATAGAATTTCAAAGGTTTTTTAAATGCTAATTCCTAACTATAATGTCCAAAAACATATATATCTTTACAGATGTGATAATCACTCCAGTTTTCCATATCAGGTACTATGGAAAACTATGGTAGCACCTTGCTACAAAATGGTATAAATTCTGCCTGGCAGGCAGGTACATTGAGGGTTACTTTATTAATAGGACCAGAAAATACTTGAGAAGTACCTCAATAAAATAAGTACCCTTGAATGTCTGAAAAATACTCAGATATGTTTTGGAAGTACTATGGAATATGATGGCAGCAGCCTGATATGTCATAATATGCATTTACATTTTTTTTTTTTTTAAAGTGAGATTCGCGTACCGATCGTGTACCAGTCAATTTGGGTGTGCGAATCCAAGAATTGTTACGGGAGCCGCGACAGTCCCGCGCAACATCACGTACGTATTTCTGGGGGCCACGCCGGGTGCGAGAATCCACCGTAAATTATTTTGTTTTAAAAGTATATGTATATACCTTTATTATATATATTATACTAAGAGAATAATATACACAATTGTAAATATCGTATATTTGTAACTGGAATAAAGATATATTATCGTTAAATATATTTTTCGGAAATCGCGCCGGGTGTGTGCTGGTTGCGCGCCGGGTGCGCAAATCCCATGTGACTTCAAAAGAAAGCATTTCATTGGTTAAGAAGCTTTTTATTCCAGAACTTACAGCACCCCACCCAAATTTTTAATTCTTCCAGCAACATCCTCAGGAGACACAGCTTTTGTGTTTGCTGCTCTTGTTTGCATTTTTTTGGTGTTTTTTTTTAAGCACTGCTAAAATGGCATCTTCTAATCCACCTGAGAACATCCTTGGTGAAGAAGATGACTTGGAAGAACCTACGAAACAGCGCAAGGAGAGTGTCGTGTGGGCCTTCTTTTCCATTCCGCCCGGCGAAAAGAAGGTCAATGCAAGAAAGGTGACCTGCACTCTGTGTCAAAAGATCTTACCTCAGGGCTCCGAGAAGAAATGCTTGTGTGGCACTTCATCCATGATGAAGCACCTGCAAACTATGCACCCTGGTCATCTAGCGCGAGAACAACATCGTCGTGAGCTAGAACGTCAGTCACAGCAAGATGATGAGGTCGCAGGGCCTAGCACCTTGGCAGGTTCATCTTCATCAAGCAAAGGACCTTACATTAGACCAGAATTTGCTGGTCTTGAACAACGCTGCATCAAATGTAAAAAACGTATTTGCTATGGAGAGCAATCTGTAGATGCTATTGTTTTTGCAGCAAGAAACTACCATTGTTAATTTTTCTTTTTGCAATGATTTTTTAATTGCAAATGTTAGAGAAAGTTTTCTCAGTTCATTCTGTTGATTTTTTCATTTTTTTAAAAAGAAAAACACCAAAACAATACAAAAAAGAGTTAAAAAAACACAAAAAAATTATAGAAGAAAAAAATGGTTCTTGTTAGAACCGCCTATTTGGTTAAAAATAGACAAATCTGTATGTGTTGTATGAATTGTGGCAAGTGTAATATATGAAGAAGTGCATGGGTAGTGCATATGTGATTGCATGAGTGCATATGTAGTGCCTGGGTGATTGGAGAAGTGCATGTGTACTGCCTGAGTGATTGCATGAGTGCATGGGTAGTGCCTGGGTGATTGGAGGAGTGCATAGATAGTGCCTGGGTGATTGGAGGAGTGCATAGGTAATGTCTGGATGATTGCATGAGTGCATGGGTAGTGGCTGGGTGATTGGATGAGTGCATGGGTAGTGCCTGGGTGATTGCATGAGTGCAAGGGTAGTGCCTGGGAGATTGGAGTAGTGCATAGGTAATGCCAGGGTGATTGCATGAGTGCACAGGTAATGTCTGGGTGATTGGAGGAGTGCACAGGTAATGCCTGGGTGATTGCATGAGTGCAGGGGTAATGTGTGGGTGATTGGAGGAGTGCATGTGTACTGCCTGAGTGATTGAAGGAGTGCATGGGTAATGCCTGGGTTATTGTATGAGTGCATAGAAAGTGCCTGTGTGATTGGAGGAGTGCATGAGTGGTGCCTGGGTGATTAGAGGAGTGCCTGAGTAGTGCCTGGGTGATTGTATAAGTGCATGGGTAGTACCTGGGTGATTGGAGGAGTACATGTGTACTGCTCAAGTGATTGCATGAGTGCAGGGGTAGTGGATGAGTGCATGGGTAGTGCCTGACTGATTGCATGAGTGCATGGGTAGTGGCTGGGTGATTGGAAGACTGCATGGGTAGTGCTTGGGTGATTGCATGAGTGCAGCAGAAGTGCCTGAGTGCATGGGCAGTGCCTGAGTGATTGCATGAGTACATGAGTAGTGTTTGGGTGATTGGAGGAGTGCATGGATAGTGCTTGGGTTATTGCATGAGTGCATAGGTAGTGCCTGGGTGATTGCATGAGTGCAAGGGTAGTGCCTGGATGATTGCATGAGTGCATAGGTAGTGCCTGGGTGATTTTATAAGTGTATGGGTACTGGCTGGGTGATTGCAGGAGTGCATGGGTAATGCCTGGGTGATTGCATGAGTGCAGGGGTAATGTGTGGGTGATTGGAGGAGGGCTTGGGTAGTGCCTGAGTGCATGGATGAGTGCATGGCTAGTGCCTAGGTGATTGAAGTAGTGTATGGGTAGTGCCTAAGTGATTGCAGGAGTGCAGGGGTAGTGCCTGAGTGCATGGATGAGTGCATGGGTAGTTTTGAGGGAATGGATCAGTGCAATAGAAGTGCCTGAGTGACTGGAGGAGTGCATGAGTAGTTCTTGGGTGATTGCATGAGTGCAGGGGTAGTGCCTGGGGGATTGCATGAGTGCATAGGTAGCGCCTGGGTGATTTTATAAGTATATGGGTACTGGCTGCGTGGTTGGAGGAGTGCATGGTTAATGCCTGGGTGATTGCATGAGTGCAGGGGTAGTGCCTGGGTGATTAGAGGAGTGCATAGGTAGTGCCTGGGTGATTTTATAAGTGCATGGGTACTGCCTGAATGATTGAAGGAGTGCATGGGTACTGCCTGGGTGATTGAAGGAGTGCAATGGTAGTGCCTGGGTGATTGGAGGAGTGCATAGCTAATGCATGGGTGAGTGTATTAGTACAGGGGGAATGTCTGGGTGATTGGATGAGTGCATAGGTAGTGCCTGGGTGATTGAAGGAGTGCATGGGTAATACCTGGCTGATTGCATGAGTGCATGGGTAGTGGCTGGATGATTGCAGAAGTGCATGGGTAGTGCCTGGGTTATTCCATGAGTACATGGGTAATGGCTGGGTGATTGGAGGAATGCATGGATAGTGCCTGGGTGATTGGAGGAGTGCAAGGGTAGTGCCTGGGTGATTGGAGTAGTGCATAGGTAATGCCTAGATAATTGCATGAGTGCATGGGTAGTGGCTGGGTGATTGGAGGAGTGCATAGATAGTGCCTGAGTGATTGAAGGAGTGCATGGGTAATGCCTGGCTGATTGCATGAGTGCATGGTTAGTGGCTGGATGATTGCAGAAGTGCATGGGTAGTGCCTGGGTTATTCCATGTGTGCATGGGTACTGGCTGGGTGATTGGAGGAATGCATGGATAGTGCCTGGGTGATTGGAGGAGTGCAAGGGTAGTGCCTGGGTGATTGGAGGAGTGCATAGATAGTGCCTGAGTGATTGAAGGAGTGCATGGGTAATGCCTGGCTGATTGCATGAGTGCATGGGTAGTGGCTGGATGATTGCAGAAGTGCATGGGTAGTGCCTGGGTTATTCCATGAGTGCATGGGTACTGGCTGGGTATTTGGAGGAATGCATGGATAGTGCCTGTGTGATTGGAGGAGTGCAAGGGTAGTGCCTGGGTGATTGGAGTAGTGCATAGGTAATGCCTAGATGATTGCATGAGTGCATGGGTAGTGGCTGGGTGATTGTATGAGTGCATGGGTAGTGCCTGGGTGATTGCATGAGTGCAAGGGTAGTGCCTGGGTGCTTGGAGTAGTGCATAGGTAATGCCAGGGTGATTGCATGAGTAAACGGGTAATGTCTGGGTGATTGGAGGAGAGCATGGGTAATGCCTGGGTGATTGCATGAGTGCAGGGGTAATGTGTGGGTGATTGGAGGAGTACATGTGTACTGCCTGAGTGATTGAAGAAGTGTATGGGTAATGCCTGGGTTATTGCATGAGTGCATAGAAAGTGCCTGTGTGATTGGAGGAGTGCATGAGTGGTGCCTGGGTCATTAGAGGAGTGCCTGAGTAGTGACTGGGTGACTGTATGAGTACATGGGTAGTACCTGGGTGATTGGAGGAGTGCATGGATAGTGCCTGGGTTATTGCATGAGTGCATAGGTAGTGGCTGGGTGCATGGATGAGTGCATGGGTAGTGCCTGAGTGATTGCATGAGTGCATGGGTAGTGGCTGGGTGATTGGAAGACTGCATGGGTAGTGCTTTGGTGATTGCATGAGTGCAGCAGAAGTGCCTGAGTGCATGTATGAGTGCATGGGTAGTGCCTGAGTGATTGCATGAGTGCAGGGGTAATGTCTGGGTGATTGGAGGAGTGGATGGGTACTGCCTGAGTGATTGAAGGACTACATGGATAATGCCTGGGTGATTGCATGAGTGCAGGGGTAGTGTCTGGGTGATTGGAGGAGTGGATGGGTACTGCCTGAGTGATTGAAGGAGTACATGGTAATGCCTGGGTGTTTGCATGAGTGCAGGGGTAGTGCCTGGGTGATTGGAAGAGTGCACGGTAGTGCCTGGATGATTGAAAGACTGCATGGGTAGTGCTTGGGTGATTGCATGAGTGCAGCAGAAGTGCATGAGTGCATGTATGAGTGCATGGGTAGTGCCTGAGTGATTGCATGAGTACATGAGTAGTGTTTGGGTGATTGGAGGAGTGCATGGATAGTGCCTGGGTTATTGCATGAGTGCATAGGTAGTGCCTGGGTGATTGCATGAGTGCAGGGGTAGTGCCTGGGTGATTGCATGAGTGCAGGGGTAATGTATGGGTGATTGGAGGAGTGCCTAGGTAGTGCCTGAGTGCATGGATGAGTGCATGGGTAGTGCCTAGGTGATTGAAGGAGTGCATGGGTAGTGCCTAAGTGATATCATGAGTGCAGGGGTAGTGCCTGAGTGCATGGATGAGTGCATGGGTAGTGTTTGAGGGAATGGATCAGTGCAATAGAAGTGCCTGAGTGACTGGAGGAGTGCATGAGTAGTTCTTGGCTGATTGCATGAGTGCAGGGGTAGTGCCTTGGTGATTGCATGAGTGCACAGGTAGCGCCTGGGTGATTTTATAAGTGTATGGGTACTGGCTGTGTGATTGGAGGAGTGCATGGTTAATGCCTGGGTGATTGCATGAGTGCAGGGGTAGTGCCTAGGTGATTAGAGGAGTGCATAGGTAGTGCCTGGGTGATTTTAAAAGTGCATGGGTACTGCCTGAATGATTGAAGGAGTGCATGGGTACTGCCTGGGTGATTGGAGGAGTGCAATGGTAGTGCCTGGGTGATTGGAGGAGTGCATAGCTAATGCATGGGTGATTGTATGAGTGCAGGGGGAATGTCTGGGTGATTGGAGGAGTGCATAGGTAGTGCCTGGGTGATTTTATAAGTGCATGGCTACTGGCTGGGTGATTGGAGGAGTGCATGGATAGTGCCTGGGTGATTGGAGGAGTGCAAGGGTACTGCCGGGGTTTTTGCTTGAGTGCATAGGTAGTGCCTGGGTGATTGGAGGAGGGCAAGGGTACTGTGTGGGTGATTATATAAGTGCATGGGTACTGCCTGGGAGATTGAAGGAGTGCATGGGTAATGCCTGTGTGATTGCATGAGTGCAGGGGTAATGTGTGGGTGATTGGAGGAGTGCATGCGTACTGCCTGACTGATTGAAGGAGTGCATGAGTAATGCCTGGGTGATTGTATGAGTGCAGGGGTAATGTCTGGGTGATTGAAGGAGTGGATGGGTACTGCCTGAGTGATTAAAGAAGTCCATGGGTAATTCCTGGGTGATTGCATGAGTGCAGAGGTAGTGCCTGGGTGATTGGAAGAGTGCACAGGTAGTGCCTGAGTGCTGCATGAGTGCATGAGTAGTGTTTGGGTGATTAGAGCAGTGCATGGGTAGTGCCTGGGTTATTGCATGAGTGCATAGGTAGTGCCTGGATGATTGCATGAGTGCAGAGGTAGTGCCTGGGTGATTTTATAAGTGTATGGGTACTGGCTGGGTGATTGGAGGAGTGCATGAGTAATGCCTGGGTGATTGCAAACTGCAGGTAGTGCAGAATGGGGCAGCTAGGGCTGTTCTGAGTCTAGGGCCGAGAGAGCGGATTTCTCGCCACCTTAAGAATCTGCACTGGTTACCGGTGCGTAGTAGAATCCGCTTCAAAGCTTTGGTCCTAGCCTTTAAAGCCCTGCACGGTATAGGAGCAAAATATATCTCCAGAAGAGTATCTTTCTATATGCCTGGCAGATCTCTTAGATCTGCCCATCAACATCTCTTGGTCATTCCTAAATATCTTAGAGCCCGCAAAGGCGGTCGCTCCTTTCAAGTGCAAGTGGCTGGACTTTGGAATAAGTTGCCTCTTCCACTTAGGCAAGTTACTAACCTACTCGCCTTCAGGAAACAATTGAAAACTTGGTTGTTCCAACAAGCAATGTAACTATTTTTCCATTCTCTTCGGTTTCTTTTCTTTCCTTTTTCTCTTGGCATTTTGGTTTTCTCTGTCTTTAGCGCCGGGACACTCTTTCGCGTAGCTGTGCGCTTTAGATATCTGCCCTAACATTGCATGAGTGCAGGGGTAGTGCCTCGGTGATTAGAGGAGTGCATAGGTAGTGCCTGGGTGATTTTATAAGTGCATGGGTACTGCCTGAGTGATTAAAGGAGTGCATGGGTACTGCCTGGGTGATTGGAGGAGTGCAATGGTAGTGCCTGGGTGATTGGAGGAGTGCAATGGTAGTGCCTGGGTGATTGGAGGAGTGCATAGCTAATGCATGGGTGATTGTATGAGTGCAGGGGGAATGTCTGGGTGATTGGAGGAGTGCATAGGTAGTGCCTGGGTGATTTTATAAGTGCATGGCTACTGGCTTGGTGATTGGAGTAGTGCATGGATAGTGCCTGGGTGATTGGAGGAGTGCAAGGGTACTGCCGGGGTTATTGCTTGAGTGCATAGGTAGTGCCTGGGTGATTGGAGGAGTGCATGGGTAATGCCTGTGTGATTGCATGAGTGCAGGGGTAATGTGTGGGTGGTTGAAGGAGTGGATGGGTACTGCCTGAGTGATTGAAGAAGTACATGGGTAATACCTGGGTGATTGCATGAGTGCAGAGGTAGTGCCTGGGTGATTGGAAGAGTGCACGGGTAGTGCCTGAGTGATTGCATGAGTGCATGAGTAGTGTTTGGGTGATTGGAGCAGTGCATGGGTAGTGCCTGGGTTATTGCATGAGTGCATAGGTAGTGCCTGTATGATTGCATGAGTGCAGAGGTAGTGCCTGGGTGATTTTATAAGTGTATGGGTACTGGCTGGGTGATTGGAGGAGTGCATGAGTAATGCCTGGGTGATTGCATGAGTGCAGGGGTAGTGCCTCGGTGATTAGAGGAGTGCATAGGTAGTGCCTGGGTGATTTTATAAGTGCATGGGTACTGCCTGAGTGATTAAAGGAGTGCATGGGTAATGCCTGTCTGATTGCATGAGTGCAGGGATAGTGCCTTGGTGTTTGGAAGAGTGTACGGGTAGTGCCTGGATGATTGGAAGACTGCATGGGTAGTGCTTGGGGGATTGCATGAGTGCAGCAGAAGTGCCTGAGTGCATGTATGAGTGCATGGGTAGAGTCTGATTGATTGCATGAGTACAGGGGTAATGTCTGGGTGATTGGAGGAGTGGATGAGTACTGCCTGAGTGATTTAAGGAGTGTGTGGGTAATGCCTGGCTGATTGCATGAGTGCATGGGTAGTGGCTGGATGATTGCAGAAGTGCATGGGTGGTGCCTGGGTTATTCCATGAGTGCATGGGTACTGGCTGGGTGATTGGAGGAATGCATGGATAGTGCCTGGGTGATTGGGAGAGTGCAAGGGTAGTGCCTGGGTGATTGGAGTAGTGCATAGATAATGCCTAGATGATTGCATAAGTGCATGGGTAGTGCCTGGGTGATTGCATGAGTGCAAGGGTAGTGCCTGGGTGCTTGGAGTAGTGCATAGGTAATGCCAGGGTGATTGCATGAGTAAACGGGTAATGTCTGGGTGATTGGAGGAGTGCATGGGTAATGCCTGGGTGATTGCATGAGTGCAGGGGTAATGTGTGGGCGATTGGAGGAGTGCATGTGTACTGCCTGAGTGATTGAAGAAGTGCATGGGTAATGCCTGGGTTATTGCATGAGTGCATAGAAAGTGCCTGTGTGATTGGAGGAGTGCATGAGTGGTGCCTGGGTGATTAGAGGAGTGCCTGAGTAGTGCCAGGGTGATTGTATGAGTACATGGGTAGTACCTGGGTGATTGGAGGAGTACATGTGTACTGCTCAAGTGATAGCATGAGTGCACGGGTAATGTCTGGGTGATTGGAGGAGTGCACAGGTAATGCCTGGGTGATTGCATGAGTGCAGGGGTAATGTGTGGGTGATTGGAGGAGTGCAGGTGTACTGCCTGAGTGATTGAAGGAGTGCATGGGTAATGCCTGGGTTATTGTATGAGTGCATAGAAAGTGCCTGTGTGATTGGAGGAGTGCATGAGTGGTGCCTGGGTGATTAGAGGAGTGCCTGAGTAGTGCCTGGGTGATTGTATGAGTGCATGGGTAGTACCTGGGTGATTGGAGGAGTACATGTGTACTGCTCAAGTGATAGCATGAGTGCATGGGTAATGCCTGAGTTATTGCATGAGTGCAGCAGAAGTGCCTGAGTGCATGTATGAGTGCATGGGTAGTGCCTGAGTGATTGCATGAATGCAGGGGTAATGTCTGGGTGATTGGAGGAATGGATGGGTACTCCCTGAGTGATTGAAGGACGACATGGATAATGCCTGGGTGATTGCATGAGTGCAGGGGTAGTGCCTGGGTGATTGGAGGAGTGGATGGGTACTGCCTGAGTGATTGAAGGAGTACATGGTAATGCCTGGGTGATTGCATGAGTGAAGGGGTAGTGCCTGGGTGATTGGAAGAGTGCACGGGTAGTGCCTGGATGATTGGAAGACTGCATGGGTAGTGCTTGGGTGATTGCATGAGTGCAGCAGAAGTGCCTGAGTGCATGTATGAGTGCATGGGTAGTGCCTGAGTGATTGCATGAGTACATGAGTAGTGTTTGGGTGATTGGAGGAGTGCATGGATAGTGCCTGGGTTATTGTATGAGTGCAGGGGTAGTGCCTGGGTTATTGCATGAGTGCAGGGGTAATGTATTGGTGATTGGAGGAGTGCTTGGGTAGTGCCTGAGTGCATGGATGAGTGCATGGGTAGTGTTTGAGGGAATGGATCAGTGCAATAGAAGTGCCTGAGTGACTGGAGGAGTGCATGAGTAGTTCTTGGCTGATTGCATGAGTGCAGGGGTAGTGCCTGGGTGATTGCATGAGTGCATAGGTAGCGCCTGGGTGATTTTATAAGTGTATGGGTACTTGCTGCGTGATTGGAGGAGTGCATGGTTAATGCCTGGGTGATTGCATGAGTGCAGGGGTAGTGCCTGGGTGATTAGAGGAGTGCATAGGTAGTGCCTGGGTGATTTTATAAGTGCATGGGTACATCCTGAATGATTGAAGGAGTGCATGGGTACTGCCTGGGTGATTGGAGGAGTGAAATGGTAGTGCCTGGGTGATTGGAGGAGTGCATAGCTAATGCATGGGTGATTGTATGAGTGCAGGGGGAATGTCTGGGTGATTGGAGGAGTGCATAGGTAGTGCCTGGGTGATTTTATAAGTGCATGGCTACTGGCTTGGTGATTGGAGTAGTGCATGGATAGTGCCTGGGTGATTGGAGGAGTGCAAGGGTACTGCCGGGGTTATTGCTTGAGTGCATAGGTAGTGCCTGGGTGATTGGAGGAGGGCAAGGGTAGTGTGTGGGTGATTATATAAGTGCATGGGTACTGCCTGGGAGATTGAAGGAGTGCATGGGTAATGCCTGTGTGATTGCATGAGTGCAGGGGTAATGTGTGGGTGATTGGAGGAGTGCATGCGTACTGCCTGACTGATTGAAGGAGTGCATGAGTAATGCCTGGGTGATTGTATGAGTGCAGGGGTAATGTCTGGGTGATTGAAGGAGTGGATGGGTACTGCCTGAGTGATTGAAGAAGTACATGGGTAATACCTGGGTGATTGCATGAGTGCAGAGGTAGTGCCTGGGTGATTGGAAGAGTGCACAGGTAGTGCCTGAGTGATTGCATGAGTGCATGAGTAGTGTTTGGGTGATTGGAGCAGTGCATGGGTAGTGCCTGTGTTATTGCATGAGTGCATAGGTAGTGCCTGGATGATTGCATGAGTGCAGAGGTAGTGCCTGGGTGATTTTATAAGTGTATGGGTAATGGCTGGGTGATTGGAGGAGTGCATGAGTAATGCCTGGGTGATTGAGTGAGTGCAGGGGTTGTTCCTCGGTGATTAGAGGAGTGCATAGGTAGTGCCTGGGTGATTTTATAAGTGCATGGGTACTGCCTGAGTGATTAAAGGAGTGCATGGGTAATGCCTGGCTGATTGCATGAGTGCAGGGATAGTGCCTCGGTGTTTGGAAGAGTGTACGGGTAGTGCCTGGATGATTGGAAGACTGCATGGGTAGTGCTTGGGTGATTGCATGAGTGCAGCAGAAGTGCCTGAGTGCATGTATGAGTGCATGGGTAGTATCTGATTGATTGCATGAGTGCCCTGGGTAATGTCTGGGTGATTGGAGGAGTGGATAGGTACTGCCTGAGTGATTTAAGGAGTACATGGATAATGCCTGGGTGGCTGCATGAGTGCAGGGGTAGTGCCTGGGTGATTGGAAGTGTGTACAGGTAGTGCCTGGATAATATGAAGACTGCATGGGTAGTGCTTGGGTGATTGCATGAGTGCAGCAGAAGTGCCTGAGTGCATGTATGAGTGCATGGGTAGTGCCTGAGTGATTGCATGAGTGCATGAGTAGTGTTTGGGTGATTGGAGGAGTGCTTCAGTAGTGCCTGGGTGATTGCATGAGTTCATAGGTAGTGCCTGGGTGATTTTATAAGTGTATGGGTACTGGCTGGGTGATTGGAGGAGTGCAGGGGTAGAGCCTGGGTGATTAGAGGAGTGCATGGATAGTGCCTGGGTGATTGGAGGAGTGCAAGGGTAGTGGCTGGGTTATTGCATGAGTGCATAGGTAGTGCCTGGGTGATTGTATGAGTGCAGGGGTAGTGCCTGGGTGATTGGAGGAGTGCAAGGGTAGTGCATAGGTGATTATATAAGTGCATGGGTAGTGGCTGGGTGATTGAAGGAGTGCATGGGTAATGCCTGGGTGATTGCATGAGTGCAGGGGTAATGTGTGGGTGATTGGAGGAGTGCTTGGGTACTGCCTGAGTGATTGAAGGAGTACATGGGTAATGCCTGGGTGATTGCATGAGTGCAGGGGTAGTGCCTGGGTGATTGGAAGAGTGCACAGGTAGTGCCTGGATGATTGGAAGACTGCATGGGTAGTGCTTGGGTGATTGCATGAGTGCAGCAGAAGTGCCTGAGTGCATGTATGAGTGCATGGGTAGTGCCTGAGTGATTGCATGAGTACATGAGTAGTGTTTGGGTGATTGGAGGAGTGCATGGGTAGTGCCCTGGTTATTGCATGAGTGCATAGGTAGTGCCTGGGTGATTGCATGAGTGCAGGGGTAGTACCTGGGTGATTGCATGAGTGCATAGGTAGTGCCTGGGTGATTTTATAAGTGTATGGGTACTGGCTGGGTGATTGCAGGAGTGCATGGGTAATGCCTGGGTGATTGCATGAGTGCAGGAGTAGTGCCTGGGTGATTAGAGGAGTGCATAGGTAGTGCCTTGGTGATTTTATAAGTGCATGGGTACTGGCTAGGTGATTGGAGGAGTGCATGGATAGTGCCTGGTTGATTGGAGGAGTGCAAGGGTAGTACCTGGGTTATTGCATGAGTGCATAGGTAGTGCCTGGGTGATTGCATGAGTGCAGGGGTAGTGCCTGGGTGATTATAGGAGTGCAACTGTAGTGCCTGGGTGATTATATAAGTGCATGGGTAGTGGCTGGGTGATTGAAGGAGTGCATGGGTAATGCCTCGGTGATTGCATGAGTGCAGAGATAATGTGTGGGTGATTGCATGAGTGCAGGGGTAGTGCCTGGGTGATTATAGGAGTGCAACTGTAGTGCCTGGGTGATTATATAAGTGCATGGGTAGTGGCTGGGTGATTGCAGGAGTGCATGGGTAATGCCTGGGTGATTGCATGAGTGCAGGAGTAGTGCCTGGGTGATTAGAGGAGTGCATAGGTAGTGCCTTGGTGATTTTATAAGTGCATGGGTACTGGCTAGGTGATTGGAGGAGTGCATGGATAGTGCCTGGTTGATTGGAGGAGTGCAAGGGTAGTGCCTGGGTTATTGCATGAGTGTATAGGTAGTGCCTGGGTGATTGCATGAGTGCAGGGGTAGTGCCTGGGTGATTATAGGAGTGCAACTGTAGTGCCTGGGTGATTATATAAGTGCATGGGTAGTGGCTGGGTGATTGAAGGAGTGCAAGGGTAGTGCCTGGGTTATTGCATGAGTGCATAGGTAGTGCCTGGGTGATTGCATGAGTGCAGGGGTAGTGCCTGGGTGATTATAGGAGTGCAACTGTAGTGCCTGGGTGATTATATAAGTGCATGGGTAGTGGCTGGGTGATTGAAGGAGTGCATGGGTAATGCCTGGGTTATTGCATGAGTGCATAGGTAGTGCATGGGTGATTGCATGAGTGCAGGGGTAGTGCCTGGGTGATTATAGGAGTGCAACTGTAGTGCCTGGGTGATTATATAAGTGCATGGGTACTGGCTGAGTGATTGTAGGAGTGTATGGGTAATGCCTGGGTGATTGCATGAGTGCAGGGGTAATGTCTGGGTGATTTTAGGAGTGCATGGATACTGCCTGAGTGACTGCGGGAGTGCATGGGTAATGTCTGGGTGATTGCATGAGTGCAGGGGTAATCTCTGAGAGATTGGAAGAGTGCATGGGTAATGCCTGGGTGCATGGAGGAGTGCATGGGTAGTGCCTGGGTGATTGGAGGAGTGCATGAGTACTACCTGGGTGATTGCATGAGTGCACAGGTAGTGCCTGGATGATTGAAGACTGCATGGGTAGTGCCTGGGTGATTGTACCAGTATATCGGTAGTGCCTGGGTAAATTGAATGAGTGTGAGAATAGTGCCTGAGTGCATGGGTAGTGTTTGAAGGAATGGATGAGTGCAGTAATAGTGGCTCTAAACATTATTTCACATTATCATGCATATTACATTATTTCTTCCTACCTTTTTTACTAATGTAGATACAAAACTCAGTGGAACTATTTTATAGTAGTTTTGTTGGAAACTGAATTTACAATCTTTTCAAACTTCACCATTACCTTCTGTAAACAAGCATTTGCAATACAATAGGACTCGCATTTACGCGAGACCTATTGCATTGCATCACGGACAACGGGAGGGGGGAAGCACGGACAACGGGAGTGCGGGGGAGAAGGGGGCGAGAAGGCACAGACAAAGTAGTGCTCACAGTCTAAATAACACGTACCGTACTGTGTAACAGTTGAAGTAAAGGGGCCAGTAGCCATGGGAGGGTACAAATGATGACATGGCCATAATAAGGAGGGACTAGCAAGCCTCATAATCAATCAGAAGGCAGCATTTACAAAAGACAATGACAGGAGCCAATTAAAAACATGGGCAGAGAGTGGGCGGAGCTTCCACGGAGCTTCCACTCCATACTCCATTACTGCATGCCTCGCAGAGCGAGCAACGCATGCGCGCTGCCGCTATAGGCTCGACCTAAAAAGAAGAAGAAAAACTGTTATTGAATATAATATTATACTTTTAAGAACACAACATAATTTTACAATTACATAAGATTTTCACTTTCCCTTTTTTGCTGTGCTCAGATTCTACTGAATTTCACCGTAGACAGTGATTTCAATGTAGCATCATCATACAACAGCGGGGGGAAAAACAATCAGCATTGAGCATTATTTAGAACATGTGTAACTATGTGTTTACCTATCTATAGTTTCTTAATTACATTCTTCAACTACATTAAGTCTTTTATTTCTCTCAACTACATTTTCTAAAATGTACATTCTCATTTACATCTCGTATAATATAAAGAACAAATATATAAACTACTTGTTTCTAAACACAATTTTCCAAATGCAATATGAATTAGCACAAACAATAATCCATACACTAATTGTTTACATTTTCCCAATAGGCCGAATAATGTTTCCGAAACTTTTCATTGAAAATATCCAAAATAAACTCGTTAATTCGTGTTCACATCTTCCCAATAGGCCGAATGATGTTTTCAAAACTTTGACATCAAAAATATCAGATATGAATTTAGTAATTCGTAAGTCAATCTACATTTGAATTCCAAATGGGCATCATTGCAATGTGTCCATACTTTATTGCACTTTAAATACACAGTATAGTGTCCAAATGTTGTAGTAGGTCCATCATGGAAAATAATAGCCACTGCTTTAAAAGTTCTCCCTGATATTGATACTTGACTTGCCACAAAATCTTTAATTTTGGTTTCTAATTTTCTTCCATTTGCTCTACAACGTTGTAGCATTAAAATGACACATTTTCCAACTCTTTCTATATATAATGTTGACAACATTTCTGATTTACAATAAGAGCATTTCATATCTTGATTAGCTGTTTTTACTAATTTGTTAAAAGACACTGATTTGCAATCTGGTATCGTCAAGTATATGAATCATTCAGTGTCTATTTCAGTGGTAGAAGAAAATGAACACTCTTCACATTTATGATCCCATCTGTAACTTAGTCCAAATAAATTTTCAATTTCTATTCCTTCATCTTCCAATACTCCAAGCATAAACATAAGAAATTCTTGTGCATCTTGTTGTATATTCAATGTAAATTTCAGTGAAGCAGTACATATATCCAAAAGATGCTGAATGCCAGAAGCAGTATGGATTTTACTTCTATCAGTTACCAACATTTGAAAAATATAATGTTGTAAAGAACAGAATCTTTTTTCTTGATTTTCCATAATTTCATGATGAAGATCTTCTAGATAAAAGACAACATTCACAATTACATTAGCATAGCAGTTGATACCTGAACTATTTTCTAACTGGTATCCTACAATATCATCAACAGTGTCCATTTTCATTTTCTTTGCACCTTCATGATTCTCTTGAATTGTTTTCTTTTTTTGAATATCACTAGAATATTTGTCATATTTCCGTTTTGGACACACTACACGTTTCTCATATACGGGATATTCATCTAAGTTAGGAGCATAAAGTCTTCTTAACCGATTGTACTGTCTTACACAATTTGCATCAGCACTAATCTTTTTCTCATCAAAATCAATCAAATACAAACCAGATAATGTTCTTACTCGAGACAATGCAACATATGCCATGCCCTCTTTAAACACTGTACTTCCAATATTTACCAAAGCACTGTCTACACTTAAACCTTGAGATTTATGAATGGTTACTGCATATGCTAAAGAAAGAGGAAACTGTTTTATACGAACATACAAGTCTTTTACAAGCAAAAAACGAACAGCACAACATCCAATCTGTTTTACCTCTTCAATCTGATCAAATTTAATCTTCAAAAATTCAATTCCATCTCTGTTTTGAAAATTTACAAAATCAACAACTTTTCCCATTGCTCCATTTACTAAACCTTCTTCTACATTCAAATTTCACCGTAAAATTACCCGACAGTTTACAAATACATATAAAGTCTTTTCTAAACCTGGAGTCTTAGACACAGACTTTTCCAAAGAATCCAATTTTGACTGTAATTTCTCTGAGAGAAGAATAGTAACTCCTTTGTGTTCCATTTTATCAATAGCTTCCATTTTCACTATTGGTTGTTCTTCCAATTTCAAAAGTTCTTGATTGAATGTAGAACACTCTTGCAGTGTAAGCATTAAGCAAACTATAGACTTCTTTCTCATTATTTTCAGGTGCTATGTTTTCATTTGCAAACAAGTTCGTCAGTAGCTGACTTTGTAAAGCTTCTTTACCATGTTTTGTCAAAACACCAATTCTTATATCTTGAAGAATGTTTCCATAATGTTCATCACTTGCTTGTCACATATTCTTAATAAGTTCTTTATATTCAAAATGAGACCAAATGTTCACATTTCCAATACTTCCTAAAGATTTCCTTGTGTCTTCATGGACAAGTGTTTTAAAAACCCATTGTCCTTTCACAGGAGTAAGTTGTAGTAGATCGCCGAATACAATTACATGTTTTCCCCCAAATAGAACATCATAATCTGTTTTTAAAATCTGTTGCATTCTTAAATGTACAAAGGCAAGTATTAAGTTGGAGACCATGCTCACCTCATCAATGATTAAAAGTTTCATTTTCTTCAGTCCTTTTGAAACTTCATAACAAACTTCTCCAGATAGCTTGTGATATTCCAATTTATTTTCATGTTCAACTGGTAACATGAGTAATCGATGTAAAGTAATCCCTTTAATGTTCTGTGCTGCTAATACAGTTGGAGCTGTTACAACACAAGATAAATGTGATTCAGTAGTTTTGTGTAGATAACTAGTGAAAACTTTAATTAAGAAACTTTTTCCTGTTCCAGCTTGACCACTGATGTACATTCGAATAGGTTTAAATGATGTGCATTGGCATTCTTTTTTTTTCATGCAGCAAACCATGCTGTATCTGTTGTGTCACTTGCTGATATATTTCTTTTTGTTCAATATTTAGTTCTTCTTCCAAATTTCCCAACTCAATAATATCCTGTTGTGCTTGTTGCATTGCCGTTTCTACTTCATTCATGGCTATTGCTGCTTCATTTTCAATAATTGGTTGTCCTAGTGGATCTTGACTTAATGGAGCAGAACTTTGACTATCTTGAGAACTGTCTCTAGCTATTTCATCTGCAATAGTAGTTTCTTGTTGAATCTCTTCATTTTACATTTGTAGATAAGTAGGGAAAATTGTGCATTGAATGTTATCTTTATATACATTAAAAGAATCTTCCATAGCAGTCAAAATCTCCAAGTAATTCCATTTCACTACGCCAAGGCTTGAAGAGTTGCAGAAGTGCTAAATAGAAAAATTCCCTTTTATCTGGACTTTCGCAACTGAGTTTTCTGTGGTTAATAAGATTTCCTTTGGCATGTTTTACCAAACATCCATCACATCCAATTACTGCATATTTTTCTTCATTTATATTTTCTGTAACATTTCTCTTAAAGCTGTAATGTTGCAGTACTTCATAGAGACATAATGTTTTCCAGATGTGGACTCCTTTTGGGATAGTATGTATCCAACATATTAGTTTTAACAATATCTGTACTTTCTGGTTCATTCAATGCTAAGTATTCAATTTCTTGTAGAGATTTCAATACTCTATTTCGTGTGGCAGCAAGACCTAGACTTACCCAAATGATTCCTCTTGACTTTGAATATAAACTGGCAGAGCTCAACGATCGAGCATTCACATGATCAATTCTCGATGGGAAAGCATTTTCAAACTAAAGCTGTACAATTTGTTACTAAGGGGCTCATTACGATACCCGGCGTAAAAAAATCCGCCAGGCATGGAAGCGGCAAAAATCCGCCCGCACACACCGCCTGAACACCGACCACGCCATTACGAGTACACAAACCGAAAACCGCCATCGGCTGGAAAAATCACACAAAATACCGCCCGCCATCGTCCGAGTCGGAGTCAAACCGCCCGCCACGGACGGAAACACGCACGACAACACAAAACCGCCCGCCCACACGGCCGACACACCGCACGTGAAATTACGATCGCACCGCCATGAGCGCGGAAAAACCACAAATATACCGCCCGCCAGCGCAAACAACGCCGATGAGAATCGACACGGCAGAAGCCATGGCGCCCACGTACCTGCACAGAAACCATCCGCTCACAAAACCAATAGCACACAACATGGCCAACAAGTCCACACAGCAAGGCACGCACAAATACACAAGCACAGTACACATCCCGAAAACACCCCCGGACAAACAAAAAATACAAAGGCCAGAACCCCAGACACAACACACCTGAAAACAACAGACCATGAGGACACACCCACATAGGTGAGTACAAAAGCAGCACTCCCACAGACCACAACCCCTTGCTACATTGCAAACCAGAGAGGAGAGGAGAGGACACAGTGACACAGCAAGGACAGCAGCACACCACAGAAACGCACACATCACAACCACCACCACCACCACCACCACCACCAAACACCTGCACCACAAACCCCCTGCACATTACACAACACACACAGCACCAGCACCACAAACACCATGGCACCACAAAGGATGCCCAAGTTCACGCCCATGGAGCTGACGGTCATGGTCGACGAGATCATCAAGGTGTACCCACAAATCTATGGGAACATGGTCCAGCACACACCACTAGCCACCAGAAACAGAATGTGGAACCGGATCGTAGACCAGGTCAATGCAGTCGGGACCCTGCCCAGGAACAGAGGAGAAATTAACAAACGTTGGAATGACGTAAAGAGCCTGGTCAAGAAGAAGGAGGGCAAAAACAGAGAGCTGGCTGCCGTCACTGGCGGAGGGAATCCCGCGCTCTTCAAGACCTTCAAAGCGTGGGAGGAGAAGGTGCGAGTCGTAATCCATCCGGAGATCCTCGCCGGATTAGCAGGGGGAGTGGAGGCTGGTAAGTACAAACTAATGTATACCAGCACACCGCTATGTACTCACATGCACTACCACCATGCCACAGCTCCCAGGGACAAACACCCCCATGTCCAGCACACAATACACAACACATCACACACACATGCAACAGACACCACCACACACAGCCCAAACCGAACAACTGTAACATGCGTGGGGACATGTGTACACTCAGCCAGCCACTTAACCACCAACAGGTCCCCAAATATGCCAGAAGCGCCACAACGAGCACCCACCACACCCATGTGTCCGCCACAGCTGCACTAACCGACAAGTAACAGGTAAGTGGCAGGAACACAAAGTGCAGTGGGTGGGACGGTGGACAGCCCAAGTACAACACACACCAGGCCCCTAGTCCCACAGCACAGCAAGGAGGAGCATCCCCCACACCCCACAGCCACGTGTCAGCCACCGCAGTGCACAACGACAGCCGAAAGGCAGACATCACGGTCCACAGCAATCGGTGTCAGTGGGTGTCCAGCCACCCCCACGACCCACAACACCCCCCACCCCCACAGACCTGCAACATGGAGCGCCCCCGCTTAGAGCCATGTGGCATCCAGTACAGTGCACGCACGAACAACTTGCAGGTGGGAAACTGGACAGGGCTGGATTACTGGAGGCATGAGGACCATAACACGACCAACACATGGGACATGTCACGTAGCAGACGAACACGCAGCACCGCCCACCGTCACGAACAAGTGAACAATGTGCACACGGACATGAACAACAGACTCACACCCCACATGACCCATCACAGACATAGCAACACCCAAGGAGCCACGTCTGCATGCACAAGCCACACTGAATATAGTACCACACGGCAGCCACTGTGCAACTCATCACACACAACCGAAACACCATTGAAGTCCTGTCCATGTAGCCCCTACTGCCTGTCAACCCACACCCCACGACTACGCCTATGTAAGACAAACAACACTAGACGCAACAGAGCGGAACAACATAAATGCACACGAACACCACTGAACCCATCAAACACACAGACACACCATGCACATACAACATACCATCCATCCCATCCGTCAGCCCCAGTCTCATGAAAGGCATGTCATCCGCACAGCTGCCACACATACAGCAGTCACGCTAAGATACATGCCCATGACCAACCATGTGCCAGAAGTCAATGAAGCGCACGACACACTGTGAGCAACAACACACAACATGGGCCACACCCCCCGAGCACTGCAGTGATGCACATGGCACAGGGCAGCACGCACACCAAGGAGATGGGACAACTGCAATACGTTGGCTGGCACACAACCATCACTCACTCATAACGATGCGTCCAATGCCATGTCCAGTAATCACAACAGACAGCAAATATGCAGGCCATGTCAAGCATGCACACACCTCAAACCATGCACTGTCATGCTGCCACAACACATGTCACGTTCGGCACCCATGGCTCACAGCATGTACCCCAAAAGCATATCCCCTCCCAAATGCGAATCTGGGGCATGGCCCCCATGTTGCCATATGCATTCCTAAGCGTTCCATTTGAACCCCAAAAGCATATTCCATCCCAAATGCGAATCTGGGGCATGGCCCCCATGTTGCCATATGCGTTCCTAAGCGTTCCATTTGAACCCCAAAAGCATATTCCATCCCAAATGCGAATCTGGGGCATGGCCCCCATGTTGCCATATGCGTTCCTAAGCGTTCCATTTGAACCCCAAAAGCATATCCCCTCCCAAATGCGAATCTGGGGCATGGCCCCCATGTTGCCATATGCGTTCCTAGCGTTCCATTTGAACCCCAAAGCATATCCCCTCCCAAATGCGAATCTGGGGAATGGCCCCCATGTTGCCATATGCGTTCCTAAGCGTTCCATTTGAACCCCAAAGCATATTCCATCCCAAATGCGAATCTGGGGCATGGCCCCCATGTTGCCATATGCGTTCCTAAGCGTTCCATTTGAACCCCAAAAGCATATCCCCTCCCAAATGCGAATCTGGGGCATGGCCCCCATGTTGCCATATGCGTTCCTAAGCGTTCCATTTGAACCCCAAAAGCATATCCCCTCCCAAATGCGAATCTGGGGCATGGCCCCCATGTTGCCATATGCGTTCCTAAGCGTTCCATTTGAACCCCAAAAGCATATTCCATCCCAAATGCGAATCTGGGGCATGGCCCCCATGTTGCCATATGCGTTCCTAAGCGTTCCATTTGAACCCCAAAAGCAAAGTACAAACCAGACCCAGGATGGGCCAGGAGCCCGCATACACCAGAGTCACAATAAGTAGGGGCACAGCAACACACCCATCGGCATGGCCAATCCGTCCCATGCCACATGTGCACAGCACACAGTCCCATTGCCAAGCACACACAACTACAGATGCTACAGCCACACACACGCCTCCGGGAAACCCATGTACGAGATTGCACGAACTGTTAATGTCAGACGACAAATACATACTTCGCCAGGTGCAACACAATAACAAATCTCATTCTCTCCACAGGTGACGAACTGCTGGATGCTGGGGATGGAGCCAGCAGCCAGCACAGCCAGCCTACAAGCCCCCAACGAGGACACACGGATCTGGAGGATCTGTCCTCCTCTTCGGACACGGACCACCAAGCAGGCCCATCTGGTGTGGCAGGGCCCAGCCGCTCCCCAGGATCCCTCCTACCCACCAACCCATCATCCAGGGCTGCTGAACATTCCCAGCCCCCTGCTGCCACTGTCGTTGCGGCCACACCCACGGTCATTGTGGCCACTACCACTGCCGCAACCGCCACCATCGCCGCACCGACCACCACCGCCGCCACCACCACCACGTCTTCGCTGGCACCAGCCCCAGCGCAGGTGGTGGCCCGGCCGACTGGATCCACCCTGGGAGCCACAGCGAGGACCGTGGTGAGCAATGTGGCTAGTGGGCAGGCCGGTGGCAGCAGGACTGGTAGGAGGAGCAGGGTCAGGGAAACGCCAGCCTCCCCTGGGAGCCATGCCCTGCCTCAAATGGCCAGAGTCCTTGGGGCCTATGAAGA